>JAYESD010000010.1:80326543-81526543 GCA_036927565.1 Tuctoria greenei
GTTACACGCTTGAAGAAGGAGAACATTTTGGATTGTGCATTCAGGTTGCTCACACCACATGACCGGTAACAAAGAATGGTTCTCCTCCCTCTCTTTTGTGTCACATGTAGAGAATGTTTATTTTGCCGATAATTTTTCAACCCCTATAATTGCTAAGGGTTTGGTTATGGTAAATGATCACTACACTTTGAAAGATGTGGCACTTGTCAAAAATTTGAAATACAACTTGCTTTCTGTTTCACAATTTCTAGATGAAATTTTGGAAATTATTTTCAATAAAAATTGCTGCAAAGTTGTAGATTCAAATAGTGAGCTTATTTTTAACATGTCTTGGTTTGGAAGAGTTTTTAAAGCTGATTTTTATATGTCTTCTCTTAAGCATAGGTGTCTAGTTGCTAATGATTCCAAAGACTTATTTTTTTGGCTTCATAGACTTGCTCACGTAGGCTTTGATCATCTCATGCGTGTTAGTGCTCCTGATCGCATACGTGGGCTTCCTAAGCTGAAAAGTGATAAAGAAATTGTGAGCTCTTCTTGTAGACATGCTAAGATGGTTGCAGGTTCACATACTCCTCTCACAATGATCATGACAACTGAACCGGGTCAACTTTTGCACCTTGACACCGTAAGACCTTTACATGTTCAATTCTTCAGAGGTAAATGGTATGTTATTGTGATTGTTGATGATTATTCTGGATACTATTGGGTTTACTTTATGGAATCAAAGAATGAAGCTTTTAGTCACTTTAGAACTTTATTTCTTAGATTGTCAATTGATCACCCAGGATCTTTAAAAGCAATTAGAAGTTATAACAGAACCAAATTTAAAAATCAATCTTTTGATCACTTTTGTGCTGAAAATGGAATAGATCATCAATTTTCTTCACCATATGTACCTTAACAAAACGGTGTTGCAGAAAGAAAGAACAGAACCTTAGTTGAGATGGCTAGGACTATGCCTGATGAATATCAAACTCCTAGAAATTTTTTTGGCTGAGGCAATTGCAACCGCTTGTTATGTCTCAAGTTGTGTTTTCATGTGTGCTAAGCTAGGTAGAACACCATATGAGCTTCCGTTTGGACATAGGCCTAGTGTTACACACTTTTGGTTCTTTGGTTGCAAATGCTTTGTTAAGAATTATGGTAATCTTGATAAATTTGAACCTAGATTTATTGATGGCATGTTTCTTGGTTATCCATCTCATACTAGAGGCTACCGTGTGCTTTTACTTGACACTAACAAAATTGTGGAGATTTGTGAGGTGTGTTTTGATGAAGCTAGCCTAGGTAGTAGCTCAAACAATGCAGGTCCGGATCCATATCCGCAGGGGAAGAGCATTTTCGTTGAAGATGAGAAAGAAGTGGAGCTGTTGCCCGAAAATTCAGCAGCTAATGACTTTGGTTCAGCTCGGATGTTGATTTTCAACCAGCACCGACAACCATCATTGCTGATCCAGATCGTCCTCAAGTAACAAGCTCACCGATTTGTGATGAACATAAAGAAGAAGAAGGTTGTGAAGTGTCTACTCCCCTCCGGATTCTCAAAAGTCATCCGCCACAACAAATGATTGGAAGCTTGCACGAACGAGTCACACAGTCCAGGTTTTGCGATCCAAACTCTCACTCTCATTCTGCTTTTGTCATCGAAGGGTGATGAAATCACAAACACGTGTGTAAATGTAGGGACTAGGTCCACACATTCCAGGAGTAAAAGAGGGTGGTGCCGTGCGATGCGGCACTCAAAAGCACACACAAAAAGAATATGACAAGATAGAAAATTTTATTTATATAAACAGCGGAAGTGTTTTACAATACTTTATATACAGCGGAAGATAATATTCATAGCTAAACTCTCAGCCTAGCTATGCAAAAGTACAGCCGTCTAGCCCGCGGACGCTGGACACTAGTCACACACAAAATTACTGCGGCGTGGAGGGCTGCCATTTGGCGGTATACCCCGACAGGGGCATCGCCTCATCCTCGGACCCTTCCTCATAAGTTTCACCTGCAAACAACTTAATATAGCAACCGTGAGCACAAAGGCTCACCAAGACATAACCGTCTCACCTAAACATGAAACTCTACATGCAGGGATACTTAACATAGGGATGGATATAGCAGTAAATGACTCGCATATGATTTGATTATCATTTTACAAGTTAATAGCAGCAGATTAAATGTTCAATAACAGGAACTTAAATGAGTCTAATCTATAGCAATCATAGTGGCAAAACAATTATATTTCAATACATCGTATTATCCTAAATTATTCAATATTTACTACGTCACAGCGCAGTGAACAAGCGGTACTCAAATAACCGCGAGGGACGATGATTGCAATCAGGACACACCCGAATAACACGTCATGTACACCCGTGACTAAGGAGTGTGCCGGCTCACCACGTCATACGCATCCACCATTCACAAGAGAACTCAAACACTGAACCGGTCCCACCATCGTGGGCATAAGGTTCCCACACGGAGCGTGTCTATGCTCGCCGGCGAATTTACATATTACTACCCTCAGCCCACCCCTATCGACAGTGGGCTATGCCTCGACATCCAAGTTATCAAGTTACATTGGTTTCCTGGGTTCCATATGCCCAGTATGCATCTGGTACTGTTCAAACTTGTCCAGCAGGGCCGCACACGGATCGGTCCTCAATCGACACAACAGGGCTACGCAGGTGAGACCACGTCTCGCTGCATCCAACCCGCTGCTCGGTCTCAATTTCACATTTCTAAACCATTCTTTGATTCGATTCATCCCGTGTGATAAAATCCTATCTCGCGAGTAGATTCCAATTACTCGACTTCTACAGGATTCCTATAAACATTAGCATGACATTGTCTACTCGTCAAGCTCTAGACCTACCCAATACTCCATGGGATTTGTGGGTCATGCAAGTGGAGTAGCAAGCACCTTAGCCCTAATGCACAAAATTCAACCTAGACATAAGAGATACAAATAAAATATTTGCAATAGCGCTTAAATGCAAACCGGGGCTTGCCTGGCTGCGAGTCAGAGGGATAGTTAGCTTTTGGAAGTAGAGTCTCCAAGGGATTCAGGTCCTTCTCGATCTCGGTCACTATATGATATGCAATATATAAAGTACATGAGTGATATAGAAACTATAGAAGAGAGCTTATAAATACTGATCAAGTATGTAAATGATTTTTAATTGGTTTTGATATTTTTACATAGGACACTAGGATCTAGGAGGAAGATCTGGACCAAAAATTGGAGATGTTCAAGGAAGCTTGTTGTGTCTAAAATTCTAACAAGAAAAAGGCTTCTTTGAATTTTGGGACTGAATCTGTAGCTCGCCGGGCTTCGCTGCGTCGACCTCCACTCGGCTCGGCTCTGACCGCCTAGCCTTAACATTGACCACGCAACATGATTACGGGGTGCAATCGTGGTGGCGACGGCCGGAGATGGCGGCGTGACGGCGGCAGCGGATCTAGGGTTTCGACAATCATCGGAATCGCTCGGGAATGGTGCAAGAGGCTTGGGAAAAAGCGGGGAACATTCCTGGGAGTATGGGGAGGATGATTGGAGGTAAAAAGGGGGTGAAATCGCCGGCAAAGTCGACTTCGACGGTGGACCGACGGGATTCTTCATGGTGGCGGGGAAATCTTGAATATCTCGGCCTTTACTTGATGGCGTCCATTGATTCTTGGCAGACGGTTGGGCTAGGAGGTACGGAGTATAATCCTTAGTTGGATTGAAGAATCATTACATGTAGAAATGGAATTAAACCGAGAAGCTCGCTAGTTCATGGGCCACGGCCGAAAGCAAAACTCGCATCATTTGCTCGATATGGAATGAAACGAAGAACGGATTGTACTGTGAGAAGGGTCGTGTCTTCGCATTACTATTTCCTTTGGGGAGCAGCTCGAGAGAGGGCCTGTGGCGTCGGTGCGACGGGAAGGCAGCAGCGTTCTCACGACGACCGAACAGCAGTGCCGGCAAAACTGCAAAAAGGTCGCCATGTAGCCGAAGAAACAATGAACCAAAACTTGAGAAGGTAGAAGGAAGGCTTAGGTACCACTTTGCTGTTGGGAGGATGACGAAATCTGGCTTCGGTTGGACGGCAAAGCTGAGCGATGAGGAGGCAGTGCTGAGCTCGACAGCGGCGCGAAACAGAGCAAATGAGCGCTCGGTTTGTCACTTGGGGTTAGGAATGGAATATAAGGGCGAGGAGGAAGTTATATAGACGCCAGAAATGCCACGCAACTGCTTGCCGACGGTGAGATGTTGCCGTCTCCGCACGTCGATCGGCGGGGAGTCAGAAAACAGAGCACTCACAGTAATGGTTCACTGACCAGTGGGTCCCACATCCCCCTCCAAGTCTATCTCTCTGGTACTTCAATTATTCCACCTAAACATGTCAAAAAAATTCCAGATTTTGTGGAGAGGCCAATTCAAATATGGAGATTCATGTTCTAGAATTGGATTTCCAATTTGGACAAGTTTCAGGTAAAATTCAAATTCAAATTTGAATTTTAATGGGATTCAATGGAGCCACAGAATTAAATAGCAAATGAGCTTCAAAAATTTTGAAACTTAGCAGACAGGCTATTGGGAGTATTTGGAATTTATTGGTAAGCTCAGATTTTTAATTTGGCAAAGTTTGAACAGGAACTAAATTTGAATTTTTGAATCCCTTCTATTGAAGATTGACTTGATTTAATTTCTAAATTGGCATTTGATTTCTTTTCCACATTCCAATTTTTAAATTCTCTTGTATGAACTTGTACCTTGAATTTAGGGCTTTTACATTCCTCCCCCCTTAAAAGATTCTCGTCCCGAGATTATAAATAAAAGAGGCGGAGGTAAAATATTATCGGATATAAGATGATAATAATTCCAGATGGTTTCATTGGAGAAAATACTCGTTTTTCCATGTCGCTTCCTCAGCGGTATGGTTGCTCCACAAGACCTTGTAGAAGTACAAAGTCCGGTTTCTTGTGGTGCGTGTCTTTTCATCAATAATCCAGAGCGGATACTCAGAATAAGTGAGATCCGGTTGGAGATCCTCCATGTCTTCGGTGCGGATTTCAGCTCAGGGTTTAAGACACTTCCGTAGCTGAGAAATGTGGAATAAATTGTGAACTCCAGAGAGTGACGTCGGCAACTCCAAACGATAGGCCACGGGTACGCATTTTTCAATGACGGCAAACGGACCGATGAATCGTGAAGCAAGCTTTCCCTTCACTTTGAAACGATGAATACCTTTCATCGAAGAGACACAAGGATAAACGTGGTCTCCGATGTCGAAGTGGAGAGGTTGACGTCTTTTATCCGCATAGCTTTTCTTACGAGATTGAGCAGCCTTGAGATTGGCTTGGATCACTCGCACATGTTCTCCAGCTTCATTTACAAGATCAATCCCGTATATAACCCGCTCTCTGGATTGACACCAGTTGAGTGGGGTGCGACATTTCTGGCCATAGAGAGCTTCATTCGGCGCTATCTTGATACTAGCTTGATAGCCATTGTTATATGAGAACTCCGCCAACGGCAAATGATCATCCCATTTTTTACCATGGTGGATGGCACAAGCGCATAGCATATCTTCAAGAATTTGATTTACCCGCTCAGTTTGACCATCAGTTTGCAGGTGATATGCAGAGCTTCGGATCAGTTTCATCCCCAATGACGCGTGCAGTTGCTCCCAAAAATGAGCAACAAACAGCACACCGCGATCCGAAATAATCGTCGGGGGAACTCCATGCAAGCACTTGACTCTTGCAATATACAATTTCGCATACTTCTTGGTGATGTACTTTGTATGTACAGGGATGAAATGAGATTATTTGGTTAGTCGATTGACAATCACCCAAATAGAATCATGCTTGTGTAATGTGAGAGGTAACCCGACGATGAAATCCATACTAATGTCCTCCCATTTCCATGACGGTATTTTTAATGGTTGCAGATGTCCTGCCTTTTTCATGTGGTCGGCTTTCACTCGCCGACATGTATCACATTCGGATACGTACTTTGCAATCTCTCTTTTCATCTGTGTCCGGCAAAATCTTGTCTTCATATCTTGATACATCTTGTTGCTGCCCGGATGAATAGAATACATGGACAAGTGAGCCTCATCCAAGATTTTCGTTCGAAGTTCTATGTCACAGGGTACCGCGATACGGTCTTTGAACCACAGGGTACCATGTTCATCACTTCGGAAGCACTTCATTTCCCCATTCTTCATTCTTCTCCGAATGTGCAACATACCCATGTCTTTCCTTTGAGCCTCCATAATCTCCCCTCATATAGTAGGGATGAGAGCAAGATTATATAACGCTCCATAGGTAACCAAGTATAAACTCGGCTCTTCCTCGTCCATCGGAGTGATGGACAGATTATTGACGTGAGACTTGCGGCTCAGCGCTTCGGCAACCACATTCGCCTTGCCGAGATGGTAATGAATTTCAACCATCTTCGCTGTCGCATATTCAGTTCCTTCTGAGTGAAGATATATTTCAGGCTCTCGTGATCGGTGTAGATGTACACTAAATTTCCGAGTAAATAATGCCTCCACATTTTCAAAGTGAGTACCATGGCAGCAAGCTCAAGGTCATGAGTTGGATAGTTCTGCTCATGATTTCGGAGCTGCCATGAGCCATATGCGATCACTCAGCCTTATTGCATTAGCACACACCCGAGACCAATGCCAGGCGCATCACAATAAATGTCAAAATATTTGGCCGTATCTGGCCGAGACAGCACTGGGGCTATTGTGAGATGTTTCACCAATGCTTGAAATGCATCCTCACATGCCTTGATCCATATATATTTGGTCCTCTTTTTCAGAAGCTCCGTCATTGGTTTAGCGATTTTTGAGAAGCTCGGAATAAACTTCCGATAATATCCCGCTAACCCGAGGAGCATGCGATTTTCGTGGACGGGCGTTGGAGACTTCCATTTCAGCACTTGTACAATTTTGCTTGGATCTACAGTTATTCCCTCCGCTGAAATAATGTGACCATGAAATGGTACTTGTTTGATCCAAAACTCAAACTTGCTGAATTTTGCATAAAGCTTGTGATATCGCAATCGTTGGAGCACGATATGAAAGTGTCTTGTGTGTTCTTCTTCTGATTTTGAATACACCAGAATGTCGTCGATGAAGACCACGACAAACTTGTCCAACTCCGGCATAAACACTGAATTCATCAGGTACATGAAGTGAGCCGGTGCATTGGTAAGCCCGAACGACATGACGAGATATTCATAAAGGCCGTATCTCTCGTCGAGAATGTCGTCTTCGGTATATCCTCTGGTCGGATTTTAATCTGATGATATCCGGACCGAAGATCCATCTTTGAAAATACTTTAGCACCCACTAATTGATCGAATAAAATATCGATGCGCAGTAGCGGATACTTGTTCTTGATTGTCACGGCGTTGAGCGGACGATAGTCCACACATAGACGTAACGTCTTGTCCTTCTTCTTTACAAATAATGCGGAGCAGCCCCAAGGTGATGGACTTGGGCGTATGAGACCTTTGTCCAGCAGGTCCTTCAGTTGCTCCTTTAATTCCGCCAATTCATTTGGTGCCATCTTGTACGGCATTCGGGAAATAGGCGTGGTTCCCGGAATGAGTCCAATCTTGAACATGATATCCCTATCCGGTGGCATACCCGAAAGGTCGTTGGGAAACACGTCTGGATACTCACGGACCACAGGATTGTCCTCAAGCTTTGTGTCTTCCGTGTTGTAGGTGGCTGGAATTTCTTTGATAAGGCGGTCTAGAATGAGAGCGTGTGGTTCATATAGTGGAGAGTTCAAATGGACCACACGTGGAACAATGTAGAGAACAGCACCATGACGATGCAGCCACGACATCCCTAAGATGACATCGATCTTTTGACCCTCTAATATAATTAGAGAAGTCGGATAGATATTCCCACCCATCTTAAGTTGTGCTTTATGGACTTTCATGTCTGCTGCTATTTTCCCAACCGGAGAGCAAATCAAATATGAACTTTCGGTGGGAGTGACAGGTAATTGATGCTTGATAACATATGATTGGCTAATGAAATTATGGGTGCCACCAGAGTCAAATAATATGACTACGGGATTTTGGAGTAAATAAAACCTACCCGCGAGAATGGGTTCACCATCCGGCACGTCTTCAAGATCTAAGTGGTGGATGTTGCCGGGTTTTGGTGCTCGTTTCTTGGGCTGGTTGCGGGGTTGAGCTGCACCCCGATATGGTGCTTGCCCGCAGCCTTGACGCTGCTCGGGGCAGTCCTTCGCAAAATGCCCGACACGGCCACACGTGTAGCATGTGTATTGTGTCGGGTTCCCGCCAAGCTGTGGATGGAATCCTGGTGCACGTGGTGGAGGTGGATATGCACGCGCGACCATCCTTTGCTGCTGCTGCTGTTGTGGAGATTGTGGTTGAAAACGCGGTGCATTGAAGGATCAACCGCGGAATTGCTGCGGTCGCGCCGGTGGCTGCCATCGCTGACCGGATGGTGAGCGATACACCAGATGGTACTTCTACGGACCACCCCCGCTGCTGCTCGACGGCACGCTCCGTTTCCTCTTATCAAAAACGAGCTCGCGCTGAGCATCTTCCTGTATAATCACGGCATTGACTATGTCATTGAAGGTGCCGCGATTGCTCTGTGTGAGTTGGACTTTTATCTTTGGATTTAGGCCCCGAAAGAATATGTCCTGCTTTCCGTCTTCCGTCCCCGCATATTCGGGCGCGTACTGCACCAAATGATTGAACATGCGGGAGTATTCGTGGACACTCCTCCTGCCTTGCTTTAGCTCCAAGAATTCTTGAAGCTTCCTCTTCATTATTCCGGGAGGGATATGGTAGGCGCGGAACGCCTCCCGGAATTTGGTCCATGCGACCGCATGACCGGCCGGCAGTGAGGCGATGAAGTTCGCCCACCAAGCACCGGCGGATCCTTGAAGCTGTTGCGCTGCAAACAGAGCCTTCTTCTGTTCGGTGCACTGTAGTAAACCGAACTTTGCCTCAAGAGTATGGATGAAGTTGTCCGCCTCCAGAGGTTCCTCGGCCTCCATGAAGACCAGTGGATGTGTTGCCAAGAAATCCGAATACAAGCTTTGTTGGGGCTGGCGTGGCCCATTGTCTTGTCGTCCCCCTTGACGGGACAAATTCTGCACCAACATCCGCGTAACTCAGTTTGCTCATCGCGTGAGCCGAGTACTGCGGCCAGAATCTCTGCGAGCGTCCTCGGAGGTTCAGGTGGTGGTGGTGGAGGGACTTGTTTCTGTGGTGTCGCGATTTGCTCCCGGGTCGGAGATTCATCCTCATGACCACGACTAGATCCTCCCATCTCGGGCGTCGAACGCGTACGCACCATTCTGCATTCACATGGTTTAAATCAGCAACATCTTTGTTTTCTTCATCCATTGTATATCATAGTAGTGCGAGTATTGACAATGTGATAATTGCATAACATTCACATATAATGATAAAGTACAAACTTTATACAAGATATATTATCTCATGACCAAATGTACAATAGTGATTTCCAAAATGACGGACTCCCTCTATGGAAGTGCATCTCAACTATACTTGGTCTACATGAGTCGTCATACACACCTTGTCATCTTCTACACACCCACTACTATTTATAATATGACACAAACATGGCCACAAATAAACACGAGCAACTACTAACTAAACGTTGTCCCGTGGTGGCAGTAGTGTTGCCACATCCTACTCCGATGCATCATCATCGGCGTACTCTACTATCTCCGGATCTTCTTCATCCTCAGGATCTGAAGGCACTTGTTCACCCATATTCAGCGGTATATCATGAGCCGGTGTATACAAAACTGGTTTCAATTGTGCTTTGGCCTCAATAAGATTATCCTGAAGTTGTTCGGCCTCGTACTCCCAATTCTGGGCTTCTTCAATGGCTGCATCTCGTTACTCAGTGACTAACAACAGCTGCTCTTGCTGTTGTTGCACCCCAAATGACTCGCCTGCAGCCCCTCACAAGCTTGCTGCAGTTCCATGCGAGTTTGTCACAGTTCGGAACGAGCTTTCTGCAGTCTAGTGCAAGTGTGATGCAACTGATCCTCGCATTGCTTTAGTCGGTGATTCGTCGGAGCCAGGAACGAACGTAGGTTCTCATTGATATAATCAAGACTGTCACCCTCTTTAGTCGCTTGCCTCGAGGCTTCAACATGCTCCTGCAGGATTGCACCTTGTGCAAGAACCAACATGCTGGATGCAGCAGCAAATATCCCAAGTGTTGTCGAGGTTGTGTCGTCATATGGTCGATAGGCCACAACTATACGACGTTGCCACCCAAAACCAGCATCACCATGGACCGGGAGAAGAGCAAATTGTGTCCCAGCCATGGTATCTTGATGAAGCTTACAAAGCTTCATAAGCGCTTCGCCCGCTTCAAAGGCCCACGTATCCTCCAAACGAGCTCCCTGGATCGTGACCGAAAAAGCAGCCCATCCATAGAAATGCGGACTTGCGGGGATGTCGACCAGGATGGTACATGATAGTACGCCTCTGTCAACCATCTCCTGACCCCAATAGCATGGCATCTCGATGAAGCTAAACTGTTGGAGCACCTCCCGCAGCATACTCGGGAAGCCCGGACGGTTGGCGCACGTGGAGAACATCCATCCGTCCGGCAATATCATCACATCCGTCATCTATAAAATCAGGACTTTAATGAGTCAAATACTGAAATTCAAAAAACTTTGTTGACTAACATATTATGGATATGAAATTTGAATTATGAAAGTGAATTCAAATTCAAATGCCAAATGGAACATCGCACTGGAATTCTGTCACAGTTCTGTTCTATCTGACCAGTCTGGAGATACTTGAAATTTTCATCCAGTTAGAGGCACATTCAGGACTTGTGTTAAACTACAAAGTTGTAATACACTCAACTAAATTTTCATAATGTATTTATTTGCCCCAAGATCATTCCTTTATGAGGAGATATGATTTTTGCAATTTGACAGTTTTCTGGAAAATTTTTGACAGCATCTCCTCTGTTTAAGGCAGATTTTGTCCACATTTTTCCAGATACAAAACATCAATATATACAAAAATCATCAATTACAAAATCATTTCATACATCCTCAAGATTACATAAATGCATTACATGAATCCATTCGTTGATTCGATGAAGAGATATGATCAAGACAGTGACAGATACAACAACTGTCCAGTCTCTGTCCAGATTTGACAGAGTTTGGGAATTTGAATTTTTCAATCATTTACAGGGGGGATTCTGATCTGGAGTTGAACATAAGAGTTTTAGAGGACTCTCTAAAATTTCCAACCATATATGGTAGACCTATAGAGGTGAAATATACATGAAGTTATACTGTTCCAAACTTAGTCAATTTTCTGTCCATTTCACAGTTTGAATCAGGGACTGGTTACTTTAAGTTCAAATGAAGTTTTCAAGTTTTGGATCTTGAAATCTGCCTTGGAGCTGAAAATGAAACTTGTCGAGGACTTCCTCAAGTTCCCAAATCACAGGCCTGCATACTGCAGCGACACCATGATTAATTTTAAATCTGACCAGCACGCTCCAAAAAAGAGATTACAAATTCAACCTTAGTCATAAGTTGGGAATTTTTACTTGTTGTCGAGTCATACCACCAGCACGGATAATGTCATCGACGTGTCTAATGAAAATCGAATGTAATGCCAGTACTACACCCTCACCAAAGAAAATATTAAGCCAGTATCCCGGCATACGTCTCAACGGTGGCAGGAATGACGTTCACTCGCAAACGTTTTCTACTTGAGCTACTTAAACGTGGTTAGTGTACTGAATCTACACACAAACGATAGATCAAACATATGGTTCCGTACGGCACAGCCCGCACAGGCAAACAGTTCACAATAATATATATGAAAGTAAAAACATTTGTCCCGTCTCATTCCATACGGGCCGCCCCGAGTTAAGCCACGTCTCGAGGTACATGACCGGGTTTTCTACCACCCGACGGGGTCCCACGTCTTTGCATAGTGTTGCACCAGTAGGGGGTGCATCGGGTTATGTCCCACCCGACGGGGGCTCCTACTAATTTTGTAGCATGCTGGGGTACTGCGTGTCATATGTTCTAAAAAACATGGAAAGTTTCAGAGACTCATATTAACATTTCCGTGCCAAGCCACGGAAACAACCACATGATACCTCTTGCATGGTGAGCTTACCGCAATTGATCCGCTTGCGTGGCATACCTTACCTCTTACCTGACGTCGGAGCGTCGTTACAGAATTTAATAACACATAAGTTAGCTTGCCACCCTAAGTAACTAATACAATAATGGACCTTATGTGGGCATAGTACTAATCCTCACTCGACTACTCTTAATTTTTCAAAATAGGCTCTTTTCGAGTGTGCTATTCCCAATGCGGCTCTGATACCAGGCTGTGGGGACCTGGTCCACACATTCCAGGAATCGCAGAGGGTGGTGTCGTGCGATGCGGCACCCAACAACACACACGAAAAGAATATGACAAAATACAAAGTTTTATTTATATAAACAGCGGAAGTCTTTTACAATACTTTATATACAGCGGAAGATAATATTCATAGCTAAACACTCAGCCTAGCTATGCAAATGCACAATAGCCACACACAAAATTACTATGGCGTGCAGGGCTCCCATTCGGCGGTATACCCTGACAATGGCATCGCCTCATCCTCAGACCCTTCCTCATAAGTTTCACCTGCAAACAACATAATATAGCAACTATGAGCACGAAGGCTCAGCAAGACATAACCATCTCACCTAATCATGAAACTCTACATGCATGGATACTTAACATAGGGATGGATATAGCAGTAAATGACTCGCATATGATTTGATTATCATTTTACAAGTTAATAGCAGCAGCTTAAATGTTCAGTAACAGGAACTTTAATGAGTCTAATCTATAGCAATCATAGTGGCAAAACAATTATATTTCAATACATCGTATTCTCCTGACTTCTTCAGTATTTACTACATCACAGCACAGTGAACAAACGTTACTCAAATAACCGCGAGGGACGGTGATTCCAATCAGGACACACACGAATAACATGTCACGTACACCCATGCCTAAGCAGCGTGCCGTGCTCCTCACCACGTCATACGCAGCCACCTTTCAAAAGAGAACTCAAATGTCGAACCGGCCCCACCATCGCGGGCATAAGGTTCCAGCGTGGAGCGTGTCTGTGCCCGCCGGCGAATTTACACATTACTACCCTCAGCCCACCCCTATCGACAATGGGATGCCTCGACATCCAAGTTAGCAAGTATGCCCAGTATGCATCCGGTACTGTTCAAACTTGTCTCGCAGGGCCGCACACAGATCGGTCCTCAATCGACACAAGCAGGGCTATGCACGTGAGACCACGTCTCGCTGCAAACTACACACTGCTCGGTCTCAATTTCACATTTCTAAACCATTCTTTGATTCGATTCATCCCGTGTAATAAAATCCCATCTCTCGAGGAGATTCCAACTACTCGACTTCTACCGGATTCCTATAAACATTAGCATGGCATTGTCTACTCGTCAAGCTCTAGACCTACCCAATACTCCATGGAATTTGTGGGTCATGCATGTGTTGTAGCAAGCACCTTAGCCCTAATGCACAAAATTCACCCTAGACATAAGTGATACAAATAGAAAATTTGCAATAGTGCTTAAATGCAAACCGGGGCTTGCCTAGCTGTGACTCAGAGGGATAGTTAGCTTCTGGAAGTAGAGTCTCCAAGGGCTCCTGGTCCTCCTCGATCTCGGTAACTATATGATATGCAATATATAAAGTACATGAGTTATATAGAAACTATAGAAGAGATCTTATAAATACTTATCAAATATGTAAATAATTTTCAATTGGCTTTGGGATTTGTACAGTGGACACTAGGATCTATGAGGAAAACCTGGACCAAAAATTGGAGATGTTCAAGGAAGCTTTTGTCTCTAAAATTCCAACAAGAAAAAGGCTTCTATGAATTTTTGGACTGAATCTGTAGCTTTGTCATGGCCACCAGTGGTTGATTATGGTAGAGGGAGTCTCAATGGTTCTATGAAAATTTGTTTCACATTTTTATGAGCTTCCTACAGGGAGAAATTGATTTTACAAGTTTGCAAGAAATGCTGAAATGCTTACTGTATTTTTCCCAATTTTTAACTACATAGAGATTTGGAACACTGATCAACCGAGCAAATGAAGTCCAATGAACTTGAATTTTTACTGGAACTCAAGTGTATTATTAAGAGTGTTCTGACCAAAATTGGGAATTTTCCAATTAGCAGAACAGAAGTAATAAATTTCCCAAGCAGTTAGCTCAAAGGAATTAATGATGCAAATTCTAGGAGTTTCATGTCCAAAAAATTGCACCACTGCAATGTTAAAATTGAGATGAGTCTACCAGAATTTATTTGGAATTATTTGAGCAAGTATGCTAGGAGAAACTGATTTTTAAAGTTTGCTCAAAATCTGGAATTATTTCCTAATGGAGTAGTTTGAATAATCAACCCGGACCCACTTATTTGAATTGGGTCAATCGCATCTGGGCCACACCGGGGACTGCAGGGCTAACCCGCGCAGCCGCACACGATCCGGTGCCGCAGCTGATCCCACGCGATGGAAATGCCGCTGACAGGCGGGACTCGCCGGGTCGTCGTCTTCCTCGCGACGCGGCTACATTCCTCACCGGAACCGCGGCGGCGTTCGCCGGGCATCGCAGCGTCGATCTCCACTCGGCTTGGTTCTGACCGCCTAGCCTTAAAATCGACCGCGCAACACGATGGTGGGGTCCAATCGTGGCGGCACGGCCGGAGATGGCAGCGTGATGGCGGCGGCGGATCTAGGGTTTTGGCGATCATTGGAATCTCTCAGGAATGGCGCAAGAGGCTCGTGAAAAAGCGGGGAACATTCCTGGAAGTATGAGGAGGATGATTTGGAGGTAAAAAGGGGGTGAAATCACCGGCAACGTCGACTTCGACGTTGGACCGATGGAATTCTTCATGACGGCGGGGAAAACTTGAATATCTCGACCTTTACTCGATGGCGTCCACTAATTCTTGGCAGAGGGTTGCGCTAGGAGGTATGGAGTATAATCCTTAATTGGATTGAAGAATCATTACACATAGAAATGGAATTAAACTGAGAAGCTCGCTAGTTCATGGGCCACGGCCGAAAGCAAAACTCGCATCATTTGCTCGATATGGAAGGAAACGAAGAACGGTTTGTACCGTGAGAATGGTCGTGTCTTGACGGTCCTATTTCCTTCTGGGAGAAGCTTGAGAGAGGGCCTGTGGCGTCGGCGCGACGGGAATGCAGCAGCGTTCTCACAGCGGCCGAACAGCGGCGCCGGCAAAACTGCAAAAAGGTCGCCATGTAGCCGACGAAACAATGAACCAAAAGCTTGAGAAGGTATAAGGAAGGCTTAGGTACCACTTTGCTGTTGGGACGATGACAAAATCTGTCTTCGGTTGGCCGTCAAAGCTGAGCGACGAGGAGGCGGTGCTGAGCTCGACAGTGGTGCAAAACAGAGCAAAGGAGCGCTGGGTTTATCACTTGGGGTTAGGAATGGAAGATAAGGGCGAGGAGGGAACGATATATACGCCAGAATTGCCACGCAGCTGCTTGACGATTGTGAGGTGTTGCCCTCACCGCGCGTCGATCGGCGGGGAGTCAGAAAACAGAGTACTCACGGTAATGGTTCACTGACCAGTGGGTCCCAAATCCCCCTCCAAGTATATCTCTCTGTTACTTCAATTTTTCCACCTAAACATGTCCAACAATTCCAGATTTTTGTGAAGAGGCCAATTCAAATATTGAGATTCATATTCTGAATTGGATTTCCAATTTGGTCAAGTTTCGGGTAAAATTCAAATTCAAATTTGAATTTGAATAGAATTCAATGGAGCCACTGAATTAAATAGCAAATGAGCTTCAAAAATTTTGAAACTTGGCAGAGAGGCTATTTGGAATATTTGGAATTTATTGGTGAACTCAGATTTTTAATATGGCAAAGTTTGAACAGGAGCTAAATTTGAATTGTTGAATCCCTTCTATTGAAGCTTGACTTGATTTAATTTCTAAATTGTCATTTGATTTCTTTTCCCCAATTCAATTTTCAAATTCTCTTGTATAAACTTTACCTTGAATTTAGGGCTTCGACAGTAAAGTGGTACAAACTCTGCAGAGCATTAAAACTATCATGATAGCCATGCTCCCGGTTAAGAGCACCTGGATGACCTACATGCTTAGAGGGGTTTTGGCATAGTGATGGTTTGGTACTGGTTATGGGATGGTATTATGGTTTATGGCAATAAAATATGGACTGGTATTATGATAACTACATGGTTTATGATGGGTTTACTCTACATATATATGATATATTGCTTTTCAAATGTTTTAATGTACTTTTCAGCACTTAGCCTTTATTATATTCGTCATTTGAAATAGCTACATGTCATACTTTCCACACTTGTTAAGTATGACATGTACTCACCCTTGCAATTCCCTCACCAACAGTTGTAGGTCAGGATTGGGAGTATCCCGACGTTAATGAGGTGTCCTAGGTTGTGTGCTGCCGTCAGCTTTGCCTGTGGTGTTGCTTGGAGCTGCGCTATACCTTTTGTTTAGCTCAGATTTACTTTATTTCCGCTGCATTAATTCAAACTTGTCGTTAATAATCATTAAATCTTGTATTTGAGGATATTCTAAATTCTGCAATAAAATTTCTTAATTAATCTTCTTTTGTGGTAATTTTCTATATATCCTTTTTTGAATGCACTCATGTATGTGTGTTCAATGTCCTGGGCACACATATGTGTTCACTTGGTTCATTTTCGGAACCGGTTGTCACAAATTGGTATCAGAGCCACAGGTTGACCGCAGGATGCAGCCTAGATAGAATGGACACTTTAGAGCACATAAGAGCACTTAGGAATCGATGAGTTTTGCTTGGTGTGTTGATTGCCATGTATTGTTGCTTGTGTGCTTAGTAGATGATTTTGGGATGCTTTAGCATTGCCATGTCCACATAGGCTAGTATAGGTAGTTGTTTAGTTTCAAATTCTTTGATGCATATAGTTGGGGATTCGTTTTTTCGTATCTTGCTCAACCTCTACTTCAATGGAAGAAGGACACAACTAGAAGAGTCACCGTCTCAGACGAAGTTGTATGGAAGATGAGAACAAAGATAATATTTCCAACAATAAGCCTTAGAATAAAGGGGGGTAGAATTCTTTGCAACCTTATTATTTTGGATTCATAAGGATCAGACATAACACATGGAATGGATTGGCTACGGAAGCATAATGGAGTGGTCTAGTATCCCACAATGATAGTGCAATCGACAAGTGATAATCGCAATCGATGTCAAAGCTAACCAATCATCAAGGACTACTCCAACGTAGTGAAGTGCATGACTAAGTTGCTAACAAGGGGGAAGCCTCTCAAATGGATTCTACCTTATCAGGACACTATTGAGAAAGTGAAGAAGATATTTATAACTACACCAATGTTGGTATTACTAGACGTGAGCAGAAAGCTTGGATTTATACGACACATCAAGACAAGGACTTGCATGCGTGCTCATGCAAGAATGCCAAGTGGTAGCCTATGCATCAAGACAATTGAAGAAACATGAGCAGAATTACCCAACACATTAATTGGAACTAGCAGCCGTGGTACACGCATTGAAGATTTGGGGACACTATTTCCTTGAAAATAGGTGTGAAATTTATACGGATCACAAGAGTTTAAAGTATATTTTCACGCAAACGGACCTGAATTTGAGACAACGAAGATGGTTGGAGCTCATCAAGGACTATGATGTGGGGATCAATTACCATCCAGGGAAGGATAACATAGTGGTCAATGCTTTGAGTTGGAAAGGAGTAAGTCACCAACTTACGGTTCGAGAATTGTCATCCGAGTTATGTAAGGAGTTTGAACGGTTGAATCTCAGATTTGTGAATGGGATGGGGATAATGGAGTTAAATCCGACCTTGGAGCAGGAGATTCGAGAGGGTCAAACAAAGGATGAGGAAATCCAAGAGATCAAGGAAAGAACCCAAGAGGGAAGGGAATTCAGGTTTGATGAGGATGACCATGGTACTTTATGGCTTAGAAAGAGGATTGTGGTGCCTGATGTGAAGCTTATTTGGGAAGTGATATTGAAGGAAGCACATGACTCGCCATACTCAATCCATCCTGGTTGTACGAAGATATACAAAGACTTGAAGACATGCTATTGGTGGGCCAGCATGGAAAAGGACATAGCTGAATATGTAGCGTTGTGTTATGTGTGCCAACGAGTCAAAGCTGAACACCAAAGGCCAGCTGGATTATTAACCATTGAAGATTCCAGAATGGAAGTGGGAATAAATTGGTATGGACTTTATAGATGGTTTATTGCATACCCAGTCCGGTTATGACTCAATTTGGGTAATTATGGATTGCTTGACCAAGTCAGCTCACTTTATTTCTGTCAAGACCACATACATCGCCGCGAAGCTAGCAGAGTTGTACGTGGAGCATATTTTGTGCCAATATGGAGTACCAAAGAAGATAGTATCAGATAGAGGTTCTCAGTTTACCTCTAGGTTTTGGGAGAAACTACATGAAGCATTGGGAACAAGGTTGAATTTTAGCTCAGCATATCACCCTCAAACGGATGGACAAACTGAGAGGACCAATCAGTTTTGGAGGACATGTTAAGAGCTTGTGCTTTCAAGCATGCGAGAAGTTGGGACAAAAGCAAGCTTGAACATGTCATCCTATGAAGAACTATATGGGAGGAAGTGTAGGACACCTTTGTTGTAGAATGAGACAAGAAAAAATCAAGTGTTTGGACATGACATGCTGCAAGAAGCTGAGAAACAAGTCCATATTATTCTTGAAAACTTGAGGGATGCTCAATCAAGGAAAAAAGGCTATGCGGACAATAGGAGAAGGAGACTATCCTTTGAAGTGGGAGATTTTGTTTACCTCAAGGTGTCACCAATGAGAGGTCATAAGAGGTTTAATATCAGAGGCAAGTTAGCACCTCGCTATATTGGACCATTCAAGATTTTGGACAAACGAGGAGAAGTAGCATATAAACTGGAGATGCCACCACACCTTTCAGATGTCCATGATGTGTTTCATGTTTCACATCTTAAGAAGTGCTTGAGGGTACCGAAAGAAAAAGTGTCAATGGAAGAATTGGAATTTGAGGCAGATTTGACTTATGTCGAGCAACCGGTCAAAATCTTGGAAACAAAGGAGAGAGTCACAAGGAACAACATTATTAGATGGTATAAAGTTCAATGGAAGTGTCACACAGAATCAAAAGCAACATGGGTGTTGGAGGATGATCTCAAGAAGGAATTTCTCTATCTCTTCTCTTCCGCGTTGAATCTCGAGGGCGAGATTCATTTTAAGGGGGGTAGGTTTGAAACACCCTCATTTTCTTGTATCATGCATTGCATAAGTTCATATACATATTTAATATTAATCCACATAAAAAGCAATGAGTTTAAAATGAATTTAAAGAAGAATCGCACTCCAAAGTTCTAAGAAGTGCGGACTAGTCTGTTTTTGGTTCGGACTAGTTCAATTTCTCTCTGACCTCCCTCGGACATGCCGGTTTTTGCTGCAGACTAGTCCATTTTCGTCTCTGTACAATTTTCAGACTTGTCCGGTCCATTGTGGACTAGTCCGGTATCCCAATTCCTTAAAATTTCGCCAAGTCCCTATAGTTGTCCAACTTCTAGTAGACTTGTCTGTTTTCCTCTCTGACTAAGTTTGGACTTGTCCGATATAGTCCGGACTTATCCGTTTTCTTCTCTGACTAATATCAGACTAGTCCGGCCTGTCATGGACTTGTCCGGTTATCGCGATTCCGAGTTGATCTTCTATTCCACGACGTGTTTTGGGGTTTTACCTTAAGTGGGCCTAAGGACGTCGTGTCTAACCCTTTTGGAGCCCATGTGGGACCCCACACCAGCCTCCACCCACCCCAAACTCGAACTCCATCAAACCCTAACCCTCCACCCATATATAAAAAACCCAACACCCTATTTTCTCATCTTTTTGCCACTTTTGAATCACACCCAAACCCAAGCTCGTGTATAGTCGCCGCCAGGGAGGGAGAAGGAGATCCCGAACAAGAAGAAGAAGAGGATGAAACGGAAAAGAATCAAGTGATCAAGATCTCAATCGAGTTTTCGTTCCTTATCAACAACACCATCAAATTCTCTTCATCGATCCTACAGAGTCAGGAATGGCTTTTTACCTTTGCTTCGCTTAATTAATTGGGATGGGAAAACAAATATACTATTTAATTATGCATTGATGGGATTATGGTTAATACGAACTGGTTAATATGAAATGGTAATGGGTAATCTAAGCAAGCATGGTATGTGGATGGGTTAAATGTTATGGTGGTTTGCTTGCTTTAGATCTAAGGACCAATTCATGCGAGAATATGCCAGGACAACAGTGCCACCACGAGGCCAAGTATGGGTGTGGCCTAGCTAACGAATTAGGGTATTGCTGGTAATCTGCGGATCATTTGGCGCACCGGGGAAAGGGAGTCGGATTGGGTTTGGATTTGTGGCGGGACTCTCTAGGATCCGAATGGCAAAAGAGGGGGCCCTTAGATGAAGATGTGCTCAGTCGGAGGCATCGCCACCGGTGAAACCATAGTGGGTACGTACATGCTAGTAGTCTCTTTGTAAAGGCTATTTTGTGATCTCTTGGCCATACACCAAAGGAAGTGTAATTAGCATAAGGGAGGTTCTTTAGCCGGCGACGGGTGATGAAATCAAAAACACGTGGGTAAATTGGTACAAACTACGCAGAGTATTAAAACTATCATGATAGTCGTGCTCCCAGTTAAGAGCACCTAGATGACCTACATGATTAGCGGGGTTTTGGTATTGGGATGGTTTGGTACTTGTTATGGGATGGTATTATGGTTTATGGCAATGAAATATGGACAGGTATTATGATAACTACATGGTTTATGATGGGTTTACTCCACATATATATGATATATTGCTTTTCAAATGTTTTAAATTACTTTTCAGCACTTAGCCTTTATTATATTCATCATTTGAAACAGCTAAATGTCATAGTTTCCACACATGCTGAGAACGACATGTGCTCACCCTTGCAATTCCCCCACCGACAGTTGCAGGTTAGTATTGGGAGTATCACGACGTTAATAAGGAGTCCTAGGTTGTGTTATGCCGTCAGCTTTGCCTGTGGTGTTGCTTGGAGCTGCGCTATACCTTTTGCTTAGCTTGCTTATTTCATTTAGCTCGGATTTAGTTTATTTCCACTGCATTAGTTCAAACTTGTCATTAATAATCATTAGATCTTGTATTCAAGGATATTCTAAATTTTGTAATAGAAGTGTTTAATTAATCTTGTTTTGTGGTAATATTCTGTATATCCTTTCTTGAATGCACTCGTGTATGTGTGTTGAACGTCCTGGGCAAACATATGCATTCACTTGGTTCATTTTCGGAACCGGTTGTCACACCTAACCAGTCTCGGGAGCAAGACAAGTGTTCTTGAACATTTTGATCCCGCGTTTAAATGTTTTCTTTGAAAAACTGCATGCTTGTGTTAAATTGATGGGAGATCCAAGATAGGTGTTTGCTAGACTTGTTTGACCATCCTTGTCACTTGAAATACATTGTAGAGAGTCGGTAAGGGCATTTTATCTCTTTGCTTTGCTCTAATTATTTATTATAGGAAAACAACGAAATGGCTTAACTATGCATTAATGATCATGAAAATGATGAGAATTGATGAATGTGGTTTATTGTAACATGGGACTTGGGAGATCTAGGCAAGCATGGATTGTGGACTGAGTTGGTTGTTATGGTGGTTTCACTTGCTTTAGATCTAAGGACCAGTTTGTGGCGAGAATATGCCAAGACAACAGTGCAACCACGAGGCCAAGTATGGGTGCGGCATAGCTGATTAATTAGGGTATTGCTAGTAATGCGCGGATCATTTGGCGCACCGGGGAAGGGGAGTCGAACTGGGTTTGGATTTGTGGCGGGACTCCTTGGGATCCGAATGGCACAAGAGGGGGCCCTTGGTTGAAGATGTGCTCAGTTGGAGGCATCGCCACCGGTGAAACCTTAGTGGGTCCGTACATGCTAGTAGTCCCTTTGTAAAGGTTATTTTGTGATCTCTTGGCCATACACGAAAGGAAGTGTAATTGGCATAAGGGAGGTTCTTTTGTCGCCGACGGGTGAGGAAATCACAAACACGTGGGTAAAGTGGTACAAACTCTGCAGAGTATTAAAACTGTCATGATAGCTGTGCCCCCGGTTAAGAGCACCTGGATGACCTACATGATTAGAGGGGTTTTGGTATTGGGATGGTTTGGTACTTGTTATGGGATGGTATTATGGTTTATGGCAATGAAATATGGACTGGTATTATGATAACTACATGGTTCATGATGGGTTTACTCCACATATATATGATGTATTGCTTTTCAAATGTTTTAATGTACATTTCATCACTTAGCCTTTATTATATTTTTCATGCGAAACAGCTAAATGTCATACTTTCCACACTTGCTGAGTACGGCATATACTCACCCTTGCAATTCCCCACCAATAGTTTGTCACACCCGGTCCCAGCAACACAACCGGATGGCTTTCACATGTATGCGAGGATCGGTTCACATCATACATGTGTAGACAAAAGTGTAATATTATTTATCACAAGCCATGTTTGAATACATAAATGTCTTACAATAATGACCCGTAGGTCTAAAATAAGATTACAAAGCAAAGGAGCGGAAAAGTAAACTAGTGTGGCTCCATGCACAGGCGTTGCCCGGGGGTTGCGCCAGCCTAGAACGTCTCTTCCAGATCAGCATAGAAGTCTTCATTCTCCACCTCTTCTCCATTGTAGACTGAGGAAAGATAAGCAACAAGCAAGTTTGAGTACCAACGGTACTCAGCAAGTGGGGAAGAGATGACATGTAGGTTTTTAGAAAGGACGGCCAACTTTGGGTTAAGCACTATAGCATTATATCCTATTCTTAGCTTTCATTAGCACCTACTTCTAAGTGTATCAACCCAACCATAACCCATTTGTTATCCAAGTCCCAACCAACCAAACCACCATTCCCATTCATTGACTAATTTTGAATTGGACACCAAGATGCTCTTGTCCGTGAGCATGGCTGTCATGACAGTTTCTAAATCTCAACAGAGAATGTACCCTTTACCCACAAGCCGTGATTTCATCCCCTGTTGCTAGGTGCACAAAGTAAACCTCCCTGTTGCCAGTGGTGATCAACCACCTTTCACACTTCCGTAGGTGTGTGGCCAGGAGATCACTACGAGATCTTTACAAAGGCACTCCCGACTAGCACTAGCCTGCTGAGGTTTCACCGCTGAGTCATCTACTGGAGTACCCCTCCTCCAATAGAACCCCCTCTTGAGCCTTGCGGATCCAATGGCAGATACGCTGAACCCATTCCCCGTGCTATCCAAACACTAGCACTAAGCCGGGAGGAACCTAATTAATTGATCAAGTTGTCCCATACTCAGTCTTGCGATGGTACTAAATAGCTAGGTGACTTTCTCTATAAACCGGTCCTTAGAATCCGGCAAGGTCCATACCCCAAAACCCGGGTCTCGTGCAAACTGCACCATACCTTACAAACCAACCCGCCAGATTCTTATCCACTACAATTCATTCCACAATTCACAAAATATGATCATAACAATTAATAATATAACATGTAAGTAGAGCATGTCCCTCCCAATACTAAGCATGGCTAAGCGTAAAAGTAATAATAACATACACCCAAACCAACCCGTTGACAAGGAATTATATGGAAGGGTAAAGTAAATAGGATTTAAATTATTAAGCATGCAACTAACTAAAACTTAATAAAACAGGTGCAAAATGGTCAAGGAACTTGCCTCCTTGGAAGTGTGGGTCGTAGAAGAGGTAGTCCTGAGGGTCGTAGGCTGGCTCGGGAACCGACTCTAAATACGTCATCGCATGCGGAACGCAAAGTAGCCACACACAATAAGAAGCAAGAAAATATTGGCACATCACAAATAAAATAAGCAATCAAAAAAGAAAACCTATGCAATTATGTCGCTATTACTATGTCCTTAGTTCTGATTTTAATTAGTGTCCGAATGTGTTCATTAGGAATTCAGCACAAGCAGCAAATTAAATACATTATTTTATCCTAAACAGATTAGGAAATGATAATAAAATAATACCCTAAGTGATCTGTGCAAAAAGAGAGAGTAATCATGTGATTTTATGTAATTTACCATTAAAACAGAGGCTTTTATGCAAAACAGACAAGATCAGAGGCTCCAATATAGTTTATAACATACTCAGGGTCTCTAATGCAATTTACAGAGGCTAAAAATATAATTACTGGTGAAAACAGGGGCTAATATGCAGTATTTTACTATTTTAACAGTGCTGACAGAAATAAATTAAAGTGCAGGGGTGTTTTAATAAAGTACAGGACCTATGTGTAATTATTTTTAAATTGCGCAGGGGGCTACGTGCAAAACAGGCAAAGGCTTAATCGTCTTTGAATCTGGGCCGTTGGATCAAATAGGGACAATCCGGATTTTAAATAGTCGAAGGGGTACGCCACTTCTAATCTCGGTCGTCGACCCTAGATGGGCGGCCGAGATTGGGCCACGTTGCCCCAGGGGCGGCGCACACCCAGGGCGCCGCAGCGCACGCGGCGCACGGCGGCGGGGCAAGCCGGAGACGGCAGAATTAGCCAATTTGTTGCCCAAAAATATGCGTCTATGGTGGAAAAGCTAGAGGGTGGTGAGGGGAGCTCACCTAGGGGGTCGCGGAGCTCGGATTGGGGGCGGAGGTGCGTCAGCGATGACGAAAGGCGGCGACCTTCGGTGGAGTCTGACGAAATCAATGACGCGGCGGTGAACTCCTTGATTGAAGGTGTCCAACGAGTTCCTGGGCGCATGGCACACGTGTTAGACCAAGAGGGAGGGAGAAATCATGGGTGGAGCGATGGGAACGGCGGTGACACACCTTGCACCGGTGGCGGCTAGGGTTTGAGCTCGGGGAGGGGAAAAATTGGGGCGCCGGTCGGATTTTATAGGGGGAGTAGCGGCGGCGAATTATGGAAGGGGATCTCCCCCGAAGGAATTCCATCCCGGTCATTAAACAGGGGGAATTTCATGTCGGGTTTTTGAAACCGGGGCAAAATCAACGGGAGCTGCCGGTTGTGCGCGACGGGTGGAAGGGGAAGGGCCTGATGGTCGGGGTCCACGCGCAGAGGAAGGGAGGGGAGAAGAAAGGGGCGGATGGGCCATAGGCCGGCGGGGAGAAAAAGAAAGAGGGAGGGAAGAGGGAAGAAATGGGCCGGGGCAGGGATTTGGCCCACGCGGGTTTTCTCTTTTCTTTTCTATTTTCCTTTTCTCTTTTCTACTCATTTCTTTTACAATTTAAATTTCTTTTCAAATTTCAAACGAATTCTAGCGCATTTTGAAATTGAATTTTAAAATCAAAGGCAAATGCATGATGCACTCCTAATTCAAATCCCTTTATTTCAAATTTTGGGTGTTACAACTCTACCCCCCTTAAAAGGAATCTCTCCCTCGAGATTTGGACGTCCTAAGAGAAAAGATCGGGGAACTCGGCCTTGAGGTCTTCTTCTCTCTCCCATGTTGCTTCTGCCTCAGAGTGATGTTTCCACTATACTTTGCACATGCGAATCGCCTTGTTTCTCATGACACGTTCTGATGTCTCTATGATCTTGACTGGTCGTTCTGCATAAGAGAAATCCTCTTGCACATCTATAGCATCCATGGGTACTTGTTCCTCCGGTACTCTCAAGCACTTCTTTAGCTGCGACACATGAAAAACGTCGTGTACATATGACAGTTGAGAAAGTAGCTCGAGAAGATAAGCTACTTCTCCTCTTCTTTCTATTATCTTGAATGGGCCAATATAACGGGGTTTAAGCTTTCCCTTCACTTTGAACTGTCTTAGACCTCTTACTGGTGATACCTTGAGGTACACAAAGTCTCCGATCTCAAAGGTTAGCTCACAGTATCGGGCATCTGCATAACTCTTCTGCCTTGACTGCGCCGTTTTAAGATTATTCCGCATCTCTTGTACTTGTCGTTTGGCTTCTTATAATATCTCCAGACCAAACACTTGACCTTCTCCGGTCTAATTCCAAAATAAAGGTGTCCTACACTTTCGCCCATAAAGTGCCTCAACGGGGACATCTTGAGACTAGCTTGGTAGCTGTTGTTATAAGAGAATTCCGCGTAGGGCAGATTCTTGTCCCAACTCTTGCTATTTTTCAAGGCACATGCTCGCAACATATCTTCCAAGATCTGATTTGTGCGTTCTGTCTGACCATCCGTCTGCGGGTGATACGCTGAGCTAAAATTCAGACGAGTGTCCATTGACTCATGCAGCTTCTGCCAGAATCTTGAGGTGAATTGGGTACCTCGATCAGACACAATCTTCTTCAGAACACCGTGAAAACACACAATTCTTGCCATGTATAACTCTGCCAACTGTGAACCATTGTAGCTTTCCTTGACCAGAATGAAATGAGCGACTTTAGTCAACCGGTCCACGACAACCCATATGGAGTCATATCCTTACTGGGTCCTTGGCAACCCACAATAAAGTCTATACTTATCTCTTCCCACTTCCACTCGGGTATCTTAAGTGTTGAAGTAGTCCAGCCGGTCTCTGATGTTTTGCCTTGACTAATTGACATGTGTCACACAGAGCCACGTATTCGGCCTCATCACGCTTCATACCAGGCCACCAGTATCGATCCTTAAAGTCTTGGTACATCTTGGTACTCCCAGGATGACTAGAGTAGTACGAGTCATTGGTTTCTCTCAATATCAGTTCCCAGATCCCCTTGACATTCGACACACATATCCTCTTCCCCAACCATAGGGTCCCGTGTTCATCTTCCCTAAAATCTGGGGCTTTACCAACCTTCATCAGCTTCTTAAGTTTCTAGATCTTATTATCCTCCTTTTGGCCTTCTCTAATGTCTTGTTCCAGTGTCGAATCCACTTCCATAACTATTGCATTGGCATTAGACAATATGCACAGGTTTAGTCTCGCAAAATCCTCACATAGTTGCGGTTGATAAGCTTGTATCGTCATACTGTTGCATCGTGCCTTCCTACTCAAAGCATCTGCGACCACGTTCGCCTTTCCAGGGTGATAGTTGATCCCAACATCGAAGTAATTAATGAGCTCTAACCAACTTCGTTGGCGAAGATTAAGGTCCGGCTGAATGAATATTTACTTCAAGCTCTTGTGGTCGGTGTAGATTTCTGTCCTTTTCTCGATCAGGTAGTGTCTCCATATCTTTAGTGCATGAACTACATCCGCTAATTCCAGATCATGGGTCGGGTAATTCTTCTCATGCTTCTTGAGCTGTCTTGAAGCGTAAGCCACCACATGTCCCTCTTGCATCAACACACATGCCGATCCTTGTCCGGAGGCATCACAATACAACGAGAACTCCTTTTGCATGTCTGGCATGACCAACACTGGAGCAGTGGTCAATCTCTTCATCAACTCGACGAAGCTTGCTTCACATTCCGGTGTCCACCCAAATGTAGCTCCCTTCTCGAGCAGCTTGGTTAGCGGCCCAGAGATCTTTGAAAATCCCTCAATGAATCGTCGATAGTAACCAGCCATTCCAAGGAAGCTTCTGATGTGTCCCACATTTTACGGCGTCTCCCATTTGAGAACATCTGCCACTTTACCTAGATCCACTGATATTCCTCCTTCTAATATGACATGTCCCACGAACGATACCTGCTTCAGCCAAAACTCACACTTACTGAATTTTGCGTATAATTGGTGCTCTTTAAGCTTCTGTAGTGCCAACCTTAGGTGTTCCTCGTGCTCTTCTTCACTCTTGGAGAATATCAAGATATTGACGATGAATACCACCACAAACTTGTCCAGATACTCCATAAATACTTTGTTCATGAGGTACATGAAGTAAGCAGGAGCATTGGTCAACCCAAAAAACATAATTGTATACTCATAAAGACCATATCGAGAGACAAATGCAGTCTTGGGAACGTTCGATGGTCGAATCTTCAACTAGTGGTAACCCGAACGAAGATCAATATTAGAGAACACACATGCTCCTCGCAACTGATCAAACAAATATTCAATCCTTGGAAATGGGTACTTATTCTTGATGGTCACTGCATTCAATGCACGATAATCCACACACAACCTTTGAGTGCCATCCTTCCTAGGCACGAATATGACAGGAGCACCCCAAGGTGACGAACTAGGGCGGATGTATCCTTTCTCCAACAACTCCCTAATGTGATCCTTTAGCTCGGCTAATTGTTTAGCGTCCATTCTATATGGCCTCTTATATATCGGGGCCGTTCCAGGCACTAGCTCAATGATGAATTCAATTTCACAGTCAGGAGGCATACCCGACAACTGCTCAGGGAACACGTCTGGGAATTTACTGACAACTCGAATCTCTTCAGCAATCTCAGTTTGATTGAGCCTGATCCTTTGTGTTGGAGGTTGATCTAGAGAGAACTCAACCTTCGTACCGTTGGTGTGGGTCAAGCAAATTGTCCTGGTGGCACAGTGGATTACCCCTTGATACTTGGTCAACCAATCCATTCCTAGGATAATATCTAGGCCTTGTGACTCTAGCACGATGAGGTTTGCTGAGAAGTCTACCCCCCTTATGTCTAGACTTACATTAGGGCATACATGTCTGGTTACCATCTCTCCTCCAGGAGAATTGACTAATAGCACCTGGGTCATAGGTGCAACTACCATGCCATGCATCCTTACAAACTCCTTAGATATGATAGAATGTGTAGCACCTGAGTCAAATAATACTATGGCGAAGGAAGAGTTGATGTGAAACGTACCAATCACGACATCGGGTGCATCCTGAGCTTGCTCCAAGGACACATGGTTAACTCGTCTGTGAGGTTGGTTCCGCTGCTTCTTCGGACAACGGTTGGAGTAGTGACTAGGTTCACCCCAGAGATAGCACTTGAGTGACCGGTTGACATCCTGAGCTTTATTGGGAGCTTGATGATTTTGTTGCGATTGGCCAGCGGGGCGAGGAGCTGGACGCGGTGGGTGAGGCTACTGCATTTGTGGGCGTTGCGGCTGGTTGTATGGGGCTAGGGGTCTGTAGGCAGGGTTAGGATATATCTATGCTAGGTATGGGTAAGGACCTTGAGGGTGTCTCACAAGTCCCATTAACTGAGGGGCAAAGCGAGTGTGAGTGTTGCTGCCAGAAGATTGACCCCGCACTATCTTTCTCTTTCAGAGATCTTCATCAAGTTCTTTCTTCTTCCTCTCCACTGTGAAAGCTTTATCCACCAGCTTTTGGAAGTTAGCATAGTCACAAGAGGACATTGTATATTGAAGCTCCTTATCCAGCCCTTTCTTGAAGTAGTATTGCTTCCTCTCATCCACAACCACATTCTCAGGTGCATAGCGGGATTGCTGTGTAAACTTGTTCAGGTACTCCCGAACACTCACGTTCCCCTACTTTAGGCTCAAAAACTCTTCCCGCCTTGCTTCAACTTCACCTTCGGGCACATGACGGTTTCTGAACGTGTTCTTAAACTCCAGCCAAGTGATGTTATCCAGATCCTCGTGTGCAGCACTATATGCAGTCCACCAGTCAACTGCTAGTCCAGTGAGTTGATGGGATGCAAGTAGAACTCTCTCAGGTCCTGGACACTGTATTATCCTCAGCTTGCTCTCGATGACCTTCAGCCAGTCATCTGCGTCCATGGGGTCTACAGCACTAGCAAATGTTGAGGGCTGGGTATTCAGGAAGTCTCTCAAGTGTGATCTGGGTGCTTGTGCTGGTTGCGGTTGGGGCTGATTTGGTGGTGGAGGTGGAGGGGCTTGCTGGGCTTGCTGCATGTTGGCCACCACTTGTGTTAAATTTTGCATCATCTGCATCTGCATGGCCATCATTTGCTGCATATGATTCATCGCAGGTGCTCCACGGGCACTTCTCCCATTCCATTGTGGCAGCTGGAATCCAACTTCATCATCACCGAGGGGCATACCATGGCCACAGCCACGGCCTCTTCCCCTGCCTGCCATCTAGGTACGAAGGCAATCTAGTCTTAGGTACTACTATAACTAGGAGAAGACTACTATACGATACCCTTACTATATGCAAAAATTACAACAAACACGAGTATAAATAAAAGGCCTTTATTAATAGCTCACTAATTGAGGAAGTATCAAAAAGGTGAGGTTGTGGACAAGTCGCCAAGGCGTTCCACAACTCACACAACACACCAAGAGGAAAGACATGAAAGAAGTAACACAACTCAAGGTCACACGAGTATGTCTACATCACTCTTATTTAACTAACTGGGGATGTGCCTATCCTTGAGTCGTGGCATAGGTCGAGGACTACTCGTCGTCAAGTGGGAACTCCTCTGGGTCCTCGTCGTCATCGTCGTCGTCGTTGGGGTCCTCGTCGGCCTCCTCGTCGTTGTCCTCGGGGCCGTGTGGTGGTGATGCAGCAGGCAGCAGTGGAGCGGCAGACGCCTCACTAGATGGCTCCTCGTTAGAAGACTCCTCAGAAGACGACCCACGTTGGCCGTCATGACGGTCTGGAGAGTCCGGGGTCCATGTCGAAGTGTCGGACGCGTAGCCGTCTGGTTCCTTGTTGGTGATCCGGTGATACCTCCTGATCACCGCCTCGTAGCGCTGGGCGAGGTCACGACCATCTTGAATCTCCTACTGCGCCTTCTAAAGTCGGGCACTGAGCTGTGCCACGTCGTCAATAGCCTGACGAGACTGTGGAAGGTCCAGGGGTCCCGCCATGTGCCTGGAGACGAAGCCTGCAGTACCACTAGGACGCTGCGGAACAAAGGCGTGCACCGTGTCCTCCAGACAGAAATGGTAGGCGTGACTCCAAAAGGTAGCTGCTTCTCAACTAGCATCATGCTCCGCATATCGGCAGGAGCTCCTCCAAACAGGACTATTGTGGGTGTTCACCAACTCGTCGCCGTAGTAGATGTAGATCTTGCAGTTCCACTCCTTGCTTCCTGTGCGCTGCACTCTAGTGGTGTGGTAGGAGAGCATGAGGCTATGGTGACGGTAGCCAACCTCACGGAGTATGGACAGGAGAAGAAGTCGCAGACGTCCTGCGGCCCTGCCGTTAGAACGGGTCACAACAGGGCGACGGGGATCGATGTCTGGAGAGCGACTGGCCAGCCTATGCGGGGGCACACATCCACCGGTCGACTTATGGGAAGTCGTCCTGGTGCGGGCCATCTACAAGTTTTGAAACAGGAGAGTGTTAGTAACAAAACATATAAATAAAGGAGTAAATAAAACAAGTAGACAAGGTAGGGAATACAAAGCAATTTTATAAATTACTTTTTAGAATATAGTAGGGTCCTTAAGTCCTCCTTTTCTACCAAGGCTTGCGTCCTACGGGCAACACAGTTCTGATACCACTTTTGTCACACCCGGTCCCAACAAGACAACCGAATGGCTTCCACATGTATGCTAGGATCGGTTCACATCATACATGTGTAGACGAAAGTGTAATATCATTTATTACAAGCCATGTTTGAATACATAAATGTCTTACAATAATGACCCATAGGTCTAAAATAAGATTACAAAGCAAAGCAGCGAAAAAGGAAACTAGTGTGGCTCCATGCACAGGCGTTTCCTGGGGGTTGCGCCAGCCTAGAACGTCTCTTTTGGATCAGCGTAGAAGTCTTCATTCTCCACCTCTTCTCCATTGTAGACTGAGGAAAGATAAGCAACAAGCAAGTTTGAGTAGCAACAATACTCAACAAGTGGGGAAGAGATGACATGTAGGTATTTAGAAAGGAAGGCCAACTTTGGGTTAAGCACTATAGCATTACATCCTATCCTTAGCTTTCATTAGCACCTACTTCTAAGTGTATGAACCCAACCATAACCCATTTGTTATCCAAGTACCAACCAACCAAACCACCATTCCCATTCATTGACTAATTATGAATTGGACACCAAGCCACTCTTGTCCGTGAGCACGGCTATCATGACAGTTTCTAAATCTCTGCAAAGAATGTACCCTTTACCCACAAGCTGTGATTTCATCCCCTGTTGTCAGGTGGACTAAGTAAACCTCCTTGTTGCCAGTGGTAATCAACCACCTTTCCCACTTCTGTAAGTGTGTGGCCAGGAGATCACTACGAGATCTTTACAAAGGCACTCCTGACTAGCACTAGCCCACTGAGGTTTCACCACTGAGGCATCTACTGGAGTACCCCTCCGCCAACAGAAGCCCCCCCTTGAGCCTTACGGATCCAAGAGCAGATACGCTGAACCCATTCCCCGCGCTATCCAAACACTAGCACTAAGCCGGGAGGAACCTAATTAAATGATCAAGTTGTCCCATACTCAGTCTTGCGGTGGTACTAAATAGCTAGGTGACTTTCTCCATAAACCGGTCCTTAGAATCCGGCAAGGTCCATACCCCAAAACCCGGGTCTCGTGCAAACTGCACCATACCATACAAACCAACCCGCCAGATTCTTATCCACTACAATTCATTTCACAATTCACAATAAATGATCATAACAATTAATAATATAACATGTAAGTCGAGCATGTCCCTCCCAATACTAAGCAGGGCTAAGCGTAAAAGTAATAATAACATACACCAAAACCAACCTGGTGACAAGGAAATATATGGAAGGGTAAAGTAAATAGGATTCAAATTATTAAGCATGCAACTAATTAAAACATAATAAAATAGGTGCAAAATGGTCAAGGAACTTGCCTCCTTGGAAGTGTGGGTCATGGAAGAGGTAGTCCTAGGGGTCGTAGGCCGGCTCAGGAACCGACTCTAAATACGTCATCGCATGCGGAACAAAAAGTAGCCACAGACAATAAGAAGCAAGAAAATATGGGCACATCACAAATAAAATAAGCAATCAAAAAAGAAAACCTAGGCAATTACGTCGCTATTACTATGTCCTTAGTTCTGACTTTAATTAGTAATGTGTGTTGAACTTTGGATTTTAGTGTCCAAATGTGTTCATTAGGAATTCAGCACAAGCGACAAATTAAATATATTATTTTATCCTAAATAGATTAGGAAATGATAATAAAATAATACCCTAAGTGATCTGTGCAAAAAGAGAGAGTAACCATGTGATTTTATGTAATTTACAATTAAAACAGGGGCTTTTATGCAAAATAGACAAGATCAGAGGCTCCAATATAGTTTATAACATACTCAGGGGCTCTAATGCAATTTATAGAGGCTAAAAATATAATTACTGGTCAAAACAAGGGCTAATATGCAGTATTTAACTATTTTAACAGTGCCGACAAAAAGAAATTAAAGTGCATGGGTGTTTTAATAAAATCCAGGACCTATGTGTAATTATTTTTAAATTGTGCAAGGGGCTACGTGCAAAACAGGCAAAGGCTTAAACGTCTTTGAATCTGGGCAGTTGGATCAACTAGGGACGGTCCGGATTTTAAATAGCCGAAGGGGTATGCCCCTTCTAATCTCGGCCGTCGGCCCTAGATGGGTGGCCAAGATTGGGCCACGTCGCCCCAGGGGCGGCGCACACCCAGGGCGCGGCGGCACACGCGGTGCACGGCGGTGGGGCTCACCGGAGATGGCCGAGTTGGCCAATTCGTTGCCCAAAACTATGCGGCTACAGTGGAAAAGCTAGAGGGTGGTGAGCGGAGCTCACCTAGGGGGTCGCGGTGCTCGTATTGGGCGGGAAGGTGCGTCGGCGACGTCGAACGGCGGCAGCCTTCGGCATAGTCCGACGAAATCAATGATGCGGCGGTGAACTCCTTGATTGAAGGTGTCCATTGAGTTCCTGGGCGCATGGCACACGCGTTAGACAAAGAGGGAGGGAGAAATCATGGGTGGAGCGACGGGAACGGCGGCGACACACCTTGCACCAGCGGCGGCTAGGGTTTGAGCTCGGGGAGGTGAAAAATGGGGGCGTCGGCCGGATTTTATAGGGGGAACGGGGGCGGCGTAGTATGGAAGGGGATCTCCCCCGAAGAAATTCCATCCCGGGCATTAAACGGGGGGGATTTCAGGCCGGGTTTTTGAAACCGGGGCGAAATCAACAGGAGCTGTCGGTCGCGCGTGACAGGAGGAAGGGGAAGGGCCTGACGGTCGGGGTTTACTCGCACAGGAATGGAGGGGAGAAGGAAGGGGCTGCTGGGCCTTGGGCCGGCGGGGAGAAAAGAAAAGAGGGAGGGAAGAAATGGGCCGGGGCAGGGATTTTGTCCCACGCGGGTTTTATATTTTCTTTTCTATTTTATTTTCTCTTTTCTACTCATTTCTTTTATAATTTGAATTTCTTTTCAAATTTCAAATGAATTCTAGTGCATTTTGAAATTGAATTCTCAAATCGAAGGCAAATGCATGATGCACTCCTAATTCAAATCCCTTTATTTGAAATTTTTGAAATTTTGAGTGTTACGCAGTTGCAGGTCAGTATTGGGAGTATCACGACGTTAATAAGGAGTCCTAGGCTGTGTGATACCGTCAGCTTTGCCTGTGGTGTTGCTTGGAGATGCGCTATACCTTTTGCTTAGCTTGCTTATCATTTAGCTCGGATTTAGTTTATTTCCATTGCATTAGTTCAAACTTGTCATTAATAATCATTAAAGCTTGTATTCAAGGATATTCTGAATTCTGTAATAGAAGTGCTTAATTAGTCTTATTTTGTGGTAATATTCTGTATATCCTTTCTTGAATGCACTCGTGTATGTGTGTTGAACGTCCTGGGCAAACATATGCATTCACTTGGTTCATTTTCGGAACCGGGTGTCACACCTAACCAGTCTCGGTAGCAAGACAAGTGTCCTTGAACATTTTGATCCTGCTTTTAAATGTTTTGTTTGAAAAACTGCATGCTTGTGTTAAATTGATGGGAAATCCAAGATAGGTGTTTACTAGACTTGTTTGACCATCCTTGTCACTTGGAATACATTGTAGAGAGCCGGGAAGGGCATTTAACATTTTTGCTTTGCTCTATTTAAATAGGATGGGAAAACAACGAAATGGCTTAACTATGAATTATTGATCATGAAAATGATGAGAATTGATGAATGTGGTTTATTGTAACATGGGACTTGGGAGATCTAGGCAAGCATGGATTCTGGATTAGGTTGGTTGTTATGGTGGTTTCACTTGCTTTAGATCTAAGGACCGGTTCGTGGAGCGACCATTTAAGATTTATAGTGCCACCACAAGGCCAGGTATCAGTGCGACGTGGCTGAATAATTAGGTGTGTTGCTGGTGTCGTCTGTACCATTGGATGGTCCGGGGAATGGGAGTCTAGGAGGGCTTCCCTGGGAACCGCAAGGCACATGAGGGGGCTCGTGGGTGCGAGAATGGAGATTCAATCCTGCTTTTGAAACCTTAGTGGGTCCGTACATGCTAGTAGTCCTTTTATAAAAGCTACTTTGTGATCTCTTGGCAACACACCATAGGAAGTGTGAGACGGCATAGGTGAGGTTCTTAGTCACTGAAAGGTGATGAAATCACAATCTGTGGGTGAAGTGGTACAACCTCTGCAGAGTGTTAGAAACTATCATGATAGTCGTGCTCCCGGTTGTGAGCAACCTGGACCCTCACATGATTAGATAGAACTTTGTATTTTGGATGGTTTGGTTATGGTTATGGATTTGGATTGTGATAAATGCACAGGGTTGATGATGATGGTAAGAAATTGGCATTTGGATGGATTTTTATTGATGGATGTAATATGATGGTGTTGGACACATAATTAGTGATTATTTGGGATATGTTGGGTTAATTCACATAGACATTGTAGGATGTTTTTTACATGATTTAATTGCACTTTTCAGCAAATAGCTATTATTTATTATCATTCCTTATTTAAGCTACATGTCATAATTTTCCCACACTTGCTGAGTGCGACATGTGCTCACCCTTGCTATTCCCCCACCAACAGTTTCAGGTGATGTTTGGGAGCATCCTGAGGATAATGCGGAGTACTAGGTTGTGTACTGCCATCGACTTGGTTGTGGATTGCTTGGAGCCGCGCTATATCCCTATATGCGTAGTTTGCTTAGTCAGATTATTTCCACTGCAGATTTATCAATAATAATGATCATTAGAGTTTGTAAGTTGAGGATTATTTGAAAATTGTAATAAAAGTACTTATTTACTAGTCGTTCTGTGGTCATTTTCAGTATGTTGTTTGTGATGCACTCGTGTATGTGTGTTGAACATCCTGGGCACACATATGCGTCACACATGGTTCATTTTTGGAACCGGGCGTCACATATGCTGACGACAGAAGCACAGATACAAAATAGCCGAAACTAGTTAAACTAGCTCAAATTTACTAAAATTTGAGCAAACTTACTTAAACATAGCAAAAACTAGTTAAACTTGCTCAAACTTAGTAAAATATGATTAAACTTACTCAAGCATAGCCAAAACTAGTTGAACTTGCTCAAACTTGCTCAAACATAGACAAAACTAGTCGAAATTGCTCAAACTTAGTAAAATATGATAAAACTTACTCAAAAATAGTTAAATATAGTTAACTTGCTCAATACTAGCTTGTAATAAGCAAATTTTAACAAATATGCATTTTTTAAAAAAAAAGTTGTCGTTAAGAAGTCCATATTTAGTGACAGTAACCCCAAGGCCATCAAAAACTAGGTCTCGAAGTTTTAAGAACAACAGTTTACCGTCGTTCTTAGAAATCCATCGTCAATATGGACCGAATTGTGTGATTACTTGATGAAATTCATTAGTGGATTGGTTGATGAATTTGATGATTAGTGGATCGAATTGTGTGATTTGTTGGTGATTAGTTGAATGGAACTGTGAGATTATGGAATTACATGTTAATTGCTAATTGTTGATATAATTACGTGTTAATACTTACATGCAATGGCCTTCTTTAGTTACATGTTAATACTTTATGTTGTTACATGTTAATACTTTAATTACATGTTAATTGTTGATATAATTGCATGTTAATACTTTATGTTGTTTAGTTAGGTTAATGTGTTATTAGTTAATTGATATTTATTGTTTATTGATATTTAATATTTTTGAGTGATTACTTATATATGTAAATAAATTGGTTTCGGGTCGGACCGGCTGTTGACGGCTGTTATATACCGATTTCACTCGTCAATATAACTCAATTATGTGAAGGATTGATCATTTCTTGCACACATCACCTTTCTACTTGACCTATTTCCACTTGTACTTGGAGAAATATGTGTATGCAGATATTTATACAGGAATTGAGGAAAAGTATGGGGAGCAATCCTATAAAATATCATCCCAGCCAATCAGAGGACGAGACGTGACACAACATGGATCAAATGGCCCACAAACAGAAGTACCGAGGCCATCCAATGGTGTAGCACCAACATCAGTCAATGGGACCCACCTGACAACCAGGGGGTCGACCGACCTGGTCCTGGCGCAAAATGCGGTCAACTTCCACGTGTTAGCTCCTTCCGGCTCCCTGGAGTCAATGACGACTGATTCGCGCGCTTTTGGTGGCGGGAACCGACCTCAACACTAGTATAAATCGGACCCCATAACCCTCACTTCAACACACACCACTTGGGCATCATTCTATTGTATACATTATCTTCCATAGTCCTTAGAGGAGTTAGGATGTAGAGAGGAGAGCCTCTAGTCCCAAGTCCAAATTGGGAAAGGAGTAGAAGGAGTCTCTCTTCCCAATTCCACATTGGGAAAGGTATGTCTCATGTATTCCTTCTTGTATTTGTGACATTGTGCTCAATAAAGATATTATCTTTAGTCTTCTTTTATACGTATACTTGGACAATGCGTTTCTTGTTTGATTGTAGAGTCCATGTAAGTGGAAGGTATAGTCTTTATGATTGTACTCTCATGATCATATCTTATGGTCATAAACACTATATACCCCCACTATAGTATATGTAGTTATGATATGATTATGTTAATATGAATAACTATGCTACGCAATCAACATTGGTTCAACAATGATTTAGTTCATTACTTCAGGATGGCTTGTGCTGCAACTCTTAAGGTATTTGCTTAGTATGCTAGCATGGTGCTAGGGTATTTAAGTAGCATTGGATGTCTCGTAGAACCACAGATTAAAGAGGTAGGCAGTAGGTGGTGACAGCCCTATCTGTCATTTGTAATCCTCTATGTTCGGCTATGCCACAGGCTCTTGGCGGGAGTCACCCTAGTATTGCTAGGGGTAAGCCCGTGCCCGATGTGTTGAATAATATTGCATAGGAATTCATCATTGACATGACCATTAGTATCTACCTTAGGCTATGTACATGTATTAGGAGTATTGTAGGAGCAACTCTCTAACCCTTAATCCAATCTCCCTCTAGGACCCATTTACCCTTTAGAATAGATTGCCTAGGTGTGTGTCACACTACCCCTATTATCAACTTACCCTCTGTCCGGATATTTGATTAGTATCCCATAGATTGACCATAAGAGTAGTATATACTTTACTCCATTGCCTTCCTTTGGGATAAATACGATACCCTTGGGAATACACATTGGTGAAATGCTACAACAGTATCTTCCCAGCGCTTGCGGATCTCATCTCTTTACCGAAGATGATCTGTGGTGTTAAGAAATACCAACAAGCATTTGTGGCGCCGTTGCCGGGGATGTCTTGTTAGTATATCTTAGGAGCCATCAACAAGCATTTCTGGCGCTGTTGCCGGGGAAGGCAAAGGAAGTGAAGGATAGCTATCACTTGTGATTAATCTATAGGTACTAATAGTTATTAGACAGGATTACCCTTGTTTGATTGCTCTTTTGTGTGAAAACAGGATAGTGTTGGCCAACCCATTGCATGGGATGGCCAATGAGGACGCAAGTGCTAAACTGCAAGATGATTCAAGGTGTACCTCAACAAATGTCCGCTAGGCAACACCATTGCCTTTTGCGGGAGAATTTCAGCTTTCAGTAAGAGCCAAAGTCATCCATACCCAAGCTTGGGGAAGGCTCCAAGAAGTTCTTCTTGATTTGCCTCCACCATGGGGTGGATAGTTGGCTCTTCATCCAACACTCGTGTCATGGGTTGGCTCCACCAATCCATGACCACATTCATGCTGTAGCTGAAGGAGTCCTATTCTCATTCATCATGGATGAGAAGAAGGTCTCCACTCAAGGGGTGGATTGAAGAATGCTCCAGTTCCCATAGCTTGTCATGCACACCACTTCACAAGATGGATATGCTAGTTATGGAACGACACCTCCCATTGAAGTGCCATGAATATCCAATTCGTTGGAGATTTGTTTGGATAATCCAAGTCATGGATATTCACATGATTTGTGAAAATCCATGTCATCATGGGACGCATGGGAATTATTTCCCTAAGACCCATGAGGACCTTTTTCAAACAGCAACTCCAATGGCTACCATTCTCAAGGAGGTCAAGGGTGGAATTACCATCACCCTTGTATTCAAGGAGGCTATGGCTTTCCAAGGGATTTAAGTTCAACTATCCTACCATGAAGTATCTTGGCCAAGCAAAAATCAGGACAACATTCGCATGAAGATCTTGGCCAAGGATAAGAACTTAAGGAGCATTCAAAGTACAAGATATCCCACAACACTTGTTGGAATTCTCAAACTTTGACCAAACCCATTCAACCTAGGGCAAGTGACATTGTGGATGAAGCATTTCTTGTTTGATTGTGGAGTCCACATGTCATCATGCCCAAGTAAGCCTTTGATCCATGATCAAGGTATGGGTTGATTCAATGGGATATCAATATGGTCAGAGTGGCACCCCAAAGAAGGACAAAGCCTCACCATGCTCATGAAGGAATACATTCAAGAGGGAGAACCCATCGCTACAACAACATGTCTATATCAATACAACGGGGAGAGGCTAGGGCCACCATGTGGCCCACATGTCCAAATGACAGCCAAATGAGTTTGGCATGTCAAAACAGAAGAAATCGTCCACATCTTCAACTCTGGGATTGGACAACAAATCATCGCGCTGAACAGAACGGAGGTAAGTCCTACTCATTAGACTTCAAAAATTCGGTGAGTCCTCGCCAATTGGTTAATTGGTAATTATCACTCACCAGACTACAAAAATTTTGTGAGTCCTTGCCAATAGGTTAATTGGTTCTTATCTCATATTTGTTTTCCAAATTACATCAACCCTTGCATTTGCATGTTTGAAATTCCACACTTGCATGTTGGAAAGTAAAATTTCCAACCATCATAAAACTAAAAATTTGAATTAGGGGAGAAATTTAATTGGATATGAACTACGTGCATGACCACTTGAATTTATCTTCCTAGTTCAAACCAAAAAGATTTGCTTTGACCCTCATTGCATTTACAAGTTATTTCAAGCTAGGCAAGACAATTTGAAAATTTGGTCCAATTTGCTTTTGGCTAATGTAACCAGTTTTCGAGTTGTTTTGTGTGTTCTTGATTAAAGTGCAGCTAGGTCAAAATTGTGAAGAGGTGGTATGGCAACAAAGTGGAAGGTTTCATCAAGCTCAAGTCACCATTGGGAGGATTTGAGAACACTTCTCTCCTTCAAACTCATTTTGAGCTTGAGGAAGAGAAATGTTCAAGATGATGACCCAATGGAGGAGCCAGAACCAAATCCATTGCCAAATCCAATCTCAACTTGCCATTTGACATCAACCATCAAGCCTACACCGAAAATCAAGGTTGTGAGTTTCTCACACAAAGACCTTCGTCACCAGCTGCTCTTCAAATGAGGTATGAGTTTAGAATTTTTCATTGTTTGGTTTGCCATAGAATTGAATGTATTTGCTTGCATTTGTGAGGAAGGTTGACACTTCCTCATCATCTAATTCTCATGCATCCCCACAATAGTAAGTGTGGGTATTGAATTTTGGATCTCCAAAAGGAAATCCCACCTTACTTGGAAAAATCTAAAACAAGTACCTAGAATCCTTTAAGCATTGTTTTATAGACTTAGTCATTTTTGTCTAGGTTTAGAAAATAAAACTTTTGGGCATGACTTAATTGGTGAATTGACATATAGAAACTTGGGCACAGTGACAACCATAATTTTTATGTGAGCTTGATGCATAGATGGTGTCACTAGATTTCAAACTCATAGGAATAAGTGATATCCTTGCTCTAAAATTGAATTGCATTTTTTGGAGGAGTCACTAAATTTTAAATTCCTAGTGAAGTTTAGGAGGGTAAAACTGAGAATATTGTTTGTCATGGTCTAAATGATAAATTTTGCTCTTGAAAGCTAAGATGGTTAGAAACTTTAAAAGATGTAGGGATCCATATAGTATATTTCTATCACATGAATTGCTATGAGTAGGAGCTTTAGAAAATATGCAACATGAATTATCCATAAAGCTCCACTCTTATCAATGAATAAAGCATTGATCATGGATACACTTGACATTGGAACCAATGCATCTTTGATATTGTTCTTCCCTGTATGTACAAATGAAAGTTCCGTTACCTAACCCGAACGTTCATTTGTATAAGTATCGGGAGCTAACCATCCCTCTCTATTCAAGAGAGGAAGTTTGCAGGAGTAATATTACTATGCAGGCATTCAAGAAGCTGATTGTTGGGATACCTAGAGGATCCCATTTCAACATCTATTGGCCAAGGAGTAAATGAATATGGTTGCTACCTATCGGAAATTATGCCCAAAGGACAATCATAACTATACGAGGCTACAGATTTGAAATGGGAACCCTCCATGAGCAACCAATGGGCTGCCACGAATGGGTGAGAGCATTATGCTCTCAACTATTCTAAGCACTCATTCAAGCTCAAGGGATTTGCCACCATCATTGGGTGCAAGTTGTTCCTATGTGGCTAGAATGTATGTTGTACCTTACCCAAGGAACAACTGATCATACCCAATGCATGTTGGGCACATATCACTCCCTTATGGCAAAAAGATATGATACACCATAGCCAAAGAATGACGAAACATACTCAATGTATGTTGAGTGCACATCATTCCTTTGGATCTAAAGGTTATCATTATCCTAGCCAAGAAATGACAAATCACACCCAACACATGGAGACCCTGATGTGCGGACGATCAACATCGAAAACAATCTATTCAACAAACACTCATGGTGTCCATGGGAGGCAACACAACAATCAACACTCAACCCTCCATTGTAAAAGACACGCTACAACAAGGATAGGCCAACTCATGGCCTACCTCCGTCGTTAGGGTTTCAACCTCTATCACGGACCTTGATCTAGAATAAGCTTGGGGGAGGACCCCCACTTGAGGTAACTTGTATCACACCCACTACATTTTTATTTCAAATCATCCATTGCATATTTACTTTCCATTCATCCACCATCCACCATGCATCTAAAAAACATAAAAATAGGAACTTAGATTTCCTTTGCTTATCAAATAAAGATGTGCGCTAAGAATGATTTAGAGTTCACATAGATGAGATGATGAATAGTTGCTCTGTTTTATTTTTCCTAAGTCCCTAGTTTACAACTTGCTACTCTCCGAATATTGCTTAAATTGGCTAAAATTAACATTGCCTTGATTTAGAAATTGTGGGTAGCAAAAGCTTAATCTACTTCTAGGTTGTTGGGAGATTTGAATTAGTAATAGGGCTGCTATTCCTATTTTGAAAGTGGAACTTAGATTTCCGGAGAAATTCTATCAAGATTAAAGTTTCCCTTATTTGATTGGATATACCTACCAAAGCCATATGATATTCATACATAGACAACACCTTATGCATATGCTGTTTGCTTTCACATTGAGCCTAGTCAAACTAGTATAGACCTATGTGAGAAATCATTCAATTCTTTTTGTATTCAAGACTTCACTTGCACATGCTATACTTCTACACTAGAAGGAAGCAAAATTCCATAATATCCACCATTCCACAATAAAAAGAGAAACTCCATGCTATTCATAATTAGCACTCTCTTCGAGTTATTGCAGAAAAAGGAGTAGAAGACATGGCTACAAGAAAAAGAAAAAGAAAATGCATGCTTATATCATAAGCATGAGAAAAAAAAAGAAGTAAAAAAATATGCTTACTCCATAAGCATAAAAAAAGGGGTGGCCATGTTTCATCCTTGCAATAAAGAGAGTCCACATCAAAAGGAGTCATCTCAATGTTTCCACATCCACCTCCATTCCATCACACATGCACAAGTCTTGATTCAAAAGTTTGAATTGATTTCTTCTAAGGCTTCCTCTTTTGACTTAGCAATATTATGTGTTGCAAATATGCCTACTTACTTTCCCTACCAAGCTCCACAGACAAGCCATATTCAAAGAGTAGGAATAGTATAGACATAATGCCTTTGTGAGGACATATTTTCACTATACACAAAGGAGTGATTGAGAGAATCAATTGAGGTACTTATAATCTAATTTGAATCTCTCCGGAATTTAAGTGGAACATTATATCTAGGCTATGCTTGCTCCATTTGCTGTTCTATCTTTCAATTACCCATGAATAGGACAAGGCATAACTCCCATAATGACTTAAGAATGGTGAAGTACCATAGGCACTTTTTGCAATACTAAGTAGAGTATTTTGTTGTGCACTTGGTACTTTTGAAAGGTAGAACATTGTAGCAACTCCTGATCATCAACCTAAAGTCTTGACTTTGCTCGAGACGAGCGAAGGATAAGCTTGGGGGAGTTTGTTAATGGCTGTTATATACCAATTTCACCCGTCAATATAACTCAATTATGTGAAGGATTGATCATTTCTTGCACACATCACCTTTCTACTTGACCTATTTCCCCTTGTACTTGGAGAAATATGTGTATGCAGATATTTATATAGGAATTGAGGAAAAGTATGGGGAGAAATCCTATAAAATATCATCCCAGCCAATCAGGCGACGACACGTGGCACCACATGGATCAAATGGCCCACAAACAGAAGTATCCGAGGCCATCCAACGATGTAGCACCAATATCAATCAATGGGACCCACCTCGCAGCCACCTGGAGGAAGTATGGGCCGTTTGGAGCCCTGACCAGGTCAGCCGAACCAGAGGGTCGGCTGACATAGTCCTGGCGCCAAACGCGGTCAACCTAACTGTGTTGGCTCCTCCCGGCTCCCTGGAGTCAATGACGACTGATTCGCGCGCTTTTGGTGGCGGGAACCGACCTCAACACTAGTATAAATAGGACCCCATACCCCTCACTTCAACACATACCACTTGGGCATCATTCTATTGTATACAATATCTTCCATAGTCCTTAGAGGAGTTAGGATGTAGAGAGGAGAGCCTCTAGTCCCAAGTCCAAATTGGGAAGGGAGAAGAAGGAGTCTCTCTTCCCAATTCCACATTGGGAATGGTATGTCTCATGTATTCCTTCTTGTATTTGTGACTTTGTGCTCAATAAAGATATTATCTTTAGTCTTCTTTTATATGTATACTTGGACAATGCGTTTCTTGTTTGATTGTGGAGTCCATGTAAGGGGAAGGTATAGTCTTTATGATTGCTCTCTCATGATCACATCTTATGGTCATAAACACTATAGACCCCCACTATAGTCTATGTATTTATGATATGATTATGTTAATATGAATAACTATGCTATGCAATCAACATTGGTTCAACGATGATTTAGTTCATTGCCTTAGGATGGCTTGTGCTGCAGCTCTGAAGGTATTTGCTAGCATGGTGCTAGGGTATTTAAGTAGCATTGGATGTCTCGTAGACCCACGGATTGATGAGGTAGGCAGTAGGTGGTGATAGTCCTGTCTGTCCTTTGTAATCCTCCACGTTCGGCTATGCCACAGGCTCTTGGCGGGAGTCGCCCTAGTATTGCTAGGGGTAAGCCCGTGCCCGATGTGTTGAATAGCATTGCATAGGAATTCATCATTGACATGACCATTAGTATCTACCTTAGGCTATGTATATGTATGAGGAGTATTGTAGGAGCAACTCTCTAACTCTTAATCTAATCTCCCTCTACGACCCATTTACCCATTAGAATATATTACCTAGGTGTGTGTCACACTACCCCTATTATCAACTTACCCCCTATCCGGATAATTGATTAGTATCCCATAGCTTGACCATAAGAGTAGTATATACTTTAGTCCATTGCCTTCCATTGGGATAAATACGATACCCTTGGAAATACTCATGGGTGAAATGCTACAACGGTATCTTCCGTGCGCTTGCGGATCACATCTCTTTACCGAAGATGATCTGTGGTGTTAAAAATTACCAACAAGCATTTCTGGCGCCGTTGCCGGGGATGATTTGTTAGTATATCATAGGAGCCGTTAACACCAGCTTGGCATGGCCTGACCCGACATGCAACGACATGCATTAAATATGTTTGCTGATAGACAGTTGTAGTTGTAACGTATGTGTCAAGACGATAAAGAAGCGAACGGTGATGGTGAAGACGTCAATCACCCGCGCTTGCATGGAAGGTGGATCTGAACGTGGAAGTGTCATCTAAGACTGTCGGAGTTTTGATCCGACAATTCTCCTGGTACTACCGTTGGTAGCCCGCGGAGTTTGTAGTTCGGTATTGGGCGCGCAGAGATTCAAAAGACAATGGCAAATAGACACAAGGATTTACGTGGTTCGGGCCGCCTGAGCGTAATACCCTACTCCACAGGGTGTGTAGTTGTTGTATGAGGTTTAAAAGGTGTGTACGGGAGAGGTCTCTGAGTTTAAAAGAGCCGTCCCCTGTGTATCGTCGACCAGTCCTTTTATAGTACAAGGACTGGTCGTTACACCGTTAGCCTTGCCTGACATGTGGCCCTGGCGGTTATTGATGCTTAATGCACAATTAATAAGGTTAATTACACTTAATAGCATGGTAACGGGCCTTGACAATGCTGTTACTAGTATTAAGAGCCTTCTGATAGTGTGTCATTAATATGGTATTAATGAACTTAATCGGGTCTTGAAGTCCTTGACTGCCCCTTGAAGGTTCGAGCCGTTGGGGGTCCACCAATCTGATTGTTGAGGCTGAAGGTCCGGCGGTTATACACGTGGCAGCATCGGAGCTTTCCGTCTGGGAGAGGTAGGTCCGGTGTAGATGTACACGTGTCGGTACCGGAGCTTCCCTCTGTCGGGGGTTAGGTCCGGGGGTGCCACACAAGTGTTTAGCCCAGAGCTATCCCATGCGTGGGATGTAGGTCCGGTTGCTATATACACATGGCAGCACCAGGACTAACCATAGATGGGAGGCAGGTCCGGTCCCATATGACACATGGCTTCCCGCCTTTCATGATGACAACCGTTCGCCTAGGGTAAGGACCCTGACTTGATCGTTGGGGTGGCCTCGGGCCCCCTTGTCATTGGCAGGGTGAAATTTTTGAATTGTATCGTCGGCTCCTCTGCGGTTTCCATCCAAGTTTTGCGGGGGCTTACTTAAGAAGTAAAGTGTGCACTGTTTGGAGATTCTTTATGCCTTCATCTGAACTTGCGATCAAATCCTCCAAACTTTCGCTTGCTTTTCATCTCTCGTCCTGCTGTGCTGCAATGGAGTTGGGTCTCCGCAAGAGCCGACTGAAGATCGATGGTGATTTGAAGAAGGTCCAGGCCCTCATGGGGTGGTCTAGTGACTTCTTCAATCACAAGGTCCGCGCCGTCAAGCTTCCGTTCGAGAAGGAACATGCCGGCGACATGGTGTACTTCTCCCCGTCAGCCATGGTGGGACTGATCCCACCCTTCTCTACTTTTCTCTTGATGCTGCTAGAATTCTATGGTGTGCAGCTGTACCACCTTGGCCCCCACTCCATCCTTCTGGTGTCGATCTTTGTCCACTTCTACGAGATGTGGGTGGGCATTCCCCCCTGCGTCGAGCTCTTCTGCACCTTCTTCACCATCCACACCACCGGCAAGAGTGACGAGTACCTTGGCTTCTATTATTTTGTGAAGCGCAAGAAGTGCCCGTACAAGTACTTGCAGCCGTTCCCTTCTGGGAAGTGGGATGACTGGAAGAAGGATTGGATCGTCATCAGGGTGGAGAAGCATGAGAAGCTGGAGCTGCCCGAAGGCCTCCCCAACGTCGACACTGAAGCTTGGAGCAAAGTTCCAGTGTTATTGGACGCCTTCAACCCTGCTCTGACCAGGATCCGCCAATGCGTGGAAGGAGGGATAACTTCTCAGGCGGTATTCTGCAACTTCCTCGTCAACAGGTGTGCTCCACTGAAGAAGAGGGAGATGCTTGCCAGGGCCGTCAACAATGTGATGGACGACGACCGGATCGAGACCGGTTTGAAGTCTAACACGGAGGGCGCAACTTTGGAGTTTCACCTCAAGTATTTCCAGCACGGCATCGACGTCGAGGGTGACGACTTGACTCCGCCGTCGGCTTTTCTCCCTCTAAACATGGAGGTGGAGTTCAGCAGGGAGCTCCGACGGAAGATGCCGGTGCTTGACGACCTTGGTGAAGTTGAGAGGCATCCGACCACCAGGTTGGCGATCTCCGGAGCTTCCGAGGGTGGTCGTCCTTCCGCCCCAAGACAGAGAATTGAAGTCGTGGGCAAGGGCAAAGAGTTGGTCGAGCCCTCGAGCTGTAAAAGGAAGCTGAAGCACTCTGACGGGAGGTCCATCAGACCTGCTCCTTCCGCAGCAGCTCCTTCTCCCCGGAGGGCAAGGTCTTCAATAGCGGCAACCACTCTAGCATCGGCATCTCCCCGGGGTGCTAGTTCCGGCCATGCGGTTCCAGTACCAGGGCCAGCTGAAGGCTCTGGGTCCGGAGGTCCTTCCCGATCGAGAGGGGCCTCAACCAAAGTGACACCGGCAGCAGCAGCGAGCTCCGGGGGACCTTCCGGAGCTAGCATGCCAGGGGCGACAGGGTCCGGCACTGAGCATCTGGGGAAGAGGTTCCGCGCTAGCTGGAGCGGAAGCCTTCCGAGGTAAATTTTGTTTTTTACCTCAGTTGATTGATTTTTGTTGTAATTATGTTTTGAGTTTCTTCGTCCTTCATCCACAGAGTGCCCAAGAAAGGGGTTGAAGCTCCGGTTCCTATAGCAGCAGCTGAGGCTATGCAGGTGGAAGCTCCGGATCCAATCCCAGCGCCGCCCCAAGATGTGGTTGAGGCTGCGACAGCTCCGACGCCAGCTGTCGTGGTCTTGGACCTCGACTCATCCCCAGAAGCTCTCGTGGTAGCGCCAGACCACGGGAATGAAGATGTACCAGCAGCACTAGCCCCAGAGGTTGAAGCTCCAAGTTTGGATGCTGAAATGGTGGACGCTCTGGCCTCAGAGCCAGATGTAGCTGCGATTCCGACCCTAGATCCTGAAGTTGTTGAAGCCCCGGCAGTTGAGCCGGTGGTTGATGTGGCCCCGGCGATAGGGCCTGTGGCTGATGAAGTTCTAGCACCCAAGTCAGTCGTCGAAGAATTTCCGGCACCTGAGCCGGTTGATACAGAGGTGCCGGCGCCCGAGCCCCTGATGGTCGAAGCGCCAGCGCCTGAGCCGACAGCGGAGAAGGCGGCAGCGTCGGAGCCGGAAGTGGCTTCAGCTCCGGTAGAATCTTCAACGCCTACCCCGGAGGCAGTGGTCCCGGAGGTTCCCGCGCCTGAGCCAGGGTGCCAAGATGAAGGTGTCGGCCCCCTGCCTAAGGGGCCTGTTGTTGATGACCTGGCGGCGGGACCTTCGAAGCCAACTCTGGAGGTCAAAACTTCTATTGCAGGACCTTCCTTGGCGGCAGCCGAAGCTATCCCGGAGGACGGCCCTAGTGCCGTGGAAGCTCAAGGGACCGCTCTTGTAGAGTGGGACCTGATTTTTGTTACAGAGAACCCACTGGAACTAGCGGAGAGGACCCTAGCAGGTCTGGAGCTGATCCCTCTATCGTTGTCTATCAACAACACCTGCTCCATCCTTCTTCAAGTCTAGTTGGCTTTTTACCACGGTAGCAAGGCCCTCGAGGAGGAGTGCCAAACTCTTAGGAGGTGGCGCAACCGGCTCCAATTCGAGACCAAGCTGGCGCAGTCGAGGCTTGTTGATGACAAGGAGTGGGTGAAGAGGGAGAAGGTTTGGTTGGAGTACCGGGGTAAGCTGCTGGACGAGAAGGAAAGCATGGTGCGATCCCTCGACAACCAGTCTCGGGCCATCCACGAACAGGCCATAGCTGCTAATAACGTAGCGAATGATCGCGGGGAGAAGCTCAACGCTATCCACGACAGCATCGTCAAGCGCCGGGAAGCCCTTGAGGAGTGGGAGAAAAAGCTCGAAGATGAAGAGCAAAAACTCCTAGAGCTGCGGGATGACCTTATGAAGAGGGAGGAAGAGCTTACTCAGAGGCTAAATCTGGGTGACAAGAGTCTCGCGGAGCGCACCAAGAAGTTGGATGAGCGCTACGAGAAAGAGGAGAAGAAGGCCTTGCAGCGAGGACAGGACCTCCACAAGAGGGAGGATGAAATTGCTGCCAGGGAGAAGGAGGTGCGGGTCCGGGAGAAGGACCTGGTCAACCACCGGAACAAGATCCACCTCCGGGAGGAAGAGCTCGGCAAACTCAAAAGGCAGGTTGCTGAAAAGATTCAGTAGAACGCCAAAGAGGTAGAGCGTCTTACCCGGGAGAACTCGGAGCTTGTGGCGACTAGAAGATCCTTGGAAGAGATGCGAGGTTCCAGGGCTGCAGAGTCCCAACAAGTTTGGCACTTCCTAGGCAAATCCAACGACACGCTGACGCCAATGGGTTTTAGTGCTGAGCGTCCAGATGATCCGGAGCCAGAGCTGGACCAGGCATTGCAGGCGTTGAGTTCGGCAGGCAACAAGCTCACTAAGATGGGCGATGTCATTGCGAGCCAGCTGGAAACTGAGGGACAATCCCTGACAAAGAACAACGCATAATTCGTGCTGACGTGCTACACAAGCCGAGACCCTCAATTCCCCCTGGACCCAGTGCTTGAAGGCCCCATCGACGGAGAGGGAGAAGCTGCCCAAGCCAGCATATCAGAGGTTGCCCAGAAGGTCGCCTCATTCTTCCATAGGGTCTAGGACCATCCCTTTGTAGCTCCCGCTTGTATCCTCTTTTTTTTTCTCCAATTTGGTATCCTCATGTCTCCAGATGAATGAAATCCACGTTTTTTATGGTTTTTTGTGAATTTCATTTTTTTTGTCTTCAACACCTTTGTCCCACTTGGCCCCTTGGTAGATGTACACAATTTGGTTGTGAACATGTACCAAGAGGATGTAATAGTTGTTGAAGACTTGCGCGCTTCAAACTTGTAGAACGTAGGTCCGAAGTCTTCGATAGTGGAGACCCCCTGAGGTTGTCGGAGCTTAGTGGCTCTGGCATTGACCATCGTCAGATCTTAGTAGCTCCGGCAGTAGTCTCCATCAATGCATAGAGCATCGATGGTTAGTCCTCTGGGGTGTCGGAGCTTGGTACCTCCGGCAGTGACCTTTGTCAACACGCGGTGTGTCGACAGCAGACTCCACTATAGAGTCTTCCCACCATCTCTTGTTCACATTGATAGCTGGCCCCCTGGCTTTACCGGAGCTGAGTAGCTCCAGAGACGCACGTTATCAATGTTTGGAACATCAACACAAGCCACCTTAGGGGATGTCAGAGCTTTGGCAGTTCCAGTCATTCACCATCATTATGTGGTCTTTCTTTTTCCTACACACTGAAGTCAAGGAAAATAGTAAAATTCATTTCCTATCTATAAATCAATTGCAACTTACTATTCCCAAGAAAGTTTTAGGTCGAACACAATTCTAAATACAATCAAGTGCACTTCCTTGTTTCCTTCAGGTCTGATCATTTCTGGACTCGCCTTACTTCAGCCTGTCGGGGTGTAGGTAGAGTGGAGCACTTAGGGCGCATGACCAGGCTAAGTCGATAGCACACTCCGGCCCTAGATTGGCTTGGCGACATTCAGACGAGTAGACCATTAACAATGTTTGGACCCAGAAGAATAGACGATGCAACTTGAATTGTACATGAACTGGTCGAGCTAAACTTTCTTAAGCATTGCACAACTTTGTTATAGACAAGAAAGAGAAAAATAAAAAATATTGAGCCTGTACAAAATAAATGCACGTGGAGTCTGTTTTCACACATGATGTCTTTCATTATAGGTCCTGGGTACAGGGGAAACAAGTACACTCTTAGGGTACGGAACCAGGCTAAGTGTGTTTCGTTTCTCGTTTGACCCAAGGTAGCTAGCTACACTTTTAGTTCCGAGACTGTGACAAGTGTTGCCTGAACTTTGCAGACCTTCCGGGGAAGGTCCAGTTGTTCTCCCGGACGAGCTACCCGACTTTGTATAATGACTCTATAACATACATCACATGTAACTACAGACTCACCTCCGTGATATTAAGCATAGAAATTATGGAGGTGCTCAATGTTCCAAGGATTAGGGAGAGGTGTCCCATCCTCGGTTGCCAAGCGAACGCATTCGGGACGGGATACTTTGATCACTCGAAAAGGTCCTTCCCAGCTAGGGGGAAAGTTTGTTTAACCCTTCTCTGGATTGTATTCTCCTTAGCACCGGATCGCCTTCCTCGAGCTGTCGGCTGTGAACATTCCGTTGGTGATAGCGCCGAAGAGATTGGCGATATCGGGCATTCCGAACAGCTGCTCGACACCTTCCCTCTTCAAGGAGGTCTAGGTCTTCACGCCGGAGCTGGTACTGTGTGGCATCGTCGAAGGTCCGGACCCGGAGCGACCCCAAGGTGATTTCCGGAGGAAGGACTGCTTCAGCTCCATACACCAGGAAGAAGGGTGTCTCTCCAGTTGACCAATTTGGAGTTGTCCTGTTGGCCCACAGAGTGGGTGGAAGCTCTTCGATCCAGTTGGCTCCATGTTTTTTCAGGCGCTCATATGTGCACGTCTTGAGTCCTTTTAGGATTTCTGCATTTGCTCTCTCGGCCTGTCCATTGCTTGCCGGGTGAGCTATGAAAGCGTAGATGACTTGGATGCCGAGGTCTTCGCAATATCCTTGGAATGCAGAGCTTGTGAACTAGGTACCATTATCAGTTATGATTTTGTTTGGGACTCCAAATCTGCATACAATGGACTGCAAGAAGTTGATAGCTGATTGCTTGTTTATTGTCACAACTGGAGTTGCTTCCGGCCGTTTGGTGAATTTGTCAATGGCAACGTACAGGAACTTGTAACCTCTGACGGCTCTTGGGAAAGGTCCCAAGATATCCATCCCCCACATAGCGAAAGGCCATGTAGGAGGTATCATTTATAGAGGCTGAGCCGGTGTGTGAATTTGCTTTGCATGGAACTAGCATGCTTCGCATTTCTTCACTAGCTTAGTTGCATCATGGAGCACTGTAGGCCAATAGAAGCCATGCCGGAAGGCTTTACCAACCAGCGTGCGGGAAGACGCGTGGTTCCCACAATCGCCTCCATGGATTTCCGCGAGGAGCTCGCAGCCTTCTTTTGTAATGCACCGCATTAGGACGCTGTTGGCACCACGCCAGTACAGATCCCCTTCTACCAGTGTGTATCTATTAGCCAAACTGACTATTATCTTCAGGAAGGAAATTGTCTTTCAAGTAGCTCCGGATCTCCAAGATCCATGCATCAGAACTAGCTTGAGGATTTGAGTCTTACATGCTGGGTTGTTTCGGAGCTTCCTGCAGCACCTATGACCCTTGACGGATGCCATGGTAACAGGGCCATCGGGACCGCCAGCTTCGAGGTGCTGGTCTTGCCCCCTTCGCTCAGTTCAACAGGTTGAGCTGTAGGTTTAGACAACCTCCAGACGAAGGTTCAATCGGGAGCCAGAGCCTCGGTTGAAGCTTTCGTCGAGAGTTCGTCAGCTTCAGCGTTGTTGAGACGCTGGACATGGCAAAGATCCAGGACGTTGAAGTCCTTCTGAAGCTTCTGGACCTCAAGTAGGTATGCAGCTAGTTGAGGGTTGTTGTAGCAACATTCACTTTTGACTTGTTTTACAGCAAGTTGTGAATCACCCTTTACCAACAACTGCTTGACACCATACGATAGTGCCACCTTCAACCCATAAATTAGTGCTTCATACTCCGCCAAGTTGTTGGTTGCCTTGAAGTCAAGGTGCACCATGTATTTAACCTTCTCCCCGGTCGGAGCGACGAGAAGGACTCCAGCTCCGGCCCCCTGCTTCTGCACGGCGCTGTTGAGGTAGAGAGTCTAGTGAGGCTCAGTGAAAACCGAAAGCTTGGGTTCCAACTTCTGCTCACTGGGGCCCCCAGGATCTGATGGAGAGGGGGTCCATTCCACCACAAAGTCCGCCATTGTTTGACTCTTGATTGCTTGTATTGGAACGAATTCAAGGTCAAACTCGACTAATTCTGCTATCCACTTTGCAATGTTCCCAGTGGAATTGGGGTTATGCAAGATCGCACGTAGTGGATAAGAAGTTACCACTGAAATCTTGTGAGCTTGGAAGTAGTGTCGGAGTTTCCTAGAGGCAACAAGAACTGCGTAGAGCAGCTTATGCACCTCAAGATACCGGGTCTTGGCGTTATGGAGTACTTCGCTGATGAAGTACACTGGGCGCTGGACCGTCTGGACCCTCCCGATGGGGCCCGGAGCTTCCTCCTCATCTACCTGGACCCTCCCGGAGGGGTCCGGACCTTGTTCGGGGACCTCCAGGTGCCGGTTGGAGGTACCCAGAGCTTCTTCTGAAGTGACCCGGACCTTCCCGGAGTAGTCCAGATCTTGTTGCTCAGCAGCAGTGACTCCTTCATTTGAAGGAGAGGTATCCTCCAGAGTTTCTCCTTGAGGATCCGGGTCTGGGAGCTGGGACCCAGACTCTACTTAGGTAGCTCCGGACCCTCCCGAAGGGGTCTGGATTCCTGAACTAGAGATGGTTCTGGCCTTTCCGCAACTAGGACCATGCTGACAACTTCTTCAGTTGCCAAAATGTAAAGCAGGAGTGGCTCACCAGGGTTCGGAACTACCAAGGTTGGTAGGGTGGTGAGGAGCTGCTTCAGCTCCTGGAACGCCTTTTCTGCTTCTTCAGACCATTGGAATGGTCCAGACTTCCTCAATAGCTTGAAGAAAGGTAGCGCCCGATCCACCAGTCTTGAGATGAACCGGCTAAGGGCAGCTAGACATCCAGTCGGCTTCTGGACGTCCTTAATGCGGGCGGGTGGTCGCATGTCTTCAACAGCTTTTATCTTTGCCGGGTTTGCTTCAATTCCTCGGTGGTTTACCAAGAAACCAAGAAGTTTCCTAGAGCTAACCCCAAAGACACACTTGTCCGGGTTCAGGTTTGTGCGAGTGACTCGCAGCTTGTCGAAGACAGCTTGCAAGTTGTCAAGGAACGACTCCTTGTTCTTAATCTTGACAACGATGTCATCGACATACACTTCCACTACGCCTCTGATGAGCTCTCCAAAATTTTTTTACATAGCTCGTACAAATGTTGAAGCAGCATTCTTGAGACCAAATGGCATGGTAGTGTAACAATGTAATCCATCTACTGTGATGAAGGAGGTATGCTCTTCATCTTCTCTAGACATTCTGATTTGATGGTACCGAGAATATGCGTCTAGGAAACACAGTAATTCACACCCGGAGGTGGAATCCACTATCTGATCTATTCAAGGTAGTGGGAATGGATCTTTTGGACATGACTTATTCAGTGTAGTGTAGTCGATACAGATCCGAAGCTTCCCACCGGCCTTGGGTACAACGACTGGGTTTGCCAGCCATTTTGGGTGGAAGACTTCTCGGATGAATCCAGCTTCGAGCAACTTCTTCACTTCATGTCGTATGAAGTTCTGTCGCTCTACTGATAGCTTTCGAGGCTTCTGATGTACAGGCCGAGCGTCAGGATAGATCTTCAGATTATGCTCGATCACTTCCCTAGGGATCCCAGGCATTTGTGACGGTTGTCAGGCACACACGTCGTTAGCCCGGAGGAAAGTGATGAGCGCGAGTTTCTATTTGTCATTCAGACCTCCCAATATACGGGTGGTCTGAGCGGCATCGGAACCGATTTGGATGACTTTGACGAGAATGTTGGTGTCGTCGCTTGGTTACACACGAGGTGCGGAGGTTGAGCCTCGATGACGAATGCTCGGGGGTTTAGAGCTTGCTCCTTTCCGGATTCTTCTTCCTGTGCTGTAGCAAGCGCGTGGAGTTCTTCCAGAGCTGCCACTCCGACGGTGCGATCTCCATGGATCCGGAGAACACCAGCTGGTGTTGGCATCTTCAACATCAAGTAGCCATAATGAGCAGCAACCATGAACTTGTATAAGGCTGGTCTGCCCAGAATGGCGTTGAAGGGTAAGTTGATATGTGCCACGTCGAAGACCAACTTCTCAGTGCAGTAATTCTCCCGGGTCCCGAAGGTCACCGGGAGAGTAATTGCACCGAGTGGGGTTATGGCCCCCAGACCTACTCCGGAGAAAGGTCGGGAGGGGCGAAGGTCCGAAGGTCGAAGCTGAAGCTTGATGAAAACTTTGAAGCTTATGAGGTTCAGCCCCGAACCTTCGTCCACCATTACATGGTGGAGTTGGATGTTGTTTATGGTCAGAGATACCATCAATGGGAGTTGGCCAGCTCCGATCATCTTCCGAGGGCAGTCTGTTGCATCGAAAGTGATGGCAGTATCCATCCACTTCTGGTGCAGCTCCGCCCTGGCGGTGGGAGCTACTGAGGCCATGTCCCGCCGCATGGTCTTGAGGACATGGCGGGAGGTGATGTCCCACGAACCACCAAAGATGGTGTTCATGTTTTTCCGATGTTCATTGTCGGAGACGTCAGAGTCGTCATCGACGGAGGTGTAAAGAGCCTTAAAGACCTTTTTAGGGTCCTGAAAGCCTAACTCCTCTTCAGCCGGAGCTTTGTAGACTTTCTGTTTCCCTTCCCTTTGACAGAAAGGAACTTCATCCCGGCGCTTGTTGTAGCGCTCGGCGAGGTTCTGGACCTCACGGCAGTCTTCCAAGTTGTGGATGTTCGTCTTGTGTATGGGACACCACATCTTGGAGCTACCACCGTCTTCAGACGACAGTCGAGGTCGTTTCTCGGGGCGTGGCCCCCAGCCACCTGGAGCTTTTGCAGCAGCAGCTGTAGGTGTGCCGGCCGTCGGCTTCTTCTTGCCGTTGGACTTTTTCTTCTTCTTACAACTCCCGGAGGTACTGGCTTCACACTTGGATGATTTTTTGTTATCCTCCGGAGGTGGTTGGGAGTGCATTTCACGGCCCTCCGCAGCTTTGGCGCATTTGTCTACCAAGCTGAAGAGTTCCATGACGCTGGTGATCTCCTTGGTCGCCAGCTTCTCCAGCATCTTCTTGTCTCATACGCCCTGTCTAAATGCCACAATAATAGAGGCGCTAGAGATAGAAGGAAAAAGTGTTTCGTACCTGGGAGAACCTCTGGATAAAAGATCGCAGGGACTCTCCCACTTCTGCTTGACAGCAAAAAGGTCCAGTTCGGTGCCTGGTCGGGTGTATGACTCCCAAAATTGGCGGTGAACTGTTGGCACAGTTCCACCCAACTATTGATGGAGTCGGGTGGAAGGCTCATGAACCAGGACCTGGCGGTCCAAGTCAAAGTCACAGGGAAATAGTTGGCCATTACAACCTCATTACCTCCGGCCGCAAGGATTGCGGTGGAGTAGATTTGGAGAAACTCAGCTGGATTGACAGTCCCGTAAAATTTCTTCGGTAGGTGAGGCCGAAACTTTTGTGGCCATCTGACCATGTGTCAGTGCATGGCCAGGGCAGAACAACCCCCTCCTACTCCCTCAGGAGCAGGACTGTCCCAAGCTTCTGGCCTTTCACGAGCGCGCTCGATATGGACGCGGTCATCCTATTGACGGTAACGGCGATCAAGCTCTGCCCGAAGGTTGTGAGCTGAAAGCCTGGTTACCGTATGGGTGCATCGCACCCAGGGGGGCAGCGACGTCGCTTGTTGAGATGCAGCACGCCTCCTATGCTGGGAAGCGTGCGGACCATGTCTGCCTAACATGGTCCGATGCTACGATGGGGCCCGTCCCGACGGGGGGGGGGGGGGGGGGGGGACCTTGGTTGTTGATGCGATTGGCTGCGGCTGCAACCAAATGTTCCACATCAGCCCCCCACTGCTCCATTGCACCCTGGGATGCACCTGGAGGTGGTGGGCGTTAGAGAAGAGCATGCGCTGCATGGAGCACGTGTTCAGGGTTGTTGTTAGCCGATGTCGTGACCGACGCAGATGCCCCATCCCACTGTCCAGCTTGATTTGCCGGTGAGGATGGTGGCAGTGGAGGCATGACTCCTACTGGAGCCGCGGCACCTGCTGGCTGCTGCACATTGGAGGGATTGCCTCCAGCAGGTTGCACTACAGGGTTGCTGTTGGACGATCCAGCAGCAGAGTTCACCATCTTCAAATCTTGGGCACCCCTACCTGGCGCGCCAGCTGTAGGAGTTTAGATCCAGCAATTCTCCCGGTACTACCGTTGGTAGCCCGCAGAGTTTGTAGTTCGGTATTAGGCGCGCAGAGATTAAAAAGACGATGGCAAATAGACACAATGATTTATGTGGTTCGGGCTGCCTGAGTGTAATACCCTACTCCACGGGGTGTGTAGTTGTTGTATTGGGTATCAAAGGTGTGTATGGGAGAGGTCTCAGAGTTCAAAAGAGCCGTCCACTGTGTATCGTCGACCAATACTTTTATAGTATAAGGACCGGTCGTTACACCGTTTGCCTAGCCCGACATGTGGCCCTGTCGGTTATTGATGCTTAATGCACAATTAATGAGGTTAACTACCCTTAATAGTGTGGTAACGGGCCTTGACAGTGCCGTTACTGGTATTAAGAGCCTTCCGATAGTGTGTCATTAATATGGTATTAATGACACTTAATCGGTTCTTGAAGTCTTTGATTGTCCCTTGAAGGTCCGAGCCGTTGGGGGTCCACCAGTCTGATTGTTGAGGCTGAAGGTCTGGCGGTTGTACACGTGGCAGCATCAGAGCTTTCCGTTTTGGACGGGTAGGTCCGGTGTCGATGTACACGTGTCGGTACCAGAGCTTCCTTCTGTCGGGGGTTAGGTCCGGGGGTGCCACACAAGTGTTTAGCCCGGAGCTATCCCATGCATGGGATGTAGGTCCGGTTGTTGTATACACGTGGCAGCACTAGGACTAACCATAGATGGGAGGCAGGTCTGGTCCCGTATGACATGTGGGGCTTTTGCAGGTCTTCAACTCAGACAGGTGAAGTTCCTTTGGTCTTTTTGTAGTCCCAAGGGGTATACGGTACGCAGTTTACATAACCTATTGAAATGCATCTCCCATTCCGGATCGGCACGTCTCACATGCGATAGGCATGTGAGGCATGCAGGTTCGAAATTGTCTCTTTTTGGACAACTTGAAAGTGATCGACGGTGTGCTTAGGACGAACTGGGTATAGGGTCTGGATCCAAACATGATTTTGACAGCATAACCTTGATGTTCTCCGCTGCATCAGTTTTGGGCGTGCAGTTGCAGAACAATAGGGTTATGCTGCCAAAATTTCATTCGGATTCATTGCAGAAGTCTACTTATATCTCGCTAAACAGATGGTACGTGTGACTTCAATTCTATTTAAGTAACTTTATAATCTTTATTTTGATAACACGTATCGACAGGAGCGCTAGAGCGGTCAGAAGCCGACACCTATCCAGGTGTGGAAGATGGGTCACATGGAAAATGACCTGTCATAGCCTGACCAACTGTGTTCTCAGGCGGTGATTGGGGCGTCGGTGAGTTATTTAGTTAACTTAATTGAATTATCTTTAATAGTTTTGATGATGTTATTTTCTGTATATCCAGGTAAGGTACGAGCAGGAGGTGTGGAGGCTTCGAGGCGAAGAGTACGATTGGCAGAGCGCGCCAATCATCAACCAAGCCACATATGCAAGAGGTGGCAGGAAACCTTACAGATGGTGAGTTTTGTTATTTTTAATTTACTATCACGTACTTTGGGATACAAAAATTTAATAATCTTACTTTGAAAGCGCATCTAGGAATCCTCGTGGGTTTTGGATGATTGATGACGACAATTAAGAGACTAATGAGCTAAGTTGATCTTAAGCACAGGTGTGACGATTGATATGAGACAAAATCCCTCAAAAAGAAAAGTTTGAAACGGGCGTCGAAGACTCATGCATAGAAATTATGGTTTCTAATGTGCTGAGTTTAGACTAGGCATATCAGAGTGAGAGGATGTGTATCAAGTAAATTAATATCATCAAAGAGGGCTAAAAGTGGTGGTTGAGAGAAAGACCTAAATGAGAAGCCTTTGAGAAAAAATTCCAAGGGATCAGACTTGTCTAGGTCGCAGGCCGGACTAGTCCGGATGGCCAGGTTAGTCCGTTTTGGGATGGACTAAAGGTCTCTGTTTGAGTTCAGACTTGTCCGTATGGGTACGAACTTGTCTGTTCTCCCTTTCATGAGAGTTTGGGGGGCTAAGTCCTGGGAGGTTGGACTTGTCTGCCACAGAGGACGAACTAGTCCGGACCCCCCATAGTAGTGCGTTTTGGGATGGACTAAATGTTTCTGTCCAAGTTCAGACTTGTCCATTTTGGTACGGACTAGTCCGTTTTGGCCTTAGTGTGAGATCCCAAAGCCAAGTCCTGGGAGGCCGGACTTGTCTACCTCAGGGGTCGGACTAGTCTGAGCACGCCTAGAGTAGTCCGCTTTCAGGAGCACTAAAGCATTCTGTTTCACTTCGGACTAGTCCGCTTTTGGCCTGACTAGTCCGGGCTGCCATGACCGTTTGAAATTCAAACATTTTGCAAAGACGTCACCTCTTTTGTCGATTTGTGATGTTGAATTGTCAGTGGTCCCAAGGGGTCGGACTTGTCCATGGTCGAGGGCCGGACTAGTCCGGACATGAGTGGTTGTCAACAGTTATTTGCTGGGACCTCTATAAAAGGGGACCCCCGGCTCCTATTTGAAGTATCTGGATCCCTAGCACCGCCACAATGATCCTTGAGCCTTCCAAAGCCTTCTACTCTGCCTACTTGCCCTCTACGACCAAATCTTGAAGACATTAGGGTTTGGGAAGGAGAGTGAAGGAAGATCATCGTGGTTTGGCTCTCGGTTCGATATCTTGCACTTCGTGTTGCATTTTGTGACTTGTGTAAGTTGAGCTTCGTGTGTTCCTTCCTGCATTCATTTGTGGCATCCTCAACTCATGAGCAGCCCCAAGAACATGGTGATTACCCTTTGTGATAGCGGAAACAAAGCCGCCCATTTGTTGTGGCTTTGTGAGAAGAGGGTCAAGTGAGACCCGGTCCTTTTGTGGACTTCTCAACGTGGATGTAGGCTTCTTTGTGTAGCTGAACCACAGGATAAATCATATCTCTCTTCTCGTTTTACTTTTCGGTAATCACTAGAATTGCTTTTTGGGTTCATATCATTCTTCGCATGGTTTTTTATTGAAATCTTGCAACCTAATAGTATACATTTGTCAATCCAATTTGTATAAGGTTGTTATACATTGCATCTATCCTTCGTCGACATAAGTTCCACAAATAACTTGTAGAAATCAAGTTTTTAGGTTCACCACGTGCTGAGCGGACTAGTCCGACCCAGACCGGACTAGTCTGGCCTTAGTTATTTAATCTCATTTGATTAAGTAATTTCAGGTCATATTGCCTATTCACCCCCCATCTAGGCGACTTTCAATTGGTATCAAAGCAAGTCTCTCCACCAAGAGTTTCACAACTCGAAGAGGAGATGGCCGGAAGGGGTGACAACGAGGTCCCAGTGATTGTTGGTGGAGACAACAAGACGAAGAACGTCGATGTACTTCAAACTCAAGGCACGACTTCGTGAGAAGCTAGGTCTTCCCAAGAAGGAGACCAAGGTGATCAATCAAATCAACAATGACAATGGGTGTAGTTCACAAGACTACTCCCGATATCCTTACAACTATAAGCACTTAACTGCTAGCAATCACTATTTGTCTAATCCTATTCGGAAACCTCCCCAATTCGATTGAAATGATTACTCTATGTGGAGGAATAACATGAAGATGCATCTCTTTTCTATAAACCCTAGCTTGTGGCAAATCGTCTTGGCAGGTGTTCATCTTCCCAAGAATGAGGAAGATGTTACCCAAGAGCAAGTCGTTCTACTCCATCACAATGCTCAAGGGATTGGAGCGATCAACTCTTCATTGACTTGATAAGAGTTTAACCGGATTGAAGGGTTGGAGGTGGCCAAAGAAATGCGGGACACGCTCAAGACGACACATGAGGGCAATTTTGTCATTAGGGAGACAGAGATCGAAATGATTGAAGGATAACTTGGGAGGTTCACTATCATGGATGGTGAGACACCCCAAGACATGTACAACCACCTCAAGACCCTCATTAGCAAGAGTCGATCTTATGGAAGCACCCGATGGATGGACCACAAAGTGGTGAAGAGGATGATTTGGGCATTCATGCCTCGAAATGTTACTCTTTGCTCATTAATTTGTGAAAGTTCGGGATTCCACAAGATGACTCCCGAAGAAGTTCTAGGGAGAATCATCAACCATGAGATGATGGAGCAAGAGGCTATGTTCTACAACTACCTTAGAAAAGCTCTCCTCCTCCAATAAGAGATATGTTGCATTCAAGGTAACATCCTCAAGATCCCATGAAAAAAAAGAGAGAGATGAAGAGAGCCCCAACACCGATGAGGAAGAGGCACTCTTCATCAACCATTTTAAGAGGATGATGAGAAGGAGGAGGGGGAGCTACCATAGTGAAGGCAAGAGCAAAGACAAGCCCAAGACAGGATCAAAGAGGACTTTCTATAATTGTGGGCAATACGACCACTTCATTGTGGATTGCCCACATGAAGAAAACAAGAAGAAGAAGGAGGGCAAGTCTCAAGAGAAGAAATACTTCAAGAAGAAGAAGCAATTGGGACAAGCCCATCATGGGGAGGAGTGGGATTCAAATGAAGACTCCTCCTCCGATGAAGAAGATAAGATAGCAACTATTCCTATGAAGAAGTCAACCACGAAGAACAAGCTCTTACCCAACTTGGATAACTCAAGGACAACTTGACTCATGGCCAATGAGGGAAGAAAGAAGGTTAAATCTAAACCATCTTCTTCAATTTCTTCACATGATGATTTTGATAGTAGTAGTGAAAATGAATATATGCTTAAAGCTATGAGTAAGAGTACATTGAAAAGATTGAAGATGTTGTCGGATGAGATATTTGAGAAGGAAGAGCTCATCAACCATAAAGAGGGCATGCTCATCCAACAAAAGGAGAGATGTCAAGGGTTTGTGGAGCCCTGTGAGATTGAAAGAGAAAGAAGCAATGCACTTGAGCATGAACTTGCTTTGAGCAAGGAAACTTTCTCAAACCTTGAGAACACCACAATTGTCCTAAATAATAAACTTTTTAGCTTGACAAAATTTAACAAGATCATTGAAACACACATGGAGTCTCTCAAGGTCAATGCACCTTCTTCCTCTAAAAGCTCACCTTCCACAAATGTCAAATCCGAAACACCTCAAGCTTGCAAGTGCTCTAACTTGATCCTAAAACTTAAAGATGAGCTTAAAGTAGCACAAAACAAACAAGCACCGAAAGGTGGCATCATTGACAATGATAAGATGGCATATGCACGTAGTGCATACATGAATACAAGACATCCTCTTGTCAAAGATGGTCTTGGCTTTTCTAGGGAGAAGAGGCAAAATGTCAAAACTCCCAAAAATGGCAAAGACTTGATTGTTTTTGTCAGAGGAGGTTCCTATAATAATGACAAAGGAAAGAACATTGCTACATCTCATAACATGAATAAAAAGGAACTTCATCTATTGTTCCATGATTTTGATGCTTCATATGTCTTATTAAGGAACAAGTTTGGAAAGCCTTATCCTAGGTATGTTTGGCCACACCGCAAGAGTCCAAAACTCGCGTGTGGATGCCCAAGTGCCTCTTGACTAACATCAAAGGACCCAACATCACTTGGGTTCCTAAAGCTAATGCTTAATTCTATTTTCTAGGCATACTCCTCTGGTGGAACCATGTGGGTTCCTGATAGTGGATGCACAAATCATATGACCGAAGAGAGAAAAATGTTTTTGAAGTATGAGGAAAATGAAGATCGAAGTGAAGGAATTTACTTTGGGGACAATACCCAAGGGAAAAACCTTGGCACCGGTAAAATTCCTATATCCCCTAATTGTACTCTTTCCAACCTTTTGTCCATATCACAACTATGTGACAAAGGTTATAATTGTCTTTTCACTAATGATGGTGTGACCGTCACAAGAAGAAGCAATGACTCAATTTCTTTTAAGGGTGTACTCAAGGGAAAGCTCTATCTTGTAGATTTCTTCGCGGATAAAGCCTAAATTGAGACTTGCTTAATTGCAAAAACCAACATGGGATGGTTTTGTCATAGAAGACTAGCCCATGTTGGGATGTGCAATTTGCAATAGCTTCTTAAGGGCGAGCACATCTGTGGTTTAAAGAATGTTGTATTTGAAAAGGATAGGCCATGTAGCGCATGCCAAGCCGGAATGCAAGTTAGAGCTCAACATCCATCCAAGAATATCATGACAACAACAAGACCATTGGAGCTTCTAAACATGGATCTCTTCGGTCCAATCGCCTATATAAGCATTGGCGGTAACAAATATGGTCTTTTAATTGTTGATGGTTTTTCACATTTCACTTGGGTGTTCTTTTTGCATGATAAGCGTGAGACTCAAGGTGTCCTCAAGAAATACTTGAGGAGAGCTCATAATGAGTTTTCCTTAACACTACAAGGATTCTGGCTTATCGCAACGAAAAAATTTGTCGCAATAGGTTACTGTTGCAACAAAAAATAACGTGGTAATAGTTTTTACGAACCGTTGGCATAAGTCTCATGGCGATAAGTTATTGCGATGACTTGACATCCGCGGCAAATAGTATGGTATTGCAACAATTTTACATCGGTGGCAAATAGTATGTTATTGCAATGATTTCACATATTACGACGATTTAATGTATTGCAACGAATAGTATGGTATTGAAACGATTTCACGTATTGCAACGATTTAATGTATTGCAATGAATAGTATGGTATGTTATTGCAGCGATTTCACACTAGTGGCAAATAGTATGGTATTGTAACAATTTAACGTATTGGGACGATTTAATGTAATGCAACGAATAGCATGGTATTGCAACGATTACAAATTCATGGCAATAGTATGTTGTTGCAACGATTTCACATTCATGGCAAATAGTATGTTATTGCAATAATTTAACGTATTTTGACGATTTAACATATTGCAACGAATAGCAGGTATTGCAACGATTAAACATTCACGGCAATAGTATGTTATTATAACGATTTCACAACCATGGCAAATAGTATGGTATTGCAACGATTTGATTTATTGCAATGATTTAATGTATTGAAATGAATATCACAGTATTGCAACAATTTCACATTTGTGACAGTAGTATGGTATTGCAACCATTTCATAGCAGTGGTAAATAGTAGGATATTGCAACGATTTAACGTATTGAGATGATTTAATGTATTGCAACAAATATCACGGTATTGCAACAATTTCACATTCGTGATAATAGTATGGTATTGCAACGATTTCACATTTGTGACAAATACTATGGTATAGCAACGATTACACATCCGTGACAAACAGTATGGTACTGTGACGATTTAGCATTTGTGACAAATAGTAATTATTGCAATGATTTCATATTCATGGCAAATAGTATGGTATTGCAATGATAACACATCTGCGGCAAATAGTATGGTACTACGATGATTTAACGTTCGTGGAAAATATTATTTTATTGCAACAATTTCACAAGCGTGGTGAATAGTACTATATTGCAACGATTTTATATTCATGGGAAATAGTATGGTACTGCAACAATTTCACATCCATGGCGAATAGTATAATATTGCAACGATTTCTTATCTGCGGCAATTTGTTTGTAATGCAATGTTTCCTGATCTATGACAATAGATTTGTATTGCAACGTTTCCTGATCTGTGGCAATAGGTTCGTAATGCATCATTTTCTGATCTGTGGCAATATGGTTGTAATGCAACGTTTAATGATTTGTGGTGATAGAGGTGTAATGCAACATTTTGTCATCTGTGGCAATAGTGTTGTAATGCAAAGTTTTTTGAGTGGTGGCAATAGCAGCCGAGTGCAACGTTTGTTGAGTCGTGGCCAAATGTTTATACTGCAACATTTTTGTAATTCGTGGCAATAGCTTCCTATTGCATTAATTTATTATTCGTGACAAGAAATCCGTAATGCCACGTTTTATAATTAGCAGCGGTAGAATCCTAATGCACTAGGATTGAAAATTAGTGGCAACAGAATCACGAGTTTAACAATAAACATCCATCAATTGATATTGCAACGCGCATAACAACACTCAAGTATTACTAACACGACGTTTATGCATGTTAACAGTTTGCCTAAGATGACCGGGACTAACTGGAATAGGTGCCTTTTGGTGGCCATTTTGCTGGCCCTTTTCTGGAGTCTCCAACAATTTGCGCATCTCAGCCATCATTGAGAGGCGCATGTCCTCCATTTCCTGAGCTCTCTGTTCACGATCAGCTGCCGTCTGACCTTCTTAGTTTTAGACTTGAAGGTTTAACTCTTCATTCTTCTGGTTTATGCTGTCTTTCTAGGTGGTTAGGCTATCATTTCTTCCTTCCAACTCCCGCACTTGGTGATTGAGGCATGCATTTCTATCTTCTAAGTTTCGAACTTGGTTGTTGAGGTGTTCAGCCATCTGGATACACATACGTTCGTGCTCAGGACCAGTAGAGTTAGCAATATAACCACGCCCCAGAACCTTTGATCCTGCAATATAACCACACCCCAGAACCTTTGATCCTGCAGAAAACATTGAGGATCTATAACAACGCTGGAAGATGTGGTTTCTCTCCTTATTTGGAATTGGGCCTCGCTGCTCAGCATCCTTGTCGTCCACTTGGGCACGCGCCTGACTCTATATACGAAAAAAAGTCACAGGTACATTGCAAATATTTATTTAATTGGTGATTGTTTGAAGTGTTAATTAGATGTACAACTTCTGCCTGCTCGTTTGCCCATTCACCTTTTTTCAAATAGCTTGCCTCCCACAGTTGTAAGCCATCGGGTTCTTCTCCGGTCTTTGTGTCTCGCTACATAAAATACGAGTAAAATTCAACATGTAGTTATACATATTGATTGCAACGCAAAGTAAAAGCAAGATTTATTTTTTCATATATTTTCATAACAAAGTTGGGTGTAGTATTTGGAGCCAAGAAAGTGTTTTATCTTTTCTCTTCTTCAATTTTGAGAACTGGTCCTGCTTATTGGTTGCAATAATTTTAAGAATTAATTCCACGAATGAATATAAATCAAATAGTTTTTGTATGATGTGAAGCTATTAAAAAGTTAGCTTACTTTGAATTGCTCAAACACAAAATATTCTATTAGGTGCAACCACTCGGGCGCCGGTGCGTCATCAGGCTTGTTTCGTATACGTTCTTCATCGGTCCAATTACTCTTATAGGTGACATGCAAAGTCGGGCACCACCCCTTGTAGGACTCACCAGCAATTTCCAAAGTTTTTCTTGCACTCTCCTGTGTGTCCTCTAGGTCCTAGAAATTATGTACATTGTATAACACGTTGAAGTAAATGTACATGACGGAGATTGCAAGAAAAAAATTACTTGTGTAGGGTGTGACGACACTGACCAGAATGTCTCGTACTATTTATCTCTTGTTATCATCGCCAACCTCAGCCAACTTCCTTGTATCGATGAGGGGTGCATGTTTTTTTTGTTAGCATAACCACATCATCGACAAAGTGCCGTTGATTAATACCAACCGCATGACCCAACATAGTGGAGAACTGAATTGGTAGCTTCACACTCTCCGTTCTACTAACTTGAGATGTGTAGCGTATGTTGGCAACCTTATGTCCTCGTGCCAAACCTCTTCCAAACTTCCTTCCTTCTGTTACATTGATACAAACGGTAAACCATTAAAGCAAATTACCGCCTGACCAAGTTTAGTATCATGTACAAATAGTGTGAAAAGAAGAAAAGTCTGATGTTTGTACCATGTTAAGTAGGAGTGCAATAGATACGAGTGTGGGACAACTGCATCCTAGCAACATTTTTTTTGTATTACTCCCCCCGTTTATATTAATTATCATATTAGACCAATGAATGAATTAAAAATGAACTAGTTAGGAGTGCCTGAACGACAGTTATTTTGATCGGGAGGGAGTACATTGTTGACTTCTTTGTTGTTGTTCATACCCTAAAATGAGCCATCAGGTACATATGTCAGTGGCGCTACTGCACCCATAGTACTGCAGAGGATTTTCAGTCCAGCAGTGAAGCAGGCAAGACTGAGGGGGCGGGCATGCAGCTGGCCATGCTAGACTAGACAAAGATAGGGTTTGCTGGTTCGGTCTGACTGACATCAAATGGAGCGCATATCGAAGAGAATTGATTGCAGGGCGAGTAATGAACGCAAAATGTCGAAGGTGGGGAATGCAAGACAGATAAGGCGGACAGCTTGCGATATTGAAATCCCTTGCAGTACTGCACCTGCAGTAGCTTCCACTGACATGTGGGCCCATGAGACATCGGGTCCACTTGTCAGCGGCAGCTACTGCAGGTGCAGTACTGCATAGTCCCAGATTGCGACGCTTAACAAAGTGAGGGTTCGGTCTGGCCGAGATAACCCAGAGCAACTCTTGAGGAGGATTGGTGACAGGGTGAGTAATGGCCAGGGATTTGCGGGCGGCAGGGTCATCATGGCACGCGAAGGATGGGATGTGGCGATGGGTGAGGGGGACACGTCGTGGAGGATACTGAAGTGACCAGCAGCAGGACAAGGCCATCATTGCCGGCCGGAGTGGCCGGTGATGAGAGAGCACAACGTGGAGGCATCAAAGAATCACGCCTTCACACAGGATGTTGAACTGTTAACTATAAAGACTAGAAAAGTAGAATTGCAAGCCATGCTAAAACAATTAGTAGAGCCTTGTACATACTCCTTTCATCCCAACTCATCTCTATTCCTACGATTCAAACATCATCTCAACAAAGAATGCAAATGACCACGATACCCATCATCAATACATTTAAAGACATAACTTAGTCTCTCAAAATGCTCCAAATTCAATGACAAAGAAGTAAAAAAACTAACACGCTTTGCCAAAACAAATGGAATGGGAGAGAGGCATGTAGTAATGTGATGTGATATGGGTGGTTGGAAGCTACCAATAGAGTTGGAGTGGGAAATTTTTTAAGCTCCAAAAGTAAAGTTATGCTAGGACGGAGGGAGTATTTCTCGTTTGTATATCTATACCTATCATTGGTTCATGCATCATAGTACCAGGAGGTGAAGAATCTCGGGGTTCCTAACCATCGTGTCCAGCAATATTCTTTGCATACCAAGCAAATGAATTAATGTTTTATAAAAATTGGTTATTGTGTAATTGCCTTAATTGGGCCCAAGAACTTCGTGCCCAACCTCAAAGGAGCCCAAGTGGAGCCACCTCAGTCCCTAGACGTCGCCCACCGAAATCCACTTGGAATTCACCGCAAAACCCTACCTCTCCACCCCTATATAAACAACCCGATACCCTCACCTCTCCAACCTTTGAGCAAAATCCTCGCTGCCACCTTTTGCTTTGCGACACCATCAAGAAGGAGCCCAGGAGCAAGGAGGAGGAGAAGAGGGAGAAGGATCAATCAAGATCGATCTTCATTAACTTTTCAACAATTGACGTTCTTCATCACCAAAACTCCATCAACTCATCTTCATCAAGCCCTAATCGTCGAGATTCAAGTGTTACATCCAATCATCGACCCTTGGATCTTTAAATACGTGGTACAAGCTCTAAATCAACTTTTCTATGTGAAATAAACCCCCAATTCTCGCTGATCAGAAAACCGTAACATCACAGTTCTGTATAGGGTGGACTAGTCCGGCCCCGATACTGGACTTGCCCGGTGTGTGAATCTGTAAATGCTGAATCGAATCCAATTTGACTAAAATCAATTCCAAACCTTCTTAAACTAGTTAGAAACTATTGTAACGAGTTAGTAAACATTAATAGCAACTCATTAACAAGTTTTACCTCACAGTTGCATTAATCATGCATATCATGGCATATTGAGTAATATATGAGCATTTATCGATTGTAATGTTTGTTGCGCGGAATAGAAGGTATCGCTGTAGACAGTGCTTTCGAGGTCCTGCAGAACCAGAACTTCGAAGCTTTCGATCCAAACCATGCTCAAGAGCAAGGCAAGTGTCCTTGATCAATTTGATCTAGGTTTTTAAATGTTTTGTTTGCAAAATTGCAATCTTGTGTCTATCGATGGAAAAACCCAATTGTAGGAGTTTTCTCGTCTTGAATGACCACCCTTGTCCCTTGAACACTATGTAGAGAGTCGGGAAGGGTATTTTGCACTTTTGCTTCGCATTACTCAATTGGGTATGGGAGCACTCAAACTACTTAATTATTAACTATTGAACACTATAATGATGAGAGTTGATAATAATGACCCTTTAGCAACATGGTGCCTAGGGATCTAAGCAAGTCAGTTATGTGGAATGAGTTGGACTGTTTTGGTGATTTTTCTTGCTTTAGATCTAAGGACTGGTTCGTAGAGTGACCATCTAGGATTTACAGTACCACCACTGGGCCAAGTATGGGTGCAGCTTAGCTGACTAATCAGTGTTTTGCCAGTACTATTTGAACCATTTAGAATGCTCGGGTATGGGTAGTCGGATGGGTTTGTAGCGATTGGTGGGACTACCCTAGGATCTGAATGGCTCTAGAGGGGGCCCTTGATTGGATGGGCTCAGTTGGAGTCATCACCACCGGTGAAACCTCAGTGGGGTCTAAATATGCTAGTAATCACTTTGTAAAGGCTATTTTTTGATCTTTTAGCCACACACCTAAGGAAGTGTGAGACGTCATAATTGAGATTCCATAGTCATCAAAAGGTGATGAAATCACGAACTTGTGGGCAAAGTGGACAACCTCTGCAGAGTATGTTTAAAACTACCATGATAGTCGTGCTCCCGGACATGAGCAACCTGGACCCTCACATGATTACAATTTGACTTGAACATGGTGTAATGGCTGAATTGAATTGGGAACCGGTAATAGTTTGTTAATTGGCTTTGGTAAATGAAATTTATGAAATCGAGACTTATGAGTAGTTATGAGTTGGAGATGTATTATTATTGATGGAATTGGTTACTTAAGTTGAAATTAATGTTATTTGGGTTATTTTGGGAAGGACGTCACTTAATGATGATATAATTGCATTTCAATTGTTTTGAATGTACTTTTATGCAACTAGCCCATTTTATTATCATTCCTTGTCTACATGTCATACTTTCCTACTCTTGCTGAGTACAACATGTGCTCAGCCTTGCTATCCCCCCAACAGATTTAGACGCGGGTGACAATATGGAGTACCATGAGGTTTTTGAGGAGTACTAGGCGCGCGTGTTATTGTCAAGCTTGCCTGTGGAGTTTGGAGTCATTAGTGTTTAGTGTTTTCCACTGCAGTTGTTTAGAGCTTGTATTCGAGACTATTTGGTTTGTAATAAGGTACTATTATTAGTGTTATTATTTGGAACATGGTTTAAATCTGTTTATCATTTGTGAATCATTTATGTATGTGTGTTAAACATCCTGGGCACACACATGCATTATGCTTGGTTCATTTTCGGAACCAGGTGTCACAAATTGGTATTAGAGCCGTGTTTGGCCGTAGGATGCATTCCTAGGTAGAATGAACACTACAAATCACTTAGGACTTTTTTCCTATTCAAAATTAGCCCATTTTACACTATTTTGCCTTCCACTAGCTATATAATGTGGGAAAATTTATGCTTTTTGCCACCGCTGTAATTTTTGCTATTTTCCATCTTTTGAGCAAATGCACTTCTTCTCATCTAAATTTATGGTTGTTGCAATTTCAGAACCAATATTTGTGTTCTCCTCTATTTTTCTTATGTTTTCTTGTAGATGGCTCACACCAAAATGATAGCCCGCAAGAGAGATCTTTTGTCACCCTTGTGAAGCAAGCTTAGGCCTCGCAAGGAGCCACATATGGAACTAGCACAAGAGGAGGAAGAAATGAGTTCTCTCGAAAAGGAAGTTGAGCATGAACACTCCAACACGACGGAGGAAGACCCTGAGATGGTGGAATCTTGTGATGATGAGGAGGAGGAAGATTCGGAGATGGTGGAAATTTATGATAGTGGGAAAGAGGAAGGTGAAGCACATGAGGAGAATGAAGATGAGGACCAAAAGGAGGATGAACTCGCTGCCCAAGAAGAGGTACCGAAAGCCCAAAGGGATGAATCACAGCCTAGTGAAGCCAGAAGGGAGGACAAAAGCCTAGTTTACTGTGATGCTCAAGAATTCCGTTCCGACGACACTCATGGAGGATTTGCAAATAGGCAATTGAAGGAGTTCCTTGATTTATGCAAAATGCAGCCTGAGTATTATGTCAAAAGAATTATTTGCCATGGACGTGAAGAATGGAAGGCTCAAGTCGCAGTTCTTGCCAAAGATGAAGTTGTCACCCGACACTTTGCATCCACGTGGAGATGTACAAGGGAGCAAGCTATTGATGATGTGGCTTGGGATGCACTCACCAGATTGTGCCACATTTATCGGGAGCAAGTTGGAGATACTAGCTTTGTGCTGCACTCACAACGCAAGGAGGGAATAAGGGAAATTTTAAGACCGCAAGATGGGGCTCAAAACAGTTCTCGCACCATTGATAGATCTCAGGCAGTATTGGTGAATTTGAGAAATTCCTATGTGATGCCATGGAAGAGATTCGTTACCTGCGTATGAAGCTGTTCATCATGGAGAAGCAAGAGGAAGTCCGTGGCACCGTGGAAGTCAATGGTGCAGCAACCTCTCCAACGCCTACATGGACGGCCAACTCACCCTGGCATGCGCCCATGTCTGCCTTGCTATCGCCTTCTCCTTCGCCACCTCACGGCCAGGACAGCCACAACTCTCACAATTAAGTCTAGGTCTATTGTTTCGAAGTTATAAAAGTGTTTAGATCATTTTAGTCACATTTAGTGTGGTGTATTGAATTTTCTCGGTGTATGCTTGAGTTTGTGTGCTTGGTGCAGGTTGTGGAACGCTAAGCGTTTTGTCCACATCTGCACATACTAGAGTGTTGTGGGATCCTTGTCCACGTCTTCTAATAGGTTTATTAGTATTAATATGGAGTTGTTTAGTTACACATTCCTTGATGCATATAGTTTGGGCGTTTCTTTTCACTTCTAAATTCTTCAGTCTCTACAATTCTTTCACCAACAAATGCCAAGGACTCGCAACCAAAAGAATGTTAATGGTGAGGAGGAGAACAATGAAGCACCTCAGAACAACCAGGGAGCTGCACAGGGAGCTATGAACCTTGAGCAGCTATTGGCTATGCGAAACCAGCTCATGCAGACCATGATACAGACTATGGGACAGCTGCAAGCTGGCAACAACAATCAGCTCCACATACCACCACCACCGCCCCACAACCGTTTGGGAGAGTTCATGAGGACAAGACCGCCTACTTTTGCTTGAGCCACAGACCCTATGGAAGCCGATAATTGGCTGAAGTCCTAGAGAAGAAACTTGCTATCGTCCAGTGTAGCGATAGAGAAAAGGTTTGTTTTGCCTCACACCAGTTGATTGGAGCTATTGCAGACTAGTGGGAATCTCCATGCAACGCCCATGAGAATCAAGAGAGAATCACCTGGGCTGAATTCAAGGAGAAGTTTTGTTCTCACTATGCGCCAGAGGGAGTTATGATATTGAGACAACAAGAGTTTGAAAATCTCAGGCAAGGAAGGATGACTGTGAGTGAATACATCAATAAATTCACTCATCTGTGTTGTTATGCTCCAGAAGACATCAGCACTGATAGCACGAAGCAATATTTGTTCATGAGGAATCTCAACAATGAAATTCAAGTTCAGTTGCTCAATGCTGACTATGCAAATTTTCAGAAGCTGGTTGACAAGGCCATTGTGGTTGAGAACAAGATTCAAGCGATGGAGCTAGATCACCATAGGAAGATGCCATATCAGGGACAGCCACAAGGAAGCAATGTCCATTCTCCCTATGCACCGCTTGCTTCATCATATTACAACCCTTCTGCTAATGCATATCGCCCTGCTTATCCACCGTGACCGCAACAGCCAATGCAGCAACGCCCGCCTATGCAAGCACCTCACATACCTATGCAGCCTGCGCCGCGCCCAAATATGCCCGCTTATGCTCAAAACCATCCTCGCCCTAACTTTGCTAGTGCCACTGGTGGAAAGACTTACTATGCTTGTGCTCAGGTGGGACATTTTGCAAATCAATGCCCAAGGTCAGGACAGGGTCAGATGAACAATGTTCCAAAGCAGAATCCTAGACCAAATGGAGGAGCAACTCAAGGCAAATGAGGACCACATAATTTCGCTCGTGGCAAGGTGAACCATGTATCTGCAGAAGAGGCTCAGCAAGCTGAAGATGTTGTGATTGGTATGTTTCTTGCGAACTCCAGCCCCGCGGCTATATTATTTGATTTTGGAGCATCCCATTCATTCATCTCATCAAAGTATATTGAAAAGCATAGCATGCCCATATCATACTTGAAGTTTACTTTGTTCGATAAATCTCCTGGAGGAGAGATGAGGACGAATATAGTATGTCCAAAAGTAAGTATTTCCATAAGGGGGGTAGATTTCCTTGCCAACCTTATAGTTCTAAATTCACAAGGCTTGGACATTATACTTGGAATGGATTGGCTAAGGAAGCATAACGATGTAATTTACCATGCCACTCAGACACTGCAATTGACAAACAAAGAAGGAGTTGGTATATAATTTAATGCAGTTCAGCCGACAATCGAGAAGGCAATGGTAAATCATGCAGAAGAAGTAACTTTGGAGGAAATTCCGATTGCTTGTGAGTACCCAGAAGTGTTTCCTGAAGAAATGCTAGATATGCCCACTGATCGTGACATCGAGTTTGTCATTGATTTAATACATGGAAATGCACCTATAGCAAAGAGGCCATATAGGATGCCTCCTAAGGAATTAGCAGAGCTCAAGAAGAAGCTTCAAGAGCAGTTAGAAAAGGGTTTTGTACGCTCAAGCTCAATGCTATGTGGAGCCCCAGTGCGTGTTGTAGATAAGAAGGATGGATCCCAGAGAATGTGTGTGGATTACCGGTCTCTCAACGAGGTGACAATAAAGAATAAGTACACGTTGCCTCGTATAGAGGATTTGTTCGACCAGATGAGGGGGGCCAGAATATTCTCTAAGATTGATCTTCGGTCGGGATATTTTCAAATGAAGATTAGACTGTCAGACACACCCAAAACAGCTTTCAGTACATAGTATGGATCCTATGAGTATATGGTCATGTCATTTGGAATCACTAATGCACCCGTGTACTTCATGTATCTTATGAACAAGGTTTTCATGGAGTATTTGGATAAGTTCATGGTAGTGTTCATTGATGACATCATGATCTACTCGAAAAGTGAATAGGAGCACAAAGAGCATCTAAGGCTGACTTTGTAGAAACTGCGAGAGCATCAGTTGTATGCCAAGTTCAATAAGTGCCAATATGGTTGAGAGAGATATCATTCCTAGGCCATATCATATCTGGAGGAGTGTCAAGTGACCTGGCAAAGGTTAGAGATGTGCTAAAGTGGGAACTACAATAGAATATAAAGGCAATAAGGAGTTTTCTAGGAATGGTTGGATATTACCGTCGGTTCATCAAGAACTTTTCCAAGATAGTGAAGCCCATGACTAATTTGTTAATGAAAGAAAATGTAAGTGCATCTAGGATATCCCTTGTCGGTTTTGGCTAATTGATGACAAACATATGAGATCCTAATGAAACTATTGAGATGATTGCAGGACAAACAAGTGAAACAGCTCGGTGCACACAAAAAGGTGAAAAGTGGAGTGGTGTCCAAAGAGGGATACTTTGATGGAGCTTGGAAGATCAAATTAGATTTTAAATGTATAGGGAGTGTATGAAAGACACACTCCAAGATCTCATAACTTTTCATAGGGATGAGGGTTTCAAAATCAACCTAAATTCTACAATGCACCGGACTAGTCCGATTATGGACCGGACTAGTCCGTTACACTTTCTGGAGTCTCCCCTCTCAGGAGACCGGACTAGTCCGTGTGTCCACCGGACTAGACTGTTGAACTTTCTGGAGTCTCTCATATTGGGAGACCGGACTAGTCCGTGTGTCTACCGGACTAGTCCGTTGAACTTTCTGGAGTCTCCCATCCGTGGAGATCGGACTAGTCCGTTGAACTTTCTGAAGTCCACCTTCACACAGTACCGGACTAGTCCGAGCTTGGACCGGACTAGTCCGGCAGACTTTCTGGACTTTAAAGTACACTGTGACCGGACAAGTCCGGACTTGCACTTGACTAGTCTGGTGTTAGGGTTTTTCAACACGAACTTTTTGGAAACAATATAAATAGAGAATCCACGGCCTTCCAAACAACACATACGTCGAATATTGCTGCAAACACAAACCCTAGTGCCGCCACTTCGTCCCAAGAGCCTAAAACACATCTCCACACACATCTAAGGTGCAAAAAGGAGTCAAATCATTAGAACACTTGGATTCGGGATTGGGAGATTGTCGTTCCTTTGTTGCGAGCTCTTGGGGTTTGATCTTTCTACACTTTTACTCTTCATTGTAATACTTTCAAGTGTATTTGATCCCTCTTCGTTGTAATTCTCGTGGGAGCCCTCAACGTGTGAGGTTGCCCCACAAACTTGGTGATTACCCGTGATAGTGGAATCAAGTCGACCATCGTGGTGACTTGAAGAGGGAAAGTGTTGGAGACCCGGCTCTGTGTGAGCTTCCTCAACGAGGACATAGATCTTGTGGTGAGATCGAACCTCGGTAAAAATTTGCTTGTCTCTTGTGCCGCATTTACTTTACTTTTCGTGCACTAGATCACTTGATTACTAAACATCAATTAAGTTGCTTATAAGTTTCCACGTACATTCATACAATAATATTAAATCAAAGAATTTGTTGTTCTCCTTTCCGCTGCTAGAAGAACCTAGTTTCCCAAATAACACTTAATCAACTCACAAGTTTCAGCACACCGGACTAGTTCGTCCACATAACCGGACTAGTCCGGTCAATCATGTTTTTGACAAATTTATTAAGTGTGCAAGAAATTCAAAAGGCCTATTCACCCCCCTCTAGGCCATGTTCAATTGGTATCAGAGCAAGGTTCTCTGCCAACGAGACTCACATCTCGGAGACATCAATGGCCTCTGAGAAGAACAACGATATCTCGAAGATGAACATCAATGACGAAGAACAATAAGCTAATGCCTTCGATGTGCTGAAAGAAAGACCACATGATGATGAAGAAGTGCGACAACTAAAGGCACTCCTGAGAAAGAAACTGCTAGGACAAAAAGGAAAAGAAGAAGAGAAGACGACGGGGAGTGGTCATCACGACTACTCCCGACATCCTTACAACTACAACCGTCTCAATTCAAACAATCACTATCTCTCCATTCCTATGGGAAAGCCTCCACAGTTTGACAAAAGTGACTATACCATGTGGAAGAACAACATGAAGATGCATCTAATATCCCAAAATCCTATTCTATGGCACATTGTTTGAACTGGCATAGATATCCCAAACACGGATGAGGAACTCACCCCAGAACAAGAACAAGAGATTCACAGAAATGCACAAGTCGTCGCCGTGATCACGTCATCACTAAGCAGAGAGGAATTCACCAAGATCAATGGCTTAGAAAGTGCAAAAGAAATCTGGGATACACTCCAGACAACTCACAAAGGAAATAGGTCGCTTCGTGAAGCTAAAATCGAGATACTTGAAGGAGAGTTGGGGAGATTTGCTATTGAAGAATGCGAATCACCTCAAGACATGTACAACCGGATGAAGGCACTCATCAACAAAATTCGTGCCTATGGAAGTAAGAAATGGACGGATCACAAGATGGTCAAGAAAATGATTAGAGCCTTCATGCCAAGAAATGTTACACTTTGCTCGATGATTAGAGAAAGCCCGGGATTTCACAAAATCATAAATCATGAAATGATGGAGAAAGAGGCTCAATACGTCAAAGACTTAGCCGAACTCACCTCTGCCAAGAAGAAAGAAGTTGCTCTCAAAGCAACGTGCAGACCCAAACTTAAGGAAACTCGTGAATACCAAGACTATGGGCATACAAGCGACGAGAGCACTGATCTTGATGATGAAGAAATGGTACTATTTATCAAGAAGTTCAAAAGCATGATGAAAAGAAGACACGACAACAATTCAAATGAAGGCAAAAGCAAGGATAAAGGAAAATCCAAGGCTCGACGCACTTGCTACAACTGCGGAGAGTATGGTCACTTCATGGTAGACTGCCCCTATGAAGAAAATAAAAAGAAGAGGGAAACAAGACCTCAAGAAAAGAAAAATTTCAGAAAAAAAAAGACAAGCCCATCAAACTCATATTGGTAAGGTGTGGGACTCAAATGACGAGTCCTCCTCCGATGAAGAAGAAGAGATAGCCACTATCGCAGCCAAGAAACCTACTATGAAAGCCACACTCTTCCCAAACACAGGAGGATGAGATATGAAGAACCACACTTGCCTTATAGCTAAGGAAGGCAAGAAAAAGGTACGACTCACTCCTCCTACGCTAAATTCCTCTATTGATGACTTTGATAGATCTAGTGATAATGAAGAAATATTTAGAGGACTAAGTAAAATTGCTCTAAAGAAAATGGAAATGTTGTCGAACGAAATCTTTGAAAAGGAGGAACTTCTTAACCGACAAGAAGATATGCTCATCCGTGAAAGGTGGAGATATCAAGAAGTTGAAAAGCTTATCGAGCTTGAAAGAGAGAAGAACAAGTCGCTTGAGGTTGGGCTAGCCTTGAGTAAGGAAACTTACTCAAAGCTAGAAGACTCGCATATTGCAATCAAGGAAGAACTTGCTAACTTGTCAAAAGTTAACAAGATCCTTGAGGTGCAAGTTGAGTCGCTCAAGCAAAGTGACTCCTCTTCCTCCAAGAGCTCTTCCTCCAAAGATATGAGTTTGACAACAATCGGAACTTGCACTTGCTATAGTAAGAAGAATGTTATTTCTAATACTCCAACTTCTCATAATATGCATGCCTCTCCAAGCGGCATCTTTGATAAGGAAAAGATCAAATATGCACGCAGTGCATATATGGTCACTAGACCTCCTAATGTCAAAGATGGCCTTGGTTTTGACAGGAACAAACACATGTCCACTCCTAATCATGCAAGAATAGAATTGTCTTTGTTAAGGAAAAATCCCATGAATCTGATTTACAAATATTGTTTTGTACATTTGATGCTTCCTATGTTCTTATGAAAGCCAATCATGGAAAAGTCATTGCTAAATATACAGGCTCCATGCCACAAGAACTTGAAAACTTGTGTGTGGGTGCCCAAGACTCTTGTGACTAACCTGAGAGGACCTAAGCAAGCTTGGGTACCTAAAACCAAAGAATCATTCTTTTTTACGGGCTTACTCCTCCGATGGATCTAAATGGGTGCTAGATAGTAGATGCAAAAATCACATGACTGGAGAGAGAGGTATGTTTGTGGAGTACGAGTATAACAAGGATCCAAGTGAAGGCATATACTTCGAGGACAACAGCCAAGGAAAGGTCCTTGGTGGCGGTAACATTGAAATATTCTCTCAACATACCTTATCTAATGTTTTAAATATAGATTCTCTAGATTATAACCTTTTGTCAATATCTCAACTATGTGACAAAGGTTACAACTGTTAATTCACTAATGAGGGTGTGACCGTTTTTAGAAGAAGCGATGGCTCGATTGCATTCAAGGAAATGTTGAAGGGCAAACATTATCTTGTTGACTTCAACAAAGATAAAGCCGAACTCAACACTTGCTTGGTTGCTAAGACCAACATGGGATGGCTGTGGCATAGACGGCTAGCCCATGTTGGGATGAGAAATCTGCAAAAACTTCAAAAAGGTGGTCACATCCGTGGTCTTAAGGATGTGGTTTTTGAAAAGACAGGCCGTGCAGCGCTTGTCAAGAAGGAAAACAGGTCATAGCACCACACCCCGCCAAGAATGTGATGACTACCGAAAGACCGCTGGAACTCCTCCACATGGATCTCTTTGGTCCAATTTCGTACATCAGCATCGGCGGTAACAAATACAGTTTAGTAATTGTTGATGATTTTTCAAGATTTACCTCGGTATTTTTATTGTATGATAAATCGAAAACTCAGGGGATCCTCAAGAAGCTCTTAAAGAGAGCTCAGAACGAATTCTCATCAACCATAAAGAACATCAGGAGTGACAACGAGACAGAATTCAAGAACCTCCAAGTTGAAGAGTTTTTCAATGAAGAAGGGATAAAGCATGAGTTCTCGGCACCCTACTCCCCTCAAAAAAATAGAGTGGCCGAAAGGAAGAACAGAACATTGATCTAAATGGCCAGAACTATGTTGGATGAATACAAGACATCAGATCGATTTTGGGCAGAAGCGGTGAACACCGCTTGTCATGCCACGAATCGGCTATATCTCCACCAACTACTGAAGAAAACTCCATATGAGCTCCTTACCGGTAAAAAGCCTAATGTTTCCTATTTCAAAGTATTTGGTTGTAAATGTTTTATTCTGAACAAGAAATTGAGGGCCTCGAAGTTCGCTTCGAAGTCTGATGAAGGGTTCTTGCTTGGTTATGAATCGTATGCCTACGCCTATCGTGTCTTCAACAAGGTGTTCGGCCTTCTTGATGTAGTACGTGACGTAGTGTTCGATGAATCTAACAGCTCACAAGTGGAGCAAGTTGATAAGTGTGTGCTAGATAAAGAGGAAGCTCCATATGAAGCACTGAAGAAAATGGGACTTGGTGATATCATACCACAAAGGCGAACATTCGACTCAAATGCACAAGATGAACCTCAACACGGAGGCAATGATCAAGGGGGAGCTCTTTCACAAGATTAAGATGAGGAAAATCAAGAATATCAAGATAATCATGGGAGCAATGATCTAGGGGGAGACAATGAACACAAAGATAATGAAGAACAAGCAATAACACAAGTTCCACACCCAAGAGTACATCAGAGTGTGCAAAGAGACCATGCTGTCAATAATATCATTGGAGATATTGCTAAGGGAGTAACTACTAGATCTCAAGTTGCAAATTTCTGTGAATACTATTCTTTTGTGTCTTTTCTGGAACCATACAGGGTAGAAGAAGCCTTAAGGGATCCAGACTGGGTGATGGCGATGCAAGAGGAGTCGAACAACTTCAAGAGAAATGAAGTGTGGGAGCTGGTGGAGAGACCAAAGGCGAACATCGTTGGAACCAAATGGGTCTTTCAGAACAAGCAAGATGAACATGGAGTAGTAACAAGAAATAAAGCGAGATTGGTAGCCAAAGGTTATTCTCAGGTCGAAGGTTTGGACTTCGATGAAACTTTCGCTCCTGTAGCTAGACTTAAGTCCATTTGTATTTTATTGGCATATGCTACTCACCACAATTTTAAGCTGTATCAAATGGACGTCAAAAGCGCTTTCTTAAACGGTCCAATCAAGGAGGAAGTTTATTTGGAGCAGCCACCAGGATTCGAAGACCAAGAGTATCCCGATCATGTCTACAAACTGCGTAAGACTCTCTATGGCCTCAAACAAGCTCCTCGATCTTGGTACGAGTGCCTTAGAGATTTTCTGACTCAAAATGGATTCAAAATTGGTAAAGCTGACTATACACTTTTCACTAAACATTGTGATGATCATCTATTCGTATGTCAAATTTATGTTGATGACATTATCTTCGGATCCACTAACAAATCATTCTGTGAAGAATTTAGCAAAATTATGACAGATAGGTTCGAGATGTCAATGATGGGCGAATTAAAGTTCTTCTTGGGATTCCAAGTGAAGCAACTAAGAGAGGGTACATTTATAAGACAAACCAAATATACACAGGACATTCTCATGAAATTCAATATGGACAAAGCCAAGCCCATCAAGACACCCATGGCCATTAATGGACATCTCGACCTCAATGAAGACAGTCCAAATGTGGACCAGAAGGTATATCGGTCCATGATCGGTTCCTTACTTTATTTATGTGCATCTAGGCCAGATATTATGCTTAGCGTTTGCTTGTGTGCAAGGTTTCAAGACGCACCTAAAGAGTGTCACTTAATTGCTGTAAAAAGAATGCTAAGGTATCTTGTGCACACACCCAACTTGGGTCTTTGGTATCCCAAAGGATCCAAGTTTAACTTAATAGGGTATTCCGACGCCGACTATGCAGGATGCAAAGTCAATAGAAAGAGCACGTGAGGGACTTGTCAGTTTCTTGGTAGGTCCCTAGTTTCTTGGTCATATAAAAAGCAAAACTCCATTGATCTTTCCACAGTGGAAGCAGAGTATGTTGCAGCCGGTAGTTGTTGTGCACAACTACTTTGGATGCGACAGACTCTTAGGGACTACGGCTACGATCTTAGCCATATCCCGCTTCTATGTGATAATGAAAGTGCTATAAAAATTGCACACAACCCTGTAGAGCACTCGAGAACTAAGCACATAGATATCCGTCATCATTTTCTTAGAGATTATTCATTAAAAGGTGACATTGCTATTTAACATGTTAGGACTGAAAAACAACTTGCAGATATTTTCACCAAACCATTAGATGAGAAAAGGTTTTGTGAGCTTAGAAATGAACTTAATATTATTGACTCTCGAAATGTGGCTTGAAATGTTGCATACCTGGTTGAAATTTCAAACATCGCATTTTATTGTTAAAAACTGCTCCTCACCTCTTTTACTTCTAAGAAAACTAATTTTAATGAAGAAATCTTGGAGTTTATGACCACTTTTCATTGTTGATTGCCTTCTGGTCATAAGTACCAAGATTATTTGCAAAACTTGTCCTTGGATTATTATTAATTATCTCTAAATACTTAGGTTTTTCAGGGGCATCGGACTAGTCAGGTTTGCCACCGGACTAGTCCGGACAGTCTCTCTTACCTAGGTTTTCTAGGGGCACCGGACTAGTCCGTCCTTTGACCGGACTAGTCCGGTCGGCCGCGTATATAAGCAGCTGGCCGGCCCAAATCAAAATTTCAAACCTCACTCCACTTCGAGTTGAGCCCTCACCTCTCCTCCTCCCTCCTAACCCTAGCCCCCAAAGAGACCTTCAAGTCAATAGGTGAACATTGGGTACATGCAGTCGAAGAAATATCCTGCCTTCCGTGAGGTGTTTGAGGCCCTAGAGAGGCACGGACTGAAGGAACTGTTTTCTTTTGAGAATGACTGGAACAATGAGATCATCACCCAATTCTACTCTACGCTCTACTTTGCTCGGGGTGATGGAGACAGTCTTACTTGGATGACCCATGGTTCCATGTATAGTGTTACTTATGATGAGTTTGCAAGGATTCTTCACCTTGAACATACTCTGGATCATGATCTTGTCATCCACAATTTGCAACCCTTGGAGAAGGATGAGCTCAAGTTCCTCTATGACACAAGGATTCCCTATGTTCCTCCCAACAGCAAATATTTGAAGCCCTTCTTTGTGGTCCTCAGCAGAATCTTGAGGAAGACGATAGCCCGAAAGATGGAGATGCGGGGACTATACAAGGAACCTTGAGGACCCTAATGAAGGTCATTAGTGGAATGAGACCATTCAATGTCTTTGAGTACATCTACAATGACATTGTGAACATCACAATCACTCACAATAGATCTTGCGGGTATGCCCCGTACATCATGTTCATGATTGAGAAAGTGACGGGACTCGAGTTTGTCAAAGATGTCTCTCATACGGGGTTGAATCCGCAAAAACCCACCGAGTACACTCAACCCTCAGCTCCTACTGCACCTTCCTCCCCTGAAGCTGAGAGGAGGACTAAACAAACTCGGGATGTAAATGCCACAAGATCTGCAGCTGCTCCTCCTGGCTCTGCACCTGTCCATGAACCCTCCGATGGTGTTCTCAAAAGGCTCACCTCTATCTTTGCCTGTTGCCGCAAGATTGAAGTCAGGCAGAAGAAACATCAACAATATGTCAATGCCAACATCAAAGCTATCTGTGACAAGCTGGAGATTGAGCCGGTTGGATCCCCGCACGCCTTCGAGGACTTCGAGGATGATCCTGCTCCCTCGAATGATGATGGTGGTGAAGACGACGACCGGACCGAAATTGAAGAAGAGAGCGGCGATGAGTGATTCCCCTCAATTTTTCCCTTTTTGGTGCCTTGATGCCAAAGGGGGAGAGATTGAGACCAGTAGGTTGAGACTATCTCTAGTTGTAGTCCTTATGCTTTTGTGATCGAGGACATGTACTTATTTTTAAAACCATGTAATGCACTATTTCTTTTCTTATGTGTGATGCTTATTATTGCATGAATGATCATCTCTATGTTCATTGTTGATTATCTTTATTTCATCACACTTTGTTGATCACACACCTGTTAGGCACCCCACCATAAGGTGTGTGCATATGTGAGAAGTTTTTTGTGGATTTATCGTTATTCTCATATGTGCACACCTTATGAAAGTCAAGATTTTATTATCAATTGTGATATCTCAAATGGTTGTCATCAATCACCAAAAAGGGGGAGATTGTAAGTGCATCTAGGATATCCCTTGTGGGTTTTGGCTAATTGATGACAAACATATGAGATCCTAATGAAACTATTGAGATGATTACAGGACAAACAAGTGAAACAGCTCGGTGCACACAAAAAGGTGAAAAATGGAGTGGTGTCCAAAGAGGGATACTTTGATGGTGCTTGGAAGATCAAATTAGATTTTAAATGTATAGGGAGTTTATGAAAGACACACTCCAAGAGCTCACAACTTTGCGCAGGGGTAAGGGTTTTAAAATCAACCTAAATTCTACAATGCACTGGACTAGTCCGATTATGGACCGGACTAGTCCGTTACACTTTGTGGAGTCTCCCCTCTCAGGAGACCGGACTAGTCCGTGTGTCCACCGGACTAGTCCATTGAACTTTCTGGAGTCTCTCATATTGGGAGACCGGACTAGTCCGTGTGTCCACCGGACTAGTCCGTTGAACTTTCTGGAGTCTCCCATCTGTGGAGATCGGACTAGTCCGCGGACTAGTCCGTTGAACTTTCTGAAGTCCACCTTCACACAGAACTGGACTAGTCCGAGCTTGGACCGGACTAGTCCGGCAAACTTTTTGGACTTTAAAGCACACTGTGACCGGACAAGTCCGGACTTGCACCGGACTAGTCCGGTGTTAGGGTTTTTCAATGGTAACTTTTTGGAAACCATATAAATAGAGAATCCACGGCCTTCCAAACAACACATACGTCGAATATTGCTGCAAACACAAACCCTAGTGCCGCCACTTCGTCCCAAGAGCCTAATACACATCTCCCCACACATCTAAGGTGCAAAAAGGAGTCAAATCATTAGAACACTTGGATACGAGATTGGAAGATCGTCGTTCCTTCGTTGCGAGCTCTTGGGGTTTGATCTTTCTACACTTTTACTCTGCATTGTAATACTTTCAAGTGTATTTGATCGCCTCTTCGTTGTAATTCTCGCGGGATCCCTCAACATGTGAGGTTGCCCCACAAACTTGGTGATTACCCCTGATAGTGGAATCAAGTCGGCCTTCGTGGTGACTTGAAGAGGGAAAGGGTTGGAGACCCGGCTCTTTGTGAGCTTCCTCAACGAGGACGTAGATCTCGTGGTGAGATCGAACATCGGTAAAAATTTGCTTGTCTCTTGTGCTGCATTTACTTTACTTTTCGTTCACTAGATCACTTGATTACTAAACATCAATTAAGTTGCTTATAAGTTTCCACGTGCATTGATACAATAATCTTAAATCAAAGAATCTGTTGTTCTCCTTTCCGCTGCTAGAAGAACCTAGTTTCCCAAATAACACTTAATCAACTCACAAGTTTTAGCACACCGGTCTAGTCCGTCCATATAACCGGAATAGTTCGGTCAATCAATTTTTTGACAAATTTATTAAGTGTCCAGGAAATTCAAAAGGCCTATTCACCCCCCCCCCCCCCCCCTCTAGGCCACGTTCAGAAAATCCTTTCAAGTGGACTCAAGCTTGTCAAGACAGCTTTGAGGAGTTAAAGAAGAGGTTAACAACAGCACTTGTGTTGGTTTTGCTAGATGTGAGCAAGAGCTATGATATCTGCTGTGATGCTTCAAGACAAGGACTTGGTTGTGTATCGATGCAAGAAGGCCGAGTAGTAGCTTATGCATCTAGGCAACTAAAGAAACATGAGCAGAATTTTCCGACGCATGATCTTGAATTTGCAGTCATAGTGCATGCCTTAAAGATTTGGAGACATTATGTTCTTGGTCATATATGTGAGATTTACACGGATCATAAGAGTCTCAAGTACATATTCACGCAAACGAATCTGAATTTGAGGAAACAAAGATGGTTGGAACTCATTAAGGATTATGATGTGGGAATCAATTATCACCGAGCAAAAGCGAATGTAGTGGCCGACGCTTTAAGTAGAAAGAGAGCAAGCCAGCATCTCACCGTTAGGGAGTTGCCGCTCGAGCTATGCAAAGAGTTTGAACGTTTAAATATTGGATTTGTAAATGAGATGGGAGCAATGGAAGTGAATCCAATCCTGAAGCAAGAAATAAGAAAAAGCCAGACCAAGGATGAGGAAATTCAAGAAATCAAATAAAAGACCCAAGAAGGGAGAGAATTCAGATTTGATGAGGACGACCATGGTACTATATGGCTTGGAAACGGATTGTTGTGCCTAATGATAAGAGTCTCCGATAGTTGATATTGAAGGAGGCACATGACTCACTTTACTCCATCCACCCCGGCTGTACGAAGATGTACAAGGATCCGAAGATGTGCTACTGGTGGGATGGTATGAAGAAGGACATACCTGAGTATGTCACATTATGTGATGTATGCCAACGAGTCAAGGCTGAATGTCAAAGGCCATCTCGATTATTCCAGCCATTGAAAAATCCAGAATGGAAGTGGGAAGAGGTTGGTATGGATTTCAAAGTTGGGTTACTTTGCACTTTAGCACGATATGATTCAATATGGGTTATTGTGGATTGGTTGACGAAATCAGCGCATTTCATTCTTTTCAAGACTACTTATAGTGGAGAAAAGTTGGCAGAATTGTATATGGGAAGAATAGTGTGTTTACACGGAGTGCCCAAGAAGATAGTGTCTGATAGAGATTCTCAATTTACCTCAAGGTTCTGGTAAAAGTTGCACGAGTCGATGGGAACTCAATTGAATTTTAGTTCTACAAATCATCCTCAAACGGATGGACAGACCGAGAGAACAAATCAGATATTGGAGGACATGTTATGAGCTTGTGCGCTAAAGTATGGAGGAAGTTGGGACAAGAGTTTGCCATGTCCTGAATTCAACCTACAACAACAGTTACCAAGCAAGCTTGAAGATGTAACCATACGAGGCAGTGTATGGTAGAAGGTGTAGAACACCCTTCTTTTGGAATGAGACAGGGGAGACTCAATTGTTTGGACCTCATGTAATACAGCTTGCAGAGAACAAAGTTTAGACGTTTCGCGAAAATTGGAGAGCTTCTCAGTCTAGACAAAAGGGTTATGTGGATAATAGATGAAGCCTATCTTTTGAAGTGGGAGACTTCGTATATCTCAAAGTGTCACCCATGTGAGGTCACAAACGATTTAATGTCAAGGGCAAGTTGGCACCTCAACATATTAGGCCATTCAAGATTTTGGACAAACGGGGAGAAGTAGCATATAGACTGGAAATGTGTGATGCCCGGTTCCAAAAAACGAACCAAGCTAACGCATATGTGTGCCCAGGATGTTCATCACACATACACGAGTGCAATCACAAACGATATACAGAAAATTACCACACGAAAAGATTAATTAACCAAATTTTATTACACAAACCAGATTATCCTCGAATACAAGCTCTAAGGAATATTAATGACAAGTTCAACTAATGCAGCGGAAATACTCTAATTAAGCAAACTAAACAGCTAGGCAGCATAAGCAATAGGGTATAGCGCAGCTCCAATAACACCACAGGCAAAGCTGACGGTAGACACGGCCTAGAACTCCGCATTATCGCCATTAAACTCCCAATCCTGACCTGCAACTGTTGGGGGGGATTGAAAGAGTGAGTACATGTCATACTTAGCAAGTGTGGAAAGTATGACATGTGGCTGATTCAAATGACGACAATAATAATGGCAAAGTGCTGAAAAGTACAGTAAAACATTTGAAAAGAAATGTTTATATTATATGTATGTGAAGTGAACCCATCATAATCATAAGTAATACCATAATACCAATTTGAATTCACTACCATCATCAATTATTCCAGATTTCACCATTGTCAATAACCATATTGAATACCAGAAATTAATCCATAACCATCCATAACCATTACCAAACCATAACCATCCCAAATTCCAATTTCCCTCTAATCATGGAAGTTGTCCAGGCGCTCATAACTGGGAGCACGGCTATCATGATAGTTTTATTTAACTCTGCAGAGTTTGTACCTCTTTACCCACGTGTTTGTGATTTCATCACCCGTCGACGACAAAAGAACCTCCCTTATGCCAATTACACTTCCTTTGGTGTATGGCCAAGAGATCACAAAATAGCCTTTACAAAGGGATTACTAGCCTATTTAGACCCCACTGAGGTTTCACCGGTGGCGATGTCTCCCGCAGAGCACATCTTCAACCAAGGGCCCCCTCTTGAGCCATTCGGATCCCAGGGTAGTCCCACCAATCATCAACAAACCCAATCCAACTACCCCTTCCCCGAGCATCCACAATGGTCCAAATACAACTGGCAAAGCCCTAATTAATCAGCTATGCCGCACCCATACATGGCCTGGTGGTGGCACTGTAGTCCTGGCTTATTCTCGCATGAACCGGTCCTTAGATCTAAAGCAAGCAAACCACCATAACATCCAACCCATCCACATACCAGGCTTGCTTAGATCATCCATTACCATATCATATTTAACCAGTTCATGTTAACCATAATCTCATCCATGCATAATTAAATTGAGTGGTATAATTGTTTTCCATCCCAGTTGATTAAGCGAAGCAAAAAGGTAAAAGCCCTTCCCGACTCTCTACCATATATTCCAGGTGACAAGGGTGGTTTAGCAAATCTAGTCAACTTCCTACCATAGGATTCCCATCAAATTGACACAAGCATGCAGTTTGCAAACAAAACATTTATTTTAAAACAGGATCAATATGCTTCAAGGACACTTGCCTTGCTCTTGCTGTTGATTAGGGTCAAAGCCTTCAAACTCTTGGTGCTAGAGATCCTCCGCGGCACTCTCTAGCGCAAATCCGTCTAATCCACACAATAAACATACAAGACAAGAAACACAATCAAAGAGTGCACAAATATTACTCAATATGTCATGACATGCATGATTAATGCAAATGCAAGGTAGAACTTGTTACTAGAATGCTTTTAATGATCTCTAACTAGTTCTAATAGCTTTTAACAAGTTTATACAGGTTTGGAGTTGATTAGATCAAAATTTAGAGCCAATTCAACACAATTTAACCAGGAAGATGGGACTAGTCCGTTAGGGACCGGACAAGTCCGCACTTGACGAGATCAGCAGATTAGGGTTTTCTAGATTGATGTGAATTTGGAGATTAGGGGTTGAATTCACGTAAGGAAAAGGGAATAGAAGGTATACCAGGTGTTTAGAACTCCAATGAATCAAGAAACTTGGAGGTAGCACTTGGATCTTGATGATCTAGGGTTGGTGATGAACTTGGAGATGAATTGGTGGTGAAGGACGAAACTCGGTGGAGATCTTGATCCTCTTTCGTTTCCTCCTCTTCTTCTTGCTTGGGATATTCTCCTCCCTCCTTGATGGCGGCTCTCCACGAACAAGGGTTTGGGTGGGTGGAAAATTTGCAAATAGATGTTAAACCAAAGGGGTGGGGTTGTTTATATAGAGGTGGAGGCTAGGGTTAGATGGATTTCGAGTTTGGGATAAGTAGGGGCCGGTTTAGAGTCCCACATGGGATCTAAAAGAGTTAGGAACGACGTCCCTAGGCCCACTTAACGTGAAACACAAGAAACAAGTCGTAAAACAAAAGATCAGTTCGGAGTCACGAGATATCGGAAAAGTTCGGACAAGACCGGACTAGTCCGAAGTCGTCCAGAGAGAAAATCGGACAAGTCTGGCCAAACATCGGACAAGTCCGAATTTGAACATAAAGGAAAACGGACAAGTCCGCTGGAACACCGGACTAGTCCGGAAAAGTCCAGGGACTTAGCAATTTCTCAAGGATTCTTGGAATATCGGACTAGTTCACAAAAAATCAGACAAGTCCGAAAGTTTCCAGTGCCAAAAATCGGACTAATCCGCAGCAAAAATGGGCAAGTCCGTTTTTAGTTAGAGAGAAATCGGACTAGTCCTCAGCAAAATTGTACTAGTCCACACTTTTCCTGCGTTTTAAGTGCGGTTTTGTTCCAAATCAATTTTAAACTCGTTCCTCTTGTTGTGGGTTAATGTTAAACATGTATATGAGCGTATGTAGTGCATGCTGCATGAAAATTAGGGTGCTACAAACCTACCCCCCTCAAAATGAATCTCGCCCTCGAGATTCGACGCGGAAGAGAAGAGATAGGGAAAATCCTTCTTGAGGTCATTCTCCAATTCCCACGTTGCTTCTTTTTCTGTGTGGTGCTTCCATTGAACTTTACACCATCTAATAACCTTGTTCCTTGTGACTCTGTCCTTGGTTTCCAAGATTTTGATTGGTTGCTCAGCATAAGTCAAATCTTCCTCTAGTTCCAATTCTTCCATTGGCACTTGCTCTTCCGGTACTCTCAAACACTTTTTGAGCTGGGAAACATGAAAGACATCATGTACATCCGAAAGATGAGCTGGCATGTCCAACTTATACGCTACTTCTCCTCTTTTGTCCAAAATCTTGAACGGTCCAATATAGCGAGGTGCGAGCTTGCCTCCTATGTTAAACCTCTTATGACCTCTCATTGGTGACACCTTGAGGTAAACAAAATCTCCCACTTCAAAGGCTAGTTTCCTTCTCCTATTGTCCGCATAGCCTTTTAGTCTTGATTGGGTAGCCCTCAAGTTTTCAAGAATTATTCGGACTTGCTTTTCGGCTTCGTGCTCCAAGGATGGGTTTAACTCCATCATCTCCGTCTCATTTACAAATCCGAGGTTCAATCTCTCAAACTCCTTACATAACTCGGATGGTAACTCTCGAACTGTGAGTTGATGAGTTACTCCTTTTCTACTCAAAGCATCAACCACTACATTAGCTTTTCCCAGATGATAGTTGATCCCCAAATCATAATCTTTGATGAGCTCCAACCATCTTCGTTGCCTCAAGTTCAGATCCATTTGTGTGAAAATATACTTCAAACTCTTATGATCCGTATAAATTTCACACCTATGTACAAGAATATAGTGTCTCCAAATCTTCAATGCGTGTACCACGGCTGCTAGTTCAACATCATGCGTGGGGTAATTCTGCTCATGTTTCTTCAATTGTCTTGATGCATAGGCGACCACTTGACCTTCTTGCATCAATACACACCAGAGTCCTTGTCTTGATGCATCACAATAGATGTCGAAACTCTTGCTTACATCCGACAATACCAAAATTGGGGCTGTTGTCAACCTCTTCTTCAACTCCTCGAAACTATTCTGACAAGATTCAGTCCATTGGAACGCCTTTCCCTTCATTAGCAACTCCGTCATAGGCTTGTCTATCTTGGAAAAGTCCTTGATGAATCTACGGTAATATCCAGCCATCCCAAGAAAACTCCTTATTTCCTTGACATTTTGCGGCGGTTCCCACTTCAAAACGTCTCTCACTTTTCCGAGGTCAACCGATACTCCTCCTCCTGAAATTATATGACCCAAAAATGACACCTCTCTCAACCAAAACTGATACTTGTTGAACTTGGCATACAATCAATGCTCCCTCAATTTCTGCAACGTAAGCCTAAAGTGTTCCTCATGCTCCTTCTCATCCTTCGAGTAGACCATAATGTCAACAATAAACACCACAACGAACTTATACAAGTACTCCATGAAGACTTTATCATGAGGTACATAAAGTAGGCAGACGCATTTGTCAATCCAAAAGACATCACGGTGTACTCATAAGATTCATACCGTGTCCTAAAAGCTGTCTTGGGTATGTCCGATGGTCTAATCTTCATTTAAAAATATCCCGACCTCAAGTCAATCTTAGAGAAGACACAAGCACCCTTCATCTGATCAAACAAGTCTTCTATACGTGGCAAGGTATACTTGTTCTTGATTGTTACCTCGTTGAGAGCTCGGTAATCTACGCACATCCTTTGGGATCCATCCTTCTTGTCCACGAATAGAACGGGTGCTCCCCAAGGTGAAGAGCTAGGGCAAATAAAACCCTTCTCTAGTTGCTCTTGAATTTGCTTCTTGAGCTCCGCTAATTCCAGAGGAGGCATCCTATACGGCCTCTTAGCTATAGGTGCAGTTCCAGGTATTAAATCAATAACAAACTCAATGTCTCGATCAGGTGGCATACCTGGCAACTCATCTGGAAAAACATCCAAAAATTCACACACCACCGGAATCTCCTCAATTGCGGCACCATCCATATGATTCAACTTCGATTGCTTCGGTGCGGTTTGAGATGCTTCAAATTCTACGGTGATCCCTTCTTCGTTGGTCAACTTCACCGTCTTAGTGGCACACTCAATAACTCCATTGTGCTTCCTCAACCAGTCCATACCAAGTATAATGTCCAATCCTTGAGAATCCAAAACAATGAGGTTGGCGGAGAAGTCTACCCCCCTTATTCTAAGGCTTACTTTTGGGCATACTATATTTGTCCTCATCTCTCCTCCAGGAGACTTAACCAATAGAGTAAACTTCATATGAGAGATAGGCAAACTATACTTGGCAACATACTTTGATGCAATGAATGAATGTGATGCTCCAGAATCAAATAACATAGTCGCGGGGTTGGAGTTTGCGAGAAACATACCAATGACCACGTCATCCGCTTGTTGAGCATCCTCTGTAGAGACATGGTTCACGTTGCCACAAGCAAAATTCTGCTGTCCACGGCTTCCTTGTGGCGCTCCTCTATTGGGTCTTGGGTTTTGCCTCGGTGCATTGCTTCCTTGACCAAGGCCTGACTTAGGACATTGATGCGCAAAGTGTCCAGCTTCTCCACAAGTACAACACTTCTTAACTCCACCAAAATTGTTGGGACGAGCTTGGTTTTGAGCATTGGCTCCAGGAAAATCAGCACGAGGCGCATAAGGCATCGGAGGCCTAGATGCTTGCATGACAGGGCGCTGCTGCACAAACTGAGTTGGGCGTGGTGCATAACCAGGGCGCTGTATAGGAGCAGAGGAGTTGTAGTATGGCGCATTGGGCGGCGCAAAGCGAGGGCACACATTACTTCCTTGTTGTTGTCCCTGATATGGCTCCTTCCTCTTGATTTCTTGCTCCATCTCGCGAATCTTGTTCTCCACCACAATTGCTTTGTCCACGAGCTTCTGAAAATTGGCTTAATCGCAGTTGAGAAGTTGCACTTGGATCTCATTGTTGAGGCCTCTCATGAACAAATATTGCTTCCGGCTATCCCGACTAACATCCTCAAGCGCATATCTTGAGAGTTGAGAGAACTTGTTGAGATATTCACTCACGCTTGATTTTCCTTGCCATAAATTCTCAAATTCTTGCCTCTTCAAGATCATAACACCCTCTGGCACATAATGAGAACGAAAAATCTCCTTGAATTCGGCCCAAGTAATTCTCTCTTGGTTCTCATGAGCATTGCAATAAGCATCCCACAAATCCGCAGCTGCTCCAACTAGTTGATGACAAGCAAATAGCACCTTCTCCTGGTCATTGCATTGGACAATAGCTAGCTTCTTCTCCACGGACTTGAGCCAATCATCCGCATCCATAGGGTCAGCAGCTTGAGCAAAGGTCAGCGGCCTAGTCCTCATAAACTCTCCCAATCGGTTATGTGGAGGCGGGGTGGCGGTGGAGGCATGTGGGGTTGATTGTTGATATTGCCAGCCTGCAGCTGTCCCATAGTCTGTATCATGGTCTGCATGAGCTGGTTTTGCATGGCCAATAGCTGCTCAATGTTGATAGCTCCCTCAGTTGATCATTGTCCAATGTTGTTCTGAGGTACTCCATTGTCCTCCTCCTCATTATTGCCATCCCTCTGGTTGCGAGTCCTCACCATCTGAAGAAAAGCAATAGGTAAGAATTAGAGAACGTCCCCAACTATATGCATCAAGGGATACGAAACTAAACAGCTTGCTACACTAGCCTAGGTGGACATGGCAATGCTAAGGCATCCCAAAATCCTCTATTAAGCACACAAGCAAGCAATATATATAGCAAACAACACTCCAAGCAAAAACACATCGATTCCTGAGTGCTCCTATGTGCTCTAAAGTGTCCATTCTATCTAGGCTGCATTCTACGGTCAACCTGTGGCTCTGATACCAATCTGTGACACCCGGTTCCGAAAAACGAACCAAGCTAACGCATATGTGTGCCCAGGATGTTCATCGCACATACACGAGTGCAATCACAAATGATATACAGAAAATTACCACAGGACAAGATTAATTAACCAAATTTTATTACACAAACCAGATTATCCTCGAATACAAGCTCTAAGGAATATTAATGACAAGTTCAAATAATGCAGCGGAAATACTCTAATTAAGCAAACTAAACAGCTAGGCAGCATAAGCAATAGGGTATAGCGCAACTCTTATAACACCACAGGCAAAGCTGACGGTAGACACGGCCTAGAACTCCGCATTATCGCCATTAAACTCCCAATCCTGACCTGCAACTGTTGGGGGATTGCAAGAGTAAGTACATGTCGTACTCAGCAAGTGTGGAAAGTATGACATGTGGCTGATTCAAATGACGACAATAATAATGGCAAAGTGCTGAAAAGTACAGTAAAACATTTGGAAAGTAATATATATTATATGTATGTGAAGTAAACCCATCATAATCATAATTAATACCATAATACCAATCTGAATTCACTACCATCATCAATTATTCCAGATTTCACCATTGTCAATAACCATATTCAATACAAGAAATTAATCCATAACCATCCATAACCATTACCAAACCATAACCATCCCAAATTCCAATTTCCCTCTAATCATGGAAGTTGTCCAGGCGCTCATAACCGGGAGCACAGCTATCATGATAGTTTTATTTAACTCTGCAGAGTTTGTACCTCTTTACCCACGTGTTTGTGATTTCATCACCCGTCGGCGACTAAAGAACCTCCCTTATGCCAATTACACTTCCTTTGGTGTATGGCAAAGAGATCACAAAATATCCTTTACAAAGGGATTACTAGCCTATTTAGACCCCACTGAGGTTTCACCGGTGGCGATGTCTCCCGCAGAGCACATCTTCAACCAAGGGCCCCCTCTTGAGCCATTCGGATCCCAGGGTAGTCCCCCCAATCATCAACAAACCCAATCTGACTACCCCTTTCCCAAGCATCCACAATGGTCAAAATAGAACTGGCAAAGCCCTAATTAATCAGCTACGCTGCACCCATACTTGGCCTCGTGGTGGCACTGTAGTCCTGGCTTATTCTCGCATGAACTGATCCTTAGATCTAAAGCAAGCAAACCACCATAACATCTAACCCATCCAAATACCAGGCTTGCTTAGATCATCCATTACCATATCATATCTAACCAGTTCATGTTAACCATAATCTCATCCATGCATAATTAAATTGAGTGGTATAATTGTTTTCCATCCCAGTTGATTAAGCGAAGCAAAAAGGTAAAATCCCTTCCCGAATCTCTACCATATATTCCAGGTGACAAGGGTGGTTTAGCAAATCTAGTCAACTTCCTACCATAGGATTCCCATCAAATTGACACAAGCATGTAGTTTGCAAACAAAAAACATTTATTTTAAAACAGGATCAATACGCTTCAAGGACACTTGCCTTGCTCTTGCTGTTGATTAGGGTCAAAGCCTTCAAACTCTTGGTGCTGGAGATCCTCCGCGGCACTCTCTAGCGAAAATTCGTCTAATCCACACAATAAACATACAAGACAAGAAACACAATCAAAGAGTGCACAAATATTACTCAATATGTCATGACATGCATGATTAATGCAAATGCAAGGTAGAACTTGTTACTAGATTGCTTTTAATGATCTCTAACGAGTTCTAATAGCTTTTAACAAGTTTATACAGGTTTGGAGTTGATTAGATCAAATTTTAGAGTTAATTCAACACAATTTAACCAGGAAGATCGGACTAGTCCGCTAGGGGCCGGACAAGTCCGCACTTGACGAGATCAGCAGATTAGGGTTTTCTAGATCGACGTGAATTTGGAGATTAGGGGTTGAATTCATGTAAGGAAAAGAGAATAGAAGGTAAACCAGGTGTTTAGAACTCCAATGAATCAAGAAACTTGGAGGTAGCACTTGGATCTTGATGATCTAGGGATGGTGATGAACTTGGAGATGAATTGGTGGTGAAGGACAAAACTCGGTGGAGATCTTGATCCTCTTTCGTTTCCTCCTCTTCTTCTTGCTTGGGATCTTCTCCTCCCTCCTTGATGCGGCTCTCCACGAACTAGGGTTTGGGTGGGTGGAAAATTGGCAAATAGATGTTAAACCAAAGGGGTGGGGTTGTTTATATAGAGGTGGAGGCTAGGGTTAGATGGATTTTGAGTTTGGGATAAGTAGAGGCCGGTTTAGAGTCCCACATGGGCTCTAAAAGAGTTGGGCACGACGTACCTAGGCCCACTTAACATGAAACCCAAGAAACAAGTCGTAAAACAAAAGATCAATTCAGATTCACGAAATATCGGACAAGTCCGGACAGGACCGGACTAGTCCGAAGTCGTCCAAAGAGAAAATCGGACAAGTCTGGCCAAATATCGAACAAGTCCGAATTTGAACAGAAAGGAAAATGGACAAGTCCACTGGAACACCGTAAAAGTCCAAAAAAGTCTAGGGACTTAGCAATTTTTCAAGGATTCTTGGAATATTGGACAAGTCCGCACAAAATCAGACAAGTCCGAAAGTTTCCAGTGCCAAAAATCGGACTAATCCGCAGCAAAAATGGGCAAGTCCGTTTTTATTCAGAGAGAAATCGGACTAGTCCTCAGCAAAATTGGACTAGTACGCACTTTTCCAGCGTTTTAAGTGCGGTTTTGTTCCAAATCAATTTTAGACTCGTTCCTCTTATTGTGGGTTAATGTTAAACATGTATATGAGCGTATGTAGGGCATGATGCATGAAAATTAGGGTGTTACAAGATGCTTGCACATCTCTGTTCTCCATGATGTGTTTCATGTTTCTCAGCTTAAGAAGTGCTTGAGGGTTCCTAAAGATCAAGTACCGATGGAGGAATTGGAGCTTGTGGAAGATTTGACCTATGTCGATCAACCTATCAAAATTTTGGACACCAATGAAAGGGTCAAGAGGAACAAGGTGATTCGATGGTGCAAAGTGCAATGGAAGCATCATACAGAATCGGAAGCAACTTGGGAGCGAGAAGATCTAAGAAGGAATTTCCCTATCTCTTTCCTTCCACATTGAATCTCGAGGGCAAGACTCGTTTTCAGGGGGGTAGGTTTGTAACACCCTTATTTTCATGCATAATGCATTGCATGCATCCTCATACATGTTTAACATAAATCAACCTTAAAAGGAACAAGGTGGAAATGAATTTAGGCTTACTCAGAAAATTAGATCTGTCAGGGAACAGACTTGTCTGGCACTAATCCCAGACTAGTTTGGCATTCCTCTTTGTTTCAGAAAATTAAGTTCTTTAGGACTACGGACAAGTCCGATGTAGCTTTTGATGTTTTCCCAGACTTGTCCGATTTCCAACGGACTAGTCCGATCTGGTCCACTTTCAATCCGGAAGCCTTTTATTTATCCACCCCGGACTTGTCCGGTCCAACATACGGACTTGTCCAGAAATCCTTGTATTGCCAAACGGACTTGTCTGGCCAACCAAACCGGACTTGTCCGAAAATGTTTCTGTTCCACAACGGACTAGTCCGGCCTGCAGAATTCCACTTGAATTATGTTATTCTTCCACGATTGGTTATTGGGTAATTGCCTTAATTGGGCCCAAAAACGTCATGCCCAACCTAAGAGGAGCCCATGTGGACACCACCTTAGCCCCTACATGTCCCCCATCGAAATCCACTTGGAATTTACCTCAAAACACTACCTCTCAACCCCTATATAAACAACCCAATACACTCACCTCTCCAACCTTTGAGAAAAACCCTCGCTGCCACCTTTTTCTTTGCACCACCGTCAAGAAGGAGCCAAGGACGAAGGAGAAGGAGGAGAAGAGGGAGAAGGCTCAATCAAGATCGATCTTCATCAAGTTTTTGACAATTTACATTCTTTATCACCAAAACTCCATGAACTCATCTTCAGCAAGCCCTAATCGTCTAGATTCAGGTGTCGAATCCAATCCTCGACCCTTGGATCTCTAAATGTCTGGTACACCCTCTACATCCACTTTTCTACGTGAAATTAACCCCCAATTCTCGCTGATCAGAAAACCCTAAAATCCCAGTTGTGTATAGGGGGACTAGTTCGGCCCTATACCAGACTTCTCCGGTGTCTGAATCTATAAATGGTGAATTGAATCCATATTGATTCAAATCAATTACAAACTTGTTTAAACTAGATAGAAACAATTGTAACTAGTTAATAAAAAATAATAGCAACTCATTGACAATTTTTACCTCACAATTGCATTAATCATACATATCATGGCATATTGAGTAATATATGAGCATTATCAATTGGAATTTTTGTTTTGCATGTTTGTCGCACGGAATAGAAGGTATCACTGTAGAGAGTGCTTTCCAGGACCTACAGAACCAGAACTCCGAAGCTTTTGATCATAACCAAGCTCAAGAGCAAGGCAAGTGTCCTTGATCATTTTGATTCAGGTTTTTAAATGTTTTGTTTGCAAAATTGCATGCTTGTGTCAGTTGATGGGAAAACCCAATTGTAGGACTTTACTAGTCTTGAATGAACACCCTTGTCGCTTGAACTATGTAGAGAGTCAAGAAGGGTATTTACACTTTTGCTTTACATTACTCAATTGGGTTTGGGAACCACTCATACTACTTAATTATGAACTATTGAACACTTCAATGATGGTAATTGATAATAATGACCCTTTAGCAACATGGTGCCTAGGGATCTAAGCAAGACGGTTACGTGGAATGGGTTGGACTATTTTCGTGGTTTTGCTTGCTTTAGATCTAAAGACCGGTTCGTGGAGCGACCATCCAGGATTTACAGTGCCACCACCGGGCCAAGTATGGGTGCGGCTTAGCTAACTAATTAGTGTCGTGCCAGTACTATTTGGACATTTAGAGTGCTCGGGGAAGGGGTAGTCGGATGGGTTTGTACAAATTGGTGAGACTACCCTGGGATCCGAAAGGTTCAAGTGGGGGCCCTTGGTTGGATGGGCTCAGTTGGAGACATCACCACTGGTGAAACCTCAATGGGGTCTAAATATGCTAGTAATCACTTTGTAAAGGCTATTTTGTGATCTCTTGGCCACACACCTATGGAAGTGTGAGACGACATAATTGAGATTCCATAGACATTGAAAGGTTATGAAATCACCAACTTGTGGGTAAAGTGGCACAACCTCTGCAGAGTGTGTTTAAAACTATTGTGATAGTCGTGCTCCCGAACATGAGCAACCTGGACTCTCACATTATTAGAATTTGGACTTGAACATGGTTTAATTGCTAAAATTGAATTGGGAATTGGTAATGGTTTATTAATTGGCTTTGGTATATGAAATTGAGACATATGAGTAGTTATGAGTGGGATATGGATTATTATTGATGGTATTGGTTACATAAGTTGAAATTTTTGTTATTTGGGTTATTTTTGGAAGGACCTCACTTATTGATGATATAATTGCATTTTCAACTTTTTTGAATGTACTTTTATGCAATTAGACCATTTTATTATCATTTCTTATTCAAGCTACATGTCATACTTTCCCACACATGCTGAGTACGACATGTGCTCACCATGCTATTCCCACAACAAATTCAGATGCAAGTGACAATATGGAGTACGAGGAGGTTTTTGAGGAGAACTAGGTGTGCGTGCTACCGTCAAGCTTGCCTGTGGAGTTTGGAGTCATTAGTGTTTACTTTTTTCCACTACAGTTGTTTAGAGCTTCTATTCGAGACTATTTTGTTTGTAATAAGGTACTATTGTTAGTGTTATTATTCAAGACATAGTTTAAATCTGTTTATCGTTTGTGAATCATTTGTGTATGTGTGTTAAACATCTTGGGTGCACATGTGCATTACGCTTGATTCATTTTCAGAACCGGGTATCACAATTAATTTATTTAATCTTCGAATATCGGCATGGATCGTGTAGAACTTAACTAGCACAAAACTGCATGGATCGTGTAGAATCTAGCCAATATAGCTCTATAAAAAGACGGCATGGATCATGTAGAACTTACCTAGCACAAAACTCGAGTCCGGGATGTCGCAGGGAGGTGTCGGCGACGAAGAGGTTTGGTAGAGCCCGTCAAACTTGGTCGCCCGACATTGTACCCACGAGCCACCACCACCAAGAGCTTCGATTCGTTACTGCGAGATATATGGGGAAAAAATTGTAAAAACCACGGGAAATGAAAACATGGGAATTTCTTAGGAATACAAGTTTGGATCACAGGACAGAGAGTAAAACACATTTGGAGTATTGTGAGATCACCAGAAGGGCGGGGTAACGGTGTGTCGGGAACATAGGCCATTGTTTCCATTTATACTCATCGTGGCTGAAATAGGGTAACAATAGGCGGGGCTGAAATTGGAGGTGCAGGGAGTGAAAATTGAATTGTCAAAATCTCAATTGTGGCGAGCCAAGAAGAACGGAAAATTTTTGCGAGCATGGAGAATTTGGCGCTAGCCGTGCCCTTGTGCACACATGCAATCGTGATTAATTACATGTCATGTCTCGTCGATTCCTGCACATGGTGCGTGTAGCTAGAGGGGTAGACTTCTTCGGACAGCTTTCTCACTTCGTAATTACAGTGTGGCCTAGCTGCTTGCTCGCCGTGCAACCACTAGCTCCCCTTTATCTTTGTTGACATGCATGGAGATCAAAATCTAAAAGCAGTCATGTGCTAGCTAGTGGGACATTCCAAAAAATACGAAACAAAATATGAACCGCCAAATGTATGTGTGCTAATGCAATCGACATGCAAATAAGGAACACCCAAGTCCACGAAGAGACGATGGCAAATCCATGGTATAGTAAAAGGTAAACAATCAGCATTATGTAACATTGATCACAATGAAATGATAACATGTAGTATATACTACTACTAAAAATACATTTTCACATGCGCACAATTTTTTGTCAATGTATGAGCTATAGAAAAAAATAATCTCATCAATTATGAAATTTTACCCGATTAGTGTTTCCTAAGGTCGCCTGAATTTTTACCAGATTTCAGTCTTTTAGACACATGCAATATAAACGGTCCCTAGTTACAAACAAACACGAGATATTTTTTGATACTGCATAGGACACATTGTTCATGAACATAAGACATTTCTCATTGACATAAAAACAACACATATATTAAAAACAAGAAATACAAAAACACATAGAAAACAGGAACAAGAAAAACTACGTACTCCTAATCCTACTCTAATCAGAAGAGGTGTCCTCAACCTCCGCCGCCACCGCCGCTGCCTCCTCCTCCTCCAGCACATGAGTCTGAAGCTTTCGGGCGACGGTGTGCAGAAGGTGTCGGGGGCCCTCCACCGCAATCACCTCCTCGATCGTCTCGTGGAGGGAATCGAGACGAGCGGCCACAAATTTTAACCCGAAGCGGTAGTGGCTGGAGTTGCGAAGTCCATGCTGGTGTGGACAGGAAGGGTCCCAAGAACCAGACGTCGAGATGAGCAACTGCTTGAAATCGCGTCCTTGAAGAGATCATCGAAATCCTTAGAATCTGATGCGTTACAGGGATATAACACTCTGTGCCTCCATGTGTGAGAGGCAATAAATAAAATTTTATTGTAGACATGCACCGATGAGAACATCGGGAGCCCAATTCTTGGATCGAACCCCAAACTGATAAGTGGCCACCCATCCTTAATGTTGATCCATGAGTATGTTCTCCATGAACTTTTAGTATGAATACAACAGTAATCATAGCCTTGGTGAATTTTGATCGCCAGATCAATCACGGGCTAAGATTATTTAAAATTGGTCACCATCGGTCTTCTTTTTGGAAAGATGATGATAATAATTGCAGTACGTAAACCGTCGACTACAAACGAAAAAATTGAATGGAGGAACACAAAAGAGAAGAAACGCAGCCTCAACCATGCTCTCAATGGAGTCCCAACCAAGAATCATCGATTGTCGCAACACAAAGAATTATTGGCTAGACATTGAACGCTAGTTATCTCGCCCCTTTTTCAGAAAGGAGTTGTTTTTCGATACTGCATATGACGCATTGTTCATCAATATAAAATACATTTTTCTAACATAAAAACAACACATATATTACAAATAAGAACTACGAAAGCACATACAAAACAAGAAAAAAAAAACTACTCCTAATACTAATCTACTCGGAGTCGAAGGAGATCTCCTCCACCTCCTTCTCTGCCGTCTCCGCCACTGCCGCTGCCGCTACCTCCTCCTCCGGCAATTGAGTCTGAAGCTTCCGAGCGATGGTCTGCAGAAATTGTTGGTGGCCCTTAATCTCAGCCACCTCTTCGATCATCTCGTGGAGGACGTGGAGACGACCGGCCACAAAGCCTAACCCGAAGCAGTAGTGGCCAGTGGTGTCCATGCTGGTGTAGACGGGAAGTTTCCCAAGACCCAGATGGTAACACGAGCGAGATGTATCGAAAAATACATCCTGCACTAATTTGTCGAGCTTTTTTGCGTGCTTCACGATGGCGGACAGGTGCTCGGGGGTCTCCTTCAGGTGCCGATTGAGTTTTGTGATGTGGTTTTGGAGGAGGCGAACCGTCTACTAAACCCAAACGGGATGAGGAGGTGCAGGTGCCGCGGGCTGAGAAGGGGACAGAGGAGGTGAGGGCGCCACCTCCAGTTCCACCGGCATTGGCGCTGACGGAAACGATGAAGGAGGTTCGGAGGACGTCGATGGCCTGGAGTGCTTCGGTGCGAGGCTTCCCATTTGTGCGGCGACGGAGGTGCGGAGAAGGAGCGAGAGGTGGTCGATGGTGGTGCGATGGAGAAGCAAGAGGTGAAGTTTCGTGGCTACGATCGATTGAGTGGTGCAGTGGAGACGCAAGAGAACGGTGTGCCTTTATAGTGGGTTGTTGTCTAAGCACGAGAGTGGAGATAATCGGACGCTTCGAAAACAGTGCTTTTGAACCGGTGGGTGGGTTGTAGTTACTCCAAACCGCGGTTTGCCTCCTCTAGGTTATCACAACGGCTCGACGCGTCCCATCTCGGCTTCACATGCAATTTTTTAATTTGACACGCAAATGGTTCAGGATATGCAATGGCCCACCTGACATACTTTTTAGGTCCGTCCTGCGGTGTTTTAGTTTTTCAGTTCCAGTTTTTAAGTTTGACATGCAAAGGGCCTAGGGTATGCAATGTTCCAGTTTTTCTGTTTGTCATGCAAAAGACTTCGATCATGTTTCATGACGTTACGTGCTTTCTCTTTTTGTTTAAAGATCGTCATATATAGTTGAAAGATCACCCCAAAACACAAGAAAAAAAGTACAAGCACACACAAGAAAAGAAAAGCACCAAAAGAAAACCTAAATCCTCCTCCTCCTCCTCCTCCTCCTCCTCCTCCTCAGAGACAACACATCACATTCATTTGGTAACTAAATCATTCATTTGTTCAAAAAATAATCAAATCCTTCCTGAGGAACATGATGAACACACCACACATTCATTAATTAACACAATATATATATATATATATATATATATATATATATATATATATATATCACAAACTCTCTATCATGTTTTTCAGTTTGACACGCAAAAGACCTGGATCATGCATGTTTGATGACTTTAGGTGTTTTCTCTTTTTGTTCAAAGATCATCAAATATATATATATATATATATATATATATATATATATATATATAATGTTTTGGGCGTAGCATGCATGGACGACTAACATGCATGTGAGAGAGACCTCGATCATGTATGATGACGTTACACATGTTTTCTCTCTTTTTGTTGAAAGATTGTCATGTTTGAGGCTCGTTGATCATGTTTGGGGCATAGAAAGCAAGCATGGACAGGTAACAAGCACCTCGATCATGTTTGATAATGAGGTTACGGGTTTTCTCTTTTTGTTGAAAGTTCATCATATATAGTTTGAGGCTCGTTGACCACGTTTGGGGCGTAGCATATGCACGACAACTAACATGCATGTCAAAATAATGGCGGACCTAGGATATTTAAATGAAGGGTATGCACTTTGAAAAATATATACAACTTGTTAATAATTTGATAAAAATATAAAGTTTATAATTCGATACACGGGTAGTAAATAATGTCATAAATTTTGATAATTTGTCATGATTCAGATTGATGCAATCAATTTTTTTGTTAGCCTGTTAATTGTCCAAATGTTATTCAAATTTTCCATCACAGCATTAGCTAGAATGTTTTGTCATTTTTTGCTTCTATAAGGGAATACAATAATATTATGTTAGATATATAAACTAAATCCTTGTGTGAATATGTGTTGATCAAAGGAATTCATTTGTGATAGCTACGGGAAGCAAGGATTAAATTTGTTGGCTTGTTTGTTTAAGAGAACGCATGAGTATATTCAAATAAGGCACATTAATTAAGACCAAATAATATTACGTGCTTGAGTTTAGAAAATATTTTAGTTCAAGGCAAAATTAGTGCCTAGCTCCTGATTTGAAATATTTGTTACTAATTAGTTCAAAAATGAACTATCCGGTGACAAATATTTCGAACCTAGAGGGAGCATTAATTAAATATTAAATACTATAAAAACTAAATAAATTTCTTGATGAGTGAATAAAATCTAGAGTCTAGGCAATGGCTTATCCATTCTATTCTTTATTGTTGTAGTTCCATTCGTTCTTATACTTGTCTCATCGTCTCTCTCTTCTAACTTGTGCTCCATCAAGAGCACTTGTTTCCTCAAGTATGCATAATCACTTCGTCTTCAAGATGCACTCACGAGTTTGATCTCCCGTGTCATGCTCATACTCAAGCCACGACATCAAGGGACGTTTGCTGTTTCCAAGCACAGAGTTCATGGCAGGTGAGGTTGTAGCTCGCTTTGTATGGTGGCCATTTTTTCAACCGGGAGTCACAGAGCCGTAGGCAACTCAGCACCGCTTATTATTGTTGCGTTGTCCATTTTAGTGCTAATCCTGACTTGCTCAGCTAATGAACACCTGATAAGTTCAGGTTTTGTGTGTGAGTGCGTGCACAAGAGTTCTCTGGTGCTGATTGTTAGTTGCCGCATTAGAGGAGCTTATTTGGCTCACGGACAAGAAAAATACTCAGGTACAAAGTAAGTTGGTCGGCGTTGTCGTTCGTACGCGAAGGTGCGGTCAGGTAGTTGCTCTTGGTGGTGTATGCTAATTACGTGAGTGTTTGGCCGGGTCATGTGGTTAGTCCACGATGCACCCTAAACCCAGTGTTGAGGCCGTGTGTATGTGCGTACACTAGACATGTGACAAAGTGCTCAGTCAATTGCGTTTGTTTTTACGTCGAAGTTGCATTGGAAAGGATCATCTATTTCTTTATGTATTGGATTATCCAAATTAACGTTTGGTTGGATGGATTGGATGATCCAATTTTTTGTTTGGTAGGTTGGATGAAACATGGATGGATTGAATCATCAAAGTTGATAATTTCATAATATTAATTATTTATATACTAATTATCATATTACTAGCAAATATTAATGTTAATATCATAATTATAATTAATAATCAACAATAAACAAGTTAATTATCACTAATTACATTACTAAGAAGCATAATTAGATAATGTGGATGGACTCATCCAACCAAATTTCCTGGACCATCTGATCCACCATCTGCGAGGAATATTTCTCGAACCTGGATGACCATGCCCGTCTGATCGTGAAACAAACACATGACTAGACCATTCAATCCAAGTCAATTCAATCCAAGACAAGCAACCAAACACAGATTTGGATGCTTTGTGCTCCTGTACATGATGGACTGTGCACGCCGAGTGCCAAGTCATTATGATTGCTGAGCAAATTTCGCTTGTGGAGTTCGTGTGCTCCAAGCCTATAAAAGGTGTTGTACTCATTTGTTGAAATGACAGTACGAATAATATAAAAGCAGTGTTCGCCGCTGGCCTTGTTACCTGTACCCTGAGAGTATTTTTTGTTTCCTCTGTTATAGTTCGCTCACTCGTTCACCATTAGTTCTAATAGTCTGTCGGCTTTTTCCATGCATGGGTTGCTTCACACTTTGAAACAACATTCACTGATTGTTCGATTGTTGCATTGTGCCCGTACGTGATGCAAGATTTGAGGCGTTGGCGTATGTGGCAATCATCAGGGCAGAGTGGCATAGTCGTTGGATCCATGCAGTGCGCCCTTGGCTGTATGGCTGTAATACTCGGAGCGTGAATGTACGTGGCAACCATCTGGTAGAGTCGCACATAGACGGTTGTGCGGCCCTGCCGCAGAAAATTCGATTACCGCACCAAGGGGTTAAAGGCAGGCCCGACTCTGGGCCTAGGTGGGAGGGAGACTGCCTAGGGCTAGTCCGAGGAGGGGCCCACAATGTCAGCTGTTAAAGAGAAATGAAATAAAATTAATTAGTATTTGCATCATTGTAACACGGTCTAGCTTTATATTTTCGTAATTTTTTAAAATATAACACTATGTCTTAATGTGTTTAATATTTATTAGATATAATATTAATAATGTGTTAATTTTCAATATGCGATGTTTTTCGATGAAAGGAGGAGTTTTTCGTTAATGCATAGGACACATTGTTCATGAACATAAACGACATTTTTCATTAACATAAAAACAACACATATATTATAAACAAGAAAAAAAATAAAAACACATCGAAAACAAAAGAAAAAACTACTACTAATCCTACTCCACTCGGAGGACTCGTCCACCTCCTCCGCCACCGCCTTCGCATCCGCCGGCGGCACCCCCGCCTTCACCACCGCATCTGCCGGTGGCGTCTCCTCCAATAAAAGACCAAACTTCCGGCCGACAGCGTTCACCAGTTGCTCGCGAAACTGAACCCCAGACTCCTTAATGATCGTCTCGTAGAGGATGTTGAGACGAGCGGCCACAAATCCTAACCCGAAGACGTAGCCGGTGGAGTCCATGCCTATGTGGTGGGGAAGGATCCCAAGTCCCAAACAGCGACAGGAGCGAGATGTATTTTCAAATATGTCCCACGCCATTGTGTCGAGCACTGTTGCGTGCACATCGGCAACGAATAGGTCATCGGTGACCTTCTTAAGCGGGCCCTTGAGTTCGGTGATGTGGTCTCGGAAGAGGCAGACAGTCTCAACACAGTCGGGCTGAGGAGGTGCGGGCGCCGCGGGTGGAGGAGGTGCGGGCTCCGTGGGTGGAGACGGGGGCAGAGGAGGTGCAAGCGTCGCCTCCAGTTCCACCGGCATTGGCAGCAACAGGAACGGAGAAGGAGGTTAAGAGGACATCGATGGCCTGGAGCGCTTCGGTGCGGGGCTTCCCATTTGTGCATCGGCGGAGGTGCGGAGAAAGAGCAAGAGGTGGTTGACAGTGGTGCAATGGAGAAGCAACATGAGGTGTTTGGAAGCTAAGATCGATGGAGAGGTGTGACGGAGAAGAAGAAGATAGTGTGCCTTATTAGCGGGTCGTCGTCTAAGCGCGGGAGTGGAGGTGATAGGACACTTCGAAAACTGTGCTTTTGAATCAACAGTCGGAGTTACATCAAACTGCGGTTTGCCTCCTCTCGATTATCGCAATAGCTCGACACGTCCCATTGGCCCAGGGTATGCAATGGCCCACGTGGCATACTTTGTAGGTCCATCCTGCGGTGTTCGTAATGTTTCGTGCGAATGATTTCAGCGAGGTGTGGAAGATTGATGTGAATGTGCATGGTAATCAACCGAGAGTCCATATCTTTTTTTTTTTGAAGGATCCGACTGTTGCCGACCAAGAGTCCATATCGAACCGATGATAATTGTCGTGATCATGTATAATGGTGGACATGAATATAATGCATGTGAAAGAGAGCTCGCGATCAAGCATGTTTGATCACGTGTTGAGGATTTTTGCGCCCCCTTGTCGAGGATCATGTTGATTTGATGACGTTGAGGATCGGATGTGGTGTACGTTTTTTCATAATTGTGTTCATTTGTTCCTAAAATCAGAACATGTAGCGGCTAGCGCCTACGGCTGTCGTTTCTTCAAAAGACGAGTACACATGCATGCTAGAAAATATACTATATACATGGCAGCATGCGGTCGATTAATTTGATGAACCACATACATAGTGAGAGCCGTGTGCTTAGTAGATGGTAGTACACATTCTATCCTCGTACCCTCGAGGGAACATCCTTCCTGTCAAACATAATTTGTTATCTCTATTGATGACAGGACAATATTCTTCATTAGTGTGGTAGATAAACTGCCATATAGGTTGAGAGTATATACACATGCATGGTAGAGAGTATGATAAATATATAAATATATATCAATACATGGTAGGAAATATTCTATTCTTGGAATACATGTTTGGGGCGTAGAATGCATATGGACATCTAACATCCATGTGAAAGACCTCGATCATGTTTGATGATATTACATGTTTTCTCTTTTTGTTGAGAGATTATCATGTTTAAGGCTCGTTGATCATGTTTGGGGTGTAGCATGCATGGACAACTAACATGCATGTGAAAGACAACGATCGATCATGTGAAACACCTCAATGCATGTGAAATAACATGCATGTTTTTAAAAGCCCTCGCCTCTGCCCGCACTGCTGATCTAACCGACGGTGGCGGCACGGAGGCCGAAGGAAGCGCACCAAGACGGTGACACGCCGAGGCGACGGCAAGACAGAGGCCGGACCGATGGCGTGCAGCGTCGACCATTTAACTCGCAGTTTGCAGCCTCACGGTGGAACACGGAGGCGAGGCACGGCGCGCAGTGGCACGTGGAGCTCGGGGCAGCAGTGCTCGAAGCTCGCAGAGATGGCGTCGCCGCCAGCCGACCAGGCAGAAGAAGGTTGAAGTAAGTTTCTTACTTATTCGAAATTATTAATATGTACTCTCTCCATCTCCCAAATTTCTTGTAGCTCAATAATTAATTAGTTCATTTTTGAAATAAAAAGAGTGACAAGTAATTTGGGATGGAGTAGTTGTAATTATGTAATTGTAAGGACTATGTTAATTTGTAGTTGCTTAACCTATAATATTAATGGTTAATGATTAATTGCAAAATAAGTGACTAATGACAGTAATTATTACCTTCTAATGATCCATTGCCAAAAAATTTCTCAAATTTCAAACACATGACAGATATACTCTAGCTAATTCTTCCATCACAAAAACCATTCTATTTTTGAACAATCATCCCAAAAACTACTCAAACATTAACTTAAATGTCAAAGCAGTGGCGATGAAATCCTCTGCTCTGCAGTTATTACTGCAGCTAACATGTGGACCCGCAACGGTGGGGCACACATGTGATATGAACCCAAGATAGTCTTGCCTCAAGAAAAAATAATTTTATGAGAGATTGAGCGCACGAGACGAAAAGCTAGAACTTGAGCGCTGCACCTGTGAATTCCCTACCAGGATGATCGACGGCAGCCGATCCACGAACTCGGTGGTTAGATCAGTAGTCCTTGGAGAGTAGCTTGCGGCTGACCTCGAATGAGATGAAGGCCTCAATGCAGGCATAGTTGATCTGCTCGCCAGAGAGATTGCACGCGTCCCAATGGCTCATCCTCACCCGGTAAAGCTTCTCCATGTCGGCGCCCATCACGGCGCTTGCGATGTCCTTTAGCCCCGCGCGGCAGAGGCCTGGGCAATCCATCTCCTCTGCCGCGAGCTTGGCCAGGTCCACCATTTTGAATAGCTTTAGCTGCTAGTCCTTTCAAAGTCGGTCGAGGTCAACCTACACGCCCACGCCAACGAAGCAACAGTCAGAATCGTCGAGGAAATCTTCCAACTCATCGGGGAAGTAGTCAGCGTGGATGACCTGGAAGATGAAGCAGTGGCGGCCGATGCAGAGCTACAGAATAGCGATGGGGTTCTGGTCAGTGGAGTAGCTGGGTTGCCACTCGACGTCGAGCCTGACGACGAGCTTGTGAAGGTGCCGACGATGGACAGAGAGGACCTCATCGAGCTAGTCCTCCACGGCCTTGCCATAGGACATCACGGTGGTGGTGATCACATCGTCCTTGAATGTCACGTTTTACACCTGAGTCCCCGCCATTGGGTCCTCTCCTTGTCCCTACGGTTGCAGTCTGCGGCTACGCGATGCAACTTCTCTCTTGTGCAAAGCTTCCGCTACCTCTAGTTTGAATTTTGGAAATGGGTGTGGATATATAACAGAGATACAGTTACGATATGAGTGGAGGAGTTTCCGAATTTGACGGGTCCAAGGCCCGAGTAAAGAAACTAATGAAGATTTTTGAATCTGATATACTATTTCTATTTTGTTTTTTTAGAAAGCTCTGAGCCGGCGCTCAGCCATTATCATAAGCAAGGAATAAAAGGTACAAAGTCAGAGTCATACATAAACAGGTTGATGCACAAGTTGAGCATCGAATTAGAGAGGAAAGACACCTAAAACAGAACCAAAGAAAAATAGGCATCCAAGACCCCTCAGAAAATCAAAGGGGGGCTCCCGCAAAAGTCCAAGTACGGGTCGTCTCCTTTATCTCAAAAAATAGTTGTTGTTCATTCTTCTCCTTCCCATCAAAAAAACTCTTTCCATTTTCGGATTCTTATCGTTATGAACACAACTTACATTGTCTCAACCAAACACCACGTACAACAACAACAACTTTTCTCAAAGGCGCACCCACTGGGTATGCCGGGTGGACCATGACATACCCTGGGTCCAGCCACTAGAGAGTAGCTAGTGTGAATGCATGCTGGAGAGATCAGCGGAATCAGGAACTGGCCAATGAAGATGGAAGTGAGCAGTCTCATGACTCATGAATTGAAACGCGCACCACCTTTTTTCTTCTTCCTTTTTTCTTATATTCTTTTTCCACCAATCTTCTAGCCCCCCTTTATTTGTAGTTGTACAGTTGGATTAGGATACGTGGCCGGTGTGAGGCGAGAGCCATTTGTGCAACACCAGGCAGAAAGTCGTGGGGAGACGTTGCTCCCCTTGTTGAGGATCATGTCAATTTGATGGCGTTGAGCATCGGATGTGGCGTATGTGTTATCATAAGTGTGTTCATTTGTTACTAAAATCAGAAATCATAGCGGCTAAAGCCTACGACTGTCGTTTCTTCAAAAGGACAAGTACAACATGTTGGAAATTATATTGTAAAAGGCATGCGATTAATTTGATGAACTGCATAGTGAGCTGTGCCTAGATGGTACATTCTATCCTCGAACCCTCGAAGGAAAATCCTTCATGTCAAACATGCACGCTGAGAGTGAGGACGGCGCTCGGTGTATGGCGACGGTGAGGGTGAGTATGACGCTTGGCGCGGTGAGAAGTAAAAAGCGCTCCCAAAAATGATCGTGAATGGAGTCGATGCTATTTTTCTATGCTCCATCCAAGACATGTGGTCTGTTATGTTTAGCTTTGTTAATCTGGCCTAAAGTTGACACTCCAGAAACTGTTCTAGCGTCTTTTGTGATTTACTACGTACTTTGCTTACCTAGATGTAGTAGGCTGTGACTGTTTGATCGCTTATTATGTTGGACCCGTGTTGGGTTTCAACAAAGAGAGTGGGCAGAGGGTGAGGGAGAAGGTTCTCTCTGGTACTGTCAGATGAACTGAGTATAAGTCACTTTCTGGATCTCCAGCTCAGTAGAGTCGGAAGTGGAAATATATTCCATTCTGAAAAAATAAAACAGATAAATACTACTCCACTAGTTTATCGTTAGAACAGCAACATTAGAACTATTTTTGCGCACCAATGAATAGTGAAATAAAGTTCATTACCTTAAGACGATATATTTACAAACAAGGAAATAGAAAAACACGAACTAGAAACAAGAAAAGAAAAACAACACAACTAAAATCAAGAAAAAAAATACTTCTTCTTCCCCTCCTCCTCCTCCTCCTTCTCAGGCTCTTGGCAAGACGAGAGCACCTCCTGCGGCGGAGATAGCAAGCCCAGTCTCCTAGATATCACCGCCACTAGGTTGTCGCGGCCGGCGACGCGAGCACGACTGCCAGTGTGTCCCAGAGGACGTCGAGGTGACCGACCAAGTGTGTCATGCCGAAGACGTAGTGGCCCGGTGTCCCCATTCCAGTATGCTCTAGAAGGAAACCAAGCCGAATGTGGCGCATGGAGCGTGATGTATTGTCAAACACATCACATGTCATCTTCCGGTGAGCCCACTCCATGTCTGGGGCGGGGGGTGGGCGGAGTTCGATCAAGAATGCTTCCCCTTGGCGTCCTTTGGCGGGCTTGGCGGTGACATTTTCTTGTCAGCCATGGTGTTCTTGGCGCTGTTTTGGGAAGAGAGGAAGAGTGGATGTGCGGAGAAGGCAATGGTGTGCCCGGGTGATCTTATAGCATAGTAGAAGCCTGGCGGTTTGTCTCCCGACGTGCGTAGTAGTGGGGATGGGATGCAGAGCTGTTCGAATTGAATTCAAGTATGTGCATGCGCTGCGCTGGTTTAAGGCGCCTCGGTAACTGGCGTGCACGTACGCTCGGTGGCCCGGACGCATCAGCCGTCTGTACAAATTGCTACTGCTTCAAGGACCAAACCTTATGCGGCAAATGGCTATATAATACTCCATCCGTCCCAACTAAACTCAATTTCTAGTTTTGGTAAAACTTGCCTTTGACCAAGGATTTATATATATTTTATTAACTTCAATAACATGTAAATTGTATATTATGGAAATATTTTTCATGGTGAATCTAGAAGTACAATTCTTGTATTGTTAAAAATGATAAAATTTGCGTAAATCATTGGTCAAAGATAGACTTGACCAAACCTAAAAATAGAGTTGACATGGGACGGAGGTAGTAGCTTATGTGGCATGCCAATGTGGATGTCCAACTCAGACTAAGGATGAAAGTAAAATGGTTGTGTGAAGTTGGTACTAAATTGACCCATTTGAAAGTTCAAGGACCAAACTTAGTTTTGATTGAAAGTTTGCAAATCAAGTTGAGCATTGTGCCAATTCTAAATGAGCCAAGCTTGAGCTTGATGAGCTCAAGCTCGAAAAGCCCGAGTAAGCTCATTTATTGTTGTCGTCTATGGTATGTACGTATGATTAACTAAACTATATAATTCTATAAAAAATGTTCTATGGAACATAATTTTTATATATGATAGCAACAAATAATGTGCAACATCGTCCACCTACCTACTCAATTAGTTGTGAACCTAAATTTAGTAGATCCTATTGTACATACATGAATTCTAGGCTCAACTCGAGATCAATTTGGTGTTTTATCAAACTTAATCTTAGAAAGACAAGCTCGCTCGAGTTAGACTCGTTGACAGCCCTAGATGCAATTAAAGTTTTGGTGCAATCTAGTAATCAACAAATTTTTCATCCGTTAGATCTACATCTTACAGTTATTACACCTCTTCATTTAAACCCTTCCACCACGCCGACGAAGCGGTAATTGGAAACGCCGAGGAAATCTTCCAGCTCATTGGGGAAGATAGTCAGCGTGGATGACCTGGAAGATGAGGTATCGACAGCCGACGTCGAGCTGAAGAACGGTGACGGGGTTGTGGTCGGCGGAGTAGCTGGGGTGCCACTCAATGTCGAGCCCAACGACGAGCTTGTGAAGGCGCCGACGATGGACGGAGAAGACCTCGTGTCGAGCCAGTCCTCCACGGCCTAGCTGGAGGACATCACGGTGACGGTGATCACGTCGTCCTCAAACATCACGTTGTACACTGAGTCCCCACCATTGGGTCCTCTCCTTGTCCCTATGGTTGTGGTCTGTGGCGGTGTGCCATCCTTTATCTTCTTCCTTTTTACTATACACAAACCATGAGACTGCCGACTTCCATCTTCACTAGCACATGTACGGTATGGGTGTGCCGGTGTACCTTAACCCTCGTCGTGCGTCCACGGTGGTGGTTGGGAAGAGACTTCCAGGTATGCTCCAATTCTCCTCCAACTCCATCTAAGTTTCTGATGACGCAGGCGGTTCACCACCAAACAAACCAGCAAAGCCTCGGTGATGAGCGGCATGCAAGTTTCTTGATGAGAAACTGACTGCGGTGGCGGCCCCTGGCATGCATGTTTGATAGTAAAGATGTTCCCTTGAGGGTTAGTATAAAAGGTATACCATCTAGGCAGCCTGCCGGAGGTTCGAACGAAGCTTTGTGTAGCTTCGTGTAGGCAGCCATCTAGGGAACTTCGTGTAGCTTCGTTCGAACCTCTGACTGGCTGCCTAGATGGTATACCTTTTATCCTCAAACCCTCGAGGGAACATCCTTCCTGTCACACGTGCATGTCGGGGGTCGCCCTCGTAGTTAGTTTCTCATCAAGAAACTTGCATGTCGCTCATCACCGAGGTTTTGCTGGTTTGTCTGGTGGTTAACCGACTGCGTCATTGGAAAACTAGATTGAGTTGGAGCACAGGAATCGGAGCATACCTGCAAGGCTCTTCCCAACTACCACTAGAGATGCACGATGGTGGTTAAGGTAAACCAGCATAACCAGACTGTACGTGTACCCGGCCAGCCGTGTAGCTTCGTTCGAACCTCCGGCTGGCTGCCTAGATTGTATACCTTTTATCCTAAAACCCTCGAGGGAACATCCTTCCTGTCATTATGCCTGTTGGCTGAGGCCGCCCCCACAGTCAGTTTCTCATCAAGAAACTTGCATGCCGCTCCTCACTGAGGATTTGCTAGTTTGTCCGGTGGTGAAGCGCCTGCATCATTGGAAACGTAGATGGAGTTGGAGGACAAGAATAGGAGCATACCTGCAAGGCTCTTCCCAACCACACCCGGGAATGCACGACGAGGGTTAAGGTACACCGGCACAGCCGGACTGTACGTGTACCCAGCCAGCCGTGTAGCTTTGTTTGAACCTCCGGCTTGCTTCCTAGATAGTATATCTTTTATCCTCAAACCCTCGAGGGAACATCCTTCCTGTCAAACATGCATGTCGAGGGCCGCCCCCGCAATCAGTTTCTTATCAAGAAACTTGCATGCCGCTCATCACCGAGGCTTTGCTGGTTTTTGACTCGACGCCGTGGCAGTGTAAAGCGGAAGCAGGTAAAGATTATTGGTCTCATGATACCATATAGAGAATGGTTACTAGACCAATCTGTATAGAGAATGTTTGTTGCGTATTCATCAGGGAACACAGATACACCTTATATAGGCTAGCTAGTGTAATGTGAAACAAAAATTAAACATTTCACACTACACAGATTCAAAGTCTAGTGTTAATGACTGAACGTAGGCCAACGCAGTCAACAATGACTGTTACATGTGTGTGTGCTTATCCGGTCTACAGTCTGGTGGTGAACCGCCTGCGTCATCAAAATCCTAGAAGGAGTTGGAGGACAGGAATCGGAACATACCTGCAAGGGTCTTCCCAACCACCACCGGGGATGCACGACAGGGGTTAAGGTGCAGCGGCACACCGGACTGTACGTGTACCCGACCAGCTGTGTAGCTTCATTTTATATTTTATTCCCTAGGCTTAAAAGTTTGCTCTTCCTCTCTGTTTGCTCCTCCCTAGGCTTAAAAGTTTTATATTTTACAATATTTTTACATATGTAATATGACATAGGATATATCACTTGATAGGTTTGCAAAAATAAATGGTGGAGACATATGTATTTCCCATGCAACCACGTAAATCCACCCCAATTAATTAGGTAGTCTTTTTAAGATGATAAAAAATTATTATCTTTTTCTAAGTGGGGTGGTCGGGGTAGATGATGTGGAATAATAGATTATGTGGCACGCCAATGTGGATGTCCAACTCAAACTAAGGATGAAAGTGAAACGCTTGTTGTGTGAAGTTGAGGGACTAAATTGACCCATTTGAATGTTCAAGGACAAAACTGAGTTTTGATTGAAAGTTTGAGGACGAAGTTAAGTATTGTGCCAATTCTAAACGAGCCAAGCTTGAGCTTGTGAGGTTGATGAGCTCAAGCTCGAAAAGCTCGAGTAAGCTCAATTTATGTTGTCATCTATGATATGTACGTATGATTAACTAAACTATATAATTCTATCAAAAATGTTTTATGGGACACAATTTTATATATCATAGCAACAAATAATGTGCAACATTGTCCACCTTCCTACTCCATGTGTTGTGAACATAAATTTAGTAGATTCTATTGTATATACATGAATTATTGGCTCGACTCAAGATGGACTCCATGTTTTATCAAACTCAAGCTTAGAAAGACAAGGTCGCTCGAGTTCGACTCGTTGACAGCCCTAGATGCAATTAAAGTTTTGGTGCAATCGTGTAATCAACGATTTTCATCCGTTGGATCCACATCTTACGGTTATTATACCTTTTCATTTAACCCCTTCCACCACCATCCCTCCACCTGGTGGAGGGGGTTAAATAAAAAGATTCAATGACTGTAAGATGTAGATCGATCCAACAGTTGAAGATGGTTGATTGCATGATTGCAACAAACATCTGATTACATTCTAGTTGAACCCAACTTTAAAACAGGAAATCTTTTGACACAAATTAATCCAGTTGTGGATATTTTTCTCTTATTGTTTCGTGATGTTTTATTTTTTTTCTTGTTTCGTGTTGTTGTTTTTCTTGTTTTGTACTTCGTCCTACCCATATTACTTGTCGTTAATAATTAGGACAACTTTTCTAGTTCAAAAATGAACTAAAAATTCTTGTTCTAACGAGAAGTAATATAGGAAGGAGGGAGTAATGTTTTTTGATAATGAACTCAATGTTGTTTGTCTGTTCCATCTGTTATTTTTTCTATTTGTGTTTAGTGAACTATCTATTCTACTTGTATTCTCTGTTAATGAACGACCCTCCACACCGCTGGTGGCCTCTAAAGTGGCTTGTACGATACTTTAGCCGCTTAGGTGCCAGGAGATCGCCCGCAGTGGGTCCTGCAAAGCGGTCTGTAAAGTAGTATAGTAATAGGAAAATGCAACAAGTAGCAATGACTGGAAAGAAAAGTGGAGACAATGAACAGAGAGAAAAGAAAAGAAAGGACGGGAAAATTTTTAGAAAAAGATAGGTAGTACGTACGAATTAAAGTGAAAGAGCGTGGAGAACCAAACTGTAAAACAGGAATTTTTTGGCGCAGATTACTGTCAAACATAGTATGTTATCTCTATTGACGATAGAATATTATTCTTGTGATATTGAAAACAGAGCGGTTCCATTACTTCGCGCGTCTCATCAAGGCATGCAGAGAGCGTGTGAGTCCCATAGGCTGTGGTGTTCACATGTCAGCCACCCTTAAGGCGTACCATCACTGCGCGCGACCCCCATCAGTACGCGCGGAGAAGACGATGGTGTGTGTTTTTATATAATGTCTCCATCGTCTTCTTTGCGCGTAATCTAAAGGCATAATCGTCTACTCTGCGCATACTCTTGCTTCTTCTTTGTCTCCGCCACGCGCACCGTCATCGGTTCCCTTCGCAGCACGATGACGCTAAAGCTGATGGAGTTGCCGTTCATGCACGATATTGCGGTCGAGATCACGGGGCTCCTCGGCACAAGCTCCCTGCAACCCTTGGACGACTTTTCCAGTCTGTGTGCCACCTCCAAGGCCATGCTTGCGGTGTGTCGGGATAGAGCCGTGGGCAGGCGCATCATGCTGGAGCAGGATACCCGGAGGATGTGGCGCCGGAGCGGGATACCCGAGGTGCTACAAAGCCCTCGTGGAGAACCTGGTCATCGTCGGCAACCCTCGTGCGTGCTACATCACCAGGCTCGAGCTCGTCTTCAAGGACGATCGCACGCAGCAGGGCACCCAGTTTCTCGCTCAGGCAACTAGGGCTGGCCACATGAAGGTGGCCTATATCCTTGGCCTCCTCCGCTACGATGCTGACCTCAGGGGCCCGCGACAATGTCGAGTATATCTGGAAGTTCGAAAGCGAGATCGACGTCGGTGAGAAAGCGGTCGGGTCCGTCGCCATCATGAGGACCAAAAATGAGTGTAGGCGGGGTCGGATTCAAGCCCTAGCTGAAATCGGTAATATGACGCGGGCACATCCGCGCCTGCCTCCGAGACCGCCGATGGTGTCGCTGCCCAACAAGGAGGTTGACCCATGCACGAATGCCGGCTGCAGGAAGCAAGGGTGGAGAAGCTGCAGGGTTTTTGTAGTGAAAACTCAAGACTGTAGGATTAGGCACGAGCATGTCGCATTCTATTGTGCGGTCTTATCCTGTATGGGCTATATATAAGATAGACTTATAAGGCTGTGATGTTGTTTTTTTTTGTTTCATGATGTTGTTTTTCTTGTTTTGTAGTAATTTTTTATATTGATGAATTCAATGTTTTTATCTATTCCATCTGTTATTTTGTTTTCTATCTATTTGTTTAGTGAACTATCCGTTCTAGCCTTGTTCTCTGTTAATGAATGACCCTCCACACCACTGGTAGCCTCTAAAGTGGCATGTTCGATACTTTAGCTGCTAGAGGTGCCAGAGGAGATCACCCGTAGCATGGCCTGCAAAGCGTTCTGTAAAGTAGTATACAGTACTAGTATGTAGTAATAGAAAAACACAACAGATAGCGATGACTGGAAAGAAAAATGGAGACAATAAACTGAGAGAAAAGACAAGAAAGGACGAGCAAATTGATAAAAAGAGATAGGTAGTATGTACGAATTAACGTGAAAGAGCGTGGAGAACCTAATGCCACAAACTAGTGAATCGTGGCAACAGATCCTGATGCAACGATTGTGTTCTGTGGCAATAGATCCTAATGCCACGAACTAGTGAATTGTAGCAATAGATCCTAATGCAATGATTCTGTTCTATGGCGATAGACCCTAATGCCACGAACTAGTGAATCGTGGCAAAATACAAAGCTTACTGCAGCGATTTAGTATTCATTGCAGTACAATCATTTTAACTGGGCGGGATCCTTGTAGTGTAAGGATCAAGAATATAAGGAGTGACAATGACACCGAATTTAAGAACACTCATGTTGAAGATTTTTTGGATGAAGAAGGCATCAAGCATGAGTTCTCCGCCCCCTACTCTCCTCAAAATGTTGGGGTAGCCAAGAGAGAGGAAGAATGGGACTCTCATTGAGATGTCAAGAACCATGCTTGATGAATACAAGACGTTAGACCGGCTTTGGGCGGAAGCGGTTAACACTGCTTGCCATGCCATAAACCGGTTGTATCTCCATCGCATATTGAAGAAGACGTCTTACAAACTCCTAACAGGTAACAAACCTAATATTTCCTATTTTCGTGTATTTGGGAGCAAATGCTATATTCTCAACAAGAAGCCTAGGACTTCGAAGTTCGCTTCTAAGTCCGATGAGAGTTTCTTTCTTGGTTATGACTCAAACACTTACGCTTATCGTGTTTTCAACAAATCCATCAGAATTGTTGAAGTAGCACGTGACGTAGTGTTTGATGAGACTAATGGCTCCCATGTGGAGCAAGTTGATTATCATGTGCTAGATCAAGAAGAAGCTCTACAAGTGGTGATATGAAGGATGGCACTTGGAGATTTTCAACCACAAGAACAATATCAAGACTCAAGTGATCATCCCGCACATCAAGCAAACTCTTCCTTAAATAATCAAGCTCAAGACCCTCAAGAAGCTTTTCAACAAGATTAAAATGGAGGCATCAATCAAAGGAGAGACGAAGAAAATGAGAAACATGAAGATGAAGATCCAAGACCTCAGCACCACACCCAAGAGTACATCAAAGCGTTTAACGGGATCATCCCGTTGACAACATCCTTGGAGACATGTCCAAGGGGGTAAGTACTCGATCTTGTGTTGCAAATTTTTGTGAACATTACTCTTTTATTTCCTCTTTGGAGCCTAAAAGGTTGAAGAAGCCCTACGAGATATGGATTGGGTGATGGCCATGCAAGAAGAGCTCAACAACTTTGAATGAAATCAAGTTCGGGAGCTCGTGAAGAGGCCAAACGCCAATGTTTTGGGCACCATGTGGGTGTTCCACAACAAACAAGATGAGCACGAGGTGGTTACAAGGAACAAAGCACGACTTGTGGCCAAGGGGTACTCACAAGTCGAAGGTTTGGATTTGGATGAAATCTTTGCTCCCGTAGCTAGGCTTGAATCAATTTGTATATTACTTGCCTTTGCTACTCACCATGATTTTAAGCTATACCAAATGGACGTCAGGAGTGCATTCATTGATGGTCCAATCAAAGAAGAGGTGTATGTGGAGCAACCCCCCGGCTTTGAAGATCAAGACTTCCCAAACCTTGTATACAAATTGTGTAAGGCTCTCTATGGCCTCAAACAATATCCTAGAGCTTGGTATGAGTGCCTTAGAGACTTCTTAACTCAATATGGCTTCAAAATTGGGAAGGCCGATTACACTTTATTCACTAAGCATTTCAATGATGATTCGTTTGTTTGCCAAATGTATGTTGATGAAATTATATTGGGTTCAACTAACAATACTTTTTGTGATGTGTTTTCCAAGATTATGACTAAAAGGTTTGAGATGTCCATGATGGGGGAGTTGAAGTTCTTCCTAGGTTTTCAAGAGAAGCAACTCAAGGAAGACACATTCATTAGTCAAACGAAGTACACACAAGACATACTCAAGAAGTTTGACATGGACAAAGCCAAACCCATCAAGACTCCAATGGGAACCTCAACCTTAATGAAGATGGTTCAAGTGTGGACCAAAAGGTATATCGTTCCATGTAAGGTTCATTGATTTACTTATGTGCATATAGGCTCGATATAATGCTAAGTGTTTGTATGTTTGATCAATTCCAAGCTGCTCCTAAGGTGTGTCATTTTACCGCCTTTTAGAGAATTCTTAGATATTTGGTTCACACACCAAACCTAGGACTTTGGTACCCAAGGGCTCTAAGTTTAATCTCGTTGGATATTCTGATGCTGATTGTGCGGGGTGCAAAGTTGATAGAAAGAGCACCTCCAGAACATGCCAATCCCTTTGTATATCCCTAGTGTCTTGGTCCTCAAAGAAACAAAACTCCATTACTCTTTCCACAGCTGAAGCAGAGTATGTCGCCGCCGGAAGTTGTTGTGCACAACTTCTTTGGATGCGACAAACTCTTAGGGACTATGGCATAAAATTGCGCCATATCCCTCTCCTATGTGACAATGAGAGTGCCATCAAAATAGCCCACAATCCATTTGAACACTCAAGGACCAAACACATTGATATCCGCCACCATTTCTTGAGAGATCACTAAATCAAAGCAGACATAGCAATTTCCCATGTGAGAACCAAAAAACAATTGGCTTATATCTTCACCAAGCCCCAAGAAGAGAAATGATTTTGTGAACTTAGGAGTGAGCTCAATATCATAGATTCTTGAAATGTGGTTTGAGTCTTGCACAACTGATTGTTACTTGTATTTGCTTCAAAATTCATACATGCTGGCAAAAAACTCTTCCCCTCAATTTTCTATAAAACTATTTGGAATTATCGAATCTTTGTGAGTTATGGTCATAGTTTGTTTGTTGATTGCTTACTCACCATGTTTGCAAAGATCTTTTGTGAAAATCTAGTACAAAAGGATCAATTCCTCGGGGAAAACTAAATATATATGTGTTTTCAGCCTTTGGACTGGACTAGTCCGCCCCATTGGCCGACAAGTCCAAAGTCCAACTTCACCGGGCCCTGATGGAGAAGTCCCAAATGGACTTGTCCGTCCCTGGGCCGGAGTATTCTGGCCAATAAGAGCAGTTCGAACCCAGTCTTTAGGTCGGACAAGTCCGGGTCTCCAACGGACTAGTCCGGCCCCTAGGGACTTAACCTCTGCAGGGGACCCCCGACCTCCCCACTCTCGCTCAACATCTCTCACTCCTCAAAACGCAAAAATTGCACCACAACTCGGCCATTTCCGACTCCATCCACAAAAAACCGATTCCAATCCATGGATTGAAGCCCCAAGGTGTGTGTGAACTCTTCCCCAAGCATCCTAGGCCGATTCTTCATCTACATTTCGTCGATTTGAAGATTTGAAGAGGTATTCTTGACCTGACCCTAAATCCTTCAGAAATCAAATCTTTTAGGTCTTTTTTCTAGAAACCTCTTCACAAAAGTTATTCTATATGTCATTGTGATCCTATCCTTGGAGTATTGTAGTCGAATCTATAGTTTTTGCAAAAATCCTCAAGATTAGAGTTCTTGTTGTGTAAACCAGACTAGTCTGGCTAAAGGGCGGACAAGTCTGGCACCTGCGGACTAGTCCAGCCCTTGGGCGGACAAGTCCGGATTCCACAGCGAAAACAATAACCTTGATTGTTTCTGTGAATTATAACGCAATATTCCACTTCCTTGGACTCATATACTCTCTTGTGCATGACTTCTCAGGGACAATATCGGACCCTGACTACTCGCCTCTATGCAATCCCAAGCGTGAGGCAACAAGGCAAGAAACCTATCATCGTGCTCGAGAGGAGCGAGAGCTTGCTATAACTTACCTCGAATTGAGGTCTGAAGCAAGGAATGCCAAGAAAAAGCAACGAGAGGCACACAACTCAGCTGCAGCCGAAATAGCCCCAAGAAAGAAGAGACTTGTGACCATGGGAGAGAAAACAAGAACTCAACAGGCAAGGGGATCAAAGGACAAGGGCCAAGCACCAGTTGATGTGGCACCAAAGAAGAGAGCACCTGCAGTTAAGAAGCCTGCCAGCAAAGCTAAGAACGGACCCTCTCAACCCATAGGTCCACTGAGAATGTCTTCACATGCAAGAAACCCCAATCGTTAAGCTACCATTGAAGCCAACATATTTAGATACAAAGGGGCTAAGAAGGAAACAATACTCAGATTGGTCAATGTGTATCAACATAAGAAGCACACTGCCGACCCTCGCTTTTGATGTGACTTCTATTGTGACTACTACCGGACCATCTATATGATGAAGCAGACTCCAGTGACGGATGCCCAATGAATTTATAGGGATTACATGGCACAAAAGAACCATGTTGCATTCAATGTCGTGATTGAGGCTATAGAGCGACATGGAATGAAGAAACTTATGGCTTTTAAGTATGATTGGAATGTTGAAGTCATTGTGCAGTTCTACTCCACTGTCTACTTTCACACCGATGGATATCGGAGGATCACATGGGTGACGAATGGAGAGCAATACACTATCACTTTTTGGGAATTTGCTCAAATCTTTGATTTGGAAAGTAAACTTGAGAATGAGATTATCATTTCCAACCTCAAGGCAGTTGATCGAGATGTCTTGGATTACATGTATCTGAGTCATGCAGTTTATGAGGCAGGACACATTTGGAACCTAGCCTTTTTACAATGTGCTCAACTGTGTGCTCCGGAAGACAATAGCCCCTAAGGATGGAGATGCGGGCACCATTCAAGGCAATTTGAGACATCTAATGGTTCTTATGGATGGAGATGTCAGATTCAATGTAGTGGACTATATCTTTGATGACATCTTCAACATCTCACACACACCCAACCAATCATGTGGCTATGCATCTTGTGTTATGTACATGATCGAGAAGGTGTTAGGGCTGACCTTTAGGAAGGATATAACTCATAGAAGACTTCATCATCAGATTCCTCCTCCAGAGCGTGTTGCACCAAGAATGAAAAATGTTGATCCTCCTACCTCGTCCTCTCATCCTGTGGCTTCTCCACCACCTCCTCCTCCTCCATCACATTTCGGAAGTGGCTTCTTCAAGTGCTTCAAGGCAATTTTTGCCACTTGCCGGAAGGTGGAAGTTCGGACTCGTTGCATGGAGCTTTGCTAAGAGAAGTACCTCAAGGCGATGTGCGACAAGTTTGAGGTTCCCATGTCTCCCGCCGTGGAGAGTGATAGAGAGTTTACTCCAGTTCCCGATTTCACCACCGAAGAACTCGCTCATTTTGGTGATGTTGGCACCTCCACAGCGGCACCCTCCAAAGAAGAAGACGAAGATGAAGAACTGAAGATCCGAAGACTATGAAAAGTGACAATGAGCAGCACCAAGACGACGACGATGATGAAGAGTATATCTTAGGGATCTCCTCCTCTCTTTTTCATTTTTGGTGTCTTGATGCCAAAGAGGGAAAGGTTGGACGGGGGTACTTAGAGTTTTTATTTTCGTTGTCTCTTTTGATCCGACTATGGACCTGTATTATGTTTTAAAAACTCTCGAGTTTTAATTTGCGTAAGACTTAATCTATTATGGGTTGTATGCACTTTACAATGTTTGCTATGCTTATTTGTGTTGTGATGCTTGAAATGACTTATTTATCACTCATACTCATTCTCTTATCACAAATTATAAACACATCACTTACCCCCACCATAACATGTATATGTATGATAACTCTCTCAATTTCTTTATTCTTAATGCATACATTGGGGGGAGTTACTTATACACATACGTGTTATGAAAACCAATTAATGTTCTTTTTGTTGAAACTTAATGTGTTGTCATCAATCACCAAAAAGGAGGAGATTGAAAGTGCATCCAGGCATCCCCGTGGGTTTTGGATGATTTATGACAACAATTTAGAGACTAATTAGCTGAGTTGATATTAAGCATAGGTGTGATGATATAAATGAGACAAAATACCTCAAAAAAGAAAAGGTTGAAACAGGCATCGAAGACTCATGCATAGACATTATGGTTTCTATTGTGCTGAGTTTAGACTAGCCATACCAGTGTGAGGGTGTGTGTATCAAGTGCATTGAGATCATCAAAGAGGGCTCAAAGTGGTGGTTGAGAGAAAAACCTAAATGAGAAGCCTTTCAGAGAAAATTCCCAGGGACCGAACTTGTCCGGGCCGCAGGCCAAACTAGTCCGGGTGGCCAGGTTAATCCGTTTTGGGATGGACTAAAGGTATCTCTTTGAGTTTGAACTTGTCTGTATGGATACGAACTAGTCTGTTCTCCCTTTGGTGGGTTTGTGGGGCTAAGTCCTGGAAGGTCGGACTTGTCCGCCAAAGAGGTCGGACTAGTCCGGACCGCCCAGAGTAGTCCATTTTGCGATGGACTAAATGTTTTTGTCCGAGTTCGGACTTGTCCGTTTTGGTACGGACTAGTCTATTTTGGCCTTAGTGTGAGATCTCGAAGCCAAGTCCTGTGAGGCCGGACTTGTCTGCCTCAAGGGCCGGACTAGTTCGGGCACTCCAAGAGTAGTCCTGTTTCAGCCACACTAAAGCATTCTGTTTCACTTCGGACTAGTCTGTTTTTGGCCGGACTAGTCTCAGTTGCCATGACCGTTTGAAATTCAAACGTTTCGCAGGGACATCACCTCTTTTGTCGATTTGTGACGTCGAATTGTCAGTAGTCCCAAGGGGTCAGACTAGTCTATGGTCCAGGGCTGGACTAGTCCAAACTTGAGTGGTTGGCAATGGTTAGTTGTCGAGACCTCTACAAAAAGGAGACCCTCGATTCCTATTTGAAGTATCTGGAAACCTAGCGCTACAACAACCATCATTGATCCTTCCAAAGCCTTCTACTCTGCCTACTTGCCCTCTAAGACAAAATCATGAAGAGATTAGGGTTTGGGAAGGAGAGTGAAGGAAGATCATCGTGCTTCGGCTCTCGGTTTGATCTCTTGCACTTGGTGTTGCGTTTTGTGGCTTGTGTAAGTTGAGCTTTGTGTGCTCCATGCTGTATTCATTTGTGGGATCCTCAACTTGTGAGTAGCCCCAAAAACTTGGTGATTACCCTTTGTGATAGTGGGAACCAAGTCAGCCATTTGTGCTGGTTTAGTGTGAAGAGGGTCAAGTGAGACTCGGTCCTTGTGTGGACTTCTCAACGTGAATGTAGGCTTTTTTGTGGATCTGAACCACGGGATAGATTGGGTCTCTCTTCTCGTCTATCTTTTGGTAATCACTAGAATTACTTTTAGGGTTCATATCGTTCTTTGCATTCTTCTTCATTGGAATCTTGCAACCTAATTGTATACATTTGTCATCCAAGCTGTATTAGGTTGTTAGACATTGCATCTATACTTCGTCGACCTATGTTGTGCAAATGACTTGTAGAAATCAAATTTTTAGGTTTTCACCACGTGCTGAGTGGACTAGTCCGACCCAGATCAGACTAGTCTGGCCTCGGTTATTTAATCTCGTTTGATTAAGTAATTTTAGGTCATATTGCCTATTAACCCCCTCTTGGTGACTTTCATACTTCCTTATGTAGATTAGACATCTTCATTGGAGTGGTCGACACGAGAGAGGCATGGCCTTCCTTGAGAGCCTTTTCATCATAGCAGGCTGGGTCTAGCAGCCATACCAGCCAAAACCTGGAGCTCCAAAGTGTTCGGAAGGAGCTCCAGAGGAGGAAGAAAGAGTTGCGACATGCTAACGAGAGGCAAGCAGCGGCGCTCATGGCTGGGGACGAGTATCATAACTCGTACATGCTACAACTGCAAGCTGCCATGCAGGTATGTTCTGACTGTTGTACTTAACATTTCTAATATCTAAATGAAATGTATATGATAATTCTTGCTTCGTATCTACAGGCTGTAGCCGCAGCCATAGGACAACAGACGGTTCTTCTCCAGTGGCAGCCTCCACCGATTGAGGTGCCACACGTGCCAATGACAGAAGCACAGGTACAAAATAGCCGAAACTAGTTAAATTGCTCAAATTTTGTGAAATTTGAGCAAACTTACTCAAACGTAGGCAAAACTAGTTAAACTTGCTCAAACTTAGTAAAATAGGATTAAACTTACTCAAACATTGCCAAAACTAGTTGAACTTGCTCAAACATAGACAATACTAGTCGAACTTGCTCAAGCTTAGTAAAATATGATCAAACTTACTCAAACATAGCTAAATATAGTTCACTTGCTCAATACTAGCTTGTGATAAGCTAATTTTAATAATTATGCATTTTTAAACTTATAACTTGTCTAACTACACTTGGACATCATAGGGATCGGCAACGGTGGCTCAAACTCCATCGCCGCAGCTTTTGCCGCTTAGACGACAGCTCGAGGATGACTTCTCGGGCTTCGGAGGCAGTGAACGGGGTAGCGTATAGCCTGGTGTATCGCGTGTTTGTGAATTAGTTTTTCACAATGATTTTTGTGATATATATATATATATAAATATATATATATATATATATATATATATATTGCAATGCCTGTGTGAGTTGCCCATCAAGGCAGGGTTGCCCTGTAAGCAAGGGAAACATTTTCTGTTTTTTAAATTACCTTCCTTATTAATGACGGTTTATAATAATTGGTCATCGTTAATTAGCCATAGTAAAGGATGGCGAGCAAGAGCACTGTCACCACTAAGCTATAATAAAGGACGACGGTGGCTGCCACCATTGTCATTTAGCCATCTAAATTAACAACAACCTAGTTTTGGCCGTGCCCATAAGCACCACTTGCTGTCACATTGGCATGGTGGGTTAATTGACGACGGGCTCAACTGGCCATCGTCAATTATGTTATTAATTACGGCTGCCGTCGTTAATAACCTTATGGATGCAAAATAACTGGAGACGGCCAGAAACAGTCGTAAATAAGCTATTACCTCTGTTAATAAGTTATTAATGATAGTAAGGGCTTTAATGACAAAGATTTACGATCGTCGTTTATCATTGGATTTTCTGTAGTGGAACATCAGTGGCACCTATGACGTCGCACACTCTTTGAAGCGTTGTTGGAGATATCTGGTGAAGCTCTTGTGAAGCCTTTCCCAAGCCTCAAGAATAGATTCCTTGGCATCTTGCTGGAAGCCTTTCCCAACTCTTGGATAGGCTAGGATGCACTCGTGAAGCCTTTCCCAAGCCTCAAGAATAGATTCCTTGGCATCTTGCTGGAAGCTAGAAATTCTTCCACGTGGGGCATTGGTCTTGCCCAACGGAAAAAACTATGCAAGGAATGCCGTAGAACACTTCCCCCGAATATCTATAGCACTTCGGTTCGAGTAGAACCACTGTTTCACTCTCCCAAGAAGAGAGAACGTAAATAGCCTAAGATGAACAACATTGGGAGTACGTCCTTGATCTTAAAAGTGCTACAAATCTCAAAGAATGGTCGCAGGTGAGCACTTGCATCCTCGTTAGCCTTCCTACAAAATGGGTTGGCTTGCACCATAGTGATAAGGCGAGTCTTGATTTTGAGGTTTACGTCTCCCGTGTTAATAGTGGGCCTAACAGGCACATTGTTAGCAGAGGGAGCCGGAAACTCACGAAGGTCTTCTGGGCCATTAGTGTTTCAGTTGTTGTGCAGTTGCGCTGGCTTGCTTCGCCGCTCGAAGCTTCTAAGGAGTAACCACAAGAGGTTCATTTCGATTCGGGATCTTCAACAAAATTTTGTAGCAAGAGGAAACCAAACATACACTACCCTATTTTCATATAAAATGCGAAAACAAAAATGGGTCATCCTACTAAAACCTACCAGGGTCCCATCCTATTCACTCAATCATGCAATACTTCGGCTGCCTTCCCCAGCAATGGTGTCAGAAATGCGTGTTGATATTTCCTAAGGAACACCCACAAGTCATCCCCGACAACGGCGCCAGAAATGCTTGTTGATGGTTCCTACGCACTACTAACAATTCATCTCTAAAAGTGGTGCTAGAAATACCTGTTAATAGATTTTAGATTATACATATAAATCTGCAAGCGCACGGAAACTATCGATGTAGCATTTCCCCTATAAGAGTATTCCCAAAGAGTGTCATTTATATTTACCAAAAGGAAGGCTAGATGGAAGTAAAACAGTCATCAAGTGTAGAGGCTAGGTTGATCTAGGCAAGGTTCTAGCAATGATAGATAAATGATAGATCAGAGTAGTGTGACACACACAAGAGCATTCTATCCTAAGGGGATAAATGGGGTAAAGAGGGACTTGGCTAAGAGTTAGGTAGAGACTCCAACGATGCCTCTAATGTACATATACATAGCCCAATGATCATGTTAATTATGAATTCTCATGCTAAGTAGATTAACACATCAGGCACGGGTTTACCCTTAGCAATACTAGGATGACTTCTGCCAAGAGCCTGTGGCATAACAGAATGTGGAGGATTACAAAGGACGGATAGGGCTGTCACCACCTACCGCCTACCTCTTCAATTTGTGGGTCTACGAGACATTCAATGATAATGTCTATCATAGCATCATGCTAGCATATTAAGTAATTACCTTAGAAGCCTAGGCACAAGCCATCCTAAGGCAAAGAACTAAATCATCATTGAACCAATGTTAATTCATAGCATAAGTGATCCATGTTAACATAATCATATCATAGCTAATTAGACTATAGTGGGGGTTTGTAGTGTTTATGATGATATAATGATAATGGTATAGCATAATCATAAATACTACTCCTACTACATACATGGAATCCACAATCAAACAAGAAACGCTTCATCCAAGTATATGAACAATGGAAGACTAAAGATAACATCTTTATGAAGAATAAAGTCACAAATACAAATAGGAATATGAGAGTCATACATTTCCCAATTAGGAATTGGGAAGAGACTCCATCTACTCCTCTCCTACTTGGACTAAGGACTAGAGACTCTCCTCTCTACAACCTATACTTCTCTAAACCTATGGAGAGTAGTGGATAAAATAGATGAATACTCAAGTGGTGTGTGTTGAAGTGAGTGGTCATATTTATAGCTTGGAGAAGGGTTTGTTCCCGCCACCAAAAGCGCATAAATCAGTCACCCATGACTTCTTCAAGCCGAGAGGAGCCAACACGTGGAATTTGATGGCGTTTGGCGCCAGGACTTAGCCGGCCAACGAGGGGGCCACCAACTTGGTCTTGGATCCTTTTGCGGTGTGCTTCCTCCAGGTCTTTGCCTGGTGGGTCTCATTGACTGATATTGGTGCTACACCGTTGGATGGCCTCAGATACTTCTGTTTGTGGGCCATTTGATCCATGTGGTGTCACATGTCGTCACTTAATTGGCTGGAATGATATTCTATAGGATTCATCCCCTCGTTTCACTTCGATTCTGCATAGAATCCCTGCATGCACTACTTTCTCCAAGGACAAGTGGAAATAGGTTAAATAGAAAGGTGATGTGTGCAATAAATGATGTTTCATTCACATAATTAAGTTATATTGATGGGTGAAATAGGTATATAATAACCGTCAACATTGGTCATAATAATTGGTGATGGCCAGGGCACCGTCGTCTACAAGCCCCACTTGCTGCCACGTGGCGTGGTGGGCCAATTGACGAGGGGCTCGTCCGCCTGTCGTCAATTACATTATAGACAATGGCTGATGTCGTAAATAAGCTTATAGACGACAAATAATCGAAGACGGCCAGAAACCGTCGTAAATAAGCAGTTATCGTCGTTTATAACTTATAAACGACAGTTTCCGGCCATCATTTATGATAGGGATTCCTGTAGTGAGCACTTATAAAGATGACCGGAGAACTCATCGTTTATCAGATGCAATGTATCCTTAAGGATTCACATGCGATTAGCCTAAGTAAATAACCGCATGTAATAATATGTCTTCACAGGCAGCTAGCCTAAGTAAATAACCGTCTGTGATAATTTGTCTTCACAGGCGGATTCACTTCTCCGCCTGTGAAATTGTAGATTATCACATGCTCTTCATTTCAACCAGTTTTTGAAACCGCATGTGATAATACGTTTGGAGCCGCCTGCGATAAGGCTTATTGTAGTAGTGCTCAGTTCATATATTCGTCAACTAAATTTATAGCTTTGTGTTTTATTTTATGTTTATGTATCAATCAGGTTGTGTGTGTATCGTCTATTTGTGGAGATACTGAGGCTAAAATTGTAATTTATTTTCTAAAAAAATCGCTAGCAAGGGATTACTACACATCGAGAAAGAAACTGAATGCAAAGCCTCGTCCAAGTATAGCCACACAACTGTTCCACGGACTCTTGCATATTATTCTAGCTTACATATTGACATGATGCCTGCCTCTGCCCCTGCAGATCTGTCCAAATAGTAAAGACACTCTATAATTTGTCTATGGATGGATGCTGACAGCTCTGTCGAATATGCATGTATGTTACGGCGTGAAACAGATAGAATCATATTCTTCATTCAGCAACAACTAGCTGTGAAATGACGACTAGAACATGGCATGCATGAGATTCTCGGATCCGTGCATGTGGCCTCTAGCTCAGGGGAAGAAGTTTCGGTTCGATCCATTATAAATCACATACGTTGACTAGCTTAAATTGATCAATATTTTTCATTGTTTATTTATTTATAGTTTCTACAATGGCTGCTTAGACTATCCGCACAAGCTCTCCTAAAACATACTCTACCCTGTAAACTATATTCGATACTTCCAGTATGTACTCTAACAAAAAAAATTTAATATGCTTTCTAATACGCATTAATCTAGCACTGCGGATAGCCTTAGCCTAGCCGCACCCATGCAGGATTGACCGAACGTGGGTGAAATGGTGAGTATTTGAGTCGTCTGCTAGCTAAAAGGTCAACGGCAGAGAGGAGTGTAAGACGACGATTCTGACTTGTCCATTTCAGGCTTCCTCCAGTCAAAAAAGGTGTTTGGTCTTTCGCAAAAAAAGTCAAAAGTATGTGTTCAATTATTTTGCTGTCAACTTGTTTACATGGTTCTTATTCCATCTGTCCAAAGAGTGATTCTTACTCGTACAAAGTTAGATTTCCCGCTTCTCTTCTCCCCCTTAACCCTCTCTCTATCCAGCGGATATAAAAATAACTCGATTGGGTAAATTTTATAAAACTACGGACACATTTTGACAAAACCGTTAAAAATGCAAATTCATGTACTTGTATGGAATTTGGCAAAGCCACACTTGTAGTGCATCATCCTACCACAAAACTATAAGTTAACTAGCTAAATCTTATATTTTGTGAGCAACTTTGGACTCTCTTCTCTTGTAAAAACACGGAAGGGATGCAAACACTCACATACACGGTATGGATTGGAATGTCTGACCTTGAGATTCACAAAGTCATCACGGGTGTCTTGTTGACAATGGCAACGTGACCTCCAACAAAAAGAATAAATACTCATAAATGCAACACTCACATTTAGACTAGAACTCGAATCAGAGTGGATAGGTTCTATTACAGTTACTATAGGAATGGGACAAAAGGCCGTTAGCTATATAGCTGTCGCTAACCTAAAAAAACCGACATAAATAACTTATATACGTCGGTAAACCGACGTTCATAGCCGACGACTCAGATTCGGCATTTTTAACTGATATGTATGTCGGGGCCGACGCCTTTATTGCTTAAAGTCGTCGGTTAAAAGAACCGACGCCTTTAATGTCTAAAGGTGTCTGTGGTAGACCCGATGCCTTTATGGCGCATAAGAGCGTCTGCCGTGGGCCAAAGTCGACGCCTTGAAGGCAACTAAGACCGTCGACCAGGTTGACGACCGACGCCTTTAAGGCAGATAAGAGCGTCGGTCGTGGGCCATAGCCAACGCCTTTAAGGCACTTAAGACCGTCGGTGCAACCTTAAACCGACGCCTATAAGGGGATTTTTTTAAATAACTGTCTATTTTCTTTCCCGCCCGGGTGGGCAGCCTCCAGGAGTCGTAGCTCCAGAAACAGCACAACATGTTCATCAATTCATCCAACAATATAATTCATCAAAGTTCACACAAATACATATATAAACGAGCACCAGCAGTTCGTCACAAAGGATCTCACATGTTCAACACAAAATGGGAATGAAAACAAGGTCACATGTTCACATAAAGGTACATGTACATTAAAGTTCACAAAGTGGTAATGAAAACGACATTCACGCATTCATATTATTGTTGGAACCTCCACAACTCGCACCTCCCTCGTGGGTAGATGTAATAAAAGATAAAATGACTTGGATAGATCATACTTACAACTTTTTGCGTTGTTGCCTCTTCACACAATTGCCCCGGGCGATTCGGGTCTGGCCTCTATGTCCCTTAAGGTAAACCTAAAAAAAGCTAGGAATGACACCAGTTTCAGCATGCTGCAATAACAAAATTTGAAGTTTAATCAATACAATTATTTAAAGCAATCTAAGTATGATTTTAAGAATTCATACCATTCTTTGTTCCATCCGCGCTTGTCCATTCGGCCAATAGTAATGATTTCCATTGCTCGTTCGGGTTTTTTGGTTTCTATCCGAAACTAACTTGAACTTCTCTAATGCCCAGTACTCACTTAACCATTCCCAAGCTTTCGGATTGACACTTATCCAATCCACGCTGCTATCCAAGTACTCCTCCTTAGTTAGATGTAATTTGGCTGCTTTATTTTTTGATATACGTGTGAACAACTTATTCTTGTAGTACACAGTCAAAGTTTTGATCCGGACATCGGAGAAGGAGTCCTTTGTGCGCCTATCGGAGAAGGAGTCCTTTGTGCGCCTTTTCGCCGACTCATGGAAAAATGCTCTTGCATATGCTTCACTCTCACCTTCCTGCAAACGAAACACACCCTGCATACAAACAACAATTTATGTCAATCGGAACATGGTGTAATATAATTGAAGGACTATGAATACACTTACATAAAACATATCCCTAACTCTGTTCTGACAATTACCCGCAGGAGCATACTCTTTTAGCGCATAGTGATCCCAACTATGCGCGGCAATTCTTCGACTATCCAGCACAACCATCCCGAGGAAGCAAAATCGAATGGTATTTCCCAACTCCGTCTTAATTACTCATCGATGCCCCCTGCCATTCCAATTAACCTCGATCCAGCACCTAGTACCCTTCGGCTTTATAACTATCCGCTCGTCCAAGCTTTTGCTTGGAGTACATAAAAGGTGCCTCCGTAGCCCGTTCAAACAATATTAGTTAATTAGTTAACAATAAAAATAAGATAAAAGATAGCTTATGAATTAATCCGAAATAGTACCTGAAAGGGCATCGAGCGGGCAGCTGACCTGCCTCAGCTAGCTTCGCAAGTATTGCCAACCTCCTATCTCGTGCGGGTTCATCGTGCTTTTTGTCATCACCGCCCTCGTCCTCCCCCTCATCACCACCCTTAGAGGAGGAACGCTCAAAGACCGCCGCAGTCATACGATCTCTCGTGTCCAACCTTGAGTCTCCTCCCTACTCGTCTCATCCCCATGCAAGTCCTGAGCCTGACTTGGCTCTGGCTGTCGTGAGGGCTCTTGCTGTCGTGAGGGCTCTGGCTGTGCGACACACCGCGTGAGCTGCCTCTTCCTATCCATACTTACGCATGTACCCTGCAAATGAATATAAATATGTAACAAATATTAGATAGTTAATTATAATACTAAAATGTATTTAAAATAAACAAGTACCTGAAACAAGTCTATGTGGTTCGAACTACTAGTGAGGTGAGACATGGAAGACGAACCACTACGCTTTTTCCTGGCAAGTTTGATATGCTTCAACATCTACAAAAATTTCAAAATGGTGATTAGTTATACAAAACAAATGACAAATACTAAAAGATACTCAAAATGCATACAATAAGAATCAAAATCTAACAGAATATGTATAATAAGAATTAAAAAGGCTCACAGAATGCGTACAATAAGAATAAAAAATAATCAGGATAAGAATCTGCTTCTGCCACACGTGCTTGAAGATGTTCACGTATCTCGTGTTCTTCTATCTCTTCTTTAAACTCTTCTCCTTCACTGTCTTGACCAAATCTTTCTTGATCCTCAATAATCCTTATCTGGTTTTCGATAATCCCTTGTGACTGTCGAATATGTTTCCTCGAAATGCCAGTATGTTCTTCAGACATTAACTCAAGGGTACCACAAGCTATCTCTGCTAGTCCCGTCCTGCAGGATATCCTAAAATTTTCTACTCCTCGACTTAATCTTGATAGAAACCACCATCATCATCTTTCTGATTCTCTATGCATCCATCATAATGACGATGGTCCACTTCAGGATTAACTTTGTATACAATCCACCAATTTTTGAAACTTGGGTGAGGATAACTTAAAGAGTACACTTGTTCCACTTGATGGGCAAGTACAACATGTTGTTATGAGTTGTGTATCGCAATTTGTGGATAACCTCCACCATTCCAAAATCATCGACTCGCCTGCCCAATGTTGGAACAAACCATTGATAGTCGAAAATCACAAGCTTCAGTTCTTTTGGACCGCCAAATGTGTACTCAATTATTTTTTGAAGAACACCGTAGTAAGCATTGATTTCTCCACTACCCCAAGCTATCATTACTCAAATATTTTGATGTGGCTGCAAGTGAGCGTCTTGCTTCTAAACATTCCATAGGAAACGTTATCCGTTGATATCGTATCGGTTAAATTCTCTTGTTTTCAGTTGACCATGCGGAATCTGTCGCAAGTCATTTGAGATGTTGGGATCTTGCATACACTACATAAATAGACAAAGTTAGCAGCTTATGACAAGCATGTGAACTATGATTGAAGATAAAAGACGGATAGAAACATTACATATTCACGGAACCATGCCACAGAGCTTAGCCCACCATTTATGCCATCCTGACACATCTTATCCAATTGACTTTGTGTAGATCTTCGAGAAGATGTCCAATACAACTTGTCAAAAATTTCAAAATATGGTAACACTTTCTCCATGTTAAAAAACATGTAAATCATGGTGTAGTTCCTCTCTTGCTCCAAATATGATGAGAAGTGGTAGCTCCAACATCTTTACCATTCCAATTAAAAATCTTAAGCTCAGTCATATGTTGCTCTTCTACATCATGATATCGCATCTTAGATGCATTCACATTGTTGACACGTGAGAAATATTTCATAGAGAAATTTTTAATCTCTTTAGCTTCAAAAGCCCCTGCATTACACTCCTCAACTCTTGCCTCGTTGCACACTGTAGCTCTATGTTTTTTCAATTCCCTTTCTTGATTATACATCCACCTGAACTGTGCAGGATCCACTACTAATGCTTCATAAGGTAAATGCACCAGCAAATGTTACATAACATTCATAAAACCAGGTGAAAAGACTCTTTCTGTCTTACAACAAGCACAACGATTTCTTTCTCCTACTGTCGCATCATCTTCTTCGACACTTCCTTAGCGCATATCTGCCTATAAACGTAGCTAAGTTCAGCAAATATCATCCACAAATCGGGTTTGAAGTAGCCACAGAACATTACGGGCACAAGTCTCTCCATCATAATATGGTAATCATGACTCTTCAGCCCATTTAGTTTACCGGTACTAAGGATAACACATTGTTTTATGTTAGCTGCATAGCGGTCTAGAAACTTCAATGTTCTCAACCAAGTTAGTATTTGCCTCCTTTCTTCTGGCTTGACACAGTAAGAAGCTCGTGGCCTACTATCATTTCAACTTGTATTAGTTATAACATCAAGCTCAGGCCAATCACAAAGATCAGTTAAGTCTTTCCTCGCATTCATGTTATCTTTGGTTTGACCGGTGAAATCAAAACGGATGCTTATGATGCTTTCAATCACATTATGCTTCTGGTGCATCAAATCTATGTTGTGCGATAAAAGCAACGCCTTTGCATATGGTATCTTCCAAAGAAAAGAAATATGAGTCCAGTTGTGTTCTATACCATACCCATCGAAATCACCTTCAGCGGACTCTTTTGACTTTGCATGCCTTGCCAATTTTTATTCGCTTGTCAATCGACGAGACGGACCTTTTCTAACCGTTTTGCCTTTCTGGAATGATTATGTATCACTCCTAAACGGATGGTTTGAAGGAAGGAATCGTCGGTGACAATCAAAGAAGCTGACTTTTTTTCCATACTTTAACCTGATAGCATCCGTGTCAGACATACATATGGGACAGCACAATTGTCCGTGAACACACCAACCAGCCCAAATGTCATATGCCAACAAATCATGGATCGACCATAGATAGGCGGCACGTAAGGTTAATTCACATTTCAGGTGATTGTCATATGCCTTTACACCATGCCATAGCTCTTTCAGCTCTTCAATTAATGACTGCATAAACACATTGATTTTCTTTCAAGGATGTTTAGGGCCAGGAATGATAGCCGTGAGAAATATGTATCCTTCTTTCATGCACATGTTGGGAGGAATATAGTATGGCATGATAAATAAAAGCCAACAAGAGTATGGGCTGCCTTTGGTGCTGAAAGAAGTGAAACCATTTGTTGACAACCCAAGATGAACATTTCTGGGATCTGTTCCAAACTTCGGACCAAAACGGTCTAGAGTTTGCCATGCTGCGCCAACAGAAGGCTCGACAGCTAGACTGGGCCCACTTTAAAACCGTCAGTCGCTCCTCGGGAACCAACAGTCATATTAAAACCATCGGTCTCTCCTCAGGAACTGAGACCTTTAAAGTTAAGGCCGTCAGTTTTCCGGTTCCAGCCGACATATTTATATAAGACCGTCGGCCAGCCGACGCTCATAAATTTATAATCGTCGGTTGTCAAAAACCGACGCTTTAAATTTATTAAGTGTGACGGCCCCAATGGTATTACTGAGAACCGATGTCTGATTGCCCATTTCCTGTAGTGAATGAATCTAACTAGCTAAGCGATGCTCGTTTTGCAACAATCTTTAATCTATAGGCCTAATATCTCTCACTACTACAAAATGAATTATTATTAGCGTCTCGTTTTTCAAACACAGGCGCTCCGTGAAAAAATGCAACTGTCATGTCGAATAAAACAATAACCGCCTGTAATGATTAAACATCACAGGCGGTTTTAAATTAACAACCGTCTGGGTAAATACATGATTCTGTCACGCGACTATTAACAAAGAACCGCCTGAAATGTTACAAACATTACAGGCAGTTTTTAACAAAGCACCGCCTGAGTAAATATATGCTTTTCACGGGCAGCTATCAATTAAGAATCGCCTGTACTTGTTCAAACATCACAAGTTGTTTTTAATAAAAAAACGCCTGACTAAAGACATTGTTTTCACAGGCTGCTATTAATAAAGAACCGCTTGTAGTTGTGCAAATATTTCATGCGGTCTTTTATACGGACCGCCTGTGATGCCCCATATGTTTTCACAAACAGATTTTGCTTACTGACCGACCATGAAGGGGACTAAAAGAAAAAACCAATAATACTTTTCAGATTGTTTTATAGTAATATATTATATATATGTATATATTATAGTATATATATATATATATTTATATCATTTATTTGTATATATAGTAATATATACATATACATGATATACACATACCTATATATGTGAACAAACTCATAAGAAGAAAAAATGTCAAATTAAAATATTAAAGCTTCATTGTAATATTATATATATATAATATATATCATATGTTTTTTCCAGCATTGACATCTTGTCGCATATAGGGTTTAGAATCCTTTTTAATGCTTCTCTCTACGCGCTTGATGTTTTCTGGTTCGGTGAAAAGGTACATCTCTTCATATTGATTATAATTCTCTTCATTATCTCCCACATTCTCAACCCCAACAATATTTTGCTTTCCAGAAACAACTATGCATCTTCTCAGTTCCTGGATCTTGTACATAAAAAACTTGTGCAACACGATCGGCGAGAACCCACGAGTCATCTTTATAACCCACTTTGTTCAAGTCTACCAGTGTCAGCTTGTAGTTGTCCACTTTCACACCATCATGATGTTTGACCCATTGGCACTTAAATACGAGCATTAACATTCTTTTGCCATAATCGAGTTCCCATATATTCTCTATGAGTCCGAAGTATGTGGTCTTCTGCCCTTGTGGATCATAAGCCTCTATACGAACACAACTATTTTGTGCAACACTCTTACCGTTTTTTTCTTTAGTGTAAAATGTGTAACCATTGATGTCATATGCTTGCCATGATGTCACCAAAGCAGATGGGCCAAAATCTAACTTCTTCATTGTTGCCTCTTCTATAGAGCTTCAATATGGTATACTTTTGTCCATTAACCATTAAGTGAAACATCTTATGTGCTCTTTCATGATCTAGTCCTCTCTGCAGTCTTGGTTTTTTTTTGCGGAACTCAATTTTGTGTTCCTTGATGTACGACTCAGCTATTGCAAGCTGTTGTAGTACACCAAAATGTGCATGGTGTACATTATTGTAATCTGAACGATAGAAGTTTTCTTACCCACTTTGCCTCTCGCACGTAGTCTACCCTCATGTACTAGTATAGGCACACCTATCGGTTTTCGATCTTTGATATAATCAGCGCAATCCTCAATCACTTCTTCAGTGGTGTATCCTTCCATAATTGAACCCTCTGGGTGAGCACGGTTCCACGCGTAACCTTTTAATACTGCTAAATATCTCTCCAACGGAAACATATGATTTAAATATAGTGGCACCAATGCTTTTATCTGATCAACAATATGTATGATTAGGCGTACTTGCACATAAAAAAGGATGGTGGGAAACACATCTCAAGCTTGCACATAGTCTCGACGATGTAAGTTTTTAAGTCTTCATGTGCTATCACCTTTTGCGATACTGCATTGAAGAAGTAACACAAACATGTGATGACAACTTTTATATGCTAAGGTTTGATGACCCTTATTGCAATGGCAAGGAACACTATCATCATCATGTGACAGTTGTGAGAATTATAGCCGAATAAAGAAAAGTCTTTCATTGATACTAGTTTACAAATATTGGATGAGAAACTCGTGGGCACTCTGATCCCATGCAAGCATTCACAAATTGCCTTTTTCTCTTGTAGTGTGAAGTTATAGCTGGTGGGGGGAGGTAATGCTTCTCGTTTGCCTTTTCTATCGGGTGATGCTCTGGTCTCGTATCAATATTTACTAGGTCCATACGTGATTTTAGTCCGTCCTTTGTTTTCCTCGGTATGTCCAGCAAGGTCCCAATGATGGTGTCAAATACATTCTTTGTAATGTGCATCAAATCAATACTATGGCGAAATTCTAGGTTCTTCCAATACGGGAGATACTTGAAAAAAATTGATTGTTCCTTGAAAGTCATATCAGTTGTATCACCCGAAGATGTACTTTTCTTTCTCTTTGCTCCTTTACATTTTTTGTCCTTACCGAAAGCAATATGAATGTTCTTGACCATTTCGAACACGAGTTTTCCATTGTAAGGTTTTGGTGCAGTATATTTTTTTATTTTGTTATCAAATTGTTCTTTCATCTTCCTATACTTGTGTGTATCTGTCAAGAACCGCCAGTGTCTCATGTACACCGTCATTCTGGATGAAGTAAGGTATAGAAATTCAGTTCCATCCACACACCTTACACAACCTTTCTTTCCTTTCATTTGTCCCGATAATGTAAACAGTTTGGGATAATCATACACGATAACGAATATCATTGCACTTAGCATGAATTACTCCCGCATGTACTCATCCCATGTACATACCCCTTCATTCCACCATTTCGCCATATCTTCCATTAAAGGTTCCAAGAACACATCAATTTCGATGTCGGGTTGTTTCAGACCTTGGATAAGAACAGATAACAAAACATATTTATTTTTGTGAAACAACCATGTCGGTAGGTTGTACATCGTTAAGACCACGGGCCATGTGATGTGTTTGCTCCTTTTTTCACCAAAACGATTCATTCCGTCTGTACCCAAGGCAAACCTTAAATTTTTGATTTTCTTTGTAAATTATGGATACTGAATATCAAATTTTTTTCACTTAGTTGCATCACCAGGGTGTCGAATATGTTTTTCATTCTGCCCGCGCTGCATGGAATGCCAACGCATAAGTTCAGCCGCCCTAGGGTTTGAGAACAAACGTTTCAAGTGATCAATTACTAGAAGGTACCACATCACCAAGGTAGGAATTTTTCTCTTATTCTTCCCGCCTGCATCGTCAGAAGTATCGTCATCATGACCTTCAGGGCCAACAATAAACTTCTTATTCTTCTGGGTCTTATTTATGTTGGTAACATACTGGTGATTATAGTTCTTCTTGTATCTACTAACACCGCAGATGGGGCATCTAGTTGCAATCTCATGCTCTTTGTGATACATAATCCAATGGTTCACACAAGCGTGTATTTTTATCACACCTAGTGCCATCAGGCAAAGAAGTTTCTTCGCTTTATAAGTGCTTCTGGGAAGTTTATTGGGATTTGGAATAATTTCTGCCAAAAGATTCAAAAGATTAGAGAAACTACAATCGGAACATCTATGTGTGGCTTTCAACTTTAGTAGTTCTAGGACTACACGCAATGTAGTAAACTCTTTATCACAACCTTTTGATTCATCATATAAAAGCTTCATCGCGCATTCTTCAATGTCTACATTTTACTTAAACCTTTGCTTGCTACCATAGAAATCAATACATATAATTCAATGTGACGCAACATCTCCTCACAATTGAACTCATCACCATCTTAATTGTCACTACCATCATCGATTTGAACATTATCATCATCTGAACCTCTCTCATCATCTTTATCCACTTCATGTGTACCTAACTCATCATGCTCTGTCCATATTGGGTAGTTTTCTTTGAAACCTCTTTTCACCAAATGAGATTAGATTACTATAGTATCTATCAAAGCAATCTTATTTTTGTAGTCGATACATGGACATAATATGTCATTTATCTCTTGCATATTTGCATGTCTCTTGGATGCTTCAAAAAAATTGTAACATTTTGAATCTACATAGGATCAGGTGTTATACATCCACGTTCGACGGTCCATCTTCAACAAAAAAAATAAAAAAATGGATAAAACAAGGGATGTACAAGAAGATAAGTGATTCTGATGTTGAAATTTTTACAAAGAGTTCCTAGGATCATAAAAGAATTTTTGTAAAATTTACAGAATTTTCTACAACAAGATTTGGTCACAAATATTCCCTAAAGGTCTTCTTTACAATGAATTTACAGAGACATAACCAGCTTGTATCATATGAGTGAATACTGGTATCATGTAGGCCTATTCATAAGGGTTCTAAGAAAATTTGTTTCATAATTTTCTCTGCTTCTCAGTGGCCACAATGGATTTTTTAAGTTCGTCTGATTCATTGAAACATTTCATCGAACATGTGATGTGCTTGTATTCATCTTTAACCTTTAATCCTTCAAATCCAACTCTTTTTTTACAAAATTCATGGAGAAGCTCAATGGGAGGCTCAATTACATCTTGGGGAGTAGGGAGGGGGGGCTATAGCCAAACTCTACGAAACCAAATTGAAAAACAGGACAACAAACAATAGAAGTTGTTTGACAGTGGAAGAAGAAGCCTTTGCGAACCTTTTCTCTATTTGAAGCTTGATGAACTGATGAAACGAACAGCGCGTGCACGCTGGAAGTAGAGGGGTGGCCGACATGAGAAAATTTTGACAGTCTAACGGCGTCGATATAAAATCTCCCGAGTTAGGTTTTCTGCGGTGTCCGATGAGTCCTTTATATAGTCGTTCATTTTCACAGGTGGATTTTAATGACGAACCACCTGTGATAAGATTTTTCTTAGGCGGTTGTGGCTAAAGAACCGCCTGTGATAAAGGTTCGAGTCTGTTTTTCAGTTTTCTTTTCTCTTGCTTCTTTTTTATTTAGATTCCAATATAAATACTCAAACATGTATAGGTTCTCCAAATTGAGTCCAAATTCGATGATACTTTTTCGCGATATTCTTCAAAAATTTATATCTACCACGTGGACCAAATATTTTAAAACTTGTATAGCTAACATTGTAATGTTTTGGTAAATATCAAATTAAATTATATTCACATATTATTCACATTTTTATATCTCCGCAAAAAAGGTGATCTTCCACTTAAATTGGATTGTATGAACATGTTGTCTTATTTATACATGTATAAATTTTTAAAATTCGTTTCAATCATTCCAGCATGTCAAAATTCAAATTATCCAACACTCTAATCAAATGGTCATATACATATGAGGCATCTTCAAATTTTGAACACACATTAATTCAAAAAGAATTTATAAAAATCTGAAAAAAAATCATAGAGGTTGGTATGATGACTAAAAAGTTCCATATAAAAATTCAATGAAAAAATCATTATATTCATCAAGATAGAAAAATGTCAATTAACCAGTGTTATTTGCTTTTTTATGTTCTGACCAATTTCAAAGGTTTTCCCAAGTGAAATTTAATGGGAACCTGCAATATTAAAGCATATTACAATAAAGTGGAATTTGGGCTATTAAAAGGCCCCTCATTTTAATCAAGAATATTAATTAAGCCTAGACTTAGTACGTCTTTTCACAGACGGTTTTAAACTACTGCACAAGCGGTTGTTACTAAAGAACCACTTGTGATAAAGGTCCGTGTCTATTCTTGAGTTTTATTTTTCCCTTGCTTCTTTTTTATTTAGATTCCAATATAAATACTCAAACATGATTTATAGATTCTGCAAATTGAGTCCAAATTCGATGATTCTTTTTTCTATATTATTCAAAATTTAGTATCTACCACCTAGACCAAATATTATAAAACTTATATAGCTAACATTGTAATGTTTTGGTAAATATCAAATTAATTTATACTCATATATTGTTCAAATTTTTGTATCTCCTAAAAAAATGGGATTGAAAATATTTGTCTTATTTATACATGTATGAATTTTGTTAATGTCTTTAAAGCATTCCAACATGTCAAAATTCAAATTATCCATCATTCTAATCAAATGTCCATATACATATGAGGCATTCATCAAATTTTGAACACACATTGATTCAAAAAAATTTAAAAATCTGAAAAAAAAAATCATAGAGGTTGGTATGATGATAATAAAGTTCTATTGAAAACTAAACGAAAAATCATTATATTCAACAAGATAGAAAACTAACAAATAAGCAGTGTTATTTCTTTTTTATGTTTTGACTAATTTCAAAGGTTATCCCAAGTGAAATTTAATTAAAACCTGTAATACTAAAGCATATTACAAGAAAGTGGAATTTGGGTTTTTAAAAGGCCCCTCATTTTAATCAAGAATATTAATTAAGCATAGACTTAGAACACAAAGGCATATGCGGTTTTTACTAAACAACCGCCTGAGATATAGATATCTTCTTGGGCGGTTAGTAAAGAATAGGCGCCTGAGAAAAATCCTCTACTTAGGCGGTTTTTCATTAGGAAGCGCCTGAGAAGATAGGCGTCTATATAAGAGCGCTCGGCCTCCTCGGAAAAACCCTAACCAGGGCGAATTCACTTAGATGCCGTCAGGCTGCCAAAATTTCGTTTGCTGCCAAGTCCTCGCTGCCCTCACTGTCGAGTTGCGCCCTCGCCGCGCGCCCTCCCCATCGAGCTTCGTCTTTGTCACCATCGTCGTTGCCAGTATGTTCACCTCTTTCCTCCCTTCTCTCCCTCCTTCCTTCTCTATCCCCCGCGCTGCTACCTTCCCTCCTCCGTCCCCGTGCCACCTCCCTCCTCGCCCCCGCCGCCGATTGAGTGTCCTCGCGGCCACACCCCCGCGCTCCCCGCACTTCCTCCTCCTTCCTGGCATCTACCCCCACCGTGCGTTGCCCCCTCCCAACCTTCTCCTACAGACGTCACTCAGTGTACTAGATTGTTTATTTCTTGATTTTCTAAGTTTGATTTGGTATTGTTAGGAACCTCTAGGGTTTGTAAGGTTAGAATGAAATGTATGAATGTCTGATGTCTGAATGCATGTTGTTACTACTTATCCTTCAAACATTAGGCAACCATGATTATGTAGGCACTGTTGTGTTGTGTTGATTAGTCTATAATGAAATTGATGAAATTATTGGACAAAGGACATCGACGGACGGATCGATTGTACCTGGAGTTTTCAACCCCCTCAAATAAGTGGTGCATGCATGGTTGATGTGTGACTCTAGTTGATGCACTATTCAGGCTTTAATAGAAATTAGGAGGCATTCGGTGGATTGACAAATGAAACATAGAGTTTGGAAAATACAGGAACTGATGGCATGTACAAGCTAATATGATTGTTAGGAAATTTCTTGCAGGTCCATACACAACTGGTGTAGTGGTAGTAGGATCTTATCTATCCATTTCCAATTCTAATTTTGATGTTCCATGGTGTGCGATTTTCAGAAACTTGATCTTATTCAAGTTCATGAGCTTGATTATCCAGATTAAGTTCATGAGGGTTTTAGTAACCTAAACCTCATGAACATTATCCGAGAGTCTCAACAAGTTTAAGGTTTAAGTTTTGTAGCTATTATTTCTTTATCGGATGTATTTACAGTGCCTTGCATATACAGGTTTTTAAAATAGATGGCAGAATTGTGCCAAAGCTAAAATGTATTTAATCGCTTATGATTGCTGGTGTGTTGTTTAATATGATTAGTTTCTATTTCAGTGACAATAATTCAAATAGTAGGGTGGCAGTAGAATCTTAGCATATACATTTATATTTCAATTTTGATTGTTCCCTGATACTCCCTCCGTTTCAAAACAATTTTGATCTAGCATGGAAAGCCCTAAGAAGACTAGTGCTGGTAGTAACAATGAAGAAGGCAATATGGAGTTTAGTGACTCGAGCACTTCAGACTCCTTTCACAGTCCATCGAATCTTTTTCCAAATATAATAATTAAATAGACTTCGGAGGATCTCAATCCGGAATATGATCCTGCCGACGAGGTATGCATCGCGAATCTTAACTCAAGCAGTTTAAGTTAATGTTGGTTGTCAAGTATATGAAGCCTTATAATTCTTTTCTACCTACCTTAATTGCAAAGACAACGAGGTGACTTTGGCTCCCAAAACTGCAGAAGGTTCTCCAATGGTTGAATCCTCAGGTTCACTCAAGCGGAAACGAGGGCAACGAGGTCCCAATAAGGGTTCATTGAACCGCATCATATACATAACAAGTGTTGGTCCAGGTGGGCTTCGCCAAGAACCACTGGATTCAGTAACAAAGTACCAAAATGCATGCGGTTGTCTTGTTAGAGAGATCGTGCTGATGACACCCGAGAATTGGATAAAATTACTTGAGGAGAACAAGAATGAGTTGTGGGTGAGGATAAATAAACAATTCAAGATCCCGAAAGGCACACAATAAGCTGTAAAGAAAGAAACATTGGCCTCTTGCGGCAAGAAGTTTCGTGGCTAGAAGAGTCAAATGAATGCTTATATTAAGGCCGGTAAGGTCCCCAACCCGAAGAAGATGGGAAAAATCACACAAGCTCAGTGGTGAGAATTTGTTCGTCAAAAGACCACACCTGATGCTATATCCCTAAGTGCAACTAGGTCAGAGCTTGCCAAAAAGAACAAATACCATCATCGCTTGAGGTCTGTTGGATATGCCCCGAAGTTCAGAAATGAAATATGATACTAGAGGAAATTACTAGTAAGCTCAATCCTCATTCATTAGAAGGTTGCGATAAGAGAACTCAGTGGTGGGTCTTTGCTCGGTCAGGTTTGACCAGCGAGGGTAAACTTGAAAAGCCCGACTCTGTGAACAAAGTTGATCAAAAAATGAAAGAAGTAATCGAAAAGCAATATAAGGGTCTCTTCAAGCCGAAGAGGAAGAATGACCAACTTACCACTATCCTAGGAAACCCTGAACATAATGGATGGGTTATAGCAATTTCTTCTCAGATGTCCTGGAGAGATGGTTTCTCGGATGATGAAAAGACATATAGAAGACATGAGAAGTTCAAGAAAACACTTGATGAATCGATTCCTCAAAAGGTCAAGGAAAATGTGCAAGAAATAATGGATCAACATAGACAATAGGGACAATTAGTGGCGCCGAGGACAATGATGGTTCTTGTGGCAATGGAGCATTTGGTATCTCCAACTGCCTACCTTAGAAGCATAGGTTTTGTGCCAGGCTCAGGGTCCCATAAGTTTGTTGTTGATAATATTGTTAAGGACAAATCTTGTCATCTTCTTATCCTGATCGTAAGGGCAGGGAACAAAACCAAATAGGTTGCCACTGCTATGGTAAAGCCTGATCGTGACTTCAATGGCAATTCACTTTCGTTGTATTATGTTGTGGTGCAATTTCTTCAAATCATTGATAATGATTATGAAGATTATAAAATAGACAACATCACACATGAGGGGATCACGACTCTGGGGCAGGCTGTCAACAAATTAATCCTTTGGCACCAACGCGATATTGTGTTGGACGATGAGCCGATGTCTAGCCCCGTCGCATCTCAAAATACTGCAACCCCATCTTATAAACACAAAGTACAGGAAGATCCACTCCCTCTCTATCTCAGCAAGGATGATAGTAACCTTGCTAGTAAAGATAACCAAGAGCAACCAGTTGAACAACAGCTTGAAGCAGTACCAGGGCAAGCTGCTGGTAGTAAAGAGCAACCAGTTGAGCAATAGCTTGAAGCAGTACTAGAGCAAGTTGTTGGTAGTAAAGAGCAATCCGTTGAACAACAGGTTCAACAATAAGCCAGTGTCCAACTTTCAGCGACTACTCCTCGGTCATCAGTGCCTATGAAAGTTAGCTCATACGAAAATAAAAAACCTTCTAAAGAAGTATCAAAATATTTATAATATTTGAAGGAAAATATTGGAAAATCGAATGCATCTTGTTCTTCACATGAGACTACATTAGAAGATAGGAGTTGGAAGAAGACGGTGTCATATATAAATGGCAGAAGGCTTTTGTTAAACCAGGAGTTTCAATATACACGATTAAGGATGTTCCTCCTAAATATAAGAATGGGAAGTCGTTCATGACATCGGTACAACTTAGCAAACAACCTGTCTCACTCAAAAGAATGCACGAGTGGTACCTCATTACCAGCACAAAACATGATCTTTGTTACGTCACATTTCGTGTGCCAAAAGAAGCATTATGGAGCACTACAGCAGATAAATGAGCCCTTCTCTTTGAAGATCTACATAGCCTTTTCCGTTGAGGCATGCTCGAAATCAACCTTCTACTCACCTAGTGCTTGTAGGTGCCTCCAATATTTCGGATTTGCTTTTCTTAGTACACGCATAAACATTTCATGAGATTATAACGATTTCAGATATCTTCAATAGGATGCAATACATGGATAATGAAAAGCTGAACACCAAAACAGGTATGCTTGACCCTACACTGATTGCAAAGTCGATATTCGACTTTAAGGTGGAACGGAACTCAAAAGAGCACAAGCACCTGAAAAATAAGAATTTGAAAAGTCAATCACAAAACAAAAATAGGATAAAAGAATAAGGGTTGCAACTTACATAGGACATGCCATGTTAAACTTTGTTAGAGATGGCAAGGACCTCATAAAGGCTTCGTACCACGAGTAAGTTGGACACATGACATTGAAGTAGCAATTATTGCGAATTGTTAACTTAACACGTGTGTTTGTACGTGTGCAGTGAACACTACATAATGATCTTCATCAAGCCAACGTAGGGTTTGGCAATGGTCTTGGACTAAGCTGATTACCCACCAGATCATTACACATATTTCGTTTCCATTTCCAAACTGTACGGTTATTCAATACCTTAAATTTACACACATTAAGAATGTGTTGATAAGTTTTACATGACATTTCTTGTATTACAACGCTTCGCTGTTTTACGCGGAAAAACTTGGTGGTCAGAGACCTCCTAATAAGGATGCATTGCACATATCAACATATTATACTTTTCCCAAGCAGCCTTCTAGGTGCGTCTTATATGGGTATTATGTATGCGAGCATCTTCGGACCGCCTGCGAGTATAGAGTGAATCATGGGGATGTAAGTTATCCTTAATGTCGATATTGTATTTTCTTACTTCTGAGTTTCATTTTCATTGTAACTAGCGTATCTTAATATTTATATTATTTTGTTAGAAAGGTATTGAACTCTAGTTTCCAGTAGTGCAAGTGGTTTGCCATGAAAACCCATATACATATCTCAAGTTAGGTGTTCCTCACGTCTTGTAAAATGTTCATAGCCATTTCACCTGTATAAAATTCCCAAATTCATATTTTATCTCTGTTGCTCAATATTACCAGAAACATTATTTCCATATTTTGATTCCAACTTCAAAATCCAATTGCTCATAATAGAACTGCTCCAAAAATACAAAATAAATTCATGTATACCCACTTTGATCTATACTTTGAGGTAGTTCAAACCAACACATTCTAAACCTTGTTATGTGTTTCATTGCAGCACACAAAGAATGTGAACCAAGACTGATCAGTTTCTAGAAGTAAACCTGGTGGAGGAGCCGACAAGATTGCGACCGAACTGTGTCAATTCCTGCGTCGCGAAATTGTCCACCGAAGAAGGCTGTTCTTTGATAACGAAGGTGTAATAGCTGATGTGCAAGAACTTTATGAGTATGAAAATAGAAATTGTTTTTAGTGAAACTTGTAAACTATGAGATGACTTGTATGCCAATTGAAGTGTAACTTGTACATATGTATATTGTTTTAGTGAAACTAACTTCCGTGAGATGACTTCTTTGATTATATTGTTTTAGTGTAAACTATGTGATGACTTCTGTGATTACATTAATTGAGTGAAATTGACCTGGAAACTAGAAATAACAGCATGTACTGCATAGGATATACTTTATCATAGGCGGTTCTTTACCTAAGGCTAGACCTGCCTGTGAAATTATATTATCACCAGCGGCTAGTCATAGGTAAAGAACCACTTGTCATAACTCCATTATCACAGGCGGTTACTCTTACGGTACAAACCGGCCGTGCTAAATTGTCTCCACAAGCGGCTAGTCATAGGTAAAGATCCGCCTGTGATAACACCATTATCATAGGCAGTTACTTATAATGTATGAACCGCCTGTGATAAACTGTCTTCACAGGCGGCTAGTCATAGGTAAAAAATGTGAGGATCGGAGTCCCGACATTCCAGGAATCGCAATTGGGTGGTGACGTGCGATGCGACACCCAACAGCACACAAAAAAAGGTACAACATATTACATAAAACAATATAGTATTATACAAGCTGTCTTTTACAAATAATATACATTAAAATACACTACAGAGGAAGATAAGTTCATAGCTCTCGACACTCAAGCCTAAGCTATGCAAAAGTCATTCCGTTCAGCCCGCGAACATAATCACACTAGCAGCACACAAATCACATCACGGCGGCGTGCAGGGTTCCCAATCGGCCGTGTACCCCGACGGGGGCAACACCTCACTAGTGAACCCTTCATAATATACTTCATTATTTGTAGCAAAACCTTAAAATAGCAACGTGAGCACGAAGGCTCAGCAAGACCTAACCGTCTCCACTAAGCATGGAACTCTATATGCAGGATATACGTAATATAGGACAGCAGTTTGCAATAAAAGACTCACCTAAATGTTAGTCCTTACTTTCAGCTTTTAGCAGCAAATTAGGGCTTCATGAATCTGAAATTTAGTGAGCAACTTGTTCCAAACATACAAGTATCAATACACAATAATTCCATAAAGCATGATTCAATAATATTCAGCTCCAAATAATTAACTACGTCATGACTTAGTGAACAAGCGGTACTTAATAACTGTGAGGGATGGCGACTCGAATTGATATACACCTGCAGGGATACCCGAATAGCAAGACACATACACCCACACTCGGAGCTGTGAAGGCACACTCCACTGATGTTGCATGCTGCAACCTTTCACCCGCTACCTACACGCCGAACCGGTCCCACCACTACGAGCAGGAGGCCCCCACATGGAGTACGACATACCCGCTGGTAGGTTTACACCTTTCTGCTCTCAACCCGCACCTATACGGCGGCGGGTATGCCTCAATGCTAAGGTAGACAAATTATATCGGTTTACTGGGTCCCATATATCCAGTATGCCTTCGGTACATTCAAACTTGCTCAACAGGGCCACAAATAGATCGGTCCTTGACCGACACAGGCATAGCCACAGCTCACAGGCCCCTATGTCTTGCTGCTCCTACTCCATTCCCGGTCTCATATTTAATCAAATGTTGAATCTCTCACTCGACCAATCCCGTGTGAACCCAATTCCTGAACTCATGAGTAGATTCCAACAACTCGACTTCTACCGAAGCAACTATAACACTAAGCATAGCATGGACAAATCGAGGACTTAACCAACTACCCTTCTCTCATGGGTTCTCTGGTCATGCATGTGGAAAACACCAAGAAAACCTAGACCAAATGCACAATACATTCTAACCCATATAGTGTGATACAAATAAAAAAATTCAAAATGTTGTTAAATGCAAACCGGGGCTTGCCTGGCTGTGAGACAGGATTAAAGTTAGTCTCTGGGTTGATGACTTCCATTGGCTCCGGGGTCTCCTCGAACTCGGCAACTATTCTATATGCAAAGAATAATGCAAGTGAATCAATATTGGTATTATTGCATAGCTGAATGGAGACAAAGCTAAGTATATTAAATAATGGCTACTGGTTTTGGAAATTTTACAGTGGACACTAGGTTATATAAGTGAGGTTCTGGCCAAAATTGGGCTAAGTTCATGGAAGTCTCTATTGTATAAAATTCAATGTAGATAAACCCTTCCCAGAATTTTCATGGGCAGTCTGGGACTTTAACATGGCCAAAAGGTTGTTTTCTGTTTAGAGGAGGCCAAGAGTGACTCAACAAAATTTGTGTCATAATTTTATAAGAATTATAATGTGAGATATTAAATTTACAAGTTCGGACAATTTGCTGAAAAGTTTCTGGACATTTTAGAATTTTTAGGTACATACAGATTGGAAACACAACTTGGCTATACGGATCAACTCAAATGGACCTGAAACTTTTACTGGAACTTAAGGGAATTACTTGGAATTATTTTGCCAAGTTTGGGAAATTTTGAATGAATTGAGAGTTAGGAATTAATTAAAATAGCATTTTATTTTATGGAATTATTGTGGTCAACATAGGGAATTTAATACAGATCCAAGTGCACCACTTGAAAGTATACATCATCCTAGTTCCAATAAAGTTTATTTGGGAATTGTTGGACAAGTATTCTAGGAGATATGGATTTTCAAAGTTGGAACCAAATCTGGAATTAAATTTAAATAGGAAAGTTTGAATAAAGAAAGGGGGCCCACGGGTTTGAAATAGACCAGTAGCATTCAAGCCACACGGGGCCACACAGTTCCTACCCCCAGCCACATCGGATTCGAGAGTCACAAAAGATCCCGAGGAAAATCCTTCTCTGGCTGACAGCCGGGCTTACAAGGTTGTCTTCAACCTTGCGCCCGGCAGCACCCGATGGCGGCCGACGGCGGCGCCTCACCGCAGCTAGACCTAGGGCATGTCGGCCTCCCAGATTCGATGCCCCCACCTAAAAATCGATGAGGAACTCGGTGGTGCAGCTCCCGACGGCGATAGATGGCCGGAAAGAGGCACTCGACGGCGGCAGCAGAACCTAGGGTTCTGGCAAGGTTAAACCCGTCTAAACCTTGCTCAAACCACTCGGGAATCACTCTAAAATCTTCCCTGGATCATGTTGAGGACGAATAGAAGGTGTAAAATGGGTTGGACGACCTGAAATTATGAGCTCGACGGTAAACCGACGTGTTTTCTAAAGCAGAGGGGAAAACTCGATGTCCAACTTATTTACTCGATGAAACTCGATGATTCTTCTTCGAGGTGATGCCCTGGATGTGTAGAAGATAATAATTCACGCCCACGGAGAATTGTAACATGTATAAAGTGAATTTCACTCACGACCTAACTCTATTCATACACGAAGCTCGTCGGAAGAAAAGGAAGTACGGGAGCTATGGTCCATGGCATGGACTCAAATTTTACCAGCAGCTAGTATATGAATAGGCAAACCTTTTTTCTTCATGGACCAAGGTGAGAACTTTCTTGTATCAGGGGGGGCGATGGTGCACCGACGGGCGGCACTTGAAAAACAGAGGATGGCGGCCGGAATTCTTCACGTTCCTCGACGAAGAGGCTCCAACTGAGCAAGAAAATGGTTAAAACAGCTGCAGAAGGTCATGAGGAATGACAGGCTGCGAAGAAAACCGATCAATACCGATGATCCTACAGGATTTCGAGTGGAAGGGGCAGAACTCGTCGGGGAGCAAAGTCTTGCGCCAGGGAATAAATCAAAGGCGAAGTGCTTGACTTTGGGGCTTGGAGGAAGATAAGGAGGAGCCTTGGGCTGGCTGTATGCAGCTGGAGGCGACCTCAAGCAAGCAGGCAGCTCTGTGGCAATTGCATGCCGTGTGGTGTCACCCTGGGAAGAAAGAACAGAGCATCCTTAGAATGACAGGTGGGTCCCACATGCTCTCCCTCATCCACATCTCTGCTCATTCAATTCTACCACATAATTCAGTCCAAAAATTTTTAGATAATTGTGGGAAGGCTAAATTAATTGTGGAGAATTTGATTCTGAATTCAGCTTGTTGATTTGACCAAGAATCATTTGAATTCAAACTTGAATTTGAATTCGAGTTGAATTCAATGTAGCTATTGAGTTAAATAGCAAACTTACTTCAAAAATTATGAAAGTTTGCAGGGAAACTATTTGAAATATTTGGAATCTAATGGTCAACTCAAATCTTCATGTTAAACTCATTTAACAGTAGCTAAGTTTATTTTTTTGAATTCCCTCTTATGGAGTTTCAATTACTTTGTTTTTCTCTTTTTTTTATTTCTTTTTATCCTTCAAAAATTTTAGTCCTAACTGAAGTTTGCATTATGGAAATTAGGGCTGTTACATACCCCCCCCCCCCTAAAAAAAATCTCATCCCGAGATTACAATGAAGAGACGAAAGTAGGAGAGAAATTACCGGATATGAGACGATAAGAAATCAGGATAATTGTAGCGGAGGTAATCTTTGGTTTCCCATGTTGCTTCCTCAGCGGTATGGTTGCTCCATAACACTTTATAGAACCAAAGCATGTGATTCCGTGTTGTTCAGGTCTTCTCGTCGAGAATTTGAACCGAATGTTCGGCATATGTGAGATCTGGTTGCAACTCACCGATTTCATCCGTGTGGACTGCAGCTGTGAATTTGAGACATTTTTGTAGCTGAGATACATGGAAAATATCGCGGATACCAGCGAGAGATGCCGGTAATTCCAATCTATAAGCCACATGCCCTCACTTCTCCATAATAGCAAATGGACCAATAAACCGGGGCGCTAGCTTTCCTTTTACTCTGAACCGGTGAATTCCTTTCATCAGAGACACATGGAGGTACACGTGATCCCCAACCTCAAAATGCAGCGGGCGATGCCGCTTGTCTGCATAATTCTTCTGTCAAGATTGAGCCGCTCTCAAGTTCACTTCAATGATCCAAACTTGTTCATCGGCTTCATTGATTAGATCAATCCCGAATGTCACTCTTTCGCTGGACTCACACCAATTCAGCGGGTGCGACATTTTCGTCCATAGAGAGCTTCATATGGTGCCATTTTAATACTCGCTTGATAACCATTGTTGTACGAGTGTTCAGCCAATGGTAAATGATCATCCCAATTTTTACCGTGGTGCATGGCACACGCACGTAACATGTCTTCAAATACTAGATTCACCCACTCGGTTTGTCCATCGTTCTACGGGTGACAGGCGGAGCTTCTAATCAGCTTAGTACCCAATGAGGCATGCAGCTGCTCCCGAAAATGAGCAACGAAAAGTGAGCCTCGATCTGAAATAATCGTGCGAGGAATGCCATGTTGGAACACGATTCTTGATATGTACAACTCCGCATATTTCTTGGCATTGAATCCGACATTTACCGGAATGAATTGTGCTGATTTGGTTAGTCGGTCGACTATTACCCACATCAAATCATGCTTCCGGAATGTCAGTGGCAACACGATGATGAAATCCATACTCACATCCTCCCATTTCCATACTGGAATATTCAGCGGTTGCAGCTATCCCGCTTTCCTCATATGGTTGGCCTTCACTCGCCGACACGTATCACACTCAGATATGTACTTAGCAATCTCACGCTTCATCCGTGTCCACCAAAATTTAGTCTTGAAGTATTGATACATTTTATTGCTGCCCAGATGAATAGAATATTTGGACACATGAGCCTCTTCCAAAATTTTCTTTCGAAGTTCCATGTCACGGGGCACTACAATCCGATTCTTGAACCATAGAGCACCATGTTAATCTCTTCGAAAGCACTTCATCTCGCTGCTGTCCATTCTCTTGAGTATGTGAGACATACCCTTGTCCTTCTTTTGAGCTTCAATAATCTCATCTCGGATTGTGGGAATGAGAGCAAGATTGTATAAAGCTCCATATGGAACAAAGTATAGACTCGGTTCTTCCTCAACCATAGTTGTGATGGTCAAATTATTGACATGAGACTTGCGGCTAAGCGCATCTGCAACCACGTTAGATTTGTTGGGATGATAATGAATCTCAATTTCATAATCCTTGATCAACTCTATCCACCTTCGTTTCCTCATGTTCAGCACCTTCTGAGTGAATATATACTTCAAACTTCTGTGGTCAGTGTAGAGGTGCACTAGATTTCCAAGCAAATAATGCCTCCACAATTTTAGAGCAAGCACCACGGCAGCGAGCTCCAAGTCGTGAGTAGGATAATGCTGTTCATGATTGCGGAGCTGCCGTCATCCATATGCAACCACACATCCTTCTTGCATAAGAATGCAGCCAAGACTGATGCCAGATGCATTGCAATAAACATCAAATGCTTTCGTTGTATCCAGTTGAGATAAAACCAGGGTTGTTGTGAGATGCTTCACCAATGTTTGAAACGCCTTCTCACAACCTTTACTCCAAATATATTTGGTGCCTTTCTTCAACAGCTCCGTCATAGATTTAGCAATTTTCGAGAAGCTCGGAATGAACCTCGGATAATATCCCGCTAAACCCAGGAAGCTTCGGACTTCATGTACGGACTTTGGAGATTGCCATTTCAGCACTTGAACAATTTTACTTGGGTCCTCAGCGATGCCCTCAGCTGAAATAATGTGTCCCAAGAATGGCACTTGACTGATCCAAAATTCACGCTTGCTGAATTTTGCATAGAGCTTATGGCCTCGCAATCGTTGGAGCATGATATGCATGTGTTCGGCGTGTTCTTCCTCCGATTTGGAATAAACCAAGATGTCAACGATGAAGACCATGGTGAACTTATCCAACTCCAGCATGAACACTGAGTTCATAAGATACATAAAGTGGGCCGGAGAGTTGGTGAGACCAAAAGACATGACATGATATTCATATAGTCCATATCGCATTGAGAATGCAGTCTTTGGTATACCTTCCATCCGAATTTTGATTTGATGATATCCGGACCAAAGATCCATCTTGGGAAATACCATAGAAACCACTAATTGATCAAAAAGAATGTCGATCTGAGGTAGTGAAGACTTGTTCTTGACGGTCACAGCATTTAGCGGACGATAGTCCACACATAACCACAACATTTCATCCTTCTCCTTAACGAACAGAGCGGAGCAGCCCCAAGGTGAGGATCTTGGGCGAATAAAACCTTTGTCCAGCAAGTCCTTGAGATGTTCCTTTAATTCAGCTAGCTCATTGGGCACCATTCGATAAGGTCTTTGAGATATCGGTGTGGTTCTCGACGCAAGTTCAATCTTGAACTCCACATCACGTTCAGGCGGCATGCCCGGTAGGTCATTGGGAAGCACATAGGGGTATTCATGGACCACCTTCCAACTTAATGGATTCAGAGTGGTATGCTGCTGCAATTTCTTGAGTGGGTCGATCAAGAATGAGAGTATGTGGACTGTGTAGTGGAGAATCCAAATGAACGGTTCGAGGAACAATGTCTAAAACAACACTGTGGTGATGTAACCACGACATACCTAATATGACATCGATCTTTTGGCCATCTAAGATAATGAGAGTGGTTGGATATATTTTTCCACCCATACACAGTGGTGCTTTAGGAATCATACTATGAGCAGATATTTTCCCGCCCGGTGAACAAATCATGTATGGATATTCTGTAGGAAATATTTGTAATTGGTGCTTGACAACATATGAACTACTAATGAAATTGTGGGTGGCTCCAGAATAAAAAAGAATGATAATGGGGTGATCGATGAGCGTGAACGTACCCACGAGTACGGTTTCGCCTTCCGGTATGTCCTCAATGGCGATGTGGTGGACGTTGCCGGATTCAGGATTTGGTTTCTTGGGCTGGTTGCGGCGTTGATTGGCACCCTGATATGATGCTTGTCCGCTGGTTTGCTTGTCTGGACAGTTGTAGGAATAATGTCCGACACGCCCACAGTTATAGCACGTATATTGGGTCGGACCACCATAGACCGGATGACGGAAACCCGGTGCACGCTGCTGCTGTGGGGGTGCACGAGGTATCATCCTCTGTTGCTGCTGCTGTTACTGCTGTGGAAAGGGTGCTCGGAAACTTGGTGCGTTGAACGGGCGGCCACAGAACATCGGCGGTCATGCCGGTGGCTGCCACCTTTGACCAGACGGTGATCGGTACACCATTCGGTACTTTTGTGGAGCTCCACCACTGCTGCCCTGCGGAGCACTTCTTCTCAGTCACCAGCTCACGTGTTGCATCTTCTTGTACAATCGCTGCATTGACAAATTCATTGAATGTGCCGCTATTTGTAGAAACACATGATTATTGTAACTAATCTTATCTATTAGTTAGCTCTGGTTCAGGCTACATCCCAACATCCCATATCACTTCCATCGGTCCAGGAGTTTGTGTATCGATGATAGCTGGATGTCCTGTATAAATTCATGTGTACCCTGAATGAATCATGTGTGGATCGATCTCTCAATATGGTATCACGAGACTCTTGATTCTCCTAGCTTCCGCAAGCCATCCTCTATGACGAGTCCCATCTCTTCCCCTGCTATGTCTTCGGCTTCCAGCAGATCCAATCCTTTTGCTGATCCACCACAAGCCCCCATTGCTGCCACCTCGATACAGCATGTCAATATACGGTCGCATGTTCCCATTATTTTTGATTATGGTGAATCAAATTTTTCTATTTGGAGTTCTTTCTTCACAACGACGTTTCGCAAGTTCGGTCTGGAAGATCATGTTGATGGCTCTATTGACACCAGAACAATGTGGCATAATTCTGAGTGGAAGCAGATCAATTCTTGCATTGTCTCTTGGTTATATAACTCCATCTCGACGGATTTGATGAAAATGATTCAAGCCCCGGATGCAACAGCGTATGATCTGTGGTCTGCAATCAGAGGGTTGTTTCTGGACAACACCGATCAAAGAGCGGTCTATGCACTACAAGAATTTCATGGGTTGTTCCAAGGGGACCTCTCTATATCAGATTATTTCGGTCGACTCAAGGAATTATCTGATCTCTTACATGACGTTGGACATCCCGTCACTAATGCATCACTGGTGGTTAATGCTTTACGAGGATTAAGTTCCAAATCTAGCCACGCTATCTCGGTGATTACTTCTCGGTGACCTCTTCCGTCGTTTTTGTCTGTTCGTGATTATGAACAGAGGCAGGCTCATACAGCAAAGCTGGAAGCCAATACGGCATTACTAGCCATGGCTACTGCTCTCCATGCCACTACTGGCACGTCATCAAATCAGCAGACAAATACATGACCACAAGTTCCTCCAACTGGCTCTTCTGGTCCCAACAATAACAATGGAGGAGATCGTCGCAAGAAACGTCCAAAGAATTACGGCAAGAAGAACAATAATGGAGCTGGGGGTTCTTCCACCGGTGCCTCAGCTCCATCTCAACCTGGACGTAACACTCTGGTCCCATGGAATACCGCCTATAATCCTTGGACAGGCCTAGTTCAGGCCTAGCCCATGCCGATCTGGCGGCCCTCTAGCACCGGCCTCCTCGGTCCATGACCAGGAAATTCTCAGCAGCAGTCTCTTCACACCACTTCTTCACCTGGTGTTTTCAATGCACACTTCTCCGGTGCATCACAATATCAAGTTCCTGCTGGACTAATGGCGGCTCTACACTCTGTTCCACCGCCTGGTCAGTACACTGGCAATGGTGAATGGATCCTAGATACTGGTGCAAGTTCTCATATGGCCAATGATACTGGTATCATTTCTTCTTTCTCTACACCTTCTTCTTCATCTCAAATAATCATTGGCAATGGTTCTCAGCTACCCATGCATCACATCGGTAGCACAACCATCCCAACTTCTTCTACTCCACTTAAACTAGACAATGTGCTTATATCTCCGCACTTAATAAAGAATTTAATTTCTATGTGTGCACTAACAAGAGATAATTTTGTCTCCGTAACCTTTGATCCTTTTGGTTTTTGCATAAAGGACTTTCAAACGGGAATGACTCTTCTCCGCTGTGATTCGACGGGCAACCTCTACTCCTTGCATTCTCATCCATCACATTCTTCACACCGAAGCATTGTGGCTGATGTCAGTTCTGATCTATGGCATGCACGCCTCTGTCACCCTGGTCATAGTCATCTTCACCGAATTTTGAAGACTTTACCTTTTACATTCACAAAGGCAGACCCTCATTCGTGTCATTCTTGTCGTCTAGGCAAACATGTTCGTTTACCATTTAATCATTCATCAAGTATTTCAGTTTTTTCCTTTTCAATTACTTCACAGTGATGTATGGACCTCACCAATTTGTAGCAATTCCAGCTTCAAATTTTATCTTGTGATACTTGATGATTTCTCACATTTTGCCTGGACATTTCCCTTGCGTCAAAAATCAAATGTTTTATCTACATCGATTTATTTTCATGCATTCGTGATTAATCAATTTCATAGACCAATTGTCTGTTTTCAAACAGATAATGGGAGGGAATTTGATAATCAATTTTTTCGGTCTTTTTTAATTCAGCACGGCATTGCCCTTCATCTGACGTGTCCTTACACGTCGCAACAAAATGGATGTGCTGAGAGGATTCTACGTACCATCAACGATAGTATGCGGACTATTCTTATTCATGCTGGTGCTCCGCTTTCTTTCTGGCCAGATGCTCTTGCTACCGCCACTTACACCATAAACCGACGACCATGTCGCACTCGTTCACACATCACCCCATATGAACTTCTTCTCGGTCGCCCGCCAGCTTATGATCACATGCGTGTTTTCGGTTGTCTTTGTTTTCCCAACACAGCATCAACCACACCACATAAACTTGCACCTCGATCCTCACCATGTATCTTCCTTGGATATCCTGCTGATACTAAAGGCTACAGGTGTTATAATCCACTGACACGACAAGTTATAACATCTCGACATGTTATTTTTGATGAAAAGGACTTCCCTTTCAGGAGCATGCAGGTTCAAAAGCATTCTTCTGCACCAGCTACTGCTATTTCGGATTCATATCTGGTGTTTTATCCTGCAGGCAATCATGGAATTTCCAATCTTCAGAATACGATAACAACGGCCTCCGGTCGTCCTTCACAACCAACAGTAGATGCTACATTACTGTCGGCACCAGATTCAAGAGGTTCAGGCTCTATGCATGCTTCGCCACAGGCAACATCACCGCTGGTTCAATCTTCCTCAGTCGTAGCACCTGCTATCTCACTACAGGAATATCGATGACTTACGTCGGCCAGGGCAACTTACGTCGGCCGGCCGACGTAAGTAAGTAACTTACGTCGGTGCCTGGTAGCCGACGTAAGTTAAATAAATTATGTCGGCCAACCGACGTAAGTAAAGGGACCGACAGTAATAAAAAGTACCCACGTCGGCCTCGGCCCATAGCCGACGTAAGTTAACTGACCGACGTAAGTTAAATCTAACTTATGTCGGCCCTGACGTCGGCCGATGTAAGTAAACTTGGCCGACGTAAGTTGTTGTTTAACCTAACCGCGCGAGCGGTGCGCGCTCTCATTTCACGCGCGCCTTTTCCCAACCGCCGCCGCCGACCCCGAGCCACCACCTGCCCCCCGTCGCCGCCCCACCGCCTACTCCCCGTCGCCGCCCCGCCGCCGGCACGCCGCCCCGCCGTCGCCGCCCCGCCGCCCGACGCCGCCGTCCTACGCCGCCGCCACAAGGTATTCCCCTCCCCTCCCCTCCCCGACCCCCCCTACGCGCCGCCCTGCCGCCGCCGTCCTGCCGCCCTGCTGCCGCCGTCCGCCTCCCCATCCCGAGCACCGCCCTGCCGTCCCGAGCGCCGCCCTGCCGTCACCGTCCGCCTCCCCATCCCCTCCCCTCCCCCTCCACCTCCCCTCTCCCTCCCCTCCACGGCCGAGCGCCGCCCCCCTTCCCTCCCCTCCCCTCCCGAGCCCCCCCTCCTCCTCCCCTCCCCCTCGACCTCCCCTCCCCCTCCCCTCCACGGCCGAGCACCGCCCCCCTTCCCCTCCCCTCCCATCCCGAGCCCCCCTCTCCCCCTCCTCCTCCCCTCCCCCTCGACCTCCCCTCCCCATGCGCTTAATTGTTTAATTGCTTAATTGTTTGCTGAAATTTGCTGAAATTGCTTAATTGCTTAATTCAAATTTGCTGATATTGCTTAATTGTTTATTTAATTATGGTTAAGTGGTTAATTTGCTTACATATGCTTAAGTGGTTTATTTTATTATGATTAATTTGCTTAATTATGCATAATTATGCTTAATTTGCTTATTTTTGCTTAATTTGCTTAAATATGCTTAAGTGGTTTATTTTATTATGATTAATTTGCTTAATTATGCATAATTATGCTTAATTTGCTTATTTTTGCTTAATTTGCTTAATTATGCTTAGGTGGTTTATTTAATTATGTTTAATTATGCTTAAATTGCTTAAATTTGTTTAATTATGCTTAATTGGTTTATTTAAGTTGTTAATTTGCTTATGTGTTTAATTATGCTGAAGTGGTTTATCTATTTATTATTAAGTGCTTAATTGCACCATGAGGAGGGCAGCGTCAGGGCCGGCCCACTGTCGGGTGCCACGGTGTTGCCAGTAGCTCCAAGAGAGAGAGAGAAACCGTGGGTCGTGTGTAGGGGTGAGCAGAGGAGATCGGGGTGGCGGAGGAGCTCGAGGCGGTGGGCGGCACGCGAAAGAAGCTCGCGCCGGCGGTGAACTCAGAAACGCGGTATATAGTTATTAAGGCGTCGCTTTAGCGATGCTAAAGCGGTAAGGCGCTCTGACATCGTAAGGCGTCCCTGTTGCCTTGCTTTCTAGGGTAAGGCGGCGGCGACCAGGGAAGCCGGCGACGGCAGGGAAAGCTGGCGCTGCGGGAGCAGGGGGATCCGTCGCCTTAAGTTGCCTTACCGCCTTAAGAACGTCAATGACCCGCGATTGTGTGGACGGTGGAAATGGATGTGGAATTGTCATCTAAGACCAACTTTCCTCTCAGTCTTTCTCTAGTTCTTCCCTCTCTCTTAAATGACCTCAAAATGAAAATGAGCAACGTAACCTGTAGCAATGTATTACCCGTTTCGGATCGGCACGTCTCACATGCCATTGGCATGTGAGACGTGCAGGTTCGGAATTGTCCCTTTTTGGACAGCCTCGGAGTGACTGAGGGGGCGTGGCTTGTGACGAGATGCGGGTCCGGATTTGGACGAGATTTCGGTGGCGTAACCCTGTTGTTCTCTGCTGCACCATTTTCGGGCGTGCAGTGGAGAACAGCGGGATTATGCTGCCGAAATTTCGTTCAAATCCGGATCACGCATCTCGTCATGAGCACGCTCCGCTCGGTCACTCTTGGGTGGGTTTAGGATCTATCTGCCTAGGTTGTAGGGCCGTGACACATAACATAACAATACATTAACGACAATTTCTTTCGCATTAAACTGCAGAGTCAAACATGGGCGAAGACCGTAGTTGGATGTACACTGGTTGGAAGAGCAGAACTGGTGGTCACTCAGATGAGTGGTACGCCAAGACAGAAGCTTTTGTGGAACGAGCTTTTTCGTTGTCAAATAGCGATAAGGCGCGGTGCCCATGTACGAAATGCCGAAACGGAACATTTTTGGACAAAGTGGAACTTACGTTGCACTTGTGTCGAAACGGTTACGTGTCACATTATGAGTTGTGGAACTTCCACGCCGAGACAGCTTCTCAAGCTGTACAAGAAGTGGAAGCGGACAATGATGATGCTCAAGAGGTTGATATGATGGATGAGATGTTGGAAGCTATACGACCAGAGCTTACAGAAGATACTCAAACAGCAGAGGTTAAAGAGTTCTTCAAACATCTCAAAGATTCAGAAGAGGCTCTGCATGAACACACTAAAATGTCAATCCGCAATTTTGTGACTAGACTTATGGCAATTAAGTCTAAGTTCTTCTTTTCTAACAATTGTTACAACATGCTCATCGATTTGTTCAAAGATGCCCTTCCACAACCCAACAAAGTGCCTAAGGATATGTACAACTTGAAGAAAATTCTTTCTAGTCTCGGGATGAAGCCCGAAAAGATTGATGTGTGTCCGGACAAGTGCATGCTTTTCTGGAGAGAGCATGCCAATGAGAACAAATGTTTGAAATGTGGTCAACCGATGTTTGTCGAAGTTGTTAATAACGATGGTAATACAGTGACGACGGAAGTCGCACGTAAGCAGCTTCGTTACTTACCTGTGACACCGAGGTTGAAGCGGCTGTTCCTTTAAAAAAAAATGGCCAGACACATGAGATGGCACAAAGAAGGTGAGCGTGAGAACAATGGAGTCATGACGCACCCGTCCGATGGTGAGGCATGGAAGGCTCTGGACCGGTTCGACCCAGAATTCACTCGTGAAGCGAGAAATATTCGCATCGGGTTGGCGATAGATGGGTTCACGCCGTTCAGCACAAACGCCGCACCATACTCCTGTTGGCCCGTCTTTGTCATTCCATACAATCTTCCGCCGACTTTTTGCATGAAGAATGAGTTTATGTTTCTTAGCCTCATTGTACCTGCGCCAGATCATCCTGGGTCACGTCTCAACGTGATGTTGAAACCGTTGATCGAAGAGTTGAAAATGTTGTGGACAGGAGTCGAAGCGTACGACTGTTACAAGAAACAGAAATTCAACCTCCGAGCTGCTTATTTGTGGTCCGTTCATGATTTTCTGGCATACGGCATGTGTTCTGGATGGAGCACTCATGGTCGGTTGACGTGTCCGATATGTGCCTCGGACACCGATTGCTTTCGACTTACCCATGGAGGCAAGATATCTTACTTCGATTGTCATAGACGTTGGCTACCTCCGAATCACTTGTTTAGACAACAGAGGAATGTCTTCAGAAAGAACACTGTTGTCACTAAAGGACCACCGAAACGTCTTGAGGGGTCAGAAATATCTGATATGTTGCACAAATTGGTGCCAGATGAAGGTCGTCCTGGATATTTCGAAGGTTACGGAGACAAACACAATTGGACTCACATATGTGGAATTTGGGAGTTACCGTATGTGAAGTCATTGATTTTAAGGCACAACATTGATGTTATGCATCAAGAGCGTAACATGGCCGAATGTATCATAAGCACATGCATGGACATGACGGGCAAAACAAAAGACAATTTAAAGGCTCGAAAGGATCTTGCCGAGCTTTGTAACCGTCAAACTCTTGAGCTCTCCGAAAATGGTGGTAAACCACGCGCTCCTTTCTGTCTTCGACCTAAAGAGAAAAAAAGAAGTTCTCGAATGGTGGTTGAAATTCCCAGATGGTTACGCAGCTAGTCTGAGACGAGCCTTGAATGTGAAAACGGGAAAGCTCATTGGGTTGAAGAGTCATGATTATCACATAATCATGGAAAGACTTCTGCCTGTTATGTTTCGAGGCTATTTTGACGATGCAGTGTGGAAGGTGTTAGCCGAGCTTAGCCACTTCTATAGGCAACTCTGTGCTAAAGAAATCACGCCAGAGATGATGACTAAATTGGAAAAGGAGGTTCCGGTACTTTTGTGTAAGATGGAAAAAAATTTTCCTCTGGGATTTTTCAATCCAATGCAACATCTCTTAATTCATCTCCCATTTGAAGCGAAAGTGGGCGGTCCCGTGCAATATAGGTGGATGTATCATATTGAAAGATCACTTAGATATATGAAACCAATGGTTGGTAACAGGGAAAGGGTTGAAGGTGGCATCGCCGAAGCTTTTACTCTTAAGGAAGTAGGATACTTCTCAAGTGTTTACTTTGCAGAGGAAAACAATGTTAATACTTCGGTAATGCGATACAATATAGATGAGCAACCTCCTTGTAGCGATCTCTCCATTTTTGCAACATGAGGCACTACTGTTGGTAGTTACACTTCGTATGATGTTAGTGAAAAAGAAAGGTGTGCTGCATTCTTCTACATGTACGCTAATATGGAAGAAATGAATGAATATTTCAAGTAAGTGTTTCTCCTACACTTATGTTTTTCACCATCTTTTCCGACACATGTATTCTAAAAGGTTCTCTTTGTCGTGTAGTATGTTCGACAAGCAAAATTGGAGACATAGACATCAACCAACGAGCAAGCAAATAGAACATATTCGACGAGAAGGAATAAACGGGGGATCTAATTTTCTCCCCTATTTTCGAGATCATGTAACGTTTTCTCGATAACTAATCAATGTTAACAATGTTTTCTTATAACTTAAGAATGCTTACGTTTTCCAATAACTCCATTTCTTGGACAGTGCCAAAAAGATGCCAACGTCCATGAAGATTTGCGACAACTATCCTGTGGAGTGGTTAATGTTAGAAGCTATGGTCGATATGACGTCAACGGCTTTCGATTCCATACAACTCAATTTGAATCTCTTCGTCCTCTCGCGGTAACATGTAATACCGGAGTTGTGATGAGGGCAATCAATTTGCAAGATCATGAAACGCAGTACTACGGGATTATTAAAAAAATCCTTGAATTCACTTTTGTCGCAAACAAGCCAATTTGAGCGGTATTCTTTGACTGCGAATGTTTTGATTCCATTCGTGGAATTCGAGTAAACGAATTAGGCATGGTCGAAGTAAAACACAAGGAACGGTTGAAAGGATTCGATTCATTAGTTCTTGCACACCAAGCTTGGTGGGTGGTACATAAGGTGAATCCTCGTGAGTGGTTATACACTCCAGGAGATGATGATTATCACGACGAAGCTGGGGTTGATTGTGTCTACCAAGAGGAAGAGTTGCCAGACTCCTTCTCAGTCGAGCCCGGTGTAGGACTCGATAACTTAGTTGGAGACGCTCAAGATATCGAGGCTGGCATGGAAACAGAAACAGAATCAGAATCAGAAACTGAAGATATCGATGACATAGTCGAACCTGCTGATTTGCGCAAACGAAAACGATATGCGCAAGAAGAAGATCGATGGGTGGTTTAAGGAGTAGGGTGCATGATCGTGATGTTGATGAATTTTGAAGTAACATTTTATTCACTAACTTAACATTAATTTTGTAAATTATCTTTGCATATTAATCATTTATTCCTTGCAACAGGATGTCGTCAAAGGGGAAGGGGAAGGGGAAGCCAGTGAGAGGGTTTGAGCCGCCAGCAGACCCTTGCTCAGGGAGGTCGTTCCTTTCTAGCCGACGTGAGCTCTTTCTGGCACACACTCCACCCTCAGCTATCGTGTGCTTTCAGCGGAAAGAGGTAAACTTTAGTTACAATAAAGTTATTTTTTAAATTGCAATTGTTATTAATTATTAATTGTCAATCTTTTCCTTTTGTGCAGTCTAACTCAGTCAGAGTCAGAGTCAGAAGCTAGGGGGCCGCTATAGGAGCCCGACTCAGAGGCTAGGGGGCCACTACAGGAGCCCTCTAGCGCTAGCCTCCCTTCGGAGCCGGCTAGCGCTAGCCTCCCTGGGCAGCCCTCTACCAGCCTTCCTGGAGGCTCCGGGGGGTCCGCAGAGCCTTCAGGGTCACAGGACGCGGCAACGTCGCAGCAGAGGCGACGGACGAGGAGGACCCACTTTGCGGCTCCTCCTCCGGTTACTACTCAGCGGACCACGATCCGTCCTGTTGGAGACATGTATAAATATTGTATATAGTATATTAAATATTAGATGTTGTTTTCCTTTACTTAATGATTTAATATATTTTGTAGATGTTGGTACGACTTTTCGTTCACGGGGGCCAAGAAGCACCAAAGGTAGGTTAACATTGTCCTCGGTGCTATCGTCAAGTTGCACTACCCCGGTGTAATTGACGGTTTTCCTGCCCTGTCGTGGGATGACTACGCTCGAGTCTCTCACCCGGTGCACGGCATGGTTCAGGGAGCCGTGTGGCACGATTTTATGGTAAGTTTAACTGTTACATTTTTTCAACTCGTTTGAATTCTTAATTGCCTATCACTTAAATATTTGTTTGCTTAAAGCTGAGGTATCAAGTAGAGGAACCGGGCATGGAGGACCACGCGAGACGCGTGTTCCATTACAACACTCGGAAGCTCACGACGGCGGCGTTGTCGTACGCCAGGATTCAGGCCGTCAACGTGTACTACAAGCGGCACCCCCGGGAGCAGGAGCAGGAGCAGCAAAGGGGTGTCTTTAGGAAGGACTCGGACTCCTACTTGACAGAGGAGCGGTACGAGGAGGTAAGTTTTTAATATTGTTAAATATTTACAATATCTACGTATGTTAACCGCGTTCATGAAAAATGAAATATGTGCAGGTTAGTATTTCCTGGTTACAGGGTAACATCAAGGCGTACTTAGCTCTCTATCGGTATTGGGCTAGCGACGCTTTTATCAACAAGTCCACGAAGGCTAGACAGTGCCGCATGGGGTCCTAGGGCAAGCACAACTATGGCGGCGACAGCTACTGGCGTTTGGCTAAACGCATGGTAAGTACCTTTTTATTTTATTTATGTGTTCCTAATATATTATTTATCTCACTAACACGGTTGTACAGGAGCGAGAGATGGGTCATGAGCCGACCCCGACCCAGGTTTGGAAGAGAGGTCACAAGGGAAGTGACCCTTCTCAGCCAGGGCAGTGTAGTCAGGTCGCAGCCAACCGACTGGTAAGTTTTTGAAATTCATCAATTTCATTATAACTAATACTATTATTGACATGCTTACAAGATTTATTTCTTTTGTACACAAAGTACGCGCAGGAGGTCGCGAAGATACACGGTGCGGATTAGATTGGGAAAGCGCGTCGATCGACCCCCAAGCCGTGTACGCAAGCGGAGGCGGGAAGGCCCACGGACGTTGAGTTCTTCGTGTGTTTCATTTCTTTTTCAATTAATCTTCTTCTACTTAGTGTTTTCATTCTTTTGCAGGTTTGCCATTTTTGATGGAGTTGTTGACTCGAGGTCAACGCGACCTTTGAGAGGTGCTTCATCGTCGTAGGCTTCGACCGTTGGGACCAGTGGTCGTCTCTCGCAGACCCAGCTGGAGCTCCAGGCCATGAGGGAGTCGCTGACGCAAACTCAGGCAGAGCTGGAGAGGACGAGAGCGGAGGCAAGGGAGGAGCAGCAGAGGACGGCCTTAATGATGGCCCAGATGCAAGCAACGGTGGCGGTAAGTAATTTAAAGTACCGTAGTTAAATTTCAAATCACTTAATAACATATATCTGCTAATATCTTGCAATGGCAGGCTCTTGCTCGACAAAGCGGTCAGGACATCGAGATTCCTACGCTTCTGCCGCAGCAAACACTGGAGTAGGTAATATTGTCTATCCCTAGGAGTTTGATTCCCTTTTCATTATGTTAAAGAAGTTACTTGCATCACATTTAATTTAGCAAATGTGTTACTCACACTATTGACTAGTTGTTTTATGGACTTCTAATTATGGACTTCTAATTTATCCTAATTATGATTCTTTTGCAGGGTTCCGGAACGCGTCGAGATCCCGGAGGCAGTGGAGGGGCTAGCGTGTAGACACCGGAGCAGGTGATAAACTCTCTCTTTAATATTGTTGTATCCATTTTAGTATTTTACATAGAGAGATAAGGAGGTAGAACATAGAGGTAGATCTTGATGACTTGTCAGATATTGATTCCTATAGTGGTGAGGAAGTTAAGGGTATCTAATCAAGCTTTAGTAGTTTTTGACCATGGTAGAAATGATTAGTATATAGTTAATAAGTTGTCAGTGCTTCCATTTAACAAAGGGCTAGTGGTTCATAAGCTTGACCTGTTATCTAAAGTCTCCAACTCTGATACCTGCTAGTTTGCTATTTATATATGCAACATTACTTCATTTGAAACTACATCATGCTTCCTTCTTTTGTCACTGATGTTCTTGGCCTCTTATGTTATCACTGAGTTGACATTGATGCTTACTAGTGATTATGTTTCTTTTGCAGGGTTCGGGAACGCGCCGAGAAGATCCCGGAGGCAGTGGAGGGGCTAGCGTGTAGCCCGGAGGATGTTTTGTTATTTTTGATGTTTTGGAACTTAATTTGCAACTGTTTTGGTTCTGTATACTGTTCTGTATATCTGTATATTGTTCTGTGTTCTCGCCATCGAGCGAGGTAGTCAGTTTCTGTTTTTAAAAAAAAAATCGAAAACTTAACTTACGTCGGCTATGGAAAGGCCGACGTAAGTTAGCCCAGTTTAACTTACGTCGCTTAGACCATACCAACGTAAGTTAAACCACTTAACTTACGTCGGTTTGCCCTGGCCGACGTAAGTTAGAGCACTTTACTTACGTCAGCTTGCCCAGGCCGACGTAAGTCCTTTGGCCCAGCTCAAGGCCCATCTCGACACTTAACTTACGTCGGCTTCTGCAGACCGACATAATTAAGGTAACTTACGTCGGTGGCTGACGTAAGTCACCTTAATTACGTCCAAATGTCTACGTTGGCCAGAAGCAAACATACTTAAGGAAAAACCGACGTAATTAAGTTACTTACGTCGGTTTATGCCTTACTTACGTCGGCTTTGGCCGACGTAAGTGATCGATATTCTTGTAGTGTCTCTTATCCACATTCTGTGCAGATGACACCAGATCATGAGAATTCTCCGCCTCCTGTTGTTCCACGACATCCAATGGTTACCAGGGCTCAAGCTGGTGTTTTTCGGCCAAATCCGAAATACGCACATATCTCTGAAAGTGCGCCGAGCCCTCCACCATCTTCTGTACGTGTAGCTATGAAGGATCCTGCATGGCTGCATGCAATGCAAGAAGAAATGGATGCTCTTCAATTAAATCGCACTTGGACGCTTGTACCACGTCCACCAGGGACTAGGGAAGTGGATTTTCAAAAACAAATGTAATCCCGATGGCACTCTTGATAGACGGAAGGCTCGATGGGTTGCTGTGGATTCACTCAAAAAGCCGATATTGATTATGATCAGACTTTCTCACCTTTGGTTAAGCCAGCGACAATTTGTCTTGTCTTGCATCTTGCTGCTTCCTGAGCTTGGTCAGTACATCAACTAGATGTTAAAAATGCCTTTTTACATGGTCATCTAGCGGAAAAAGTATATTGTCACCAACCTGCCAGCTTTGTTGATCCAAACCATCCAGATTACGTCTGTCTCCTATCCAAGTCCCTCTATGGACTCAAGCAAGCACCACGATCGTGGTTCCAAACCTTTGCTGCAGAATTATGTTCCATGGGATTCACTTCAACAAAGACTGATTCTTCGTTGTTTGTGCTTCAACAAGGAAACCAGGCTGCTTACTTATTACTCTACGTGGATGATATAGTCCTTACTGCATCTTCAACAGTACTGCTGCATGATATTGTGCGTCGGCTCAGCAAGAAATTTGCAATGAAGGACTTGGGTCCACTACACTTCTTCCTAGGGATTCATGTCACACGTACTAAAGATGGTTTTCTCCTTAATCAATCCAAGTATGCAGATGACATTCTCTCTAGAGCAGGTATGAGTAATTGCAAGCCGATATCCACACCTGTTGACACAAAATCGAAGTTATCCTCCTCAGATGGAACATTGGCTACTGATGCATCATTTTATCGAAGCATCACTAGGGCCCTTAAAATATTTGTCACTCACACGACCTCCTTGCTTACGCGGTTAATCAAGCATGCTTGCACATGCATTCACCATGAAGCGCTCATTGGTCTCTGGTAAAAAGGATCCTTCGACATATAAAGGGCACTTTGAATCATGGTCTTTACATCCGTGGCTCCAACAGTCTCTCGCTGACCGCATACTCCGATGCTGATTGGGCAGGTTGCCCTGACACACAACGTTCTACCTTTGGCTACTGTGTGTTCCTTGGTGACTCGCTGATTTCATGGTCTTCAAAGAGGCAACCAATTGTGTCGAGATCCAGTGCGGAGGCCGAATATCGTGCGGTAGCTAATGTTGTCGCTGAATGCTGTTGGGTTCGTTAACTCCTGGAAGAACTTCAGCAGCCACTGCATCAGGCAACAGTTGTTTACTGTAATAATGGATCAGCTGTGTATCTTAGCCAAAATCCGGTTCATCATCGACGGACGAAACACATCGAGCTTGATATACATTTCGTTCGAGAAAAAGTTGCCCTACAGCAGATCAAAGTGCTTCATGTGCCCACCTCAATGTAGGATGCCGACATTATGACAAAGGGATTAGCTACCAACGTGTTTCAGGAATTTCGCACCAGTCTATGTGTCATTCCTACTAACGCTTCGACTGCGGGGGGGGGGGGGGGGGGGGGGGGGTAGAAACACGTGATTATTGTAACTAATCTTATCTATTAGTTAGCTCTGGTTTAGGCTACATCCCAACGTTCCATATCACTTCCATCGATCTAGGAGTTTGTTGTATCGATGATAGTTGGACGTCTTGTATAAATCCATGTGTACACTGAATGAATCATGTGTGGATCGATCTCTCAATATGATTGAACAAAGCAAACTTGTCATTCATTTTAGCATTCAAGCCTCGATAGAAGTAATCCTGTTTCTTTTGTTCAGTGTTTACATTGTGAGATTTTAATCTCTTTCGGATTGAACATAATCATAAACTTAATCACCAATTATGCACCTAATATACATGATTAAGACAGATTAGCAATACTTACTTGAATCTTGCATTCCCTTCTTCGATTGATTCTTTCAGTGTGCGGATCTAGAGGCATTGGTCCTTCCCGTTCGCGTTGCACGCTTTTTGATCGGCGGTCTTGGACATTAGGGTTGAGAATAATTGAGTGTTAGTGTGTTAACATTTTCCTCTTTCTCATCCCATTTTTATAGTGCAACCGGACAGGGGGACGGAGCCAGCGTCGGTTACAGTCCGCTCCCGATCGATGCGGCTCTTTAGGGATACTAGCATATAAATCGTACTATATGCTCATCATTGATGTTTGATTATGCATCTATCTTTCACAGCATTCACACTTTAGGTCAACGTGCTTGGCAGACTTGTTGTTACTCGCATACAAATTTGCGTGTTCATTATCGCAGTATAGCACAAGTGGTTAATTAACGCTGTCATCTAGCTTGTGTTTGGGAATGAAATCTTTAGCCATACAACATGCTCATTGGCCTTATATCATGCTACTAAATAAGTGTACGTCATAGATAAAACATTTACACTAATTCGTCGTTCATTTGGAGTCTTTTCCATGATATGACTCCATAGGTGAATGTGAATAGATAATATTATCGTGGATTACTTGCTATTCACATACCCTATAACATCAATATATGAATAACCAAATACTTTATGGTTATAAATATTTAAAACGTTAGCATTATATCTTTAACATCTTATATATGACATAAAACTTTGTTTGCGGCCTTCCAGTGGTCCAATTCCTGATTTATTTGAAATCTTCCTCACATTCCCATTACATAATTCATGTTAGAGACATATACATGTTTCCGACGGCTGAAGCATAAGGAACCGACTTTATCTGATCAGATTCATTTTGGTTCCATATATGCCTTAATATTCAGAAATCTTTTTTTCGGACCATAACAGCAGGCGCAGGAGAGCACTTGCGCATACTGAAGTTCTTTGGCACTCTCCAAAGTATGATTATAAATAGTCCTAATGTGAAAATGGACCCAACTTCATAATCTCAATGTCAAGGACATATGAGTTTTTTGTTATGATACTTCAAATTACATTAGCCACATATAGGACTATAAATGTGAACTACTATCTTTTGATTATTAATATCATTGCAGTTATTCACAACATTATTCGTAAGATCAACAATTCGGATAACTTTATCGAACTTGAGTCATTATTATCTTGAAGCTTACTTCAAGACATGATCATCTTCAAATGACATGCCACATGTCTTTCTTTATTATCATTCTATGACAAAATCTTTCGACTTGGTCATATAAACATTGATGTATCTTTGCAACAATCTGTAGTGGCTCTAAAACATGATGAGCCATCATTTGACTGTCACAAAAAACAAAAACAGAGACATGCTTCTTGCAAAGAATTAATCTTCCTGAGATACGTGACATCATTATTTGGTTCCTCTTGCGAGTATAACATTTAAAAATATAATTATCTGAATTCGTGGATTGAACACATTTTCTTTTAATACATAATAACAAATACGTAAGTATCATTTGACTTTAACCCTAGTAAATTTGCATTACTAACACATTTCCACTACAAAAAGTGTTTGTGATGCTTAGATATTCGTCTTAACAGACATGCTCCCCCGCGACATAGCGTTCGCGTATAGGACAAATATAGCCATAGCGGAAGAAATTATCCGTAAATATTAAGAATGAGTCAAAATAATTCACGGATTTAATGTTAAAAGGTCCACATACCTAGCTATTTTTTCTTAATCATTTTCACGTGTTTCTCTTTAATGCAATTGATGCACTTATTTGTATTTGAGAAGACCAATGGAAAAAGCATATCTGTAGTCAGACGTTCAATTCTCCCCCTCGAAATGTGGCATAAACAACAGTGCCACAATTTCGAAGAATTAGTCGTGCTTTTCCATTTCTTCTCAATGTCACATTTTTATTAATATCATTAACATTATATAAATTATTCACATGCCAAATGATGTTATTAAGAGATAATACATTAAGATTTCTGGTTTGAAGAAGAGACAAAACACATAATTCATATCTCCTAAGCATAATACCAATATTATTCGTACTTAAAATGGGTACAATAATTATTAAATTGAAATATGGAATGTACCTCAACATGAGTTAACTCAGCTTTGACATCCGTGTATTTCCCGTTTCCCATTTTAATATTTTTTCCTCACCTCATGGTTTGGATCGTATGTATGGAATGAACATTTTAATTTGATTCAATCCACAAAAAATCTAGAAAAATCAACACAACATGATTTATCTATATACGTAATTTTCATCATTATTATCTTATTGCAGAAGTTGCATACAATCGACCCGTACGTAGCGGAAACTTATAGTGCTAAAATCGCACATGTCATAATTCAGGTCGATTGGTTATTAAAAGTCATTATATGGGCTTGTAAGAACACAGAACAAGACATTTTATCTTTATCTGATACGAATTAACATTTATGTTCTGATTCTTAATTTCTTTTATAATTTTCCATTCATCCAGAATAACTTCAAGAGTCATTTCAGAAGGTATTATCATATTTTGATAGAATTATAGTTGACATTTTGATTATTCATATTTGGATGATACTCAAACATTATATCACCAATAATATTTTGCTTAATCCAAAACATAAAGTTTTGAATAAGCAAAACACTTGATTTATGCTCCCCCACATTCTTATCATCTCAATATTTATCATAAGATTTATCAAAAGCTTATGAGCATTAGTATTTTGAAATCCTTTCAAAAATTTCTTTTACTATCATAAGAAGCTTTATGACAATATCTTCTTTATGACATTACACCCACAACTTCCGAAGACATTAAGACGTTCATCGTGTGAGGGACAACAAATCTGTAGCACTTCTAATTTTCTTAACTTAGCCTCATAATATCACATAAAACAACATTATTACTTGGACATATAAAAGATTCATTAGTTTCCAAGTAAATATTAATGCATTTCATTCAACGAGAGAAATCACTGCTCATAAATTATTCGATATTTTCGTATCAAAACATCATTACGGTGGCTACCATTAGAAAGACATTTTTGGATTGCATGAAAAGAATTTACGTCAGTAAATATCATCATGCAATTTAGTGCAATTCTATGACATATCACCGTTGGCAGAAAATGTCATGAATCACAAAACATTATTGTACATATATGACTCAATTAAATCAATCAGATTTAATCTTAGAGTCAATAAATGTTTTAAAACTTTCAATTTCACGCTAAATCATCGTCAGGTAGAAAATAGCATAAAATTGTAAGACATAACGAAATATGAGTACTAAACATAAAATGACTCATGAAATTAAATTAACGTTGGTCAAAATAACTCCAAAATCAAAACTCTTAACTAATTTTGCGTTATACACCATTGGGCAGAAAATAGCACAAAATTGTCAAACATAAACTTTAAATAAATATGACTCAAAATTAAATCGACATTGGTCTAAAATAATTTCAGAGTCAACATTCTCAAATTGAGCAACCATTATAAATGTTAAATAAATTACATTATTTATTGATGCTTAAATGATAAAACTTAATCAATATATTATATCATCCAAATAAAATCATCCCTTTGGTTCAGATTTCATTTAGATTAAATAACATGCTTAAACATAACTTCATATGAATAAAAATTTCTCCATTTAAATCAGTGCTAAATTACACCGTAATAAAGTCAAGCATTATTGTGTACTAAAAAATAAAACATAGAAATGTTCCAGCATTCGTAGGCCCTAACCACGGCTAAGTATTTTCCAACAGCATAATTAAAAAATTAAAATATTGTTAGCCTAAGAAAACATGAAAAAAATCTTCCTGAGTCATTATTTATTGGGCCAAAGCCTGTGGCCGACGACCCGTTAAAATTCCTGGTCAGCCTGGCTCAAAAAAAACCACAAAAGAAAAAATTTCGTGCTGGGTTAAACAACATGGGCTGAAGCCTACAGCCAAAAACGACCCGTTAATCTCCACCCGCCGGCCTGTATTGTTTTGCCCAAATATGGGCCGTTCACAGCCATCCGACGGCTTAGATGCATCACGCGAGAAACAAAAGCAGCAGCCTCTGGAAAACCCTAGCTCACTCCTCCCCACTCCCCCGAAAAATCCTGATCGGACTTCACTGAGACGGGGAGAGAACTGCCGGAGCGGCGACGCTACCTCGGCGGCGCGCCCGTCCCGTTCCCGCGCGGCTCCGTGCTAGGTGCGCGCAAGATCTAGTGGCGTACAGGACGGCGCGGCCCTGGTTCCTTTGGCGAGCGCACGGCGCGGTTCATGCTCGCGCACAACACGGGGTGGCGAGGCGTACGGCGCGCATGAGAGCGGGGCCGATTCGAGTGCGTGCGGTGCGGATCCGTGCGGCGACGCCCGATTCAGCGCGGCCGGTTTCTTCTATGGCAAGCGCGCACGGGCCCACAGTGCGCAGGCGCAGCTCTTCCTCAATCGTGAAATGCCGGTGCCCACACTTGCACGCACGGAGTCGTGGGATACGTGAGGTGTGGCAGCACGGCGATGGTGCTGTCCTTAGGCGGCGATCGCGGATTAGCCAAGTGTGCAGCACCGAGTAGCACCAAAAACATCAGATGAGTCTTCCTTCCTTGTCAATTTTCTTTTATTCCGAATTTCGGTGATTTAATTCCGGGAAGAATATTCGGGCTAGGGTTAGGGTTTGGGGATTTTTTGCATCATAATCCAAACATATCTAATCTTTAATCACTAATCCGAGATGATTAGGGCATAATGATGATTAGGGTTGGCTCTGATGCCACTGTGAGATTTTAATCTCTTTCGGATTGAACATAATCATAAACCTAATCACCAATTATGAACCTAATAGGCATGATTAAGAACGGATTAGCAATACTTACTTGAATCTTGCATTCCCTTCTTTGATTGATTCTTCCAATGTGCGCCATCGATCCTTCCCGTCCGTGTTGCACGCTTTTTGATCGCCCATTTTGGACATTAGGGTTGAGAATAATGGAGTGTTAGTGTGTTAACATTTTCCTCTTTCTTATCCCATTTTTATAGTGCAACCGGACATGGGGATGGAGCCAGCGTCGGTTACAGTCCGCTCCCGATCGAAGCGGCTCTTTAGGGAACTCTCGGTAACGTCAGTTACTAGGCCTTTTTCCTTTTCTTTATTTATTTAACTTTTCTTCTTATTTTCTCAGGTTGGACCCGAGATAAAACCAACTGAATGTAGGCCTAGAGGGGGGTGAATAGGCCTTTTGAATTTTTGTCGGATCCTGCAACACTCAACAACAAGTTCAATACCAGAGAAATCGGACTAGTCCGGTAAAGTGCGGACTAGTCCGGTGTTTACGGACTAAGTTGATCAAGATTAATCGATTGGGTTGATTCTTTAATGTATGCAGCGGAAATATAGAATCAAACAACAGTTTAACAGTTATATATTGGATTATATCACAATTAAGGCTTGTGTTCAACAATTTAATGTAAATTGAACAATGAGTATCAAACCCTAGAGTAAGTAGATCAATTTGAGTGATGAACACAAAAAGGACAAGACACACGATTTATCCCGTGGTTCGGCTACCACGAAGGCAACCTACATCCATGTTGAGGAGCCCACAAAAGGACCGGGTCTTCTCCAACCCTACCCTCGTCGGATCGCTACGAAGGCCAACCCTCTTCCACTAATCACAAAGGGGTGAATAACCAAATTCAAGGGGCGTTCTCACACGTTGAGAGCTCCCTTAGATTACAAATCACAATGCCACCAAAAACACACTCAGAAATTACAATTGAAATGCAGGAGTGTGTTAGAGATTCAAACCAAGAGCTCAATGATGTGTGCCAAGTGTCTCTCCAATGATCTAGAAGTGATCCTCAAAGGATTGATCGATTTTGCACTTAATTTCGTGGAGAGAGGTGGTTTCTGAGTCTCTTGGGAGGTGTGACGGCGCTAGGGTTCGAGAGATTGTAAAAGTGGGTCGTGCACCTCTATTTATATGGGGTTTCTAAAAGTGACCGTTAGGGTTCAGAAGGATCAGACTAGTCCGTGGTGGTCACTGTACTAGTCCGGTGTGCTGTGTGTAGCAAACCCTAAGTGTCCCGAAATATCGGACTAGTCCGGTCGAAAACGGACTTGTCCGATTTCACTACTGGAAATCTTCGGACTAGTCCGATAGCCATCGGACTTGTCCGGACATATGAAACCCTAAGTGTGTTGGATGACAAGTCCGCACTTGGAGGACTTGTCCGATTTAGATCAGTGGGTATTTCGGACTAGTCCGTGTAAACATCGGACTTGTCCGAAGTGGATCAGAATGAATATCAGACTAGTCCGGTTAACAATGGACTTGTCCGATTTTGTGTGACTTGTGAAGTGTGTTGAGGACTAGTCCGCCCTGGGGAGGACTAGTCCAACTCAAGTCAGAAAAATATCGGACTAGTCCAACAGATATCGGACTTGTCCGATCTGGTGCAGAAAGGATATCGGACTAGTCCGGTTTATATCGGACTAGTCCGGTCCTGTGTAACTTTGAGCAATATGTGTGTGTGCTTAAATATGATTGAGCTCTTGGGTGTGTTTCCTTAACACACTCCATACACAATAATCTACTATTTCTTTTCCTTGAGCTCAAGTTCACTTTGCTCCTCATTATCCCTTCTTTTTGGTATTTTGCTCATTTTTCATTATTGGTCTGCATTCATCTCAACAAAAAGGTTAGGATCCCAATTGCTTGTCATAAATCATCCAAAACCCACAAGGGAGTCCTAGATGCACTTTCAATCTCCCCCTTTTTGGTGATTGATGACAACCAATTGAGATTTCACAAAATATGACAAAAAGAGATGAGATTTTCATAAAGTATGCACATATGACTCAAAAATACATCAAGCAGTAAGAGAAATATCCATATGTGCATTCTTTATGGTGGGACGCATAACTAAGTGCATTGAAACATTGAGAATGAAATAATTTACATTGATGAATCAATACAAAGTACATATGTCATTTCAGGAGCTAAATTGCAGATTTCAACACATATTTGCAAATTAATTAAGCATTTCAACACAGAACCATAGTTAACATGTAAACAGCGTTAAGGCATTAGAATCACAAAGAAAGATAAAGAGAACTCTCTCCTTGCACCCTACCACAGCTAAAGCTAAGACTCCCCCTCAATCTCTCTCCCTTTGGCATCAAGACACCAAAAAGAGAGAGAGGAGGGTTCTAAGATCTTCACTCTTCACTGACGGTCCTCTCTTCATCGTCTTCATCTTCTTCGCTTTCCGCTTGACGAGGAGGAGAGGGAGGAGGAGTGGAGTCGCTCGAGCCCCCAATGCCAAAGTAGGCAAGCTCGGAGGGGTTCAGAGGCCCGAGCTCGGTGAAGTCTGGGTCGGACTCCTCAAAAATCACTAGAGATCCAATGGGGTCGATCTCCAGCTTCTGGCAGATTTGCTTCATATTGGCCTTTATATACTTCATGTCCTCCTTTCTTCTATTCTTGAACTTATGGACCTTCACTTCGGTCTTTTTCCAGGAGGAAAATATGGCGGTCAAGTACTTGAGGATCCTACTCTGATCCTCTCTGAGGGGCTTCCCTAGAGGTAGGGACAGCCCTAGCACCGCTTCTTGATCTTGCCGGTGCCTCGGGACTCGAGGCCGGCGAGGGAGCAGCCTGGACACTCACTGGTTGTGGCTTCTGAGGCCTCAAAGGAGTGTGCTCCACATCCTTCACGAACTCAATACCTGTGACTTTCTCGATCATATACATGAGGTAGGGAGCATAGCCACATGACCTGTTAGGCATGCAGGATATGTTGACCATATCATTCCAAATGTATTCCGCCACATCAAATGGGCGGTCCTTGCTTATGACTCTCATTAGGGTTCGGAGGTAACCCTGCACGCTCCCAGCATCTCCATCTTTAGGAGCAATAGTCTTCCTCAGCACTCTGTTGAGGACCACAAAGAATGGTTTCATGTTCTTTGTAGAGGGAGGGACATACTTTGAGTTCGGCTCATATAGGAATTTCATCCTATCCTTCTCCATGACACCTATGTTGTGGATGATCAGTCTGTCATGTTCAGAGGTGTCCAGATGGAGCAGATTAGCAAAGTCCTCTTGAGTGATACTATACTTAGATCCGTGTGTCATCCAAGTAACACTCTCTTCATCCTCACTTGAGAAGTGGCAAGTTGCAAAGAACTGTGCAATCACTTCATCATTCCAGTTATGCCTGAAGGCAAAGAGATCCTTCAGGCCATGCCTCTCAACTGCTGCAATGACTTCATCAAAAGCTGAGCACTTCTTCTTCTCAAGGTGTGCCCAGTAAATCCACTGACTGCGCACCACGGGGGTCTTCATCGGTAGATACACCAATTTGTAGAAGTCTGCATGGAAGTTGCACCAAAACCTTCCATCGACAGCTTGCTTTGGCCTGCCATACCAGTCAATGCTTCTGAACTTGGCTGCAGAATCACTGCCCTTGCCGTTGAACTTCTCCTCATTAGGGTCCCGGACCCCTTCCCTGGGAGCATGGAGCTTCAAGGGCCCGACTGGCCCCGTTGCTATCCCCTTGCCCTTGCCCTTGGCTTGGCAGGCACTTGCCGAGCTAGGGCCACCACCAGCCTTAGAGGCTGGCACCTTGGAGGCCGGCTTCTTCGCTAGCACTTTCCTTCGAACCTGAGGAGGGGAAGGAGCAGGCTCGGAGGGTCTTTCTTGGCGCTTCTTGCCAAGACCCGTCGAGGACCGAGGTGCCACTTCGTGGTCCAACTCGGCCTCAAAGTCGGAGATTTCGTTGTTTGAGCTTCACATGATCTGAGAATGATTTTGCAAGAATGATGGTAAGTGATACAAGTCATAGGTATGAAAAGATAGCAATGAACTTCATTGAGGAATTGAAAAATTAGGTTTTCAGTTCAGAAACGTCGGACTTGTCCAGTGCACAGGCACGGACTAGTTTGGAGGACCGGACTTGTTTGTGCATGGACCGGACTAGTCCGGTGTTCATCCTCAAAAACCAAACAGATTGGTCAAGGGATGATTCCTAATGCAAATCTAGTCTAGCATACATGTAGTACATCAAATAAGCATGTATCTAGTGAAGGATGCTAGGCTATACGATCAACAATGAAGAAAAACAAGATTTCTAAGGTTTTGAAGAAATTTAACGAAGAAATCAATTGAAGCTTGAAGGTTTGGGGGTTGGAGGCCGGACAAGTCCGCTAGCTTCAATCCCCAAGAGGTCAAGCTTGATCTCCGCCCAAATGTGGACTTTTTCGACGGAAGGAGCAGAGAATAGCCTTGGTAGCTCGAGCGCAAGAGAGAGGAAGGCGTGAGCAAATGTGTGGATGAGAAGATTAGGGTTTGGTGGCGGCTAGGGTTATGGACACAAAAAATCGGACAAGTCCGGACATGACCGGACTAGTCCGAAGTCATCCAGAGAGCTATATCGGACTGGTCCGTGGTCTATCGGACTAGTCCGGTCTAACCGGCACTCTGCGGACTAGTCTGCAAGAGCGGACTAGTCCGGGTAACCATAGACTAGTCTGTGGTCACCAGGAGAAATTGCATAGACCATTCATATATATTTGAAGGTTCATTAATAGAGAATAGGTGGGACAAAACAAATCAATTAATCTTGATGAATTTGACCAGTAAGCATACAACAATCACACAATGGTCATAATTCATAAAGATCTAATAATTGACATAGTTTTTCGAGAAAAAATGAAGAGGGATGATTTTCACAATTCAGTCAAGATTTTGAAGAGTTCATACAGGTATGCAACTTTTTAAGCCACACTCCGAGAATCCAGGATATTTAGTTCATCTCGGAGTTCGCAAAAACGTTTTTCATCAAGTGGCTTGGTGAATATGTTGGCCAATTGTTTTTGGGTGTTGACATGTGAGATGGTAATGTCTCCTTTCATGGAATGGTCTCTCAGGAAATGATGTCTTATGTCTATGTGTTTAGTTCTAGACTGCTCAACTGGATTGTGGGCTATTTTAATGGCACTCTCATTGTCACAAAGGAGAGGAATACGGTTCAAATTGTAACTGTAATCCCTTAGAGTTTGTCGCATCCAAAGGAGTTGTGCACAACAACTCCTGGCTGCAACATACTCCGCTTCGGCTGTGGATAAAGCAATGGAATTTTGTTTCTTAGATGACCAAGAAACTAAGGATCTCCCTAGGAAGTGGCATGTGCCGGAGGTGCTTTTTCTATCTACTTTGCACCCGACATAATCTGAATCGAAGTAACCAATGAGATTGAATTTTGAGCCTTTTGGGTACCAAAGACCAAGGTTGGGTGTATGAACTAAATATCTCAAGATTCTTTTTACGGCTGTCAAGTGACATTCCTTAGGGTTGGCTTGAAATCGTGCACACAAACATACACTCAACATAATATCTGGCCTAGATGCACATAAGTAAAGTAGAGATCCAATCATGGAGCGATATACCTTTTGATCGACGCTAGGTCCATCTTCATTGAGAACTAAGTGGCCATTCGTTGCCATGGGGGTCTTTATGGGCTTTGCCTTGTCCATGCCAAACTTCTTGAGTATGTCCTGTCTATCATGATTTTGGTGGTCGGGGAACTCTTCGTCTTCAAATCCGGGTGGTTGCTCCACGTACACCTCTTCCTTGATCGGTCCGTTGAGGAAGGCGCTTTTCACGTCCATTCGATATAGCTTGAAATCATGGTGAGTAGCATATGCAAGTAATATTCTAATAGATTCAAGCCTAGCTACTGTAGCAAAAGTCTCATCAAAATCCAAACCTTCGACTTGTAAGTACCCTTTGGCCACAAGTCGCGCCTTGTTTCTTGTTACCACTCCGTGTTCGTCTTGTTTGTTGCGGAAGACCCACTTGGTGCCCACTATGTTTGCATTGGGTCTTGCCACAAGTTCCCACACCTCGTTCCTCTTGAAGTTGTTCAATTCTTCTTGCATTGCCACCACCCAGTCCAGATCCTTCAATCCATCCTCAATCCGGTGAGTAGCTCATAGGGAGTTTTCTTGAGTAGTCGATGAAGATAAAGCCGATTTTCGGCGTGGCAAGCGGTGTTAATCGCTTCCGCCCAAAATCGATCTGAAGTCTTGTATTCATCGAGCATAGTTCTTGCCATCTCTATGAGTGTTCGGTTCTTCCTTTCGGCAACTCCATTTTGTTGTGGTGAATATGGCGCTGAAAATTCGTGCTTGATGCCCTCTTCATCAAGGTACTCCTCCACTTGTATGTTCTTGAACTCCGTGCCATTGTCGCTTCGAATACTCTTGATTGACAATGAAAACTCGTTTTGAGCTCGCTTGAAGAATTTCTTGAGTGTTCCTTGTGTTTCTGACTTATCATGCAAAAAGAAAACCCAAGTGAAGCGAGAAAAGTCATCAATGATAACCAAACCGTATTTGTTACCGCCGATGCTTAAGTAGGCAACTAGACCAAACAAGTCCATGTGAAGTAGTTCGAGCGGTCTTGTTGTAGTCATGATGTTCTTTGCGGGATGATGTGCTCCAACTTGCTTCCCGGCTTGGCACGCGCTACAAGGCCTGTCTTTCTCAAAAACAACATCTTTCAAACCTCGGATGTGATCGCCCTTGAGGAGTTTTTGAAGATTCCTCATACCAACATGCGCTAGCTGTCTATGCCACAGCCAACCCATGTTGGTTTTTGCAATCAAGCATGTGTCAAGTTCGGCTTTATCCTTGTTGAAGTCAACAAGGTAAAGCTTTCCCTTCAACATACCCTTGAATGCAATGGAACCATCACTCCTCCTTGAGACGGTCACACCCTTGTTAGTGAACAAGCAATTATAACCTTTGTCACATAGTTGAGATATTGACAGCAGGTTATAATCTAAAAATTCAACATGTAAAACATGAGAAAGCGTGTGTTCAGAGGATATTGCAATTTTACCAGTACCGAGCACTTTTCCTTGACTATTATCTCCGAAGCAGATGCCTTCGTTTTGGTCCTCGTTTTCTTCATATTCCACGAACATCCTCCTTTCTCCAGTCATGTGGTTGGTGCATCCACTGTCTAGCACCCATTTGGATCCACCGAAGGAATAGGCCTTGCGTTTACCTTCCTTTGCCATGAGACAAGTGCCATTTCCCTTCTTTGCACCGAGTGTGGGGAAGAGTGTGGATTTCTTGGATGTGCTTTCTATGGCTATGCTAGCCATCTCTTCTTCATCGGATGATGAGGACTCATCGTTTGAGTCCCACTCCTTCCCAATGTGTGCTTGTTCGGCTTGTTTCTTCTTCTTGAAGAATTTCTTAGGTTGAGGCTTGGTTTCTTTAGTTTTCTTCTTGTTGTCCTCATACGGGCAATTGACTATAAAGTGGTTATACTCACCACAATTATAGCACGCCCGCCTCATCTTTGGCTTCGTCCTTTCCTTGTACTTTCCTTCACTTGATTTTGTTCCTTGTCTCTTCTTCATTATTCTCTTGAACTTTTTCATGAACAAAATCATATCCTCTTCATCTAGCTCACTACTCTCGTCATCACTGTCCTCCTCTAGTTGTGCTTCTCTTGCTTCTTTGGATAGAGGCTTGAGAGTAGATTTTAGGGCAACTCCTTTCTTCTTGGCCGAGGTGAGGTCGGCAATTTGTTTGACGTGCTTGGCTTGTTTCTCCATCATTTCAAAGTTGATAATTTTACCAAGCATTTCATCCGGAGTCATCCTTTTGTAACCGGGGCTTTCTCTGATCATTAAGCATAGCGTGACATTGCGAGGCATAAAAGCTCTAAGGATGAGCTTTACCACCTCGTGGTCATTCCACTTCTTGCTCCCATATGATCGAACCTTGTTGACAAGTGTCTTCAATCGATTGTACATGTCCTGGGGTGACTCGTCTTCCTCAATTGCGAATCTTCCTAGTTCCCCTTCGATCATTTCAATTTTTGCCTCACGCACATGCCGGTCACCTTCATGTGCTGTTTGTAGTGTATCCCATATCTCCTTAGCAATTTCGAGTCCATCCACCTTGGTGAACTCGTCTCGACTGAGAGAGGAGGTGATTACGGTTGCGGCTTGAGCGTTTCTATGGATGGCCTGCTCTTGACTTGGGGTGAGCTCTTCGTCGTCATCCGGAATATCTATCCCTGTACATACAACATGCCACAAACTTGGGTTGAGGGAAATCAAATGCATCTTCATATTCTGCCTCCACATGGAGTAATCACTCCCATCGAAGTGTGGGGCTTTTCCATGTGGGATAGATAAGTAGTGATTGTTATTGGAATTTAGACGATCATAATTAAAAGGATATCGGGAGTAGTCGGTGTGACTACTCCCCTTCTTCTTCTCTTCAACTTTCGCTTTCCCTTTTGAAAGTGCCTTCTTTCTGAGGAGCGCCTTTAGCTCCAGCGTCTCCTCATCGTCATCCTCGAAGTCTTGAATGGCTTCGAGGTACTTCTCCAGTTTTTGGGTCTTGTCGTTGTTGACTTCCTCTTGGTTGTTGATTTTGTGGACGTCCTTCATGTCCGACATGATCTCTTCGAGTGGTTAAACTCTTTCTTGAGGAACCTCGCTCTGATACCAATTGAATGTAGACCTAGAGGGGGGGTGAATAGGCCTTTTGAATTTTTGTCAGATCCTGCAACACTCAACAACAAGTTCAATACCAGAGAAATCGGACTAGTCCGGTAAAGTGCGGACTAGTCCAGTGTTCACAGACTAAGTTGATCAAGATTAATCGATTGGGTTGATTCTTTAATGTATGCAGCGGAAATATAGAATCAAACAACAGTTTAACAGTTATATATTAGATTGTATCACAATTAAGGCTTGTGTTCAACAATTTAATGTAAATTGAACAATGAGTATCAAACCCTAGAGTAAGTAGATCAATTTGAGTGATGAACACAAAAAGGACAAGACACACGATTTATCCCGTGTTTTGGCTACCACGAAGGCAACCTACATCCACGTTGAGGAGCCCACAAAAGGACCAGGTCTTCTCCAACCCTACCCTCGTCGGATCGCCACGAAGGCCAACCCTCTTCCACTAATCACAAAGGGGTGAATAACCAAATTCAAGGTGCGTTCTCACACGTTGAGAGCTCCCTTAGATTACAAATCACAATGCCACCAAAAACACACTCAAAAATTACAATTGAAACGCAGGAGTGTGTTAGAGATTCAAACCAAGAGCTCAATGATGTGTGCCAAGTGCCTCTCCAATGATCTAGAAGTGATCCTCAAAGGATTGATCGATTTTGCACTTAATTTCGTGGAGAGAGGTGGTTTCTGAGTCTCTTGGGAGGTGTGACGACGCTAGGGTTCGAGAGATTGTAAAAGTGGGCCGTGCACCTCTATTTATATGGGGTTTCTAAAAGTGACCGTTAGGGTTCAGAAGGATCAAACTAGTCCGTGGTGGTCACCGGACTAGTCCGGTGTGCTGTGTGTAGCAAACCCTAAGTGTCCCGAAATATCAGACTAGTCTGGTCGAAAAAGGACTTGTCCGATTTCACTACTGGAAATCTTCAGACCAGTCCGATAGCCATAAGACTTGTCCGGACATATGAAACCCTAAGTGTGTGGGATGAAAAGTCCGCACTTCGAGGACTTGTCCGATTTAGATCAGTGGGTATTTCGGACTAGTGCGTGTAAACATCGGACTTGTCCGAAGTGGAAGTGGATCAGAATGAATATCGGACTAGTCCGGTTAACAACGGACTTGTCCAATTTTTTGTGACTTGTGAAGTGTGTTGAGGACTAGTCCGCCCTGGGGAGGACTAGTCCGACTCAAGTCAGAAAGATATCGGACTAGTCCGACAGATATCGGACTTGTCCGATCTGGTGCAGAAAGGATATCGGACTAGTTCGGTTGATATCGGACTAGTCCGGTCTTGTGTAACTTTGTGCAATATGTGTGTGTGCTTAAATATGATTGAGCTCTTGGGTGTGTTTCCTTAACACACTCCACACAATAATCTACTATTTCTTTTCCTTGAGCTCAAGTTCACTTTGCTCCTCATTATCCCTTCTTTTTGGTATTTTGCTCATTTTTCATTATTGGCCTGCATTCATCTCAACAAAAAGGTTAGGATCTCAATTGCTTGTCATAAATCATCCAAAACCCACAAGGGAGTCCTAGATGCACTTTCACCAACATACATGATCCAGCAGGTACTGCGCCAAATGGCTGAAAGCCTTGGAGTACTTGTGAGCACTCCTCCTGCCTTGCTTGATTTCAAGAAGTTCTTGAAGCTTTCTTTTCATAATCCCGGGAGGCATGTGATAGGCGCGGAACGCCTCCTGGAATTCAGTCCAAGTCATGGCGTGACCAGCCGATAGAGAGGCGATGTGATTCGCCCACCATGCACTGGCAGAGCCGTGGAGCTGCTGCGTCGTGAAGAGCACCTTCTGCTGTTCGGTGAATTGGAGCAACCTGAACTTTGCTTCAGTTGTGCACACCCAGTTGTCCGCCTCAAGTGGTTCATCGGCCTCCGTGAAGACCGGTGGATGAGTCGCCAAGAAATCCGAGTAGGTGCTGTGTTGAGGTTGATGATTGCCTCCGTCTGGACGTCCCCACTAACGGGATGTAGTCTGCACGAGGGTTCGCAGCAGCTCGGTCTGCTCGTTACACGAACCCACCATTTCTGCAATCACATCTGCCAACGTAAGTAGAGGAGGAGGTTGCGGTGACGGTGGCGGTGGCGGTGGTCGCTGATCCTGAGTTCTTTGTTGCTGGGAGTCATCACCTCCCTGGCTCGAGCCACCGATCTCAACCGTGTTACGGGTGCGCACCATTCGGCAGTCACAACCATGAATTCAACATGAGACGTGATATTGTAAGATCACTCGAGGATAAAAACAATAGTGTGCGTATTAATAACAAAACTTGCATAACGGTAACATATATTGATAAAGTATAGACTTAATACAAAATACTTACCTGGACCAATGTTACAATAGCGAACTCCAAAATAATGAACTCCATGGATTGAAGTTCATTTTGACTAATGTTGGTCGCGACGGGACGTTATGCGCATTATCGTGCGAATACGCTCTCTTATCTTCAATATGATACAAATATGGTCATAAAAAGAAAAGAGTTTTGAGTGGGTCAAACCCTCAATCCCGCTGGTAAATGGTTGAGTATCTACATATGGTCTGTTATGACACTTCTCGAAGTGAAATCGAGTACCAGATTCATAACAAAAACCAAATTATGTCAAACCGATGAAGTTTCTGTTGAAACCTGACCAGCCTGTACTCAAACAAAAATTGAGCCCAGTAAATGGCCGAATCAGATCTTGAGGTGAACTAAAAAGTTGAAGAACGCTTCAAGAAATTTCAAAACAGTTTTGGTTTGCCTCCATATAGTTTCTGGTTAAGGAGATATGGCATTGTAAACATGACAGTTTTTCTGGAAATTTTTAACCGCACCTCCTTTGTTTATGCTGATTTTGGGCCACAATTTCCAGATATAAAACTTAACAATTTACAACAGCCACAGATTACCAAATTGTAATACATATTACAAGGATTCCAGAAACGTCTTGCATGGCCCGGTTCGAGTTTTCAAGAGTAAGATATGGTCAAAACAATACGGAGTCCAGAGAGGGTTCCAGTTTCTGTCCAGTTTGGCAGATTTTGGAACTTTGAAATTTTGAACAGGTTAAAGGGGAATTCAGCTCTGCAGTTGAACATAAAAGTTTTAAAGGAAATCCTAAAATTTTCATCCATGTAATATACACCTTCATTGGAGTTCTCTACTGGGAGATATGGTTTATCAAAGTCAGGTCTTTTTCTGGCAGAAAACAGAACACTCTGTTTTTGAATCGGTGACTTCAAAACCTACTCCAATTTTGAAACCTTAGTTCAAAATCAGAGCTCGATAGCTAATATAAGTATTTTTATATCTTATCAGTTCCATTTTACAGCAAGGTGGTTAATACATCAATGGGATACATGTCGGTATTACGTGCCTCACAAAAGTGAAAATTCTAATCCGGTATTCTGGCATACGTCTCAATTGTAGCCTTAATGATGTTCACTTGCAAACAATTTATAAGCGCAATACGATTACACGGTCAGTGTAGCTGCATAAGACACACAATTTACAATACACTCATTATGGTGCCATACGCACGGGTGATCATTTCAGGTAGTCACAATGATATATATGAAAGTAAGACATTTGTCCCGTATCTTTCCATACGGGCCGCCTCGAGCTGAGCCACATCTCGAGGTACACGACCGGATTTTCTACAACCCAGTGGGGGTCCCACGTCTTTGCATAATGTTGCACCAGTAGGAGGCGCATTGGGTTATGGACCACCCGACGGGGTCCCACGTCTTTGCCTAATTCTGCACCAGTAGGGGGCGCTTTCGCGTGTTTATTAATAAACACACTACATGCTTTTCAACAGCACGATAGGTGCCCACATCATTTATCTCTTACGCTAGGGATCAACGATGCGTATGGTCCTTTGAAAATTGAACGTTCAAGAGTAGCATACTTCGTGTTTTTGACCACACGATTGGGTATCTTCGCTTTTGCCTGGAGCACACCAGGGAACAACGTTTTCATATGTTCTTAGAACCATGAGAAGGTTCAGAGACCCATATTAACTCCCATGCCAAGCCACGGGGGACAATCATCGTATTACCTCTCGTACGGAGAACATACCGCAATTGATACGCATGCAGTGGTGTACCTTATCTCTTACCTGATGTCGGAGCGTCATTACATAATATAATAACATATATGTTAGCTTCGCCACCTTAAGTAACTATGCTAATAATATTCCTTATGTGGGGTACGATCGATTCTTCACTGTAAACCTAAATTTTTCTCGTAATAAGATCCTTTTTAAGGGTACTATTTCCAATGCGGCTCTGGTACCAGGATGTGAGGACCGGAGTCCCAACATTCTAGGAATCGCACTTGGGTGGTGTTGTGCGATGCGGTACCAAACAGCACACAGAAAAATGTACATCATATTACATAAAACAACATAGTGTTATACAAGCTTTGTCTTTTACAAATGATATACATTAAAATACACTACAGTGGAAGATAAGTTCATAGCTCTCGACACTCAAGCCTAAGCTATGCAAAAGTCATTCCGTTCAGCCTGCGAACAGAATCACACTAGCAGCACACAAATCACATCATGGCGGCGTGCAGGGTTCCCACTCAGCCGTGTACCCCGACGGGGCAACACCTTACCAGTGAACCGTTCATCATATATGTCATTATCTGCAACAAAAACGTAAAATAGCAACCGTGAGCACGAAGGCTCAGCAAGACTTAACCTTATCCACTAAATGGAACTCTATATGCAGGATATACGTAATATAGGACAGAAGTTTGCAATAAAAGACTCGCCTAAATGTTAGTCCTTACTTTCAGCTTTTAGCAGCAAATTAAGGCTTCATGAATCTGAATTTTAGTGAGCAACCTATTCTAAACATACAAGTATCAATACATAATTATTTCGTAAAGCATGATTCAATAATATTCAACTCCAAATAATTAACTACGTCACGACTCAGTGAACAAGCGACACTCAATAACCGCGAGAGACGGCGACTCGAATCTATATACACCTGCAGGGATACCCGAATAGCACGACATATACACCCACACTTGAAGCTGTGAAGGCACACTCCACTGATGTTGTATGCTGCAACCTTTCACCCGCTACCTACACTTCAGACTGATCCCACCACTATGAGGAGGAGGCCCCCACACGGAGTATGACGTACTCGCTGGCAGATTTACACCTTGCTACTCTCAACCCGCACTTATAAGGTTGTGGGGTATGCCTTGACGCTAAGGTGGACAAGTTACATCGGTTTACTGGGTCCCATATATCCAGTATGCCTTCGGTACATTCAAACTTGCTCAACAGGGCCGCACATAGATCGGTCCTTGACCGACACAGGCACAGCTACAGCTCACAGGCCCCGATGTCCTGCTACTCCTACTCCACGCCTGGTCTCATATTTAACCAAATGGTTAATCTCTCACTCGACCAATCCCGTGTGAACCCAATTCCTGAACTCACGAGTAGATACCAACTAATCAACTTCTGACGAAGCAACTATAACATTAAGCATAGCATGGACACATCGAGGACTTAACCAACTACCCTTCTCTCATGGGTTCTCTGGTCATGCATGTGGAAAACACCAAGAAAACCTAGACCAAATACACAATACATTCTAACCTATATAGTGTGATACAAATAAAATTTCAAAATGCTGTTAAATGCAAACCGGGGCTTGCCTGACTATGAGACAGATTAAAGTTAGTTTCCGGGTTGATGACTTTCAGTGGCTCCTGGGTCTTCTCAAGCTCGGCAACTATTCAGTATGCAAAGAATAATGCAAGTGAATCAATATTGGTATTATTGCATAGCTCAATGGAAATACAGATAAGTATATTATATAAAGGCTGCTGGTTCTGGAAATTTTACAGTGGACACTAGGTTATATGGACGAGGTTCTGGCCAAATTTGGGTTAAGTTAATGGAAGTATCTATTGTATAAAATTCAATGTAGATAAACCCCTCCCAGAATTTTCACGGGCAATCTTGGAATTTAACATGTCTAAAAGTTAGTTTTATGTTTAGAGGAGGTAAATATTTGACTCAACAAAATTGGTTTCATAATTTTATAAGCATTATACTGTGAGATATTGAATTTACAAGTTTGAACAATTTGCTGAAAATTTTCTGTACATTTTGGAATTTTTAGGTACATACAGATTGGAAACACAATTTGGCTATACCAATCAACTCAAATGGACCTGAAACGTTTACTGGAACTTAAGGGAATTATTTGGAATGATTTGGCCAATTTTGGGAATTTTTGAATGACTTGAGATTCAGAAATTAATTAAAATAGCATTTTCTTCATGGAACTATTGAGTTCAACTTAGGAATTTTGCACCACTTGAAAGTATATATCATCCTGGTTCCAACAAAATTTAGTTGGAAATTTTTTGAGAAGTATTCTAGGAGATATGGATTTTCAAAGTTGGAACCAAATCTGGAATTAAATTGGGAAAGTTTGAATAAAGAAAGGGGGCCATGGGTTTAAAATGGACCAGTAGCATTCAAGCCACACGGGGCCACACAGTTTACCCACAGCCACATCAGATCCAAGAGTCACAAAAGATCCCAAGCAAAATCTTTCTCTGGCTGACAGCCAGACCCACCAAGGTTGTCTTCAACCTTGCGCCCGGCGGCGACCTGGCGTCACCCAACGGCGGCGCCTCGCCGCAGCCCGACCTAGGGCATCTCAGCCTACCAGATTCGCCGCCCCCACCTAAAAATTGATGAGGAACTCGGTGGTGGAGCTTCCAACCGTGATAGATGGCCGAAAAGAGGCACTCGATGGTGGCGGAGGAACCTAGGGTTCCGGTGAGGTCAAACCCACCTAAACCTAGCTCAAACCGCTCGGGAATCACTATAAAATCTTCATTGGATCATGTTGAGGACGAATGGAAGGTGTAAAATGGGTGGGACGGCCAGAAATTGCATCATGTTGAGGACGAATAGAAGGTGTAAAATGGGTGGGACGGCCAAAAATTATGAGCTCGATAGTGAATCGACGCGTTTTCAAAAGCGGAGGGGAATAATAGATGTCCATCTTAATTACTCGATGATTCTTCTTCGAGGTGACACCCTGGATGTGTAGAAGATAATAATTCATGCCCACGAAGAATTGTTACACGTAGAAAGTGAATATTGCTCGCGACCTAACTCTGTTCATACCCGAAACTCGTAGCAAGAAAAGGAAATATGGGGGCTATGGTCCACGGCATGGGCTCAAATTTTACCAGCAGCTAGTATATGAATAGGCAAACCTTTTTGCTTCAAGGACCGAGTTGAGAACTTGCTTGTCTCAGGGGGGGCGACGATGCATCGACGGGCGGCACTTGAAAAACAGAGGATGGCGGTCGGAATTCTTCAAGTTCCTCGCCGGAGAGGCTCCAACTGAGCAAGAAATTGGTTAAAACAGCTGCACAAAATGTTGAGGAATGATAGGCTGCAAAGAAAACCGATCAATACCGATGATCCTTGATGGATTTCGAGGGGAAGGGGAAGAACTTGCCGGGAGCAAAGTCTTGCACCAGAGAACGAAGCAAAGGCGAAGTGCTTGACTTTAGGGCTTGGAGGAAGATAAAGTGGAGCCTTGGGCGTGCTGTATGCAGCTGGAGGCAACCTCAAGCAAGCAGGCAGCTCTGTGGCAATTGCATGCCGTGTGGTGTCACCCTGGGAAGAAATAACAGAGCATCCTTAGATTGACTGGTGGGTCCCACTTGCTCTCCCTCATCCACATCTCCGCTCATTCAATTCTACCACCTAATTCAGCCCAAATATTGTTAGATAATTGTGGGAAGGCTAAATTAATTATGGAGAATTTGATTCTGAATTCAGATTGTTGATTTGACCAAGATTCATTTGATTTCAAACTTGAATTTGAATTCGAGTTGGATTCTGTCGAAGATGTTTTTGCGACACTCCCCCCAGACCTGCTAAGGAGCTGCCCGCGGAGGTTCTTTTTAGGTTGGGGTGAATTTCTTGGATCTACAAGCACGATAAACACGAGGATTTTTACGTGGTTTGGGCTGCCGAGAGGCATAATACCCTACATCCACGAGGGGTTGTGTTGTATTGCACATGCTCAGCCCATGGTGAGCGTGAGATCCGTATGAGTGAGCTGAGACCGTCCTTTTCTGTCGTGGCTGCCCAGTCCTTTTATAGGTGAGGGCCGGCAGCTTACATTATGTCTGGGGCCCGACAGGTAGCCCCGGTTTCATTAGCCTTGAAAGCGCATTAACTTGCCTTGATGACACGTTAATGGGTCTTGATGGTGCATTAACGTGTCTTGATGACATGTTAATGGGTCTTCATGGTGCACCATGGTGTCTTGATGACACATTAATGCAGTGTTGATGGCGTGTTAATACGGTCTTGAGTGTACACGTCGCCTTCCAGAGCTGCGGGGCGCGCGGTGGCGGCGTCGGACCTCTCCTCGGCAGAGAAGCTAGGCCCCGAGGCAGCACCAGACCTCTCCCCAGCGGGAATGATAGGTCTGCAGTCCTTGAGGCCATGGCAGCACCGGACCTCTCCTCAGCGGGGAGGCTTGATCTGGAGTCTTCGAGACGTGTGGCACCACCGGACCTCTCGTCAGCAGGGAGGCTAGGTCCGGAGTTTTTGAGACGCGTGGCACCAACGGACCTCTCCTCAGCGGGGAGGCTAGGTCCGGTTTCGTCGGGACACGTGGCAGCACCGGACCTCTCCTCACCAGAGAGGCTAGGTCCGGAGCTGCAGGTTGTCGAAGCTGTCTTGTCTTCCTTGTACACGGGGGTACCCGGTCTGCAGGGTATTGACAGTGGCCCCCAGGCCCACCTCGAGGGAGGCGATAATCTCGGAGGTGGGGCCACCATCATTAATGCTAAGAACGTCAACAGTGGGCGCCCCTGAGAGGTGTCGGTGTCGGAGCTTGAGGTTCGAAGGCAGAACCCAAAGGGTGAAGTCCTGCACAAGAGTGACAACAAAAAGAGTAATAGTGCTCATTGTTTACAATCTTCCTGCCCTCAGTTTTGTTGTGGGCAGACAGAAAGATGTAACAGAGCAAAAAAGGGAATACTATGCATAATAATTAAGCATAATTATGTGAACATGGTGACAGTATCCGGATTTTGGTTATTTCTTTGTCTAGGAGCATGCGCCTTTCAATCCCCGTTACTGAACCGCAGTGCTGGGGAGGAAGAGTGCGCTGGCTTAGGGTCACGGGGCACTTGCTGAGAGTGCAAGACCAGGCTAAGTAGGCTGCACACTCTTGACCTGCCACTGACATTAGTCTTCCAGGGAACGTCCAGCCCCAGTACTCAGCCACAATGTTGGAAAGGTAGAGTGTGCATATTTAGGGTGCAGGACCAGTCTAAGAAGGTAGCACACTCCGGACCTCCAGTATTCAGCCGCAAGAAAGGTAGAGTGCGCATAGTTAGGGTGCAGGACCAGGCTAAGCAGGCAGCGCACTCCGGACCCTCTATTGGCATTAACCTTTCGTGGGAGTGACCGTTTAGCGACATGGGACTCTGAATAAGAAAATAACCAAGAACATCGGATACGTCATAGTTACCTGGTGGCATCATTGTTGTCGTGGTCGCAGGTAATCACCGTATGGTAGCGGAAGTAGCCATGAGGCAAAGTGCACAGGCTTAGGGTCACGGGGCACTTGCTGAGAGTGCACGACCAGGCTAAGCAGGCTGCACACTTTGGACCTCTCACTGGCGGCGGTAGTGTAGCCACCGGAACACGGAGCGTGTGTCCGTCGGGTCAGCCCGCTATGGAGCGGGAAGTGGCGCCGTCTTCCTTGCTCTCTTCATGGCACGGGGGTCGAGAAGAGTCGGCGATGGACTGAAGATTCACAATCGAGGTGAGACTCGTCGATGAAAAAAAGTGCTCGCCCCTTCCTGGCGCGCCAAATTGTCGAAGATGTTTTTGCGACACTTCCCACGGACCTGCTAAGGAGCGGCCCGCGAAGGTTCTTTTTAGGTTGGGGCGAATTTCTTGGATCTACGAGCACGATGAACACGAGGATTTTTATGTGGTTCAGGCTGCCGAGAGGCATAATACCCTACATCCACGGGGGGTTGTGTTGTATTGCACATGCTCAGCCCATGGTGAGCGTGAGATGTGTATGAGTGAGCTGAGACCGTACTTTTTTGTTTCGTGGCTGCCCGGTCCTTTTATAGGTGAAGGCCAGCATCTTACATTATGTCCGGGGCCCGACAGGTGGCCCCAGTTTAATTAGCCTTGAAAGTGCATTAATGTGCCTTGATGACATGTTAATGGGTCTTGATGGTGCATTAACGTGTCTTGATGAAATGTTAATGGGTCTTCATGGTGCACCATGGTGTCTTGATGACACATTAATGCAGTGTTGATGGCGTGATAATACAGTCTTGAGTGTACACGTCGCCTTCCGGAGCTGTTGGGCGCACGGTGGCAGCATCGGACCTCTCCTCGGCAGAGAAGCTAGGTCCGGAGGCAGCACCGGAGCTCTCCCCAGCGGGAATGATAGGTTCGGAGTTCTTTAGACGCGTGGCAGCACCAGACCTCGCCCCAGCGGGGAGGCTAGGTCCGAAGTCTTTGAGACGCATGGCACCACCGGACCTCTCCTCAGCGAGGAGGCTAGGTCTGGTTTCGTCGGAACACGTGGCGGCATCGGACCTCTCCTCAGTGGGGAGGCTAGGTCCGGAGTCTTCGAGACGTGTGGCACCACCGGACCTCTCCTCAGCAGGGAGGCTAGGTCCAGTTTTGTCGGGACACATGGCAGCACCAGACCTCACCTCAGCGGAGAGGCTTGGTCTGGAGCTACAGGTTATCAAAGTTGTCTTGTCTTCCTTGTACGCGGGGGTGCCCGGTCTGCAGGGTATCGACAGATTCAATGTAGCTATTGAATTAAATAGCAAACTTACTTAAAAAATTATGAAAGTTTGCAGGGAGACTATTTGAAATATTTGTAATCCAATGGTCAATTCAAATCTTCATGTTAAACTCATTTGAACAGTAGCTAAGTTTTTTTTTGAATTCCCTCTTTTGGAGTTTGAATTACTTTGTTTTTCTCATTTCCTTTTTATTTCTTTTTATCATTCTAAAATTTTAGTCCTAACTGAAGTTTGCATTATGGAAATTATGGCTTTTACAAAGAACCGCCTGTGATAAACCCATTTCACAGGCGGTTTTACTTTCCGCATGTGAAATTGCAGATTATCACAGGCTCTTCGTTTCAGGCGGTTTTGAAAACTGCATGTGATATTACGGTTGGAGCCGCCTGAGATGAGGCTTATTGTAGCAGTGTCTATTTTTTATAAACATGTATATTTCACCTATAAAAAGGCCGTGTTTTTAATATGGATAGGTTCCTGACATAAAATACACAAATTTATTTAGTTCTGTGAACTTTTTGAATGTATAGTTCTGTCCAAATCTTTAGTGTTACGATAGTTTTTTAAATTTTACGCATTCTCAAGTTGGTGCACCTGTAGGCCCTGCTCCGGCTGAGTTTTGTTTTCCATGGGCACTCATAGATGGTTGTGATGCTCAGTTTCAAAGCCGGAAATTGCAGCGCTCCAGTGTGAGCTTGGCGTGATCAGCCTGAAATAACTCTTGTGTCAACGCAACTGTAGGAGGATGACAATTTCTTGATATTCTTCTTCGAGTAAGTGTATGAATAATATTTGAACTTGTCAAGGTGTGTCATCTAGGTCCATGAACTTTTAAAATGCACGTGAATCCATAAACTTGATAAAGAGTGTCTTTTGGATCCAAAATATCAAAAAAATGACTCTATGGTTATTGACATAATTGTTAGTTCAGCTTTATTCTTCATACTTATTCTCTATGAAAATTAACATTCTCATCTTAATTCATATTGAAGGCCAACATCGATGATGTGGTGAGAGAACAAGTATCAATAATAAAGATCAAGTAATAGTTATCTGAATATTCATATGTGTATTTTCGGTATTTTAGACCCTGATGACACACTTTAACAAGTTTATAGACACAATGTGCATTTTAAAAGTTTTTGGACCTAGATGACACACTCATACAAGTTCAGGGACATATGATGCACTTTACTCTTCTTCTTCAATATTCCATCATTATTTTCTTGTATTCTGATTGCCAATTTTGTTTGTAGCCAAGCTATCACTAGTACAGAAAACGTGATCTTAACCAGCTCATAACTGTCGTTTGTACCGATTTTCTTTTCAGTGCTGATAGTAAGGGTCATTTGTACCGCTTTTGGAACTAGTGGAAATATCTGTTTACAGATGCGGTTCCATTTACAAACCCATATTGATGGTAGATAACCAGTACCAATTTTGATTACGAACCGGTACTGACATACCGCATATCGCGTATCAGGCACGGTTCCATTTTCGAATCGATACTGAAACTTGGAGAATCAGTACTAGTTTCAGTTAAGAACCGGTATGGATATTTCGATAATCTAATACGGTTCCACTTATGAGCCCACTTATGAGCCGGTACTAACACTTCGAAATTTGATACCAGTTGTTGTTACAAACCGCTACTGAAAGTCTATATTCCGAACCGGTTTCTTCGTCAACTGGTACTGAAAGTCCGATTTTCCAAACCGGTTTATCATATAAACCGTTACTCATACATTGACTATTCCGAACCGGTTGTTGTTACGAACCGGTACAGATATATGTCTGCGCGACAAACAAATCAAATAATTATTCAATTCAATTCATATTAAACGTCACGCAGAACATGTAATCAACGATCACAGAACAATGAGCTCAAAACATAGAATCAACAGTCACAAATAAATGAATGGTGTCCTAAAGATTTGCGAGAGCCAGCGTATACTCACCAAGATACAATGTTCCACAAATCGATTCTACATTCTAGATTTGAACGTCGAGCAACCCGTCCGCCTCGTGACAAAGGTGGAGGACGCATCTTAGAGGTTGCATGCCAGGTTCGGACATCAATTTTCCTGCCTTGCAAAGCTATACAATGGATATATTGTGCATGGATTGCCAGCGATCAAGCAGGTGAACAAGCTTTGCAATGGGTGCCTCATCACCAAACAACTACTACTGTGAAACCGAGGCCCTCGAGCTCGTCCACGGTTACTTGTGTGGACCCATCAAGTTGGTGACACCGAGCGGCAAGACATTCTTCCTCCTTATGGTCGACGACATGAGTCGTTTCACATGGGTCAACCTGCAGCAAGCCAAGAGCAATGCAGCCGAGATGATCAAGCATGTGCAGGCATGTGCAGAACCTGAGAGAGAAACTGAAGGTATACTGCGTACCGAGAGGTGGGGAGTTTACCTCCACAAGCTTCATCAACTACTGCTACGAGCTCAGCCTACGACGACATCTCACAGCGCCTTACTCCCCATGACAGAACTTATAGCGTAAGCTTGTCTTATACTTGAAGAAATCAGAGGCTGAAGTAGTTTCAGTTTCATCAGTTTTTTTTCAGAGTCCGAGTCTGTTTTGTTAGAGTTAAGAGTTAAAAGTAAAAGCCAATTATGGTGATGCGTCGAGTTTGATTCTGATTCAGATTGTGTTTGGACATGGAAAAGGTATTGTAAAGAGTTTGTAAATAGAAGTTAGGGTGTGTTTGGTTTGAAGGATATGGTGAGATGGGATGGGATGATCTCACTTTTCTATTGTTTGGCTCGGAGACAGATGGGATGGAGTCATCCCTCAATAAGGAATATTACCTCCAGATGCGGGACAGACTCATCCCTCAAAAAACATAGGGACGAGTCCATCCCACCTGTGCTACATGTGTGTTGGTCACTGCTCTATCTCACATCATCCTCACAAGCATTTCTCTCATCCCACAATACAAACAAGAGACGGGATCATTCCATCTCACATCTTCCTCCAAAGCAAACAAAAAATAGTGACTGCCCCATCCCTTCAAACAAACAAAAAATGGGACTATCCCATCCTTGAAAAGTTGGATGGATCCGACCCAACCCACTTTGTCTCCAAACCAAACACATCCTTAGAGTACATCAGAATTTATCAAGTTAATAAGATTCATATCAGAGTTTCTGCCTGCGTGTAAGCTTCTCTATACTGTTCTTCGCCGTATTTTATGGTTTGGTGACTTTTATTCGAATATGATCCCCAAAAGGCACCAACAAGTGGTATCAGAGCGACAGGTCAAACTTAAGTGCATCGTCGACCAAAGAAAAGGAAGATGGCGAGCGAGGAGGACAAGAACAAAATGAAGATCAGAAAACGCTGCATTACGAACCTATTGCTACAGATCAGAAAATGTAGCATTAGAAACCTATTGTCACAGATCAAGAAACGTTGCATTATGAACCTGTTGCACAGATAAGAAATCTTTGCAATACCCAACTATTCGCCACGGATGTGAAATCATTGCAGTACCATACTATTTCCCACGGATCTGAAATTGTTGCAATACACTACTATTCGCCATGTTTGTGCACTCGTTGCAATAACATACTATTTGCCATGGACGTTAAACAATTGTAGTACCATACTATTTGTCACGGCTATGGCATTTTTGCAGTACCATACTATTTGCCGCGTATGTGAAATCGTTGCAATACCATGATATTTGTTGCAGTATCATAAATCGTCGCAATACCATAAATCGTTGCAATACCGTACTATTTACCACGATGTGAAATCCTTGCAATATTGTAGTATTTGCCACGAATGAGAAATCGTTGCAATCACATACTATTACCACGAATGTGAAATCATTGCAATTACATACTATTTGTTGCAATACGTTAAATCGTTGCAATACGCTAAATCGTTGCAATAACATACTATTTGCCAGCAATGTGAAATCGTTGCAATACCGTACTATTGCCACGACTGTGAAATCGTTGCAATCACGTACAATTACCATGAATGTGAAATCGTTGCAATACAATGATATTCGTTGCAATACTTTAAATCGTCGCAATACGCTAAATCATTGTAATACCATACTATTTGCCACGAATATGAAATCGTTGCAATACCGTACTATTTGCCACGATCGGGAACTTATTGTTATATCGTACTATTCATTGCAATACGTTAAATCGTCACAATACGTGCAATCATTGCAATAGCATACTATATGCCACCGATGTGAAATCGTTGCAATACCATACTATTTGCCATGGATGTCAAGGCGTCGCAATAACCTTTCGCCACGGGAATTATTACGACGATTCGTAAAAACCATCATCACGCTCTTTTTCGTTGCAACAGTGACCTATTGCGACGAAAAATGACCTATTGCGATGAATTTTTTTGTTGCGATAAACTGGAATCCTTGCAGTGCGGTGACAGTGTTGCCGAAGGTCAGCTCAGTACCAAATCAGTACCCCATGCTGAACGACACGAACTACATCGTGTGGGCAACAAAGATAAAGTTTATTCTTTGAAATCTTCGTGTGTGGAAGGCCATAGAAGGAGAGGAGAACGTCGATGCAGAAATTGACGAAGGCGCCATGGCTGCTCTCTGCCAATCACTCCCGGATTCATTAGTAATTACTCTCACAGAATATGGCTCGACAAAGGAAGCTTGGGAAAACAAGGTGAAGCGTGCTCGAGCATAGGTGCTTAAGAGGCAGCTTTACAAACTTGAGATGTCCAACTTCGAGGCTGTTTCTGAATATGCCATGAAAATCATAAATCTCGTCAGCAAGATTAGGTCCCTTGGGGGCTCTGTAACTGAGAGAGAGGTTGTTGAGAAGCTATTCTCTTCTGTCACTAAAAAATTCTCTGATATCATCGGAACCATAGAACAATTCAATGACAGCATGAAAATGACAGTGGCTGAAGCCATCAGCAGATTAGGACCCATGAAGAAAACCAAAAAGGAAGAAAGGACGCCAAGGAAGGAGGTGAAAAACTCCTGTATTCTCACTCTTAATTGGAAGCTTGACTTTCTAAGTAAAGAAAGAAATATGAGAGCTCCAGCAATAAGAAGGGTGAGGCTCAGGGAACCAGCAAAGGACGTGGTCGAGGAAAACCACAAGGTTCAGACCATTTTTTAGATGAAAGGAGACCTCCGGGTTTTGATCTGTCGAAAGTAAAATGTTTCAACTGCAATGAAAAAGGACACTTTGCTAACAAGTGCAAGAAACCGGATCGAAGGATCAAGCCAAAAACAAACCAAGTCAAAAAAAAGGAGAAGAGGAAGCACACCTTCTGCTCATGAGGGCTAACGAAAATGATGAGGACTGTCAAGAGGAGAATAAGGTGCTTCTTACCGAAAAAGACATCAGACCAGGAAAATAAAAGGTTGAGAAGTTATCATAGTATCTTGACATTGGTGCTAGCAACCACATGACAGGTAACCGAGAGGAATTCACTGAACTAGACACAAAGACTGAAGGGATAGTTAAGTTTGGAGATAACTCCACAGTAAAGATTTGTGGGAATGGCTCGGTTCTGTTTGAATGCCAAAATGGGGAGCATAGAGTACTAACATAGGTTTATTATATTCCAGACTTAAAGAGTAATATAATAAGCCTAGATCAGCTTGATGGAAATGGCTGCAAGATGCTTGTGGAAGAAGGAGTGATGACTCTTTGTGACGGGGGAGGAAAGGAAATTTCCAAAGTGGAAAGGTCCAGTAACACGTTGTTCACTCTGAATTTGAAGAAGACAAAGCATGAATGTTGGCAAGCAAGATCCTCTGAAGACCCCTGACTCTGGCATGCAAGGTATGGTCATTTGAACTTTCATGCTTTAAGAGGCATGCCCCAGATTGATCAGGTGGACAAAATATGTGTTTGATGTTTGATAGCAAAACAACAAAGGAAGCCCTTCCCGTCTGTTTCAGAATTCAGAGCTAGCAAGTGCTTAGAACTTCTGCATGGTTATTTGTGTGGACAAATCACCCCTGAAACCAATACTAGAAAGAAGTATTTTTCCTGTTGGTTGCTGATCTCACAAGGTATATGTGGATTACTCTGTTGAATACCAAAGATGAACTTTTTCAGGCATTCAAAAGAATAAAAGCTTCAGCAGAACTAAAAGAAAAAGTTTGCTCACTGAAAACAGATCGAGGAGAATTTAATTCATGGGAGTTAATGATTACTGTAAAGAAAAGGGAATCAAGAGACTTCTTATAGCCTCCTACACTCCTCAACAAAATGGAGTGGTTAAAAGAAGGAATCAGACTGTTGTAGCTATGGCTAGGAGTTTGCTGAAAAATAGGGGAATGCCCAACGGTTTTGGGGGAAAAGTAGTTACTATAGCATTTTATTTGCTTAATAGAGCTCCTTTAAAAGTGTTCCAAAGAAAACTCCATATGAAGCTCTTTATGGAAGGAAACCAAATATAGCACATCTAAAAGTTTTTGGATGTATTGGCTATGTAAAAAGGACAGTACCTCACCCTGGAATGTTAGAAGACCGAAGCACTAAGATGGTCTTCATAGGATATGAAAATAAATCTCACTCAAACACTACAGGAAACACGGTCATTTGCGACGGCCGACCGTCGCAAATAAACATGTTTGCGACGGCCCGCAGATGGCCATCGCAAATAAGTTAAACCGTCGCAAATAAGCCTGTATTTGCGACGGTTTCCAAAATGACCGTCGCAAATAACGGGGCCGTCGCAAATAAAGCTTATTTGTGACGGCCTTTTTCCGCTAGCCGTCGCAAATAATATTAATTGTGACGGCCAACCATAGGACCGTCGCAAATAAATTGGTCATCGCAAGTTAAAGCCCTATACCATCAGGCCGAACCGTTCCCTTCGTCATTTCCTTACAACCGCCGCCGCTGCTCCGCTCCGCCCCCGGCCCCGCTGCCCCCGCTCCCGCCGCCGGCCCGCCGCGCCACTGCCGCCACGGCCTTGCCACCCCCGTCCCACCGCGCCCCCAACTTCACTGCCGCCGCGCCACACCCCGCCGCCCCCGCTCCTGCCGCCGCCCCGGCCTCGCCGCCCCCGGCCCGCCGCGCCCCCGCCTCCCCCGGCCTCGCCGGCTCTGGTCCACCGCGCCTCCGCCATTCCAGGTACCTTTCTTAAAACTATTATTTGTCTGCATATAGGCCCATCTGATTTGAGAGTTTTACTAATAAATCGTATAATTCAAAAGATTTTGAGAATTTTAGACTTAGATTTATGGTTAGTGAAGATGGGATCGTGGGAGGGAAAGAACAAGGTCCATGGAATTAATTAGAATAACCTAAGTTTTTAAAGCTTGAGGGTTTGTTTGTACTGGTAGAGTGAATTTTTTGTTTTGGTTAGTTGGTGAGACTAGTGTTAGAAATTAAACTTTAGGGATTCAACTTAATCATGATTCCTAATCACTGTTTGTGCACTAATGAACATAATAAACATGATTATGGGATGGATTAGCGCGACTTACAGGATGAGGAGGATCCGTTGGCCGCCATTGCAGTGCTGGGATGACTTGTGGTTGCTTGGATCTTCCCACCGTACTCGCTCTCCTTTTGATCGGATGTAGACTTGTGATTAGGATAGCCCTGTTAACTTAATCACCTTCCTTTTTATAGAGCGAGGCGGCAGAGGACCCAAGCCGAGTCGGTTGGGGACGCCCCCGATCGTGGCGTCGAATATATACGGGATTCCCGGTAGGTTTTACCGGGTCCCCTTTTCTTTTACCTTTTACTTTATCTTTTCTTTTATCTATTCACTTTTCCTTTTGTTTCTCTCAGTTGAACCGAGAGCAACACCAACAACTACTTGAGACTGTCATGTAGATTCATCGTGCATGTTTGGTAGTACCTGCCCAGGCATGACTTCCCCGTTGATGCCGCTGATGTTGATTCCAGCGTAAAGGCAGGCCTTGTAGTGGGTGTCAACAACGTCGTGTCCAAAGGCCTTATCGGCACCAGCGCTGCAGTAGTACGGTCCCTGAGGAAAACACGCATACAAATGTTTCAGACCTCATCCTGGGCTAATTAAGCACCAGCTCTCATTGCATGATTCTTATATTTAGAACTTTACATCGCATAGCTTGTTTAGCTGCAACAGATTAAAAGGAGTTTTAGTTAGAATTTTGAGCTGTAGTTTTCTTACCTGGGGACCAGGGTAGCCACGAACAGGCCAGCCAAGGGGCCAGCTGACATCCTTCTGAAGGAGAGTGTACTCCTGCTCAATACCATACCTGTTTGTATTCAGAGAAAAGGTTCATGGTGAGGAACAAGATAAGATAGGAAAGTACATGTACAGAGGTGGAAAGCTCCAAAACTTGCGGTCCTCCTAACAAACTTTTTCTGGTAGCTTTTCTTTTTCAAAAGATGCTAATTTGATTTATAGTATCCACATATTAAACCAAGACGTACTAAATTGTAGTATTCATTAAAGATAGCAAACATGTTACCTCATCTGATGGAAGCCAATGTAATAAAATACTGATATAAAATTTAGATTGATAAATTACTAATTGAATAGTTGTTGCAGAAATGTTGAAATTGGGTTAGTATTCATACCATGGCACCTCAGCTACAATAGCAGGGTTGCTGAAGATCTTGGCAGCATTGTGCCTCTTGTTAGTGGGGATTGGCTCTCCTTGTGGGGTGTAGCAGTCGCACATCACCTACAAGGATTGGCTCTCCTTGTGGACGACAGAAGACTAACAAGTTGTCTCAGTCGGGCGCCTGGACCGTTCCAGGCGAGGCAAGGAGGCATGGCGTCCGGTCCGAAGCGACTGGACGCCTAGGCGCCGCTAGCACTAGAGTAACTTCTTAAAGCTGAAAATTAGGTTATTAACCATTGTGTTTTAGCGAGTGAGGGACTTGCTTCTGGATCAACCAAAAGCATCATAATATGGTGATCTAGCTGGTCCAATTATATTCAGTTCTTTGAGTGTTCTAGCTATTTTTATCAAATCGGTCTTGACATAATGCATTTTCTTTACATTGCTCAGGTGCCCTCCCCACCGTGCACACTCAGATCCACTTCACTACTCAGGTATGGCACCATCATTCTTCTCATATTGTATATGACGAAGTACAGTGCTTTGAGCTGTATATGACGACTTGTTGCTCTTATAGTAGCTGCCCCGATATGTATAATATTCCAACAGTTTTTTATCAAACTTTTAATGATGTAACACATTTTCTTTAGATTTGCATCACCATGTTACTAGTTCAGCCTATGTCAAGTGTGTGATCTTGATGTTGCTACATGATTATGTTTTTTTAGGTTTAGATATTTTTTTGTCATGCTTTGGTAAATATGTTTATTATGCAGGTTACTAGAATTAATATTTTTTTCTCTTGTTCTTTTGATTGTGTGAGTGTTTAGAATTAATAATTTTTTTCTATTCTGTTTAGTGTATGTTTGGACTTAGTGCATTCATATAATGTTTTTGAGTGACTACTTAATATATATAAATAAAGGGGTTTTAGGTCGGCTCGGACCAACCTTGAAGGGCACGACACGTAATAAGTGTGATCGTGCTGTGTAGACCATTGTAGTGGTACCGTATGCGTCAAGTCGACACGGAAGTGAACGGGTTGGTAAGGACGGCAATGACCCGCGGTTGCGTGGACGGTGGAAATGGATGTGGAATTGTCATCTAAGACCAACTTTCCTCTCACTCTTTCTCTAGTTCTTTCCTCTCTCTTAAATGACCTCAAAATGAAAATGAGCAATGTAACCTATAGCAATGTATTACCCGTTTCGAATCGGCACGTCTCACATGCCATTGGCATGTGAGACGTGCAGGTTCGGAATTGTCCCTTTTTGGACAGCCTCGGAGTGATCGAGGGGGCATGGCTTGTGACGAGACGCGGGTCCGGATTTAGACGAGATTTCGGTGGCGTAACCATGTTGTTCTCTGTTGCACCATTTTTGGGCGTGCAGTGGAGAACGGCGGGGTTATGCTGCCGAAATTTTGTTCGAATCCGGATCACGCGTCTCGTCATGAGCACGCTCCGCTCGGTCACTCTTGGGTGGGTTTAGGATCTATCTGCCTAGGTTGTAAGGTCGTGACATAACACAACAATACATTAACGACAATTTCTTTCGCATTAACCTGCAGAGCCAAACATGGGTGAAGACCGCAGTTGGATGTATACTGGCTGGAAGAGCAGAACTGGTGGTCACTGGGATGAGTGGTTTATCAAGTTAGATCAATTTTTGGATCGAGCATTTTTGTTGTCAACGAAAGATATGGTGCGGTGCCCATGTACAAAATGTCGGAACACCAAGTTTTTGAGAAGATTGGAGCTTTCTTTTCACTTATGTCGAAACGGTTTCACTCCACATTATGAAGTGTGGACATTTCACGGCGAGACTAATTCTCGTGTCATGGCCGAAGTGGATGAGGATGATGATATAACAGAGGTTGATAGGATGGATGAGATGCTAGAAGCTCTGGAAGCGAAGGATCCTCTTACAAATGAGGCAGAGAAGTTCTTTGAGGAGCTGAAAAAATCACAAGAGCTGTTGCATGAACACACGTCTGTGACCGTACTTGCTTTCTTGACCAGATTTATGGCAATTAAGTCCAAGTACTTTTTTTCCATCAAGTGCTACAATGATCTCATGAAATTGATCTGCGATATCCTTCCACAACCTCACAAAGAGCCACCAGATATGTATCAGTCAAAGATCAAGATATCTGGTCTCGGTATGAAGTATGAGAAAATCGATGTGTGCCCAGACAACTACATGCTATTCTGGAAAGAGCACACCAATGAGAAGATGTGCTTGAAATGTGGTAAATCGAGGTATGTTGAAGTTGTTAATGACGATGGCGATAATGTGATGACAAATGTCGCACATAAGCAGCTTCATGACTTGCCTGTGACACCTCGGTTGAAGTGGATGTTTCTTTCAAAAAGAACCGCAAGACACATGAGATGGCACAAAGAAGGTAAACGTGAGAACAAAGAATTCTTGACGCATATGTCCGATGGTGATGCATGGAAGGCGCTAGGCCGTTTCGATCTAGACTTTTCTCGTGATGTGAGGAATGTTCGCATTGGATTAGCGACAGACGGATTCTCACCGTTCAATACGAACGCCACACCTTACTCATGTTGGCCCGTCTTTGTCATTCCGTACAACCTGCCACCTGCTCTTTGTACGAAGAATGAGTTCATGCTTCTCAGCCTCATTCTACTAGGACCTGATCATCCCGGGTCACGTCTCAACGTGATGTTAAAACCGCTGATCGAAGAATTGAAAGTCTTTTGGACAGGAGTCGAAGCGTACGACAGTTACAAGAAGCAGAAATTCAACCTTCAAGCTGCTTATTTGTGGTCCGTCCATGATTTGTCGGCATACGGCGTGTTTTCCAGATGGAGCACTAACGATCGTCTGACGTGTCCGATATGTGCTTCAGACACGGATTGCTTTCGACTAGCTCATGGAGGCAAAATATCTTACTTCGATTGTCACAAACATTGGCTGCCCTCGAGTCATATATTAGGCAGTAGAGGCATGTCTTTCGAAAGAACACTGTTGTCACTAAAGGACCACCGAAGCGTCTCAACGGGTCAGAAATTTCTGATATGTTGGACAAACTGGTGCCTGATGAAGGTCGTCCTGGATATTTCATAGGTTATGGAGAGGAACACAATTGGACTCACATATATGGACTTTGGGAGCTACCGTATGTGAAGTCGTTGATTCTAATGCGCAACATTGATGTCATGCATCAGGAGCATAACATGAGCGAAAGTATCATAAGCACTTGCATGGATATGCCTGGCAAAACGAAAGACAATTATAAAGCTAGACTAGATTTGGCAGACATTTGTCGCCGTCCAACTCTTGAAATCTCCGAAAGTGGTGGAAAGCGACGTGCTTCTTCCTGTCTTCGATCGAAAGAAAAGAAAGAAGTTATGAAATGGATGAAAACTTTGAAATTCCCAGATGGTTACACAGCTAGCCTGAAACGAGCCGTAAATGTTAATACAGGAAACCTCACTGGGTTGAAGAGTCATGATTATCACATTATAATGGAAAGACTCCTACCTGTTATGTTCTGAGGCTATCTAGATGATATGGTGTGGAAGGTTTTAGCCGAGCTCAGCTATTTCTATAGACAGCTTTGTGCTAAAGAAATCAAGATCGGGATGATGGATAAGTTAGAGAAGGAGATACCCATACTTTTATGTAAGATGGAAAAAAATTTTCCACCAGGTTTCTTCAATCCAATGCAACATCTGCTTATCCATCTTCCATTCAAAGCTAAATTTGGCGGTCCTGTGCAATATAGGTAGATGTATCACATTGAAAGAGCGCTACGATATCTGAAACCAATGGTTGGCAACAGGACAAGGGTGGAAGGGTGCATCGCTGAAGCATATGCTCTTAAGGAAGTAGGATACTTTTCAAGTGTCTACTTTGCGGAAGAAAACAATATCAATACTTCGGCAATGCGGTACAATGTGGACGAAACACCCCCTCTAAGCGACCTTTCCATTTTTCAAACGAGAGGCGCCACCGTTGGTAGCTACAAGACCTACGTGCTATCCGAACATGAAAGGATTGTTGCTTTACTCTACATGTACGCAAATATAGAAGGCATGCATGAATAATTAGAGTAAGTGTTTCTCCTACATTTATGCTAATCGACATATTTTGCTACACATGTACTCTAAAAGATGTTTTTTTCATGTTCAGCGAGTTCCACACACAATATTGGCCACATAGGCATCAACCTACGGCCAAACAAGTAGAAGCGATGCGAAAGGAAGGAATAAATGGGGGGCAGAGTTTCCTATCCTGGTTTCGAGAATATGTAATATTCTCTCGTCTTCTATGTATTATAAATTACTATTATTAAATAAGTATTATTTTAACTCACGATCATTTATGACAGTGTCGGACTCACAATGTCCATGAAGATTTGTGGTAGCTATCTTATGGATTGGTGAATGTTAGAAGCTATGGTCGATATGATGTAAATGGCTTTCGATTCCATACAACTCATTTTGAAGCTCATCATCCTCTCGCGGCAACATCAAGTTCCGGTGTTGTGACGAGAGTAATGGACACTCAAGGGAATTTAACCGATTATTATGGGATCATTAACAAAATCCTTGAATTTACTTTTACCGGAAATAAGACCCTTCGAGTTGTCTTCTTTGACTGTGACTGGTTTGATCGCACTCATGGAACTTGAGAAAACCAATTTGGAATGGTAGAAGTGAAACATAAGGACTGACTACGAGGTTACGATACATTTGTTCTTGCACATCAAGTTGAACAAGTTTATTATCTACCTTATCCATGCACGAAGCTCAGTGCTTGGTGGGTGGTATATAAGGTGAATCCTCGTGAGCGGCTATATACTCCTGGGGATGATGGTTACCATGATAGCGAAGACGTTGAAGAAGTGAACCAAGAAGAAGAGTTGCCAGACACTTTTATCATCGAGCTTGGTGCAGGACTCGATCAATTAGTTGGAGATGTTGAAGATGTTGAAGATGTAGAGGTAGATGATACGCGAAAACAAAAATTAGAACAGGGCACGATGGAAGATTGTTGGGGTGGTTTAAGGAGTAGGGCACATGCACATGACAATGATGTAGATGAATTTTGAAAGTGACTACAAGTAATGTTTTCTTGAAGATAGTAACATGAATTTTGTATATTTTATTTGCATATTTACTGATTATCTAATTACAACAGGATGGCATCAAAGAAGGGTAAGAAGGTGCCGCCGACGAGGGGGTTCTACCCCTCTAGACCTGAGGACGCTTTCGTTGGTGCCTCGTCGACTGGTAGCATAGGCTCTCAGCTGCTGGGGCATGTTCAGACCAGCTCTAGAGCTTCGTCACAGGTAAATGTCACTCATTTTTGACAAATTCTTTAAATTCAATTTCACATTAAACTTACTTATGAATCATTTGAATGTTGTAGTCCTCACCGGCTGACTCAGAGGCTGCGGCGCCAGTTGACCTTGGCTACCCTTTGGTGAGCCAGCCCTCGGTCTACCAGCCCTCGGCCAGCCAGCCCCCGGCTAGCGATGCTTCTGTTCCTGAGGCCTTTGACTCGGCTGGTGAGGAGTCATCTGGGTCACCTGACGTGGCGCCCCACTAGACGCGGAGGACGAGGAGGACTCACTTTGTCAGTCCTCCTGTAGTCCCTTCATAGAAGATCGTTATTCGTCCAGTCGGAGACAGGTAATAAAAATTATAGTGTTCAATTTTAGTTTCTTTTGGTTAATTAAGTAATCAATCAATAAGTATTTTGCAGGGTTTAAGATGACACATCTTTCACCGGTGAGAGACACCAAAGACCGGTGAACGGTGTCCTCGGGTCCTTAGTGCGTTTGCACTATCCCGGGGTCATCGACGGGGTGCCTACTCTTTCGTGGGAGGACTACGCACGCGTCCATCACCAGGAGCACAGCAACCTTCAGGAGGCCGTATGGGCCAATTTTATGGTAAGTATGTTAAAAAAGTTTCTAAGTTTCAACTCTTAAACTCTTTTAGTGAACATCTCTTCAATATATTCTTTATCGCAGGCAAGATATACTTTAGAGGACCCGAACGACCATCGCCGGTTTTAGGATGCGAGGCGAGTGTTCCACTACAATGCTGCCAAGGCGCTTCGACAAGCTTTGTCGAACGCCCGTGTTCAAATTATTAATGAGCACTAGAAGGTGAACCAGCAACCCGTGCTACACTTCCGGCAAGCGAGCGAGATGCACCTGACGGAGGAGGAGTACGCGCAGGTACGTGGAGTGTAGTAAGTATTTTTTTCTGATAATTTCCTCGATGGTATTTTTAACGACTTCCAACTATGTGCAGGGCCACGTGAGCTGGTTGCAGGGTCGGACCGAAGCCTTTCGGGCCCTTTGTCGCTACTGGGCTAGCGATGAGTTTAAAGCTAGGTCCGAGAAGGCTCGAGACTGCAGAGGGGTCGAGGGAAGAGCAGGCACGGGCAAGATAACCACTTGCGTTTAGCTAAACGCATGGTAAGTGTGTGTAACTTATGTTTATATATTCATAATATATTGTTCGTACTAACACGTATTGACAGGAGCACGAGACGGGGGTGCCGCCGACCCCTGCTGAGATCTGGAAGAGCGGTCACAGGGACCCTTCTCAGCCGACGGGGTGCAGTCAGGCTGTAGCCGAGCGATTGGTAAGTTTAGAAATCATTTATATTAAATATAACTATATAGATTGTTGAACTTACACCCTTTTCTTGTTTTGCAGGCTAAGTACGGGGAGGAGGCTAGGAAGATACATGGCGAGGATTTCGATTGGGAACGTCAACCAATCGATCCTCAAGCCGCGTATGCAACTGGTGGTGCAAAAGTACACGGAAGGTGAGTTTACAAATAATATTATCATTTTCAATTCAAAGTATTCAATATATTTCAATTTCATATTACTGACTCTCTTTTTTATAGGCTCGCCATACTCGACGGGGTTGTCGACTCGAGGGCGGAGAGACCTGCGAGAGGCAGCTCTACGCAGGCTTCTTCGGTGGGCACGACTAGTCGTCGCGCATCGCAGAGGGACATTGAGATGCAATCCCTCTTCAGGCGACAGGAGGAGTCGAAACGCCAAAGGATCACGATGGAGGCCACTATCCAAACCCAGGAAGCAGCGTTGGCGCAGATGCGGGAAGCAATGGAGGTAACCAAATAAAAACTAAAGTTCTCATTAATTCAGCATAAATGACTTACTAATAAAAAACATTTAATATTTGCAATGACAGGCCATGGCTCGGGCGCAAGGTCTGGGGATCCAGCTACTGGTACTACCACTGGTCCTTCCAGGTGAACCTTCTTCAGCGGGTCAGGTAATTTTCTATGTAATCCTTCTTCTCCAGCATAATAAGATTGAGATAGATGAAAGAAAGATAGTTAGATAGAAGAAAATGATTGAGATAAAAGAAAGTGAGAGATAGAAGAAAGAGTGAAAGATAATTAGATAGAGTAGGAGGGTAATGAAGAGAGAAAGGAAGATGTAGATGGAGATAGAGGGAGGGGAAGATAGAGGGAGGGAGATGTAGATGGAGATAGAGGGAGGAAGATAGAGGGAAAAGGATAGCAATAGAGAGATAGAGTGAGAGAGAAAGATAGAGGGAGAGAGAAAGAGAAATGAAAAGAGAGAGGAAGAGAGGGGGATCTAGATGAAGATAGAGGGAGAGGAAGGGAGGGAAAGAGATGTTGATGCATCTATATTCTAACTCTTAAGTTTCATTAATTGCAGGGATCTGCGACGGCTGCACAAACGCCGTCGCCGTCGCTACCGATACCTGGAATGAGACGCGACGACGACTTCGACTTCGGAGGTGGCTTCGTGGTGGCTACGGAGGTCAGATGGGCGAGTGAGCCCTTGTTTGCTTTGTTGATGACGATGTGAGATGTATCAGCACTTATTAGTTTGTGATTGTGATGATGTTTGGGTGTTATATAGTGTGTGATACATTGTTTCTATTCTGTGATTCTGGCCATCAAGCCGGTTAGTATTTTCTGTTTTTTAAAAAAATAAAAAACCTTATTTGTGACGGCTTTTTATACAGTACCATCGCAAATAAGGTACCAGGCCGTCACAATTAAGCCACTGCTATTTGCGACGGCCCGACTGTCGCAAATAAGCTTTAATTGCAACGGCCTGGCCATCGCAAATTCAGGAGTGGGTCCCGCCAGAGGACATGTGAGCCCTGTCGGCTTACCATATTTGCGACGGTCGGGTCGTCGCAAATAGGGGCACTTATTTGCGACGGCCAGGCCGTCGCATATAAGATTTAATTGCGACGGCGGCGCTGTCAGAAATATTGTTGCGGGGCCCACCAGCCCCTGACAGTAACTTGCGACGGCCGCTGCTAGCCGTCGCAAATAAGGTTATTTGCGACGGCGGCCGTTGCAAATAACCTTATTTGCGACGACTTATTTGCGACGGCCACAAACCGTCGCAAATAAGCAAAGCCATCGCAAATAGCTTATTTGCGATGGCTTTTTGCTTATTTGCAATGGCCATGGCCGTCGCAAATCATCGGGGTTCCTGTAGTGAAAGGCCTATAAAATGTATGATCCAATAGCTAAAAAAGTACACATCTCCAAAGACATAGTATTTGACGAAGAAGAAAGTTGGCCATGGAACACTGAAGAAACAGGTGATGCCTCAGTTACTGAATCTTTTGTTATTGAATGTCCTGTTGTAGGGATAGAGTTAGAAGGAGAAAAGATATCTGAAAACCAAGGAGTTTCAGACGATCACATAGGTAATAATGAACCACCTGAGGTGGAAGAAGAAGAAGCTCCTCATACACCTAACTTGCAAGCAGCCTTAGACCCTGCAAATGATTTTTCTCCAAGTCAGCCTTTGAGGTTCAGAAGGATATCTTCAGTACTAAGAGACACTGAACCATATGCTGAACATTCTGGTTTTTGCTACCTTTGAATTGAGGAACCAGCTAGTCATGGTGAAGCAATAAAATTGCCAAGTCGAAGGAAGGCAATGGAAGAAGATATCGCTGCAATTCAAGAAAACAAGACATGGTCAATAACAACCTTACCTGCAGGTCACAAGGCTATTGGCTTAAAATGGGTGTTTAAGCTAAAAAAGGATAGCAAAGGAGAAATTGTGAAACATAAGGCAAAGTTAGTAGCAAAAAGCTATGTACAAAGACAAGGGGTTGATCTTGATGAGGTCCTTACTCCAGTTGCCAGAATTGAAACTATAAGGTTGATGATTGCTTTGGCAGCTCAGCAAGGATGGACCATGATGACTAGGTTTAGGCCCGATCTTCTGATAGGTAATGGATAAGTCGATTGATCGAGATCTCGACGTCGATGATCCGAGCCTCTCAAGTAGAACACGAAAAAGCCCTGCAATCACTACACCACCACTCCGTTGGTTATCAACCGTTCTTCACACGATTTGACCTCGCCAAGAAGGCTAATCCCTGCAAGTGCCACCAAGAACACAAGCAAGAACAAGGTATAAGCAATCTGAATTGCTAAGTTGGAAAGCAAGAACAAAATGGAACACAAGCAAGAACAAGGTAGAAGCAATCGAAGGAATTTTGACATGGGACCAACGCCATTGGAAACTTTATCCTCTCCCCTTTCCGTGCATATGTAGAACGTCCAAAACGGAGTTCATATGTGTCTTGGGAGTCCGTTTTAGTGTGTACTGCTCCTGGACTCTGAGTTGGACACGATTTTGAGTTGGGGTCGGTTTCCATCTTCTTTGAACGTATCCTCTAGTCCTCCACGCCCCTAAACCTTCCTCAAATTACTCCTCGAATCACTCCATGTATCCTAATCACAATTAAATTATTAGGCAGCAATCTATTCTCAAAAATATATAAAGAAACATATAAGAACGAGCTCACCTCTGAAATTAATTGTTGTGTGTGAATTCTATTGATTGCATCTTGTATGTTCAATGGGGTGTTGTGTATATCCATAGGAGTGATATTCATCATCCTCCCCTTCTTGAATTGGAGTCGTCCTCAACTCAAGTTCATCTTCTCTCATGTGTGGGTCCATGTGTGCAACGCCATCAAATCCTCTTGTGTGCATCAAAGGAGGAGGCCAAGGTCATGGACGATATAGTGCACCATCTCCATCTTCTCCATCAAATTAGCATGACCATTCACTTGAGCCAGGATCCCAAACAAATAAACATTGTGCCATGTTTATTTGTGCAATGATAATGTGCATGATCTCATCATTCTCCTCTTCTTTATGACAAGCTGTCCTCGGCTTGCTCGTATGTCCAGCAAAGAGGCTTGCTTTCGGGGTAGAATGAGCATTGTCCATATTGCACAACCGCAGCAAACAATGCTCCTCTTTTATATATTGTCCTTGCTGCAAGAAAAAAAATGCTAGAAAAACTTGACAATCCATTATTAGTTTTAGTGCATCCACTCATTTCACTTTGTTGTTGCGGCACTAAATGGGATATCTCATTTGAGCATATGTAAACTTTATGCACCATAAATTCACCACTATCTTAATAGTTGCCTATAGCATGAAAAATATTTCTACTTAACAAAGGCAATTCAGATTGGGAAAATATTCTCCTCTCTACAATATTTAGATCACAAAGAATGTCAAATCCAATACAACCCAAAGTATTTAGAGAAGACAAAAATTTCAGCTCATCATTTTCAGCAGTAGCGATGATCAAATTATGAATTTCAGCACAAGTAGGTGAATTCAAAACACAATCATCTAATACATTAACTTGTTTTTGCATAGGTATAATAGAGTTATCACCGCATACTCTTTCTTAGCGCAATGATCAGCAGGAAAATCAACATGTGACGATGGTGTATAAATAAACAATTCTAATAGTTGCTCCTCGAAAATAGCATGATTGGTGAAAAATTCAGAACATCCAAAAACTTCTCACCTTCTGTATTTGTAGAATGTTTTGCCTTACCATTTTCAGCAGTGATTTCGAGTGCGTTATGAGTTGATCCATCTAAATTTTCACAAGTGTTGTCGAAAGCCTCATTCTCTTTTGCATCATCTACATTATTTTCTATATTTTCCTGCAAAACGTTAGACACAAAAAGAGGTACAACAAGAAATTTCTCCTCAAATTGATGCACTTCATCTTTGCAATTAGATACATTCATAAAAGTTTCTCGACTACAAATTTTCATATCCTTCCATGTTCGAGGTTTTTCTAAATCATTTAAATTGTTCCACCAAGTTAATGCACAACCTACTAATGCACATGCAACATTTCTAGTCTTCCTCCTCTCACACATATGACATTGTCCAAAATTTTTATCCAACTCTATTTCCTAAGCAATATATTCATCGTAACCAAAACCATTATAAGAAGGAAGAGATGGGAGAATGTAATTACTTTCAGTGGAAGGAGTTGTAAAGATGGTCTGAATGTCATGTGAAACCTTGGTTGATGTTTGATTCTTGTCGAGCAACTTCATCGCCGTCTTCATCATGTCAACCATCTCAGCATATAATACATGATTCTTGCTTTTAGCTGACATTGTTAGTAGCAAATAGAAGACAACAAAAAAATATGTTATCCCTATCAACTACAAAGGATAATGGCAATGTGGAAGTGGAATCACACACTCTCAAGCATCTTACCACGCTCTTAGAAGTGTTCTTACTGACACTGCAGGTGGCAAACGGTGACCAGTATGAAGAAACCAATGAAGCGTGGGATGATTGCAAAGGTGTATCGATTCTTCTCAAGAGTAAAGTGTTGCTTGGATGGCACTTTATATGCAGTAAGGATTAGCAACACTGCAATTAGATAGTAAATTTGAATAAGTGTCCAAAGTACTTGTCAAAGTTGCTAGCCTAAATGTGTTCCTAGTAGTTAAAGCTAGCAAGACATGAGACAAAACTAGATGACACAAAGAATACAAGCACTTCTGTTTTTTTATGTTTTTTCTCCCTTTTTTGTGCGGCTTTTGTATCTTGCTTTGCACTTGCCTTTTTTCTTAGAATGCGCTGCAAAAGAACAACACAATGAAAAGCAATCAAAGATATCTCGTGGGTCCGTCACAAATTTTCTCCTCAATCATCCAAGGATAAATAGGCATACTTAGAGGTTCCAAATAGAAAAAACTTACAACAGCAAGATTGTAGATATATCTCTCCTATTTGATTTCAATATATGGATGAACTATTTTAGACAAGAACAATAGAAGATATTGCCCCGAAACACAGACTGTTCAGAAATTCTAGGTCGAGAACAAATTCAAATGTAATGCAATTTCGACCTTGATAACTCTATTTTCATGGAAACTGATGAATACAAAAGTTATAGAGAACTTCTTAAACTTTTCAGGAAATTCAAGAACACAAAAATCCGAGTTCATATGAGCGAGATATGATAAAAATACTGAACTGGACAGAGATGCATCTAATCTGAACGTGATGATGTGATTCAAAAGGATGAATAAACACATTGCAAAACTCAAACTAAGACCAAAAATACTTTCTAAACCAGCAATATGACTCAACCACGGACACAAACTCAACAAAACCAAACCAGATAACAATGTTGAAAAGGCTCAATGGTGGTTTGGACAAAGTGATGAATAGATCTACTAAAGTACAAGTTTTTTGTGGCCTTTTTGTGGACTCTAGGTATGAAAAATGAACAAATCGAAAGGATAGATGAATTACCTAACGGGCAACCTGGAAATTGATGAGAAGGTTTAGGCCCGATCTTCTGATAGGTAATGGATAAGTCGATTGATAGAGATCTCGACGTTGATGATTTGAGGCTCTCAAGTAGAACACGAATAACCCTTGCAATCACTACACCACCGCTTCATTGGTTGTCAACCATTCTTCACACGATTGACCTCGCCAAGAAGGCTAATCCCGGCAAGTGCAACCAAGAACACAAGCAAGAACAAGGTAGAAGCAATATGAATTGTTAAGTTGGGGTCTCACAAACTGATGAACGGCGAAACTATATATAACAGATTAATCTAAGCAAAACCCAATTGTTCATGGCGGCTAATATGGAGTATATATAGGTGGGAGGACGTCCAAGGGGTGTTGGGGTCGTGACCTAACCCTAACACACGAAAATAATGGAGTTAGACTTGATACAAGGCCCAATGGCCCAATACGGTGGCGCAGCACCCTGACAGATTCTATACTCAATTTTGTTTTGACGATTCCCGTCGACTCCGAAGGAATTTTTGACATGGGACTAGCGCCATTGGAAATTTTATCCTCTCCCCTTTCCGTGCATATGTAGAACGTCCAAAACGGAGTTCGTATGCGTCCTGGGCGTCTGTTTTAGTGCGTACTACTCCTGGACTCCGAGTTGGACACGATTTTGAGTTGGGGTCGGTTTCCATCTTTTTTGAACGTATCCTATGGTCCTCCACGCTGCTAAACCTTCCTTAAATTACTCCTCGAATCACTCCATGTATCCTAATCACCATTAAATTATTAGGTAGCAATCTATTCTCAAAAATATATAAGGAAACATATAAGAACGAGCTCACCTCTGAAATTAATTGTTGTGTGTGAATTTTATTGATTGCATCTTGTATGTTCAACGGAGTGTTGTGTATATCCATAGGAGTGATGTCGTCATCATCCTCCCCTTCTTGAATTGGAGTCGTCCTCGACTCATGTTCATCTTCTCTCATGTGTGGATCCATATGTGCAACGCCATCAAATCCTCTTGTGTGCATCAAAGGAGGAGGCCAAAGTGGTGGACAATATAGTGCACCACCTCCATGTTCTCCATCAAATTAGCATTTCACTTGAGCCAGGATCCCAAACAAATAAACATTGTGCCATGTTTATTTGTGCAATGATAATGTGCATGTTCTCATCATTCTCCTCTTCTTTATGACAAGCCGTCCTCGGCTTGCTCGTGTGTCCATCAAAGAGGCTTGCTTTGGAGGTAGAATGAGCATTGTCCATATTGCACAACCGCAGCAAACAATCTCCTCTTTTATATATTGTCCTTGCTGCAAGAAAAAATGCTAGGCAAACTTGACAATACATTATTAATTTTAGTGCATCCATTCACTTCACCATTTTGTTGCAGCACTAAATGGGATATCTCATTTGAGCATATGTAAACTTTATGCACCATAAATTCACCACTATCTTCATAGTTGCCTATAGCATGAAAAATATTTCTACTTAACAAAGGCAATTCAGATTGGGAAAATATTCTCCTCTCTACAATATTTAGATCACAAAGAGTGCAAATCCAATATAATCCAAAATATTTAGAGAAGACAAAAATTTCAGCTCATCATTTTCAGCAGTAGCGATGATCAAATAATGAATTTCAGCACAAGTTGGTGAATCCAAAACACAATCATCTAGTACATTAACTTGTTTTCGCATAGGTATAATAGAGTTATCAGAACAAAACTCTTTCTTAGCGCAACGGTCAACAGGAAAATCAATATGTGACGATGGTGTATAAATAAACGATTCTAATAGTTGCTCCTCAAAAATAGCATGATTGGTGGAAAAATTCAGAACATCCAAAAACTTCTCACTTTCTGTATTTGTAGAATGTTTTGCCTTACCATTTTCAGAGGTGATTTCGAGTGCGTTATGAGTTGATCCATCTAAATTTTCGCAAGTGCTGTCGAAAGCCTCATTCTCTTTTGCATCATCTACATTATTTTCTATATTGTCCTGCAAAACGTTAGACACAAAAGGAGGTACAACAAGAAATTTCTCCTCAAATTGATGCACTTCATCTTTGCAATTAGATACATTCAAAAAAGTTTCTCGCATACAAATTGTCATATCCTTCCATGTTCGAGGTTTTTCTAAACCATTTAAATTGTTCCACCAAGTTAATGCACAATCTACTAATGCAATTGCAACATTTCTAATCTTTCTCCTCTCACACATATGATATTGTCCAAAAATATTATCCAACTCTATTTCTCAAGCAATATATTCATCGTAACCAAAACCATTATAAGAAGGAAGAGATGGGAGAATGTAATTACTTTCTATGGAAGGAGTTGTAAAGATAGTCTGAATGTCATGTGAAACCTTGGTTAATGTTTGATTCTTAGAGAGCAACTCCATCGCCGTTTTCATCATGTCAATCATCTCAGCATATAATGCATGATTCTTGCTTTTACCTGACATTGTTAGTAGCAAACAGAAGACAACAAAAAAATATGTTATTCCTATCAACTACAAAGGATAATGGCAATGTGGAAGTGGAATCACACTTTCTCAAGCGTCTTACCACACTCTTACAAGTGTTCTTACCGACACTGCAGGTGGCAAACGGTGACCGGTATGAAGAAACCAATGAAGCGTGAGATGATTGCAAAGGTGTATCGATTCTTCTCAAGAGTAAAGTGTTGCTTGGATGGCACTTTATATGCAGCAAGGATTAGCAACAATGCAATCATATAGTAAAGTTGAATAAGTGTCCAAAGAACTTGTCAAAGTTGTTGGCCTAAATGTGTTCCTAGTAGTTCAAGGTAGCAAGACATGAGACAAAACTAGATGACACAAAGAATACAAGCGCTTCTTTTTTTGTTGTTTTTTTTATCCTTTTTTGCGTCTTTTGTATCTTGTTTTGCACTTGCGTTTTTTTCAGAATGTGCTACAAAAGAAGAACACAATGAAGAGCAATCAAAGATATCTCCTGGGTCTGTCACAGATTTTCTGCTCAATCGTCCAAGGATAAATAGGCATACTTAGAGGCTCCAAATAGAAAAACTTACAACAGCAGGATTGTAGATATATCTCTCCTATTTAATTCAATATATGGAAGAACTATTTTAGACAATAACAATACGAGATACTGCCCCCGAAAAACAGACTGTTCAGAAATTCTAGGTCGAGAATAGATTCAGATCTAATGAAATTCGACCTTGATAACTCTATTTTCGTGGAAACTGATGAATATGAAACTTATAGAAAACTTCGTAAACTTTCCAGAAAGTTCAAGAACAAAAAATTCCGAGTTCATATGAGCGAGATATGATAAAAATACTGAACAGGACAGAGATGAATCTAATCTCGACGTGATGACGTGATTCAAAAGGATGAATCAACAAATTGCAAAACTCAAACTAAGACCAAAAACACTTTCTAAGCAAGCAATATGACTCAACCATGGACACAAACTCAACAAAACTAAACTAGATAACAAAGTTGAAAAGGCTCAATGGTGGTTTGGACAAAGTGATGAATAGATCTACTAAACTACAAGTTTTTTTGTGGCCTTTTTGTTGACTCTAGGTATGAAAAATGAACAAATCGAAAGGATAGATGAATTACCTAACAGGTAACCTGGAAATCTGATACCAATTGATGAGTAGGTTTAGGCCCGATCTTCTAATAGTTAATGGATAAGTCGATTGATAGAGATCTCGACATTGATGATTTGAGGCTCTCAAGTAGAACATGAAAAACCCCTGCAATCACTACACCACCACTCCGTTGGTTATCAACCGTGCTTCACATGATTAACCTCGCCAAGAAGGCTAATCCCTGCAAGTGCAACCGAGAACATAAGCAAGAACAATGTATAAGCAATCTGAATTGCTAAGTTGGGGTCTCATAAACCGATGAACGGTGAAACTGTGTATAACAGATTAATATAAGAAAATCCAATTGTTCATGACGGCTACTATGGAGTATATATAGGTGGGAGGACGTCCAAGGGGTGTTGGGGTCGTGACCTAACCCTAACACACAAAAATAATGGACTTAGACTTGATACAAGGCCCAATGGCCCAATACGGTGGCGCAGCACCCTGACAGATTTTGTACTCGATTTTGTTTCGACAATTCCCGTTGACTCCGAAGGAATTTTTAACATGGGACTAGCGCCATTGGAAAGTTTATCCTCTCCCCTTTCTGTGCTTATGTGGAACGTCCAAAACGGAGTTCGTATGCGTCCTGGGTGTCCGTTTTAGTGCGTACTGCTCCTGGACTCCGAGTTGGACACGATTTTGAGTTGGGGTCGGTTTCCATCTTCTTTGAACGTATCCTCTGGTCCTCCACACCCCTAAACCTTCCTTCGATTACTCCTCGAATCACTCCATGTATCCTAATCACAATTAAATTATTAGGTAGCAATCTATTCTCAAAAATATATAAGGAAACATATAAGAACGAGCTCAACTCTGAAATTAATTGTTGTGTGCGAATTCTATTGATTGCATCTTGTATGTTCAATGGAGTGTTGTGTATATCCATACGAGTGATGTCCTCATCATCCTCCCCTTCTTGAATTGGAGTCGTCCTCGACTCAAGTTCATCTTCTCTCATGTGTGGGTCCATATGTGCAACGCCAGCAAATCCTCTTGTGTGCATCAAAGGAGGAGGCCAAGGTGGTGGATGATATAGTGCACCATCTCCATGTTCTCCATCAAATTAGCATGACCATTCACTTGAGCCAGGATCCCAAACAAATAAACATTGTGCCATGTTTATTTGTGCAATTATAATGTGCATGATCTCATTATTCTCCTCTTCTTTATGACAAGCCATCCTCGGCTTGCTCGTATGTCCAGCAAAGAGGCTTGCTTTGGGGGTAGAATGAGCATTGTCCATATTGCACAACCGCAGCAAACAATGCTCCTCTTTTATATATTGTCCTTGCTGCAAGAAAAAAATGCTAGAAAAACTTGACAATACATTATTAGTTTTAGTGCATCCATTCATTTCACCATGTTGTTGCACTACTAAATGGGATATCTCATTTGAGCATATGTAAACTTTATGCACCATAAATTCGCCACTATCTTCATAGTTGCCTATAGCATGAAAAATATTTCTACTTAACAAAGGCAATTCGGATTGGGAAAGTATTCTCCTCTCTACAATATTTAGATCACAAAGAGTGTCAAATCCAATATAACCCAAAGTATTTAGAGAAGACAAAAATTTCAGCTCATCATTTTCAGTAGTAGCAATGATCAAATTATAAATTTTAGCACAAGTAGGTGAATCCAAAACACAATCATCTAGTACATTAACTTGTTTTGGCATAGGTATAATAGAGTTATCAGCACACAACTCTTTCTTAGCGCAACAATCAGCAGGAAAATCAACATGTGACGATGGTGTATAAATAAACGATTCTAATAGTTGCTCCTCGAAAATAGCATGATTGCTGGAAAAATTCAGAACATCCAAAAACTTCTCACCTTCTGTATTTGTAGAATGTTTTGCCTTACCATTTTCAGCAGTAATTTTGAGTGCGTTATGAGTTGATCCATCTAAATTTTCACAAGTGTTGTCGAAAGCCTCATTTCTTTTGCATCATCTACATTATTTTCTATATTGTCCTGCAAAACGTTAGACACAAAAGAAGGTACAACAAGAAATTTCTCCTCAAATTGATGCACTTCATCTTTGCAATTAGATACATTCATAAAATTTTCTCGCATACAAATTTTCATATCCTTCCATGTTTGAGGTTTTTCTAAATCATTTAAATTGTTCCACCAAGTTGATGCACAACCTACTAATGCACTTGCAACATTTCTAATATTCCTGCTCTCACACATATGACATTGTCCAAAAATTTTATCCAACTCTATTTCCTAACCATTATATTCATCGTAACCAAAACCATTATAAGAACAAAGAGATGGGAGAATGTAACTACTTTCAGTGGAAGGAGTTGTAAAGATGGTCTGAATGTCATGTGAAACCTTGGTTGATGTTTGATTCTTATCGAGCAACTCCATCGTCGTTGTCGGTGGTTTTGATCCGGCAGATCGCCCGACACTGCTAAAGTGTTGAAGGAGTTTGTTGTTCGGTGTGGGCGCGCGGAGATTCAAGAAGGTGAAAATCAAAGTAATGTAGGAGACACGAGGATTTACATGGTTCGGGCCGCCTGAGCGTAATACCCTACTCCACGGGTGTGTTGGTGTTGTATTAGCGGTAAGAGCTTGTCACGAACGCGTGGGGTGCGTATATCGTCCGTGAACGTCCCTGAGTGTATCGTCGTCCTGTCCTTCTATAGTACAAGGATAGGCCGTTACAAGCTAGCCTGGCCCGACATGTGGCCCCAGCGGTTACTGGTATTGATACACGATTAATTGCTCTTAATGATCCTGTAACGAGCTTTGACAGCACCGTTACTGGTGTTAAGATCATCCGATTGAGTGTCATTAATATGGTATTAATGGCACTTAACTGAGTCTTTAAGTCCTTGACTCTCCTTTGAAGATCGGAGCCGTTACAAGGTCTTCCGGAGATTAGAAGCTGGAAGGTCCGACGATTTGACACGTGGCAGCTCCGGAGCTTGCTGAGGGAAGCAAGTAGCTCCGGGGCTACCAGACACGTGTCAGGTCTGGAGCTTCTCTCGGTCTGGGGTTAAGTCCGGAGGTGCCGTTTTGGTACGTGGTCCGGAGCTTCCCCCTTGTGGGAGGTAGCTCCGGGTTAGTCGTACACGTGGCGATCCAGGGATTAACCATGTTGGAGAAGCGGGTCCGGTCATGTCTGACAAGTGGGCCTCCGAGGGTCTTCAAACCAAGTAGATGGCTTTCCTTTGAGATTTCTGTAACCTCAAGGGGTGTATGGTTTTTAGGGTACCGACAGTCGTCTTCATCATATCAATCATCTCAGCATATAATATATGATTCTTGCTTTTAGCTGACATTGTTAGTAGCAAACAGAAGACAACAAAAAAATATGTTATCCCTATCAACTACAAAGGGTAATGGAAATGTGGAAGTGGAATCACACACTCTCAAGCATCTTACCACGCTCTTAGAAGTGTTCTTACTGACACTGCAGGTGGCAAACAGTGATCGGTATGAAGAAATCAATGAAGCATGGGATGATTGCAAAGGTGTATCGATTCTTCTCAAGAGTAAAGTGTTGCCTGGATGGCACTTTATATGCAGTAAGGATTAGCAACAATGCAATCAGATAGTAAAGTTGAATAAGTGTCCAAAGTACTTTTCAAAGTTGCTGGCCTAAATGTGTTCGTAGTAGTTAAAGCTAGCAAGACATGAGACAAAACTAGATGACACAAGCAATACAAGCACTTCAGTTTTTTTTTCTCCCTTTTTTGTGCGGCTTTTGTATCTTGTTTTGTACTTGCCTTTTTTTCAGAATGTGCTGCAAAAGACAACACAATGAAAAGCAATCAAAGATATCTTGTGGGTCTGTCACATATTTTCTGCTCAATCGTCGAAGGATAAATAGGCATACTTAGAGGCTCCAAATAGAAAAACTTACAACAGCAAGATTGTAGATATATCTCTCCTATTTAATTTCAATACATGGAAGAACTATTTTATACAAGAAAATAGGAGATATTGCCCCCGAAACACAGACTGTTCAGAAATTTTAGGTCAAGAACAGATTTAGATCTAATGCAATTTCGACCTTGATAACTCTATTTTCATGGAAACTGATGAATACGAAAGTTATAGAGAACTTATAAACTTTCCAGGAAGTTTGAGATAACAAAAATACGAGTTCATATGAGCAAGATATGATAAAAATACAGAACTAGACAGAGATGAATCTATTCTGAACGTGATGGCTTGATTCAAAAGGATGAATCAACACATTGCAAAACTCAAACTAAGACCAAAAACATTTTCTAAACCAGCAATATGACTCAATCACGGACACAAACTCAACAAAACCAAACTGGATAACAAAGTCGAAAAGGCTCAATGGTGGTTTGGACAAAGTGATGAATAGATCTATTAAACTAAAAGTTTTTTTGTGGCCTTTTGTGGACTCTAGGTATGAAAAATGAACAAATCGAAAGGGTAGATGAATTACCTAACGGGCAACCTGGAAATCTGATACCAATTGATGCGTAGGTTTAGGCCCGATCTTCCGATAGGTAATGGATAAGTCGATTGATGGAGATCTCAACGTTGATGATCCGAGGCTCTCAAGTAGAACACGAAAAACCCCTGTGATCACTACACCACCACTCCGTTGGTTATCAACCGTGCTTCACACGATTGACCTCGGCAAAAAGGCTAATCCCTGCAAGTGCAACCGAGAACACAAGCAAGTACAAGGTAGAAGCAATCTGAATTGCTAAGTTGGGGTCTCACAAACCAAAGAATGGTGAAACTATGTATAAAAGATTAATCTAAGCAAAACCCAATTGTTCATGACAGCTACTATGGAGTATATATAGGTGGGAGGACGTCCAAGGGGTGTTGGGGTCGTGACCTAACCCTAACACACAAAAATAATGGACTTAGACTTGATACAAGGCCCAATGGCCCAATACGGTGGCGCAGCACCCTGATAGATTCTGTACTCGATTTTGTTTTGATGATTCCCGTCGACTCTGAAGGAATTTTTGACATGGTACTAGCGCCATTGGAAAGTTTATCCTCTCCACTTTCCGTGCATATGTAGAAGGTCCAAAACGGAGTTTGTATGCGTCCTGGGCGTCCGTTTTAGTGCGCACTGCTCCTGGACTCCGAGTTGGACACGATTTTGAGTTAGGGTTGGTTTCCATCTTCTTTGAACGTATCCTCTGGTCCTCCACGCCCCTAAACTTTCCTCCAATTACTCCTCGGATCACTCCATGTATCCTAATCACAATTAAATTATTAGGTAGCAATCTATTCTCAAAAATATATAAGGAAACATATAAGAACGAGCTCACCTCTAAAATTAATTGTTGTGTGCAAATTCTATTGATTGCATCTTGTATGTTCGAAGGAGTGTTGTGTATATCCATTGGTGTGATGTCCTTATCAGAACATACACCATATGAATGTTAAATCAGTTTTTCTTAATGGAGATCTCGCTGAAGAAGTGTATGTTACTCAGGCTTCTGGATTTGAAAAGAAGGGAGAAGAATGGGCTTAGGCAAGCACCTCAAGCATGGAATTTTAAACTAGACAGGACACTCACCACTTTGGGTTTTGAGAAATCACCCCTGGAGCATGCAGTTTATACAAAAGGCCATCAAGGAAAAAGGCTTCTGGTTGGAGTCTATGTTGATGATTTAATAATCACTGGTGAAAGTGTCAAAGAAATAGAAGAGTTTAAAGTCCAGACGAAGGAAAAAATTCAGCATGAGTGATCTTGGCCTATTGTGCTACTACCTGGGTATTGAAGTAAACCAGAGGCCAGGAAGCATCACACTAAGCCAGAGCTCTTATGCAACTAAGATGCTTGAGAAATATGGCATGAGGGAGTGTAATCCGACCCTGATACCAATGGATGCCCGAGCAAAACTAAAGAAGGAAAGTGAAGGACCTGAAGTTAACAGTACTCAATACCGAAGTATTGTAGGTAGCCTTCGGTAATTAACTCACACAGGGCCAGACATCTCATATTCTACAGGAGTCATAAGTCGATTCATGGAGAACCCAAGAACAGAACATCTTGCAGCAGCCAAGCAAGTGTTGAGATATGTCAAAGGGACATTATAGTATGGCCTTGTTTATAAGAGTAGCAAAGGACTCAAAATTCATGGCTACCCTGACAGTGATTTTGCAAAGGACCTTGATGATCAAAAAAACACCTCAGGAATGATTTTTTATCTTGGCTCAAATCCAATCAGTTGGAATTCTCAGAAGCAAAAGGTTGTTGCTTTGTCATCATGTGAGGCAGAATACATGTCTGCCAGTACAGCTTCATGTCAAGGTGTTTGGTTAAACAGCTTACTGACAGAATCAACAAGAAGAAAGAAAGAGGAGCCAGTGTTAATTCAAGTGGATAATCAGTCAGCAATCTCACTCTACAAAAATCTAGTGTTTCGTAAAAGAAGTAGACACATTGAAACTCGTTTTCATTATATCAGAGAATGTGCTGAGGAAAATAAGATAAGTCTGCAGCATGTTAGCACATATAGCCAACTTGCAGACATTCTGACAAAATCTCTGAGTCGGCCTAAGTTTCGAGAGATGAGAGGGAAGATTGGTGTCAAGGAGGTAATCAAAGATAAGCTTAAGGGGGAGTCTGATAGCGTAAGCTTGCATTATGCTTAAAGAAATCAGAGACTGAAGTAGTTTAAGTTTCGTCAGTTTTTTTTTCAGAGTCCGAGTCTGTTTTGTCAATGTTAAGAGTTAGAAGTAAAAGCCAATTGTGGTGTTGCGTCGAGTTCGATTCTGATTCAGAATTGTGTTTGGATGCGGAAAGGGTATTGTAAAGAGTCTTTAAGTAGAAGTTAGAGTACATCAGAATTTATCAAGTTAATAAGATTTATATCAAAGTTTCTGCTTGCGTGTAAGCTTTTCTGTTCTGTTCTTCGCCGTATTTTTTGCTTTTGGAAACTTTTGTTCGATCCCCAAGAGGCACCAACAAGAACAAAGTTGTGGAGCATCAGAATCAGACCATCACTGCAAGGTTGATGTTGAAGGCGGCAAGCATGCCAGAAAGCTTTTGGGGTGAAGCGGTTGCTACAGCTGTGTACATCCTTGTCACCAACACGTAGTGTGCAGGTAAGAACATCGTACAAAGCATGGTATGAAAGAAAACCATCGGTGCACCACCTATGCGTGTTCGGATGCATCACATACATGAAGATCATGTGCCCGCATCTCGCCAACCTGGACTCCAGGGGGCTGAAGATCGTCTTCATTGGCTACGAACCCATAGGCAAGGCGTAGCAATAACCCTACCATCCAGTCGATGGCCGGTTTCACGTGTCATGTGATGTCATCTTAGACGAGACACGTCCCGGCACTGGGACGGCAACGACATGAGGAGTGAGGCGGAGAACCATTCACGGTTGAGTACCTCATCACAGAATCCGGTGGAGGAGCACCAGACTGTCATACTCCATCGCCTACATCAAGTCGACACGCGGTGTCAACAACAGCTGCACCAAGAACGCCTATTCCAGCACCGGGGACACCACCTGCACCACTACCGACTGAACAACCGGTGGAATTTGTGACGCTAAGAACACCTTACTCCAACCTGGACATCCATCCTGGTGACAAGGGGGTGTTCAGGAACAGGACTGTTGATGATGTCATGAGAGCTATGCAGAGGCTGGAGACACGTGAGGTGGAACATGCAAAGCTGTGCACTCAATCACTTCAGATAAGCCGGCCTCTCTTGCATAGGCGGTGAGCACTCCATGCTGGAAAATAGGCCATGGAAGAAGAGATGGCGTCGATCAATGAAAACAAGACCTGAAGCCTAGAGGAGTTGCCAGCTGGACACCAAGCTATTGGACTCAAATGGCTGCCCGAGGATGAAAATGGTGACAGTGTGGCACCCTCAACACCAGGTAGTGTTGTCATGCAATCCACCCCTGCCATGATGGGTCATGGGAACGTGCATGGTACACCAGGGTCTGCATCATCCTTGGCAGGAGGAAGAAACTCGCCGGTGGGAATGCCGGCGCCAAATCTGATGTCAAGAGGACACTCAGCTGTCACCACACACACTCCAGGCCCTGCAGCAAGCACTAATGTTGACCCCCTCTGAAGATTGGAGCACGGCTGATGGCCCTATCCGTTATAAGCCTCTTGTAGAGGTGATGCAGAGAGCTCCTGTTGTGGAGCTTGACTATGAGGATTCAGAGAATGAAGCTCTTCTTGCAGAAGAAGAGGAGCCAACAAGTTTCAGTGAAGCTGCAGGACACCCTGCGTGGGATGAAGCGATAAAAAAGGAGATTGAATCTATTGAAAAGAATGAGACTTGGTCACTGATTGAGCTGCCAAATGGACACAAACTCATCGGTGTAAAATGGCTTTAAAGCTGAAGAAAGACCCTGCAGGTGAGACAATCAAACACAAAGTCAGGCTCGTGGCTAAGGGATATGTGCAGAAGCAAGGAGTTGATTTTGAGGAAGTTTTTGCTCCGGTGACAAGGTTTGACACCGTGCGAGTACTATTAGCCCTTGCTGCAGATCAAGGATGGCAGGTGCACCACCTTGACATAAAGTCAGCGTTTCTCCATGGTGAATTGTGGGAGGAAGTATATGTTACTCAACCAGAGGGTTTCATCGAAGAAAAGAAGGAGAACATGGTGCTGAAACTGAAAAAAAAAAACACTATATAGGCTGAAACAGGTCCCAAAGGCATGGAATCTGAAACTAGACAGGAGTCTGAAGCTGCTCGGGTTCTTGAGGTGTGCACAAGACCATGCAGTATACAAGAGAGGAGAAGTAAAGGAGGGAATACTACTCGGAGTATATGTAGATGATCTCATTGTGATAGGAGGAAACCCTGAAACAACCAAGGAATTCAAGCACCAAATGGTGGCAGAATTTGAGATGAGTGATCTCAATCTTCTCAATTTCTACCTCGGCTTAGAGGTCAGCCAGCAAGAAACAGGTATATTTATCAAGCAGAGTGCTTATGCCAAAAAGATTATAAAACAGCTCGGCATGGATGAATGCAAGCCAGCAAAAGCCCCTATGGAGCAGAAGGTAAAAGTGCACAAAGACTCTGATGGTGTGCCTGTTGACACTACGAAATATAGAAAGGTGGTAGGATTCTTAAGGTATCTCCTTCACACAAGACCGGACCTCTCTTTTCCTGTCGGAGTGATGAGCAGGTTCATGGAACAGCCAACAGTACTTCATCAGAAATTTGTTAAGCACATTCTGAGGTATCTAAAGGGAACAATCCACTATCGTTTGGTGTACCCGAGAGGAGCTGGTAACCAAGAGATCGTTGGGTTCTTAGATAGTGACCTGGCGGGTGACTTAGAAGACTGCAAGAGCACGGGAGGCATGGCCTTCTTCATCAACAGAAGCCTTGTCTCTTGGAATTCACAGAAGCAAAAGACTGTGTTTTTGTCATCATGTGAAGCAGAATTCATGGCTGCAGCAACAGCGGTGTGCCAAGCGCTGTGGCTAAGGAGTTTACTCAGTGAACTGACAGGGAGAGACCTGAAACAGTGAAGTTATTTGTTGATAACAAATCTGACACCGCACTGATGAAGAATGCGGTTTTTTCACGGGAGAAGTAAGCACATTCATACTGGCTATCACTTCATTCGTGAATGCATTCAGGAGGGACATATATCTGTTGATTATATTTGCTCCGAGGAACAGAGGGCTGATGCTCTGGCCAAGGCTCTGTCAGTTGGAAAACTAGCAACTATGCAGCACCTGCTGGGAGTTCGTGATCTTGAATCATGCCAGGATTAGGCCTTGTTTGGCAAGTGTGTAAAATGGCACACCTGTGCTTTAATCCACCCGTGGATTGGGTGAATCCCTTCATAACCACCCAATCCAAGTTTATCTAAAACCAAGCCTAGTTGTAATTCCACGAGGTCGTTTGGCATCTCTTTTCTATCACTTTGGATGTGTTACACATTCCGTCAAACAGGGCATGAGCATTGGACGCTGGAATAAATCTTTCACTGCATACCACCAGCGACATCAATTCGAGCGTGAGGCGTCAGCGCGACCGACAAGCAGGGTCGGTGACTTAGCTGGAAGAACGGAAAATGGTCAGGGGCATGGTGCTCGTTGGTACTTGGAGGCGGTGGCCAGTGCCTCAATGGCAGACGTCGCGGCCTAGTCAGACTGCGACCTTGGATGCGGTGGTCGGTGCATCAATGATAGGCGTCGCGGCCTGGTCAGACTGTGACCTTGGAGGCGGTGGTCGATGCATCAATGGCGAGCGTCGCGGCCTAGCAGGTTGTGACCTTGAGTCGGTGACCGATGCATCAATGGCAGGCGTCAGGCGTAGCAGGATTGCAGCCTTAGAGCTCGGGGCGCAGACGCGCAGTTGAGTCGTGGGGAGCACACACTCTCCGTTCCCGGCCTCGATAGGAGAGTTTTATTTGTCCCGTGGATCCGATAATTTTCAGGCTTGTATCATTTGTATCCACGCCGCGCCAAATGTATTTTTTTGTCAGCTACGGGATGGTGTTCCACGTGTGGATTTCATCCCCGAATACGCGTCAATCCATGTCAATCCCGGTCTTCCCAAACGAAGCCTTAAGGGGGAGTATGTTGAGTCTAACCCTGATCGTGATTCACACGAAACGGTTGGCGGGAAGACCGTGTCATCGGGACTCAAGCAAAGATAGTGTTGGGAGTCTGTTGCGTTGAGTGCGTCTTCATTGCGGCATGCACGCCGGTAGTGGTGAATAAACTTGCGGGATAAGCACGGGTTGTTTTTAGGTTTAGCGGATCGTGGACTGGCATGTTACCACGTCCTCATTAGTATGTAAACTCCAGCTTGTATTTGCTTTCATTATTGAGAAGAAAAACAGAGTGCTGTGTTCAAGTGCTCACATGTGTGTTCTTCTCTATTCTTCAGCTCCTGTAGAAGACACTCGATCAGTGTTGTAGTGCCTGTGCCAAAATCAACATCAAACACTGATCTACACGAACCCAGTCCTCTTGGATCCCGAGCTACCGACATCATCAGCCTCGTCATCTCCGTTGATAATGCTGGAGCTAGCGTGTTTCAATCGAAGTTGTCTTTTTTTTTTCGAAAGTCCTGTAACGGTGTCCAGCGTATATTATAAGAAGGTTTGAAAAATTTTATGTACAATGCAGTTCAGTTAAAACATGCTGAGGCTATTACATCACACCTGGCTTTGCAGGTTAATTAAATTTTTGGCCCCTGCCATAATCCAAAGCTTGATAGAGTCTCTTATCTCCTGAATTGTGTCATCTCTGCTACGGTACTCCTCCTGGAAGATCCAGCGATTACGTTCTTGCCATGTAGTACTGCAGACCAGTATGGTCAGAGAGGACACACCCCTGCTTGTCCTTGATCTATCCAGATCTGTGACATTGAAGAACCAGTCTTGTAAACAAAGTCCAGCTTTCCAAGATGAGGGATGTAGTGGAGTGGATCCTGAGTATGCAGAAATTGCAGACCAGATAGCTTTTACCTTCGGGCATTCAGAAAATAAGTGCAATGTTGTTTCCAGATTACGATTGCAAAGGGGACAAAAATATTGATTTGGCCACCCCCGGCGTTGTAGGCGATCTGAAGTTCAAAGTCTATTTTGTACCATCAACCATGTAAAAACCTTGCATCTATTTGGTGCCCACACCTTCCAAATCCTTTTGGGAAACCAGGAGTTGTGCCCCCCCTCGAATTGCAGTGTGTATGCTGATTTTGCAGAGTAAGTTCCCGATGTTGTTCTTTTCCATGTTATCTCATCCTCATTTTGCTCCTCCATGGTCGTATTGCTCTCGTGCACCAGTTCCCAGAGCGTGACATAATCTTTTAGTAGAGGTACCGTTAAATCATGTGCTATGTCATTGATCCAGGACGCATTAGAAAGGGCTTCATAAACTGTCTTCTTTTTCTTCTTACTGTGTTGGAACAGAGCTGGGAACCTTGCTGCTGGTGAGGTGCCATCTATCCAGCTCGAGGTCCAAAATCGGGCCCGGCGTCCGTTGTGTACCGTTACCGATGTTGCAGCTGCAAATAATTCTGCATCAACATTATCGATGGGTAGTTCCATTCCGACCCAAGGTTTTCTTGGCAGACTCCATTCCATCCACAACCAGCGTAGTCGTAGTGCGCGGCCGAACCTTTCTAGATCCAGTATTCCAAGCCCACCCCTATTCAAAGGTCTACAAACGGTTGGCCACGTGATTTTGCAGCTCCCCCCTTTTGCTTCTTGATGTCCCGCCCACAAGAATTTCTTGCATATCTTGTCGATGTCATTGATGAAACGTTTAGGTAACTTCAAGGCTGACATTGTGTAAACCGGTAGTGAGTTGAGCACTGAACGTGTTAATTCTCTTCTACCAGCTAGGGAGAGAAGCCTTCCTTGCCATCCTGCTAACTTAGCTGATATTCTGTCCTTGATATATTGCAGGTTATCCAATTTTAGTCTTCCCATAACTACTGGCAGGCCAAGATAAGAAATCGGAGGAGATGTGATTGTGCCCTCAAAGCCTGACAGTATTGTATGCAGATCAATACTTTCACACCTTATGGGGATGACCGTGCTCTTGGATACATTGACCCGCAGCCCAGTGGCATGCCCGAAGAGTTCTAGAATTTGCATGGTAGCATTAACATCCTGCTGAAGCGGGTTGAGGAACACCATGGCATCATCGGCATACAACGATATCCTTGAGACGGCAGCCCGGTCTTGCAAGGGGGAGAGCAAACCCGACTCTGTGGCAAGTTGGAATACCTTCTGCAGAGCATCTATCACGAGTATAAAAAGAAATGGCGACAACGGATCACCTTGCCTGAGGCCCTTGCGGTGTTTGATCCATGGTCCGGGTAGACCATTTAATCTGACCGATGAGGATGATGATGCCAGAATACTGGAAATCCAATCTGTCCATTTTCAAGGGAAACCTCTTTTTAATAACATCTCAAACAAAAATCCCCATGATACCGAATCAAATGCTTTTGAAATATCTAGCTTCATCATGAGCATTGGCTTTTGCTTACGATGGTACTGCCTTGCAATGTTTCTCACATATAGATAATTGTTCAGTATGCTTCGGCCACGTATAAAAGCGCTCTGACTTTGGGAGATCAGATAGTCCAGCTGACGCGATAGCCTTATTGCTAGTATCTTCGAGAGTAGCTTCCCAAATGAGTGTATAAGGCTGATTGGACGAAAATCTGTTGGTAGTTCTGCTTCTTCTTTTTTCGGTAGCAAGGTGACCATGGCACCATTTAGCCTCCATAAAGATCCAGTCTGGTGGTTATATACACATTGCAATGCCGACATCATTTCAGGCTTAATGATATTCCAGCAAGCCTTGTAGAAATCGACGGTGAAACCATCTGGCCCGGGTGCTTTCTCAGTTGGCATTTGTTGAATAGCTTGTGTGACCTCTGTTTCTGTGAATGGTGCATCCATCTGTTGATCCTGAAGAACAGGTAGGTCTAGCAGATCCCAATTCAAGGTGACAGACCTCAGTTTGCTGATTCCTAGTGTCTGCTGAAAATGTTGAGTTAACTCTGCTTCCATATCTCTCTGTGCCCATATGTAATTTCCTTCTCTGTCTTTTAGTCTTGGTATGTGGTGCTTTCTGTTCCTTGCATTTACCCTTAGGTGAAAAAATCGGGTTCCGGCATCTCCTTCTCTAATCCACGTTATTCTAGAGGCTTGGCGACGGCGTGCTCTCTCGATGGCTGCCAAGCCGAGAAGCCTTGTTTTGAGGTCTTTTCGGAGTGTTATTTCCTCGTCGGATAATTGTCGGGATTCTTGGTCCACCTCTAACCTCTGTATAATATCGTTTGCCATGTACAATTGCTGTCTAGCATTGCCAAACTTTTTCTTACTCCATCTCTTTAGCGCCCTTGCAACCTGCTGCAACTTGAAGTGAAGTATTTGTAGTGGGTTGCTCCCCTGAACTGATTTTTCCCAATTTTGGCTAATAATATTATGAAAACCTGGAACACGTAACCAAAAGTGCTCAAACTTGAAGCCTTCTTCCCTTCTATTTCTTTGTTGTTCTTGTAACAATAACGGGCAATGATCTGAAACCGAAGATGATAGGGGTTGTAGACAGAAACCGGGATAATTGAGGTCCCAATCCTCATTACAAAAGACCCGGTCCAACCGAGCCATCGTCGGTGAGGATCTTTCGCTGCTCCATGTATACTTGCGGTTCTGGAGGGTGAATTCTATTAGTTCACAATTATCCAGAGTCCTGCGAAACCTGCCCATAAGTCGACGGTTCATTGAAGAACCTAGTGTTGAGGACTTACAATGCGAAGCAACGTAATAGAGAGACATCCAACGCGTCGAGGTTGAAAAGGTCGTAGAGATCAGACCATTTGATGACAAAAGTGCCATCACCCGAGAGAAAGTGTTTATCCTTGAATGCCCCGAATATGGTTTGACACTTTTTGTAGTTTTCCATATAGTATTGATGAAGAACACAAGGTTTACCAACTTGTTTGAGTGTGCCCGCAGTTAACATCGACTTCCCCATTTCAAACTTCGGGTTTGCATACGTCATATCTTTCGGCGCCCTCAGTTAGCTTCTGACTCATTCATTGATTTCTTGCAAGCTTCCTTCGATGATAATCGCTGCTGCAACTGACTCTTGTTCTTCACACATACATTCTTCATCGGCTTTGTCGACGGCTAATTAGGTGTAGGGAGCAGCAGGGCACTCCGAGTGCGAGGTGTAGACTGACGCGACTCCTCTTGAAGTGAAGACTTCTGCGACAGCTCTAGAGTTGGAGACAGATGTCGCTTCTCTATAAGTAAAGGCAATTGCTCTCCAATTGGAGACTTCTGCTGCTTCTCTATAACTGGAGGCAGCGATAGCTCTGGAATTGGAGACAGATCCATCTTCTCTGGATTTGGATGCAGAAGCAGATGTGCCTTAGGAGACATCAAAGCATTAGAGGTCGACGGGTAAGTTGTTGCTGCTGTTGGGTCAACAACAATAAGGTTTTGTCTCCACGGAACCCTTCTAGTAACTTCATCCCGCATAGTCATCGTTGTATCATCCAGTGACACTTCGAGCTGCAGGTGTTTTGTATTTTCATGCACTATGACCACCTTGCCACAACATAGGATGTTGTGTCCACGTGGATGTCGTCAAGCATGGTCTGATCGGGATACACTAGCCCTATCCTGACCTCCATTCAACCGATTCCTCCGACCATTAGCAGAAGATTGCATGTTGTTAGCTGAGCCAAGTTATCTATCGTGTACGGCTAAATTGAGGTCCAGACGCTGGTGCCTGAAGATCCTCCTGTGGTTGTCCACCCCCAGCAGATGTAGAAGCAAAGCTGCTCCTATGCTCTTCATTGTTACTTAAGATGAAAAACGCGCTAGGGATTGCTTTACCTGCTCCCTCTAGCATATGCTTCACGTCTCCTAGGGGCTCCCTTCCCAACTGTATTTTCAGCTCCTCAACGTCAACCTGTGATGTCGAGGTCATTTTCTGCCTGCGATACATATTTTTGTGTTCTAGAAAACCCTCCCTTTAGGTCAACTTACTGAAAACACCACGAACACGGTCTTGTTGCTCCGATCTTTGCAGGGCCTTGCTGAGGGCATCGTTTTCCCTCTCACCATTTGAGTCTTCGCTGCTCAGGGTCCAAGCTCTTTGAGCAACATGTAAGGTGCTCAGGCTGTAGAAGCTGATACGACCTAACTCAGACAGCTGTGAACGAGCATGCATTCTTCTCAACGTGCATTACATCAATCGAATGACAGACGTCTAAGTCTTTCCAATGCGGTAGCTCCAAAAAAATCAATTGCTTCTTCCACATGTCATCTTTACGAGTATTTTACAAGTCCATTTCCGCTTACTAAGGGCAACATGGATATCGTTGACCATTTCATAGACTTCATGACCCATGAGATGAGGTGGAGGACGCTTCATCTTAGTGTCACCATTGAAATTATCCTTCATACTCCGAATCGGGCGCTTCATTGGAATGTAGCATCGATGTCCCATGCACACTATTTTTCATGACTCGCTCAAATACTGTGAGTCTATTTCTCTCAAATAATGTGGACATCCGCAACCTACTTTCGTCCTTAATGTAAATACAAAAATAAACGACAGCCAAAATAATTGATGACGGTACCGTCGTCTTTAACGTAATTGACAACAGCTAAATCGAGCCGTCGTCAATTAGGCGTAATTGACGACGGTAGCTCTTGCACCGTCGTTTATTAGGTAATAGATGACGGTTTTGTTTTTGGACTGTCGTCTGTAAGAGATAATTGACGACGGCTAACCGACATCGTCGTTAGTTAGGGATTATATCCCGATCTATTGTGCATCTTCCTCTCATTTGGCTCGCCCGTTTCGTTTAGCGCCCGACCTCCACCCACTTTCGCCGCTGCCGCCGCCGCGCCTCCACCACCGCTGCTCCGCGCTATCGCCCCGCCTCCGCGCCATGCACCGAGGCTTCTCTTCCCCAACCTGAATCGCTGCTGCCGCTTCGAGCTCGGGAGCGCACCCAAGCCCCACACCCCACTCGCGAAGCTGGCGCGCGAGGCGGCCTACGCGAATGCCTGGAAGCGCAAGGCGGCGGATGGCAGCGAGGCCGAGGCCACAGCGGCAGCGCTGCCGGTCCTCAACGGCGGCTCCTCAGACCCTGTGTCGGGAGAGCTCTCCATGGGTGGCGACTACTACTACCACGCCTGGGTAATGCCATTTGTCATATGGTAGGCGATTGTTGGGACTGTTTAGGGATCAAAGTTTTGATAAAATAGAATGGTTTGCTCCTTATTATTATGTTTCTCTATGATAGAAAGAGGGATCCTCACTGCCCAGTTCTAATTTGGGTAGAGGTATCCCTCCCTTAAACCCTAACCCTAAACCCCTACTTTGCTGTCTGGTGATTAGCATTGTCGTTTTCCCGCATTACCGTTCAATCTATTTTAATTGGTTTAGTGATGATGTGTGGATAATAAAGCTTACTTTATCGGGGAAAAAGGTGATGAAGTGTGTATGAAACGAACATTCTAATGTTACCACCGAAACGTATTTTGGTCTGACTGTTTCTGGTCGAATGTATTTTTATCGATGCCAGTACTTAGCATTAGTTGTGTTTCTGGTAGTAATATTCATATAGGACAATCTATGAATTGGTTTTCATGCTTATTGCAAACTACAAAACCTCATATTCTGTTATGGTTTCACTAATTTTAGCATGCAACAACCTTCCATATACTTGGAGAAGTATAAATTGGGAGAACTTCAATTTGAGTATGAGTCTGTGGTGGTAACCTTTTTTTGTATGAACTAGATACGGCCACTTTTAATAGTTAATCCATCTCATTGAATGGCTACTGAAATTCATGGGCCATCTTGTGTGTTCTGACTTTTTGATAATGATGCACATATTTTGTAAGCCATCTGATTGGATTTTTGTTGAAGGGAATCAACATTCTCTTAAGTGCTGATGAGCACTTCCTGGGGCGCATTGTTGAGGAACGCTTCCAGATTTCCGGTCCATCGATCAATGGGAAGCACTGCAAGATATATAAGGACACTGTGTTGGGGGAGCTGAACTGCGATGAACCTGTGCCTGTTTACCTCAAGGATACAAGGTTTTCTTTTTTATTTATGGATCCATATCTTCCAGAAATTTTTGTTTCATTCTCCTTTTTTCCAACTAACCTCGTGTAGCTCTGCAGCACAAATGGCACATATTTTATCTGGAGAAAGCTAAAGAAAAACGCACCTCCAGCCAAACTCAATCACGGCGATATTATATCATTTGCAACACCTCCTAACGATGGTTAGGTTCCTTGCTCGTACTACTCTTTTAATCTGTTTCATACCCAGGGTTCCCTGCAGATATTTATTTGTTGGCTAGTATATGACTATATGTGCTTCTATTTAATTTGTGTTTTTTTAATTCGATTCATCATTATTTTTCTTATAAAATTTTTATATTGCCACTTGTTTGCCCATTCAAGTTGTATCTTGTTTTTACAGATACTTCCTACGCATTTGTCTACCGTGAAGTTAATGCAGTCAGTTTGGTAGAGAATGGGGCTACCATTTACAAAAGGAAATCAGGTGTGCAATTTTCTGTCTTATGATTTGTTGATGATATTTTACTTTGTTATGAGTCTACCGTGTACCACCATTCATGTTTCATCGTTAAGGGGAGGTTGGTTCTGGAAGCAAGATGCTAAAAGGTCTTGGTATCGGCTCCCCTGATGGTCCTGTTTTGCTAGATGATGTTCGGAGACTAGAAAAATCCAACTCTGTAAGTTGCCTCATTCTAGATGTCGATAGTTTTGTTGTTCTTGCAGTGTGCTATCTTTGCTAGTTATAGGTGAGCTTGAGGTAAAGCTAAGTGAGGAGAGAAACTTAAGAATAGAGGAGCGTGATAAGGCTGCAAAGGACTTGAAATCTGCATTGCATAAGAGGCAAGCTGAGTTTCAAGAAGAAATTAAGGGGCAAGAGGAGGCATACCTTAGACATTTTTTTCGTTCATCTGTGGTATCTTAATTATCTATTTTATTTTCTTCTAATGCAGGAAAATGCTCGAGAAAATCTCATAACATCTGAGAAAAAGTTAGAGACCTTGTCACTCAACTTCAGGATGAGCAACAAGTTTCAGCTAACAATCAAAAGGTACTGTGCTGTGTGCATACTAGTAATTACATAAATGTGGTTTTCTTTATTTTGATATATTCCCTCTTCTGCTCAATTGGAATTGCAGAAATCAGAAAATATCGAATCTGAACTGAGAAAACTGAAGAAAGAACTTGAAAATGAAAAGGTAGGAAGAAAGTTCCAGTCCTTTGTGAGCTGGCCATCGAGCTAGATTTGTCCTCAAAGGAAGGAACAACATTTTCTGTTTTTTTTCTAAATGAAAACTTTAAAGACGACGATTTTTTGTCGCCGTCGTCTATAAGCCTCCTTATAGACGACGGTTTTTCTTTTACCGTCGTCAATAAGCCTCCTTATAGACGACGGTTTTTCTTTTACCGTCGTCTATTAGCCTCCTTTGCTGCCACGCGACATGGTTGACTAATTGACGACGGCTAAATCTGACCGTCGTCAATTAGCTTATAGACGACGGTAACCGTCGTCTATAAGCTTATAGACGACAAATTATCATAGACGGCTGTAAACCGTCGTCTATAAGCTTATACCGTCGTCTATAACCTAAAGACGACGGTATTGTCCTAATAGACGACGGTTTTTGGCGGTCGTCTATTATCGCGATTCCTGTAGTGTACTCTATTCTGACAAGTTACGTGCCGCTGGAGAATCACTAACGGTCATAAATAAAATGGCTTTGAGGCAAAAGTACTCACGCTTGTGGTCATCCCAGACCTGCAATTCTTCGTTGTACCATAACTGCTTCAAATCTTCAACCGAAGGTCTGAAATAAGTGTTGATGTCATTCTCAGGTTGTTGTGGCCCCGGTATTAGTTCTGACATCATAATATATTACCATTTTTGCACAACCAAGGATGAAGGTTCAAAATTGTTAGCACAATTGGCCATGTGCTATGTGTGCTACTTTCCAAAAAAGGATTCATGTCATCAGTGCTCATTGCGATCCTAATATTCCTAGGATCAATGGCAAATTCAGGATTTGGTGAATCAATGTTTCATCACTGTATGACATAAGCATGATGTCTTATCATTCCAGCATCCTGCTTATGCTTCTCTTTGTGCTATCGCAACAATTCTGACTCCTTGTTTGCAAACTAACACTTCAAACGAGGAATGATAGGAAAGTACCAAAACACCTTTTTATGCCCTCTTTTTCTTTTATTAAAGTTCTTGTCATCATCGTCATCTTCCCTATGATTGAATCGGTTCACTCCACAAATAGGGCATTTCTCGGGGTTTTCATACTCAGGTCTGCGATATAAAATGCAATCATTATTGCACGCGTGAATTTTTTTCCACCTCCAAACCCAATGGACAGATTATCCGTTTTGTCTCATAAATTGTCGTAGGGACTGTGTTGGCTTGGAGTAACATGTCCTTAAGGAGCGTCAACAATTCCTTAAAACTACAACTAGTTCATCTGTTGCTCGCCTTCAACTGAAAAATTTTTATCATCGCAAACAATCTGGTGTACCTAGCCGCACAACCATAATACAATGACTTCATCGAGTTTTCTTGCATTTTCCTGTAATTTGCAAGTTCACCATTACTGTACAGATCATCGTGGCCATGTCTCTTGACATTGCTTACCATCTCCTCTATGTTATGCACCTGAAACTCAATATCGTCATCGATGAACCCTGATATGTCTGGCATGTTCACATCGCCGTCGTGATCTTCTTCGACACTAGTAGGGACCTCCCTCTCCAGATATGAATCTTTCATCTCTGATTAATTAAACCCCTCCTCCCCATGTTTGTTCCACCATCGATAATCCACCATGAATCCATGCATAATCAAATGTGACCTCAACATTTCATCTATGTGATATCTCTTCTCATTCTTGCAATGTTTGCAAGGATAACAAATAGTCCATCTAATGTTTTCCAACATGTCTTTCTTTGCAAAATCGGTAAATGCATCTACCCCTTGGACATATTCATTGCAAAGGCAGGGCCCATACATTCGACTTCGATCCAACGATATCTATGTATAGAAAAAAGAATGACTAAATTAAAGAAATTCGAAACCACTGATAGTCAAAATCTAAAGGGATAAAAAATAGTAAGAAGCAGGAGAGGAGAAGGGCACTAACCCTTTGTTTTAAGATCCACTAATAATCACCGCAAGACTTTTAGAAGGGCACCTCCAAAGAGGGAAAGAACATGGCAAAAACTGGGCGGATCTGGCAGCCACTTGTTCTGCCGTAGCTGGGAGGTCGTAGGAGGGCAATAGAAAATCGAGATGAACCAATTTAACGCACGTCTCTCTATAGAGGGAATGGGAGACGAGCCCGCTTCTATGACAAAAAGAGACGCGCCTGACCGGTGGGTATGAAAGACGCACCGGCTTTGATTATGAAAGGAGACGATCTCCAAGAAAAGCTCATCTGAGTTACGAAACAAATATGAGTCGAGCTCAAGTAAAGCGCGTCTCCTGTTTGTCAAAGAGGAGGGCACATCTCGGATATCTACTTAACTGAGACAACTCGTCTCACTTAACCGTATCAGAGACGAATGCCTTTGAGCTCGTCGCCCATCTTTGTCTCGTATTTGGGTTTCCTACGTAGTGTTATAGCTGTGGATGCCGACGGGATCCTGGATCAGAATGACTACAACCTCTTCATACAACACTTAATCAACGAACTCAACTTAATAGTCAGGCCTACTTCCCTTACACCACTACGAATATCGCTCTTCAGTCTGATACTAATTAGCAAAGATACACCCTTCTTCTAGCGGACCCGATTGATGTTAATGGTATTGAAGTCAGTTTTATGAGACATGACTATGGCATTAACCAATTGGAAAGGAACTTCTATTGCATGGGTTTGGATTATGATATTAGGTTTTCTGCTAGACTACATGACATTGGAGAACATTGACTTAGCGAGTTCCTCATTTGGGAGGTTGATCCATTAGCATAACAATCGCAGTGCTCTCAGAATTGTTTTGGTCAAGTGCGTGACAGTACCACACGCTTCACTTTTATAATGAGCCGCATAGAGTACTGCAGAGTTTGTGGTTACACAGGGGACGAGGGATAGTATAATCTGGTCTTCGAGATGTCCAGTACATCCTTAATTGGGATCAAGCGAAGCATTTGTACTGTAACATATATCATGTTTTTAAAACAAGCTTATTCAGAACAATGTTCATGCAGTAGTGGTGCTATTTTTTTTTGAAAAGGAATTACTCCACTTCCATTCCGTAAAAAACGAAACGGAGATCATGAGTTTTACATCCAGTTTTTCAAGCAAACAAAGAACTCCAATCTGTTCTACAGAGAAGAGCCCCGTATATGCCGATTTGTTCTATGCCACATATAGACTACACAAAGAACATACCAGTTTCATCGGCTGAAACATCGCCGGAAACCAAAAGGCAAACCCTACTAGTTTCTTAAGTTTTCATGGAGATGACAGCGCTCCGAATACGACATGCATGAAAGAAGGTCGATGAGTCTCCAAGAATCTGATGACCTGTTGGTTTTGCTCGGATCCCAATTGCCCTGCTCACTCTCTCACGCAACGAACCGAGGAAGAAGATGAACAATATTTTTACGGCAACGAACGCCGCGGAGACGAATGCTCCTATTATTCACTCGCTAATGAACTAAAGTACAAAGGAGGAGCAACCGGACTACTTATAGGGCGAGGAGCTACCCTCCATGCTGCCTAAATCGCCGGATCCGCAAGACCCGCATGCCCACACGTGAGCCGCTCGCTCGACGCGTTCGTGGCGGTTCCATCCGCAAGAAACGGCACCACGCACACCACTCTCGCCTCTGACTCGTTCCAGCACTCCAAAACGGGTGCGCAGCTGCCCAACGCACAACACACGCCCATGGCGTGTAACATACTCCCCCTAAACACGACATGGCGCACCTCGATGTCACAGCAACACCGGCTCTTCGTCGACGTCGCAGCACCGCCTGTTCCTTCTTTTTCTGTGAACAATTCTTCATCATGTGTCCGCATACCTCGCAGTTGAAGCACTAGCTTCGGTAGCGGCTTGAACGCCTGCTTGCACCCGAGCTCATGCTGCTTGCATCGTCGTCATCTTCGTCGCGTCCGCTGTTGTGACCTCCGTTCTTCTCCTCACCATGGCGCACACACTCCTTGTTCTTTCGATGGCGCGTCTCCCATTGCTCCTCAGTGAGTAGCAGGCGTGCAGGATCTGTCGACTCTTCCTCAACGTCGTCCTACTCCTCCACCACGCGCAGCCAGCCAAGGAGCTCTTCCACAGACATGGTGTTGACGTCGCACAACATCTGGATCGAGACGACGACCTATATCATCTTCCTTGGGAGCACACGAAGGATCTTCCGCACCACGCGGCTGTCTTCAACCTTCTCGCCAAGTTTGCGCAAGCCACTGATGATGCCATTGACGCGCATCACGAACTCGTCGATGCACTCACCGTCACGGAACATGACAGTCTCCAATGTCTTCATGGGACACTCCACGTTTGCCACCTTGATGCGATCATCATCGACCCACATTGATCTCACGGTCTCCTATGCATCCTTGGCCGTTGATTTGACTTCGAGTCCGTCCTTCATATCCGATGGCACCACATGCAGGATGGCAGACAGCACCAGCCGATCCTCGAGGCGCTACCCCTTGCCGGTCTCAACGACGGTCCACAGCCCCAGCGCCTCCAAGCTTACTTGCATAACGAGACACCACTCGGCATAGTTGCTCTTCGTGAGCAGAGGGAGCTCGACGGTGCCGCCGGTGACCTGCTCCGCTGAGATAGTATGCGACGAGCCTCCACTAGCCGGAGTCTTCGGCGACGACATCTTCAACCCGGCTCTGATACCAAATGTTGGTTTTGCCCGGATGCCGATTGCGCTGCTCACTCTCTCACGCAACGAACCGAGAAAAAAAATATGAACAACGTTTTTACGGCAACGAACGCCGCTGAGCCGAGTGCTCCTATTATTCACTCGCTAATGAACTAAGGTACAAATGAGGAGCAACTGGGTTACTTATAAGGCGAGGAGCTACCCTCCATGCCACCTGAATTGCCGGATCCGCGAGACCCGCATGCCCACGAGTGAGCTGTTCACTCGACGCATTTGTGGCGGTTCCGTCCGCAAGAAACGGCACCACGCACACTACTCTCGCCTCTGACTCGTTCCAGCGCTCCAAAACGGGTGCGCAGCTGCCCCGCGCACACACACGCACGCACAACACACGCTCCAAAATTTTTGTATACAACTCACCTGGTCAGAATTCTCCACATTGATTGTCATGATATTAGGCACCCCTTAAAAGTTTCCTCATGAGGTTTAAGTCCGATGATACGTTCGTTTAATTAAGATTTATGAATAAATAGAAGAATTCCTAATTCAGATTTTCATATCCAAATTCAAAATTTTAGCTCGCCAAAATTATATTTATATAATAGAGAACACTCTGTCAATTTTCACGAATTTTGGAGACGTAATGCGGTAACTGAGGTCAGAAAAGAAATATTAAACTCAGGTACAGGCCCACCTGCCAACCTCGTCTTCATTCTCCATTTCTACCTCGTTTTCCCTCACAGCAGCTGCATGCCAATGACCGACTGTAGCTCACCAAATACTCGCTCTCAATGCTCTCTCCTCCAAGCTTCTTCTGTACTGGCTCGATTCACCCACTTTCCTGACAAGGAGAGAGAAAATCGCGGCCACCATTGGGGCTTGGCGGAGCTCGGTCGCACCGCGCCATCTCGCTGCCCCCTAGCCGCACGATCCCCTCACGGTCACGGCGTCGCCAAGAGCTTGTCCCTGTTTACCTTATTTTTTTCTGCTCCAGTCCTCATTCAAGGTTGACAAATTTCACTCCTCCCTCACCACGGCAGAAGGACACTTGAACCACACTTGCACCGTCGCCAGCAAAACACTACGAGAAACCCAGCCAAACAATTACGCAGGCCGAATTAACTTACGTGAGCTGGCCGACCACTACAGGAAAACGGTAACAGGGCGTCAGGGTTTCTAAAGACGTCGGGGCTGACGCATTTAATTCACCTATAGCTGTCGGTTTACGTGGACCGACGTTCTTATTTTATAGCCGTCGGTCCAACTGAGACAACCGACGTTCATAAGTATAGCCGTCGGTTTTTTTATGAAACCGACGGCTTTGTTAAATCCGTCGGCCAGGCCACAAACACCGATGGTCATAAAGGTGGGCCCGGCCGACCGCGTCTTTTGTTTCGCCCTAACTCCTTCGCGCCCGCGCACTTCGCCCGCCGCCCCCGCCGCCGAGCGCACCGCCTTCCGCCCGAGCGCGCCGCCGGTCTCCCACCCCGACCGCGCAGCCCCCCAGCCCCGCCGCCGGCTCCCGCCCTGGGAGCGCCTTGGGCCTCCCGCCCCGAGTGCGCCTTCCCCAGCGCCACAGCCAGCCTCCCACCCGAGCGCGCTGTCGTCCAGCCCCGCCGCCACCTCCCGCCGTCAGCCTTGCCCCGCACGTCGCCTCTCCCGGAGTCCCCGAGCAGCGCTCCTCGCTGTTCCGGAACCCCTCTTCCCGTCCTCGAGCGGCGCTGCTTCCGGTACCCGAAGGTAAAATCTAGTTTGCTGATTCCTTACATTGTGGATGAATTCTTGCATTGTGGATGAATATTTATCGACAATTGTGTTCGCGATGTAGTGATTGTTCTTATTTAGCTAGAGATGATAGTATCTAAATATACAAATGATTATTTGTTGATGAGTAAGTTCCAATTTTAGTTAACTTTTAACTTTTATAAATGACGATTAGAAATAGAGATCTTAGCAATGTGGAAAATAAATATGGTGATATTAATGAGTTGCACTAATACGATCATGTGAGCTTGATTACTTGTTAATGATTTTGGCAATGCTTAACTTGTTAATATGAAGAATAAATTGTATGAATTACCAATGGTTATCTTGTATATGCGAGCTTGATTACATGTTAAAACTTTAATTAACTTGAAGCATTTATATTTCAATTTTGTATTATATTAAAATGTTTGAATGCTTAGTTATACTAAATTTGGAAGTTTAGTTATACTCAATATCATGCATGAATGTTCAGATATGATTGTAGTCGTAACGTACGCATAAAGACAAGAACATTTGTGTACGGTGTCAAGACAAGCGTGGACGGTAGACCTGGACTTGGAACTTTCAACTCTGACCAACTTTCCCCCTCTGTCTCTTTCTTTCCTCTCTCGTAAATGATAGAAAAATGGAAATGAGCAACATAACCTATAGAATTTAATTACCCGTTTCGAATCGGCACGTTTCACATGCTATTGGCATGTGAGGCGTGCAGGTTCGGAATTGTCCTTTTTCGGATAGCCTGAGAGTGACTGATGGGACGTGGCTTGTGACGAGACACGAGTATGGATCTGGACGAGATTTCGACGGCATAACCCTATTTTTCTCTGCTGCACCATTTTCGGGCGTGCAGTGGAGAACAGCGGGGTTATGCTGCCGAAATTTCGTTCGGATCCTGACCACGCGTCTCGTCATGAGCACGCTCCGCTCGGTCACTCTTGGGTGGGTTTAGGATCTATCTTCCTAGGTTGTAGGAGCTGTGACATAACATAATAATGAAACTAATAAATGATTTATCTGGTTTGAAGGTATAAACTGAAAAATGGGTGACAACCGTAAGGTGATGTATGATGGATGGAGTTCAACTGGTGGTCACAGTATGGAATGGGCTCATGTCGCTAATGTTTTCATGAACCAAGCTTTTGCTAGTGGTGCTTCTTTGGTGAAGTGTCCTTGTAGCAAGTGTCAAAATCGTCTGCGTCTGAAAAGACCTAAAATTGAGTTGCACCTTTGCAAGCACGAATTTATGCCCGACTACTTAGTGTGGCGCGAGCATGGAGAGATGAATCATGCTTGTGAGTCGGACGAAAACGAGGATGAAGATCATATGGATGAGATGATAGCAGATGTTGGTCGAGAGTACGAAAAAGAGTCACTGCCTGAAGAGGTGAAATTTTTTTTATAAACTTCTTGCTGCCTCAGATGAAAAAGTGTATGAGGGCACCAAAATGACCGTTTTGCAGGTGGTCACACGATTTATGGCGTTGAAGTCTAAGTTCAATTTTGCGAACAATTGCTACAATGGTATCCTGAAGTTGTTCAATGATCTCCTTCCGTCAAATAATAAGATGCCAAAAAACATATATGAATCTAAGAAGATTTTGGCTAGTCTGGGTATGAGTAACAAAAAGATTGATGCGTGTGAGAATAATTGCATGCTGTTTCGGAAGGAACACGAAAACGATACTCATTGTATGCATTGCAATGCCTCTAGACATGTGATGGTTAAGAATGATGATGGAGAGGAAATAACTACAAAAGTACCGATTAAACAATTATGGTACATGCCTATCGCGTTGAGGCTTAAACGGTTATTTTTGTCTCAAGAAACTGTGAAGCAGATGAGGTGGCATTCTGAAGGTATACATGAGAGTGATGACAAAGATATTATGACGCATCCTTCGGATGCGCGGCTTGGCAAGATCTGGACCGTTTTGATCTGGAGTTTGATACAGATCCAAGAAATGTTCGTCTTGGGATGTAAACAGATGGTTTCACTCCTTTCAGCACCAGTAACAGTCCATATTCTTGTTGGCCTGTTTTTATCATACCTTACAACCTCCCTCCCAACATGTGCATGAAAGAAGGATACATATTCTTCGTGGCCATTATTTCTGGATCTAAACATCCTAGAAAGAAAATCAATGTGTTTATGCAACCGTTGATTGAGGAGCTGAAAAAGTTATGGCAAGGTGTAAAGGCATACAACAGTCATCTAAAATGTGAATTTACCTTATGTGTTGCGTATCTATGGTCTATACATGATTTGGGCTGGTTGGTGTGTCCATGGACAACTGTGTTGTCCTATATGTATTGGCTGACACCGATGCCATCAGGTTGAAGTATGGAAAGAAAGTCAGCTTCTTTGATTTCCACCGACGATTCCTTCCTCCAAACCATCCTTTTAGGAGTGATACACAATCGTTTTGAAGAGGCGGAAGGGTTATAGAAGGACCACCTCGTCGATTGGCAGGCGAACAAAAAATGGCATGGCATGCAAAGTTAAAAGCGTCCGCAGAAGGTGTTTTCGAAGGTTATGGTAAAGAACACAACTGGACCCATATTTCTTTTCTTTGGGAGTTACCATACGCAAAGGCATTGCTTTTACCACACAATATATATTTTATGCACCATGAGCGTAATGTCGCTGAAACATCATAAGCTTGTGTTTTGATTTTACCGGTCAAACCAAAGATAACTTGAGTACAAGGAAAGACTTAGCTGACATTTGTGATCGTCCTGCACTTGAGGTAATAACAAATGGAAGTGGAAATGAAAGTAGACCACGAGCTCCATATTGTGTCAGGCCAGAAGAAAGAAAGCAAATTCTTAGTTGGTTGAAAACATTGAAGTTTCCTGATCGCTATGCAGCCAACATAAAATGATGTGTTAATATCAACACCGGTAAACTGAATGGGTTGAAGAGTCATGATTACCATATTTTGATCGAGAGACTTGTACTGGTAATGTTTCGTGGCTACTTCAAACCTGATCTGTGAAAGATATTTGCCGAACTTAGCTTCTTTTATAGGCAGATATGTGCTAAGCAATGTCAAAAAAGATGATGCGGTAGTGGGAGAAAGAAATTGTTGTGCTTGTATGTAAGATGGAAAAAGTGTTTCCGCCTGGTTTTATGAATGTTATGCAACATTTGCTGGTGTATTTACCTTATGAAGTATTGGTAGCAGGTCCTGCACAATTCAGGTGGATGTACAGCCAAGAAAGAGAATTGAAGAAACTTAGAGCTAGAGTGCGTAACAAGGCAAGAGTTGAGGGCTGTATTGCAGAGGCATTTGCATTCAAAGAGATTATTAACTTCTTTAGCAGATATTTTTCACGTGCCAACAATGTGAATGCATCTACAACACGATATCATAATATAGAGTAGCACAGTATGAGTGAGCTTCCAATTTTTCATTGGAAGGGAAAGTGTGTTGGGGCTGCTAATTCTCATTATATTTCGGAAGAAGAGAGAAACTACACGATGCTTTATATATTTTTCAACATGGAGGAAGTGTTGCCATATTTTGAAATGTTTGACAAGCTATATTGGACATCTCCACGGAAACCTACGCAAAGTCAATTAGATAAATTACATCAAAAGGGCATAAACGGTGGGCCGAACTTTGTGAACTGGTTTCGTGAACATGTAAGTTCTTTATCTGTCTATTTTCTTACAATCATAGTTTGCATGACTATCGTAATATTCTAACTTTGCTTATTTATATAGTGTATGAATGATGTCAACATCTCTGATGACTTGCGTCAAATGTCGCATGGTCAATTGAAAGCAAATGAATTTAAACGATATGATATCAACGGATACCATTTTCGGATGGCCAGTTTAGGAGCAAACCGTCCACTTGCTGCCACTACAAATAGTGGAGTAATGATAGCAGCCGCAGAAGGTAGTGGAGAAGTGAAAGAATACTACGGAGTTCTTCAAAAAATAATTGAGTACACATTTGGCGGTCCAAAAGTACTTCAACTTGTCATTTTTTACTGTCAATGGTTTGATCCGGCATCGGAAACTCGAGTGGATGATTTTTGAATGGTGGAGGTCAACCATAACTCATGGTACACAACTTTTAACAATAATGTTGTGCTTGCGAGTCAAGTCAAACAAGTGTACTATTTAAGTTATCCTCACCCAAGTTTGAAAAACTGGTGGGTAGTATATAAAGTGAATCGTGAAGTGCACCCTCGTCGTTATGATGGTTACAACGAGAGTAAAGAAGATGATGGTGACACTGTCTATCAAGATGACAACGAGGAAGTAGAAGATTTTAGGATATCTTGTGAGATAGAACTCGCGGAAAAAAATAGAGGTACCCAAGAGTTAATGTCTGAAGAACAGGTTGGCCCTTCAAGAAAACGTCTTCAACAATCACAAAGAATTATTGAAATGCACAAAAGGAATATGGAAGAGCATGTCAGATTTGAGTAAGAGAGTGAAGATGAGTTTGAAGATGAGATGGAGCAAGAGATACATGAGCATCTTAATGCACGTGTGATAGAAGCAGATTATGATGCTGATGATTTCTAATTGTTAGTGTATGCATTCTTTTATATCCTCGTATGCATGTAAAATCTTAGTGTTTTATATTCTTGTATACTAATCATTTGTCTAAATTTGTGTAGATGTTGAAGCATTTAGGATTTGGTAAGAAGGACAAGAAAAATAGTGGATCTTCGTCTTCCACATCTCAGCCTAGTACTGGTTCAGACCAAACAGGCTTATTTCAAGTAATTGGTTTTTTGAAATTTATTTCAATATCATAATTATTTATCTATTATGTGTTACATTTTTATTTGTATTTGCAGGGTACTACTGAGAGTACACGGAGGAGGAGACGAGAGTTGTTGGAGTACGTGGTAGAGCAGGGAGGAGGCTCAGCACCAGGCTCGAGGGTGGAGACGAGAGTGCTAGATCGGTGCCCCACGTACGAGGAGTTGTACGGGGAGGAGGCACCGCAGGGACAAGGCTTCAAGCAGCGAGGAGGCGTAGAGCAGGGAGGAGGCTTTGATCAGGGAGGAGGCTTCGAGCAGGGAGGATGCGTAGAGCAGGGAGGAGGCGTAGAGCGGGGAGGAGGCTTCGAGTAGGGAGGAGGCTCAACAGCAAGCATAAGTGTGGAGGTACTTGAGCAGTCGCCCTCCTCTGAGGGTGGCACTGAGGGGGACGATGAGAATGAAGAGGAGGTTGATTATCCAAAGCGAGATGCAAGGTTGGCAAGAGCGGCATAGCTAGGTGAGTTGGGGCGGCCTGATCGATGTCCCTTTAGGTATTATATTAGATTTATTGATAAGCTAAACATCTTTTATATTTGTTTTCTTGTCAACTAATTAACTAATATTTTCTGTGCAGGTTACAGAGACATCTTTTATGTAATCCAGCTAGAAGCCTTGACAAGCGGAAAATTATTAGTCCAAAGGGTACCAGGTGTTGGATCGAGCCTGGTTGGAGTGTCAAGGGGCATCGACGGGTAATCAACACGGAGTTGGGAAATGCCATTCGCTTTTGTTTTCCCGGTATGGTTCTAGTGGAAGGCCAAAGAAAGGCGGCAGATAGTTGGGATCACTATGCGCTAAAACAGTATGACAGAGGTACTTGTCAGGATAAAGTTTGGGATATATTTTGGGTAAGTTTCTTCTTATCGATTTAATCACATTGCTTTGAATTGGATGACAGTAATTGTTACTTATATGCAGGGTTCATTTCGCTTGGAGGAGGGTACGAGTGAAGCTTATGCAAGTTTCGTTTTTCAGAATACAGCTAGAAGATGTACTAAGAACTCTTTCTCTGACGCACGGATCAAAGCCGTGACCGTGTACTACAAGACGGTGTTGTTGCAGCCAATGACAAATAAAGATGCAACTAAAATTCACCTAGATAAGGAGGAGTACTTACAGAGTAGCATCGATTGGATTTGTGCGGATATGGAGGCTTGGCAGTGGTTTTGCGAGTATTGGGCGTCAGATGAGTTCAAAAATAAATCTAACAGAAATCGAAGGAACCGGAAGAGTAAGCCTAGAAAGAACTTCTATGGACCGGATGGATATGTGCGAATGGAGCAAAGAATGGTATGAATTCTTACAATCATACTTTCCTTGAAAAAAATTGTATTGATTGAAATGTTGAAGTTTTGTATTGCAGACAGCTGAAACTGGGACGCCTCCTACTTTTTTTGAGCTTTATCTTAGGGGATACAGAGGTGGAGATCCAAATCATCTGGAGCAGCTGTGTGACGAGGCATCGACACAAAAATTGGTATGAATGTTCACTATTTGTTACATATGTTTATGAAGCCAATTTATCTTGTACTAGATCTATCTGTTATTTCAATGTATTGCAGGCAAAATATGTTGAGTGTTTTAAGAAAACTCATGGAGATGTCGCGGACTATGTCAGAGAGCCTTTGGATGTGGCGGCAGCGTACGAAGCCGGCGGAGGTCTACCGCATGGGAGGTATATGAAAAGACATTGATGATTTATATATTTATGACTATCAATTCATAACACTTACATATTTTCTAGACTTCGGTTGGGTGATGGGTATGTGGAGCGCGAGGCATATGCTAGACGAAGGTCGTCTAGCGTCAGTTCTAGTAGGTCCGAGTCTAATACGGAAAGAGAATTAAAAGAAGAACTGAGACGCAATAAGGAAGAGATGCGTGAGATACGACAGATGAATATGCAAATGCAGCAACAAATGGCCTATATGTTCCAAGTACACATGATTATTTTCTTTGAGTTAAATTTTGCTTATTACAGTATGTTACATTAATTAACTTATTATCTTTACTTGATGCAGTTTATCCCTCATGGTGGAATTGGATCGCACTTCGGTGCTCCTTGTACTCCATTTGCTTCGTCGTCACAGGTATAATTTCGACTTGTATTATTCATTCGAGTAACACTAGATAATAGTAATAATATTTGTCACAGGGTTCTGAGAGTGGCCAAGGATATATTCCACTCTATCGATGTTGGGCGCAACTCCTCCAGCTTGGCCACTATATCCATATCCACTATATCCAGGTTTTCTACCACCGCCAGCTGGTCCCGTGCCATCGGCAACTCATGCGGCAGCGGTACAATTTTATAATCTCAAATCTAAGTCAAATTAAGACTAATGTTTATAGCTATGCAAGTTTTATAATATATTAGTGAAGTAGCGCCCTACTTTGATATCGAGACATGCGAAATCGTTTTTACTAATGTAAAATTTAATTTGATTGTGTTTTTGTAGGATTCTCATCAAGTGACACCCGATGGTTGTGATGATTTTCTAAATTTGAACAACATGGGTGCGAGGGGTGGAGGAGCGAGTGGTGGAAGTTCTCACAACATGCGTGCGGATTGATCTTCACGGTTGTTTACTGTCTTTGCTTGTGATGTTTCGAGTTAATACAATGTTGTGTGGATCTTATGTTTGAGAACTTGTATGTTTGGAATGTTGAAACTGCTGTACGGAATTGAAACTGCTGTATGGAATCAATGTTTAAAACTGCTGTATGGAAACTTGTGATTAAAACTGCTGTATGGATTGTGGAATTGCAGTGTTGAACTGTATACTGAATCTGGAATATCTATGTGCCTGGAATGTGCCGGAGGCTCCCCAGCCGGGGAGGTAGAGAAAACGGCGTGAAAAAAAAACAAGTAAGACCGTCAGTTTAAGGACGGCCGAAGCTCATATATGTACTATGGCCGTCAGTTCTCCACGTGGCCGACGGTCATAAGGCGATTAAAACCGTCGGTTTCAACCCAGCCGACGGTCATAATGACATTAAGGCCGTCGGTCCCTAGCTGGCCGGCGGTCATACGGATTTTAAGGCCGTCGGCTTGACCCGGAAACCGAAGTTTATAATATTTAAATGTGTCGGTTCTGCGGCCGACGGTCTTAAATGTATGTTCGTCGGTCCGACCTCACCAACAGCTTTAAGTCCATAAGAGCGTTGGGATCGACGCTTTTAAATGGTAAAGACGTCAAATTAGTGAGGTCGGCTATATGCGTCGGCCCACCGACATTCACAGTTTATATACGTCGGTTTTAGTGCACAACCGACGTTTACAGGGCCGACGCCCTATATGCGTTTTCCTGTAGTGGACGTAAGTAACTTACGTCGGCCGCTATAAGTGACGTAAATAGAGTAACTTATGTCGGCCAAGAACCCGCGGCCGACGTAAGTTAACTGGCTGACGACATTAATGAAGTACTTACGTCGGCCCAAGTCCCTGGACGACGTAGGTTATACAGCCGACTGAAGTACATCCCTAATTACGTCGGCCAAAACCTAGGCCGACGTAAGTTAACGTAGCCGACGTAATAAAGGACTTTAACCTACCCGTGCGGGCCGCGCGCGCAGCCCGCGCCTATATCTCTTCCTCATTTTCATCGTGCGCCTCTCTTTCTCACGCTGCCGCCTGCACAGCGCCGTCCCAACCCCACCGCCTCACCACGCAGTCTCAACCCCGCCGCCCGCACCGCGCTGCGCCCACTGCGCTGCCCCCACCCGACAGCCCGCACCGTGCTGCGCCCACTGCGCCGCCCCCACCGTTCCGCCCCCACCGCGGCGCCTCCACCACGCCGCCCCCACCGCGTTGCCCCCGTTGTGCCGTGCCCTATCGCGGCGCCTCCAATGCGGCGTCCCAGCGTGCCGCCCCCACCGAGGTGCCTCCACCGCAGCACCCCACCGCGCCGCCCCCACCACGGCGCCCAATCTCTCTCCCCCGCCAGTAAGCTCCGCCCTGCCGTATTATGTTGTTCGTTCCACTGAAATGTTCCATGTTCTTTAGGACTTGATCCCATGAATTGTTTCAGATGTTTGTGCTCATGTGTGTCAATGTTTGAAGCTTTGGCTTGGTGTCGCCTAGTTAGATCTGTTTAGCGAGCTAAACTCAGTTTTGCGAACATCAAGGGCAACATTATCAAGAGCAAGGTGATACATTGCAGGTACCTGGAGTTCTCATTGCCCGTCGCGCCGTTGATTCGAGCCCCGGAACCACGTCCACGACGCACACCGACAACCCCCGGTGCCCTCCGCCGTTGAGTACGACCTTCCAGCCTTCTCTCCCGCGCGAGTTAACTTCGTGCTAAGCACTCCACCCTCCCCTCTCTCTCCCCATTGTCCCCGTTTTCGAGTTTAATAAATTCATAATTAAGCTCCTTTATTAATATGTAATTAGCATTTTAGTTAATTTAGCACATAAGCCCTTGTTATTTACTTTAAAGTTTCAGTCCATGTTTTTGCCAGACGTAGTCCTTTATTAAATTATTGAAAATTTGATGACGGATGAAATTCAGTATATAAATGGGCTTCGGGACGGCATGACCCGGCAGAGCCCATTTATGGCCTGACATGGCCATTTTGTAGTTACTTATGCCTATCGACGGGCATGGAGATGAAAAGTGATGATGTCAAGCTCCGCGCGTGGGCGGCGGGATCTGATGGAGCATAAAGGATGACCCCAAAGCTTGAAGAACTGCATCATTTGGGGGGGTGCAGTGTAAAACAAGCAAGGTTATGCTACTGAAATTTTGTTTGGATTCGTGTTCTGTGTCTCGTCATAAGCAGGATAAATCCTGCATAAATTAACGAAAATTTCTTCGGCTTTAAACTGAAGAAACAAACATGGGTGAAGACCGTAGTTGGATGTATACTGGTTGGAGGATGGTCCTCAGATGAGTGGTACGCCAAGACAGTAGCTTTTGTGGAATGAGATTTTTCGTCTTCAAATAGCGATAAGGTGCGTTGGCTATGTACGAAATGTCGGAACATGATATTTTTGGATAAAATGGAACTTTCAATATTTTTGGAACATGATATTTTTGGATAAAATGGAACTTTCGATGCACAGCGGAGGTTAAAAAGTTATCGACCTTCTCAAAGATTCAGAACAACCGCTGCATGGACACACTGAAATGACAATCCTCACTTTTGTGACTAGACTTATGGAAATTAAGTCTAAGTACTTCTTTTCTAATAATTGTTACAATGACCTCATCTATTTGTTAATCAATGTCATTCCATATCCCCACAAAGTGACTAAAGATATGTATAAGTCGAAGAAATTTTTTTCAGTCTCGGTATGAACTACAAGAAGATTGATGTGTGTCCAGACAACTGCATACTTTTCTGGAAAGAGCATGCCAATGAGAACAAATGTTTAAAATATGGTCAACCGATGTTTGTCGAAGTTGTTAATAACGATCGTGATACTGTAATGACGGAAGTCACATGTAAGCAGCTTCTTTACTTACCCGTGACACCTAGGTTGAAGCGGTTGTTCCTTAAAAGAACCGCCAGACACATGAGATGGCACAAAGAAGGTGAGCATCAGAACAATGGAGTCATGATGCACCCGTCCGACGGTGAGGCATGGAAGGCGCTAGACCAGTTCGATCCAGATTTCGGCCGTGAAATGAGAAATGTTTGCATCGGGTTGACGACAGATGGGTTCTCGCCATTCAGCACAAACGCCACACCATACTCCTGTTGGCCTGTCTTTGTCATTCCGTACAACCTACCACTGACTTTTTGCATGAAGTATGAGTTCATGTTTCTTAGCCTCATTGTACCTGGGCCGGATCATGCTGGGTCACGTCTCAACATGATGTTGAAAACCGTTGATCGAAGAGTTGAAAACGTTGTGGACGGGAGTCAAAGCGTACGACTGTTACAAGAAGCAGAAATTCAACCTTCGAGCTGCTTATTTGTGGTCCGTCCATGATTTTCCAGCATACGACATGTTTTCTAGATGGAGCACTCACGGTCAGTTGACGTGTCTGATATGTGCTTTGGACACCAATTGCTTTTGACTTACCCATGGAGGCAAGATATCTTACTTCAATTGTCACAGATGTCTGCTGCCTCCGAATCACGTGTTTAGGCAACATAGGAATGTCTTTAGAAAGGACACTGTTGTCATTAAAGGACCACCAAAACATCTTAATGGGTCAGAAATATCTGATATATTAGACAAATTGGTGTCAGATGAAGGTCGTCCTGGATATTTTGAAGGTTACAGATACGAGCACAATTGGACTCACATATGTGGACTTTGGGAGCTACCGTATGTGAAGTCAATGATTCTAAGGCACAACATTGATGTCATGCATCAATACCGTAACATGACCGAATATATCATAAGCACATGCATGGACATGACAGGCAAAGCGATAGACAATTTAAAGGCTCGTAGGATCTCGCTGAGGTTTGTAACTGTCCAACTCTTGAGCTCTCCAAAAATGGTGATAAACCACACTCTTCTTCCTGTCTTTGACCTAAAGAAAAGAATGAAGTTCTTGAATGGTTACTGTTAAAGTGTGGACTAGGACACTTCCCTCGGTACTACTAAAACGTAGTCCGTGGAGGTTTGTATTCGGTTGGGACGCGCACGAGATTATGAACGAGACAGAGACACAGAAGATTTTTACGTGGTTCGGGCCGCCTGAGCGTAATACCCTACTCCACGGGGTGGTTGTTGATGATTTTGTGTGTGTAGTATGCCTTGGCTTCAGTTGGCCTTCCTTTCTACCGTGCGGCGCAACCCTTATATATGCCAAGGGCTGGCTGTTACAGGGGTTGTTTGGCCCGACAAGTGGCCTTGACGGTCTTTAATCACTTAATACTCGATTTACATGTATTAAGTATGATTAACAGTCTGATAACGCACCTTAATGACAACGTTATTGGTACTAAAAGTCCTCTGATCATGTGTCATTAATGCTGAATTAATGACACATTAAGCAGGTCTTGTAATGGCTATTTTAATAGCCTCTTGAATATTTGTTCCATTGGAGATCCTGTAGTCGTTGTTGGCTTAGGTCCGGAGGTACAACACGTGGCAGCTCCCAAGCTTCCCTCTGCGGGGAGGTAGGTCCGGAGCCACTCGACACGTGGTAGCACTGGAGCTTCCCTCTACTGGGGTAAGGTCCAGGGTTGCCAAACACGTGGCAGGACCGGAGCTTCCCTATAGAGGGAGGTAGGTCCGGTCCCGCAGAACACGTGGCAGTACCAGAGCTACCCAATTGAGGGATGCGGGCCCAGTGCTGTCGGACGTGTGTTGCCTTCGGAAGTCTTCAACTTGAACGTGGGAACTCTTTGGCTTTTCTTGCAGTATCGGGGGGTACCCGATATGCAGGGTACCGATAGTGGCCCCCGGTCCCACCTCTGGGAGAAACCCTCTGGGTGAAGTTTTTCTACCAAAGGTGGGGCCATCTTCGATTCTCGCGCTGTAGCTTCAATGCTCTTTTCCTGTGTTGTTGGGGTGACGGTCTGCAGGTAAGCCATCACCACGTGGCTCCTTTTGATGTGGCGGGTGAGATCCTAGCGTGCGGATCACACGCAATTGACGATCACCGGTTTCCAATAGGAAAACCGTATCAGTTCCGAGCGCCCTGTCAGGCCGCCGCCCTCGGGCTTCCAACTTCCCATCATGACAATGGTTCACCTGGTGCGTCTTTTTCGCCAAAGTGGACCTGGGCCCATTTGTCACTGACAGTGTAAATTTTTGAAATGGGATCTTGATCCCGATGCGGTTTCCATCCAAGTGTTGCAGAGACTTACTTAAGAAGGAAAGCATGCACAGTTTGAGGATTCTTTACGCTTCCATTTGAACTTGCGCTCAAAACCTCTTCACTTTTGCTTAGCTTTTCCAGCTTTTGCACTACTTTGCCGCGATGGAGTTGGGTCTTCCCTGTAGCAAAATCAAGAGCAATGAAGGCTTGTCGAGGGTCCGTACCTACATGGGATGGTCCAGCGACTCCTTCAACAACTCGATCTGCTTCGGCAAAATTCCCTTCAAGAAGGAACGTGCAAGAGAGATCGCCTTCTTCGCGGCATACGCCATGGTGGGGTTGATCCCGCCTTTTTAAAGTTTCCTATTGATGCTGTTGGACTTCTACGGGCTCCAGCTTCATCACCTAGGCCTCCACTCCTTCTTGCTAGTGGCGACCTTCGTCTGCTTTTGCGAGATGTGGGTAGGAGTGCTGCCAAGCATCGAGCTCTTACGAACCTTCTTCACAGTCCACACAACCCGAAAGGGGACTGAGTTGATCGGGTTCTACTACTTTGTGAAGCGCAAGAACTATCCCTTCAAGTACCTGGAGACTTTCCCCCCAGGAAGTGGGACAGCTGGAAGAAGGATTGGGTGGTCATCACGGTGGATCATCACGACAGGCTGAAGTTGCCTACAAGCCTCCCCAATGTCGACATTGACGCTTGGAATGCAGCTTCGGAGTTGTTTGAAGCTTATGAGCCCGTCCCGACAAGAATCCAGCAATGTGTGGAGGGTGGAGTGACCCCACAGATGGTCTTCGGTAACTTCCTGGTGAACAGGTGGGCTCCACTGAAGATGAGGGAGTGGCTCGCATGGGCTTTCAACAGCGAGATGGATCACAACCAGATCGAAGCTGGTTCACGAACTAACTTGGATGATGAGGCTTTGAAGCTCCATCTCCAAAAGCTTCAACACGGTGCCATCACCAGGGATGCCCTAACTCCACCAGTGGGCTTCCTCCCTTTGAACATGGTTCCTGAGTTTAGAAGGGAGCTCTGATAGGGGCTGCCGGAGCTGGACAACCTCTGCCTGGTGCAGAAGTGCAAGACCTCCAGAGTTGCAATACCTGGAGCTTCAGAAAGGGTGGCTTCCACTGCTCCAAGCCATACGGTTGACAACATCATCAAGGGCAAGGGCAAGGGCAAGGAGCCAGATGAATCTTCCAGTCGGAAAAGGAAGCTGAGACATGATGATGGGAGATCCCTCAGGTCGGCTCCATCTCCAACAGCCTCTTCCCACCGGCCAAGCTGAGCTTTGGCAGCCACGCCTTCTTCGGTGCCGGTGTCCATGAGGGGCGCTAGCTCCGGCAAGTGGACCCCAACTATAGTGCCGGCTGCGGACTCCAGGTCAGGAGGTCCTTCCAAGCCAAGGTAGGTCTAGGCTGAGGCAACTCCAGCCTCTGCGGCAAGCTCCTGACCGAAGTCCGGGGTCTCTACCTCGCTAGGTCCGGTGGAATCTAACTCCGGACCACAGAAGAAGAAGTTCCACAGCAACTGGAGTGGAAGCTTCCCAAGGTAAGCCTTGTCTTATCACCTTGAATTGCTATTTTTATCTTTACCATGTTTTGAATTTTCTGATCTTTTGCTTCCAGGGTGTCGAAGAACACTGAAGCTCCGGCCCCTATTGCAGCAATGGAGGATGTGCAAACAAAGACTCCTCCTTCGACCCCTGTGTCCCTCCAAGTGGCTGCTGAAGACAGGATAGCTCCGGCACTAGATGTCATGGAACTACATTTAGTGACGGCGCCAGAAGCTCCCGTGGTAGCACCGAACCACAGGGGAGAGACTCGTGAAGAAGAGTCGGCCGTTTTTCTAAGCTAGCGGCTGAGGTTCCGATGCTGGAGCCAGAGATTGCAGAAGCTCAGGTACCTGAACCAAAAGTAACTAAAGCTCCAATATTAGATCCAGGAGTAGTTGAAGCTCCGGCACCCTAGTCGAAGGTAGTTGAAGTCCTAGCACCTGAGCCAGAGGTGGTGGGGGATCCAGACAAAGCTACAATGCCATCCCCGGAGGTGATTACTCTAGAGGTGTCCATGTGAGAGCCAGGGCACCCAGAAGACTCGGCGGAAGTCCTCCACACACCGAGCCAGCCATTGAAGATTTGGCTGCAGGACCCTCCACCTCAGTTCCATAGGTCAAAGTTCCCACTACGGGACCTTCCTCGGTAGTGGCAAAGCAGAAGAGCTCTCGGAGAGCAGCTCCAGCACCATGGAGTAGCAGGGGACCACTGTAGTGCAGTGGGACCCTTTATTTGTTTTTGAAGACCCACTGGAGCCTACGGAGGCGCTTTAGGCGGGCCCGAAGCCAATTCCCTGGCATTGTCTATTGACAACGCTTGCTCAAGTCTCCGCCAAGTCCACCTCGCCTTCGATTATGAGATCAAGACTCTCGAAGAAGAGTGCAACACCTTAAGGCGTTGGCACAACAGGCTTCAATTCGAGATGAAGCTAACACAACCAAGGCTGGCAGAGCAGCTAGAATGGTTGGAGAAGGAACGGCTGGCGCGGTACGACTGCATGCTGAATGAGCAGGAGGTTGCCATCAAGGCCCTCGACGAGAAGACTCGGGGGATTTTCGAGTATGCTAGGGAGACAATAAGGCTGCTGATGATCGCCAGGACAACCTCAATGAGCTGAATGAAGTACTCCTTAGGCAACGGGAAGCTCTCGACGAGCGGGAGGATAAGCTCCTAGAGAAGGAGGAGGACCTCTTGAAGAGGGAGGAGGAGCTCACCCAGAGGCTGACACAGGGAGAACAGAGTTTGGCAGAGCACACCAAACAATTTGAAAAGAAGTGCATTCAAGAGAAAGAAAGGATTTGGCCGGTGGGACAATAAATTTCCAAGAGAGAAACTGATGTCTCCACCAGAGAGGAGAAGGTGAAGGGCAGGGAGAAGGACCTGGCGAACCGCCGAAACCGCATCCACCTCTGGGAGTCGGAGCTTGCTGACCGTGAAAAGTGGCTGGCTTAATGTATTCAACAGCATGCTAAGGAGGTCGAGCACATCGCTTGAGAAGGTTCGGAACTTGCGGCTGCCTGAAGGTCACTGGAGGAACTGAGAAGTCTGAGAGCAACTAAGTCTAAGCAAGTTTGGAACTTCCTGGGGCGAGCCAAAAGCTTTGGTGCCACTTGGCTTCAGTTCGGTACGTCCGGATGACCCAGAGCCAGAGCAGGACAAGGCACTGGTGGCGTTGGGCTCTGCCAGCAACAAACTTGATGCAATGGGTGACATCATAGTCGACCAACTGGAGACAGAGGGGAAGTCTCTGGCCAAGAATGTTGCCAATGTGCTGACGTGTTTCAAAAGCCGGGACCCCCATATGTCTCTAGATCCAGTTGTCGAAGGACCAGTTGTTGAAGAGGAAGATGCTGCCAGGGCCAGCGTTCAAGAAGCTGCCCAGAAAGTTGCCTCGTTCTTCCATAGGACCTCCAGTAGCTAAGGCTTTTTTTTCTTCTACCTTCACTTATAATCCTCCAATTTTGAATCTATGAAATCCAATCTTTTGAATGAATGAATTCCACTTTGTATATGTCTTCAATGCATTGTCCTTTATATTGTTGGCCCCCTGGTAGATGTACACAATTTGATTGCAAACATGTACCAAAAAGATTTGACAATGTCTTGATGACTTCACTTCTCGCTCGTAGACAAAACGATAGCTCCGAGTTCTGAAGTTTACCTCTGACATCTCCATGGACCCTTTGTTACGTCAACGGTAGGCCCCCTGGGAGTTGTCAGAGCTAGGTAGGTCCGACGGTGCCCATTGCCAAGGCTTAGAAACATCGACGGTAGGCCCCCTGGGGGTTGCCGAAGTTTGGTAGGTCAGACGGCGCCCATTGCCAATGCTTAGAAGCGTCGATGGCGGGCCCCCTAAGGGTTGTCGGAGCTTGGTAGGTCCGACGATGCCCACTGCCAACGCTTAGAAACGTCGAAGGCGGGCCCCCTGGGGGTTCTCAGAGCTTGGTTGATTCGACGGCGCCCACTGTCAACACTTAGAACGTCGACAGCGGGCCTTCTGGGGGTTGTCGGAGCTTGGTGGATCCGACGGTGCCTACTGCCAATGCTTAGAAACATCAATGGTGGGCCCCTTAGGGGTTGTCGGAGCTTGGTAGATCCGACGACACCCACTGCCAACACTTAGAAACGTCGACGGCGGGCCCCATGGGGGTTGTCGGAGCTTGGTAGATCCGATGGCACCCACTATCAACGCTTAGAAAAATCGACGGCGGGCCCCTTGGGATGATTTTTTCACCATCTTTGTTAGTTTGCCATTAATTTTTCACATCGACGGCTGGCCCCCAAGCTTGTTTTCGGAACTTGTTGGCTCTGATGACGCCCACTTTCAACGTATAAAATGTCGATGGCGGGCCCCCTGAGGGTTGTTGGAGCTTAGTAGCTCTGGCATCGACCACCATTGCGATGATTTTTTAATTTTTCCTGCGCATTAAAGACAAGAAAAGCAGTAAAATCCTTCCTCTTGTCTATAATTTGTTTGCGGCTTACTATTCTTATTTGAATTTTTAGATCCAAAGGAATTCAACATAGTAACAAGTATACTGATGTAATATCTTCATATCTGAAAGCTTTCCGGACCCGCCCTACTGGGACCTGCCAGGATACAGGTAGAGTTGCGTACTGAGGGTGCCTGACTAATCTATGTCGATAGCACACTCTGGACCTGTCATTAGCTTTGGTTTTCAAGCGAGTAGACCATCTAGCAATGCTAAGATCCAACAGAAGATTAGCAATACAACTTATACCACATAGATCACCTGTTCTAAGTTTCAAAAAGAAATGCACAACTTCGTTATAGACAAGAAGGAAAAGATAATAAACGAAAGGAGCCTGTACAAAATTAATGCACGTGGAGTCTGCTTTGACACAAAAATGTTTTTCATTATAGGTCTGAATTACAGGGGAGACAAGGACACACTTAAAGTATGGAACCAAGCTAAGTGTGCTATTCATGTTGTTCTAACCTAGGGTAGGTAAGCTACACTTAATGTATAGTGGCCAAGTTAAGTGTGCTTGAACTGTCCGAACCATCCCGGAGAGGTCCAAATGTTCTTCTTAAGGACCCACCTGACTCTATCCATAGACTCTATAATTTAAATTATGTGTGAGTACAGACTCACCTCCGTGAAACTAAGCATAAAACTTACGGAGGTGCTTGATGATCCATGGACTGGGAAGCGGGGTCCCATCCTCTGTTGCCAAGAGAATGGATCTACAGCGGGAAACTTTGATAACTCAGAAGGGACCTTCCCATCTTGGGGAGAGTTTGTTCATCCCTTCTCGAGTGAGTATTCTCTGTAGCACCAGGTCGCGTTCTTCAAGCTGTCGGTTGGGCATGAACCTTTGGTGATAGCGCCGAAGCGCCTCGTGGTATCGTGCATTCTGAACAGCTGCTTGGCACCTTCCCTCATCGACGGGGTCTAGGTCTTCACGCTGGATCTTGTCTTGTGTGGCTTCGTCGAAGGTCCGAACTTGGAGTGACCCCAATGTGATCTCCGTAGGAAGGACTGCTTCAGCTCCGAACACCAAGAAGAAGGGTGTTTCTCCAGTTGACCGATTAGGTGTTGTCCTGCTCGCCCACAGTTCAGACGGAAGCTCCTCTATCTAGTTGGCTTCGTGCTTCTTCAGGCACTCATATGTGTGTGTCTTGAGTCCTTTTAGTATCTTTGCATTTGCTCTCTCAGCTTAGCCATTACTTGCCAGGTAAGCTACTGATGCGTAGCTGACTTGTATGCCAAGATCTTCGCAATACTCTTGGAATGCTGCACTTTTGAATTGGGTTCCATTGTCAGTGATGACTTTTTTTTGGAACTCCAAATCTGCAGACTATGCACTTCAAGAACATGATAGCAGATTGCTTATTGATTTTCACAATTGGAGTAGCTTCCGATAGCTTAGTGAACTTGTCAATGGTGACGTACAGGAACCTGTAACCACCGATGGCTTTTGGTAAAGGTCCCAAAATGTCCATCCCTCACACAGCAAATGGCCATGTAGGAGGTATAATTTGTAGCAACTGAGCCAGTGTGTGAATTTGTTTCGCGTGGGACTGGCATGCTTTGCACTTTTTTACCAGCTCAACTGCATCATGGAGTGTCGTAGGCCAGTAAAAGTCATGCCGTAATGCTTTACCAACCAACATGCGGGAAGATGCGTGGTTCCCACACTTGCTTCGATGGATTTCCGAGAGGAGCACACGACCTTATTCCCGGGTAATGCACCGCATTAGAACGCTATTGGCACCGCACCGGTAGAGATCCCCTTCTACCAGCGTGTATCTTTTAGCCAATCTGACGATTCGGTCAGCGGAAGCACCGTCTTCAGGAATGATGTTGTCTTTCAAGTAGCTCCGCATCTCTGAGATCCATGCATCAGAGCTAACTTGTGCCACCGGATGATGCGCGCAGAATTGCTCGGAGCTTCCTACAGCTCCTACGATCCTTGGTGGACGCCATGGTAACAGAGCCACCGAGACCGCCAGCTTATGGGTGCTTGTCTCGCCCCCTTCACTTAGTTCTGCAGGCTGAACGGCAGGTTCTGACAATCTGCTGACAAAAACTTTGTCGGGAGCTTGAGCTCCGATTGAAGCTTTTGTCGAGAGTTCATCAGCTTCAGCGTTGTTGAGACGCTGGACATGGCAGAGATTTAGGACATGGAAGTCCTTCTGCAGCCTCTGGACTTTAAGGAGGTAAGCAGCGAGTTGAGGGTTGTTGCAACTGCATTCACCTTTGACTTGCTTGATGATGACTTGCGAGTCACCCTCCGGATCCATATGAGAGCACCACCTTGAGCCCGTAGATGAGAGCTTCATACTCCGCCATGTTGTTGGTTGCCTTGAAGTCAAAGTGTACCATGTACTTGATCTTCTCCCCGGTTGGAGCGAGGAGAAGGATTCTAGCTCCGGCCCCCTCTTCTGCACGAAGCCATCGAAGTAGAGAGTCTAGTGAGGCTCGGTGAAGACCGAGACCTTGATCTTCGGCTTCTGCTCACTGTGGCCCCTAGGATTTGATGAAGAAGGGGTCCACTGCACCACAAAATCAGCCAATGCCTGACTCTTGATAGCATGTCGAGGAATGAATTTGAGATCGAATTTTGCCAGCTCCACTGCCCACTTTGCAATATTCCCCATAGAATTGGGGTTATGCAATATAGCACATAGTGGATAAGAAGTACCACTGATATTTTTTGGGCTTGGAAGTAGTGACGAAGCTTTCTTTAGGCAATAAGAACTGCATAGAGCAGTTTATGCACCTCAATGAACCGAGTCTTGGCGTCATATAGTACTTCGCCGATGAAGTATGTTGGCCGTTTGATTGTCCGGACCTTCCCGGAAGGACCCGGAGCTTCTTCTTCATCAGCCCGAACCCTCCCGGAGGGGTCTGGACCCCTGAACTGAAGATGGCTCTGGTCTTTCTGCGACCAGGACCATGCTAACAACCTCCGTAGTTGCTGAAATGTAAAGCAAAAGAGGCTCACCAGGATCTGGAGCTACCAAGATTGGTAGTGTGGTGAGGAGCTGCTTGAGCTCTTGTAACGCCTTTTCTGCTTCTTCAGACCAATGGAATGGCTCGGGCTTCCTCAATAGCTTGAAGAAGGGAAGTGATCGCTCTGCAAGTCTTGAGATGAACTGGCTGAGCACAGCTAGACATCCAGTTAGCTTCAGGACATCCTTGACGTGGGCTGGGGGCTGCATCTCTTCAATAGCCTTGATTTTTGCCGGATTTGCCTCAATTCCTCGGTGGGTCACCAAGTGTCCAAGGAGCTTCCTAGAGCTAACCTCGAAGACACATTTGTCCGGGTTTAGCTTGGTGCACGTTATGCACAACTTTTCGAAGACGACTTGCAGGTTGTCAAGGAGTGATTTCTTGTTCTTCACCTTCATGACGATGTCATCGACATAGACCTCCACCAAGTCCCTAATCAGCTCTCCAAATGTTTTGTGCATGGCTCGCACAAAAGTTGAAGCAGTGTTTTTGAGACCGAAAGGCATGGCAGTATAACAATACAACCCATCTACTGTTATGAACACAGTATGCTCTTCATCTTCCCTAGACATTTGGATCTCATGATATCCAGAGTATGCATCTAGGAAACACAATAGCTCACACCCGAAGGTGGAGTCCACTATCTGATCTATCCTAGGTAGTGGAAATGGGTCTTTTGGACATGCCTTATTCAAGGTGGTGTAGTCGATGCACATCTGAAGCTTCCCGCCGGCCTTTGGTACAACAACTGGGTTTGCCAGCCATCATGGGTGATTAACTTCCCGGATGAAACCAGCTTCAAGCAGCTTTTTGATCTCTTGTCTCATGAAGTTCCGCCGCTTGACTGATTGCTTCCAAGGCTTCTGGTGTACTAGCCGTGCATCAGGGTACATCTTCAGGCTATGCTCAATCACCTCCCTAAGGATCCTAGACATCTGTGATGGTTGTCATGCAAACACATCGACATTCGCCCAGAGGAAAGTGATGAGCGCGAGTTCCTATTTGTTGATATACAGGTGGTCTAGGTAGCATCAGAACTGATCTGTACGACTTTGACACGAATGTCAGTGTCGCTGCTTGGTTGCACGTGTGGTGCAGAGGTTGAGCCACGCTGACAAGAGTTCGGAGGTTGAGCAGTTGCTCCTTGCCGGATTCTTCCTCCTGCGCTGTTGCAAGCGCGTGAATGTTCTTTCAGCACAGTGACTCCCGCGGTGTGGTCCCCGCGGATCCGGAGGATGCCAGAAGGAGTCAGCATCTTCAACACCAAATAGCTGTAATGAGCTGCGGCCATAAACCTATGCAGGACTGGCCTACATAGGATGGCGTTGAAGGGAAGGCTGATGTGCGCTACATCGAAGACCAACTTATCGGTCATGTAACTCTCCCGAGTCTCGAAGGTCACAGGGAGTGTAATTGACCCAAGAGGAGTGATACCTCCCGGACCTACCCAGAGAAGGGACGTGAGGGGCGAAGGTCCGAGAGGTTGAGATGGATTTTCACGAACGCTTCATAGCTGAGGAGGTTGAGTGCCACGCCTCCATCTACCAAGACATGATAGAGCTGGATGTTATTGATGGTAGAAGAAACCATCAACGGCAGTTGACCAGCTCCAATGAAGTTTCTTGGGCAATCTGAAGCATCAAAAGTTATGGTAGTGTCCATCCACTTCCGATGGGGTTCTGCTTTGGCAGTGGGAGCTGCGGCAGCCATCTCCTGATGCAAAGTCTTGAGGATGCACCGAGAGGTAATATGGCACGACCCTCCATATATCATATGGAGAGTCTTTTGATGCTCATTGTCAGAGATGTCAGAATCATCATCTACAGTGTTGTACACGGCCTTCAGGACCTTCTTGGGGTCGTGGAGGCCTAGCTCCTGATCAGCCAGTGCTTCATCGACCTTCTGCATTCCTTCCCGTTGGCAGAAAGGAGTTTCTTCTTGGTGCTTGTTGAAGCTTTCAACAAGGCGCTGGACCTCGCGGCAATCACCAAGATTGTGGCGGACACCACATCTTTTGACCGTCGCCATCCTCAGACGACGGTCGAGGACGTTTTTCGGGGCGTGGCCCCCGGCCACCCGGAGCTGCAGCAGTAGAAGCAGTAGGCGTGCTGCCTGATGGCTTCTTCTTGCCATTGGACTTTTTCTTCTTTTTTTCACTGCCAGCGGTAGTGGCTACAGACTTGGAGGAGGATTTTCCATCCTTCGGAGCTGGTTTGCAGTGCATCTCTCGGCCCTCTGCAGCCCTAGGACATTTGTCAGCTAGGCTGAAGAGCTTCGTGATGCTGCTAACTTCTTTCATTGCCAGCTTCTCCAACATCTTCTTATCTCTAACTCCCTGTTGAAATGCGACAACGATAGAAGTGTTGGAGATAGAAGGGATTGTGTTTTGTACCTAAGAAAACCGTTGGATGAAAGATCGCAGCGACTCTTCCGTCTTCTGTTATACGGCAAACAGGTCCAACTTTGTGCCAGGTCGGGTGTAGGAGCTCCCGATGTTGGTGGTGAATTAGTGGCGAAGCTCTTCCCAACTATTGATGGAGTCAGGCAGAAGACTCATGAACCAGGACCTGATTGTCCCGATTAGAGCCACTGGGAAGTAGTTGGCCATCACAGCCTCACTACCTCCAGCCGCGAGGATGGCGGTGGAGTAGATCTAGAGGAACTCGACGGGGTTGACAGTCTCGTCATACTTCTCCGGTAGACGAGGACAGAACTTCGGTGGCCATTCAACGATGCGAAGGTGAATGTCCAGAGCCGAACAGCTGTGATGAGGACATCACAACAGCAGAGACGCACATTGAACTGCAAGGACCAATCACAAGAGTACGAGCACGGTTATTAAATCAACAGGTGAATTCGTTCCTAACTTCTTTTGCATGTGAGTTTGAGAATAGATTGCTATGTGATGATTTAATTGTTATTAGAAATAATGGAGAAGATAAACAAGTGAAGGAAAGAGGCCTTGGGAGCATGGAGAACCAGCTGGGACGTCCACAATTTGATGGAAACAGTTTACAACTCGGACTCGAGTTCAACTCGGAGTCCAGGAACAGTCTACCTTAAAACGGACGCCCAGGAGGCATACAAACTCCGTTTTTAACGTTCTACATATACACAGAAAGAGGAGAAGATCAAATTTCCAATGGTTCTGGTCCCACCTCAAAATTCCTCCGGAGTCATTGGGAATCGTCAAAACAAGTCGAGTCCAGATTTCTGTCTGGTGCTGCGCCATCGAATCGGGCCTTTGGGCCTTGTATCCCGTAAGAGTCCGTTAGGGACGCGTCTAATCGTGTTTTGGTTGAACCCTATCCTATAAATACTGCAGCCGCAGGTCATATTCGGCGGGTTTTGCTTATATTAATTATATCGCCATTCTACGGTTTGTGAGACACCAACTTCGCGATTTCCGATCGTGTCTTCGACGTTCTTGCTCGTGTTCTCAGTTGCACTTGCAGGGATTAGCCTTCTTGGCGAGGTCAAGCATGTGCAGAACGGTTGATAACCAATAGAGCTGTGGTGTAGTGATTGCAGGGGTACTCGAACCGCTCGAGTGCTGCGGATCATCAACGTCGAGTTCTCCACCCCAATCGACATATCATTTAGAAGATCGGGCCTAAACCCACTCATCAATTGGTATCAGATTTCCAGGTTGCCCGTGAGGTATCTTTGTTTTCCTTCCATTAGATCGATTTTGTTTCGTACCTAGAGTCCACAGAAAAGCCACAAAAAAATTGGATCTTTTTTACTGCTTCCCAGACTATAGTGCCTGCAGTTTCGTTTTTTAGTTTGCATTGTTGAGTTTGCATTCGTGTGGTCGAGTCTTGTTGCTGGTTTAGCTTTGTGTTTTGGGTCCTAGTTATCGTGTTTCGTCCTTGTTTTCTTGCTGTTCGACACCTATTCTACAATCCCTAAATAACAAACCGATCCACCACGTTCATCGGTTTGCCCTAGCTAGCCGCCTTGCGTGAACTCCCGCATCGCCAGCCCTAGATTAGGTGACAAACCTTTGTACCATTCATCCTTGAATCATCGCACACCACCCTATTAGTTGCTGTGCAAATTCCCGATCATTTTCGTATCCGATTGTGAGTTCTGTTCTCAAATCGAGTTGGAATCAACATCCAAAAAAGCGTAACTCGGACAGCCTACCTTAAAACGGCCATAACTTTCGCATACGAACTCGAAATCGGACGATTTTTTTTTCAAATTCATCTACGCAAAATTTTGCATCTGATTTTCCGCCGCGTAGCCGCGTTCGGCGAAATTGTATTGCCCAAATTCCCCTCGGAAGATAGGCTATCCGGACTTTGAAGTTTCAACACAAATTTTAAAGAATCTTCTTGATTTTCTATAGGCCGCATATTACATCCAATTGAGCTAAGAATTTGTGTGCTTCCTATATTTGTGCTCCTGAGTAAAGAAATAATATCAAAAAAATATTACAAAAAAGAAAAAAATAGTGAAGAGTACGCATATTAAAGCAATTGGCCTATACCACTTGGTGATGTTTTGTTGGCTATATCATTCTGTCTTTTTTTTGCCTTGATACTTCCTTGTGTTGTGCCAGGCTCTAGGGCACTCGGTTGACCAGCAACAGTTTCATACATTGAATACTTATTCAACTTTGTTTAGCTGTTAACGATTTTCTGCTTATTAGCCACCATATTGTGCCATCCAAGCTCCACCTTTTCTCTTGAGCATAACAGGTACCTTTGCAATCACCACACGCTTCATTGGTTCATCTCACCGTCCACACCACCTGCTATGTCGGTAAGAACACTTGTAAGAGCATGGTAAGACGCTTGAGCGAGAGAGATTGTTTTCTTCCACCATCCACATTGTCACTATTAGGGATAACATATTTTTTTTGTTGTAGTCTTTTTTTTCCTACTAACAATGGCAGGAGAAGACAATGATGACAAATGTGTTCAACATGCTGAGTTACGTGATATGATAAAGACCATGACGGATATGTTCTCCAAATACAACGCAGCAACGGAGGAGTCATTGGCGAACTTGACTCGCCAACTGGATGACCTTGCTCTTCGAATGAATACTTTTGAGGCTTGGTTGCCTCTCGCTGGAAGACAAGAAGACAATGCTTATGATGAATTGGAAGATCACAATAATCAGCCAAGACTGCCACTTTATCGTCGAGGTATGGGAGGTAATAATCATAACAATTATAATCGTCCTCCTGATGATCCTTTTGCTAAAGTGAAATTTACAATACCCTCTTTTTCTGGTGCTTATGATGCTGAGGCTTATCTTGATTGGGAGATGACAATAGAGCAAAAATTTAATTCCCATCTTGTTCCTGAACAACATAGAGTTCATCAAGCCACTAGTTAGTTTAAGGACTTTGCTATCATATGGTGGAATGAACTTGTTAAAACTAGAACTGATCCTCCAATATGGGATAGATTAAAGGAAGCTATGCATGTTCGATTTGTTCCTCCATCTTTTCAGCAGGACCTTCGCAAAAAAATTGCAGCGCTTAGACCAAGGTAACATGTCCTTAGAGGAGTATTATCAAGAGTTACAAAAGGGTATGCTGCGGTAGAGGACATGGATGATAAAATAGCTCATTTTTATGGGGGGTTGAGGCGTGAAATTCAGGACATTGTTGATTACAAGGAATTTGATACTGTTAATAGATTGTTTCAGCTTGCTATGTTGGCAGAAAAAGAATTGCATGGCCGACAACAACAGCAACATCGCACGAGGAGCAACTTCACGCCGCGTGCAGCGACTACACCACCCAATGATGTCGCCTTGCTGCCTTCCGGCACGCGAGAAGGTGGTGTCAGTTTGCTAGGTTGCTCACGGCACTTTCTTTTGATTTGTGATAATGGTTTACTATAATCTTGATCGATATATTAAGTTTGTTCCCAAGCTTTATACAACAGGTTCACCATCTGAGTACTATCAATGGGAGGGTGCTATATTGCGCTCCTGTTGGAGTGGTGAATTGCCATTAAACCAATTGGTAAATTTAGCAAAGCGAACCTTCTCTGACTCGGTTTTGCAGTGGTGGTTCAATTTGCAGCGAGAATATGGTTATGAAGATTTTGATCATTGCACATCTTGGAAAGTGATGAGAGATGCTCTACTGTGTAAATACGATCCACCAATAGTGGATATTTTCTATCCAAAGAGAACTGCAGCTAGTACTGGCCAATACTCTTTTGGCGCCAAGCAAAATACATGTTCATCTTGGAGTGAATCCGTCATCGGAGAAAAATGCATGAACAAGTTCAGGACACAAGCTGGTGAGGTCACAGGTCCTAAACAGAAGCTTGTCTTTGCAGGAAATTCTTCTCTTTCTACCAAAAAAGATACAGTCCCAACTCAAGGAAATATTTGCAAACAGTGCAAGGTCCCTCAGTTTCCTGAATTGCCAAATGAATTGCTGCATTGCAAATAGGATAAGTCTTTTGCTTCTCGAATCTTCTCAGCTCCTACAGATCATGAAAAACAGTCTATCTCTTCTTTTGTGCATGGCAGTAGTGTTGTGCAACGCAACATGGTCGAACCTGTTGTTTCTGAGCATTCATGTTTGTCTATCGAGCATGGGGCGAATCTTCGTGCTGTAAGCGGTGAAACTCCTGTTATGCAGCTCTCTGGTGATGCTAATAAATCTGAAATTAATGATGCTGATAATGTGGTCCAAGGCTTGTCATTGATTTCTAAAGAAGTACAACACGATGGTACCATTGCTCATGTGAAAGGGCAGCGTCGTTCTATTTTCCAATCACAATGCAAAATTCAAGACAAGGTATGCAAATTAATTATTGATTGTGGTAACTTCACTAACGCTATTAGTTCAGATGTGGTACATGCATTGTCTTTGTCAACATGGAGGTTGCCTACTCCACGTTATATGCAATGGACGAATCAAAGTGGTACACTGAAAATTACTCACAAGACAAGAGTAAAATTCGCAGTGGAAAAGTATATTGATACAGTTGATTGTGATGTGGCACCAATGAGCGTGTGCCATCTGTTACTAGGAAGGCCATGGCAATTTGATCTTGATGCAACACATGGAGGTCGTTCTAATATTTATTCGTTCGTTCATAAAGGTGTATCTCATGTGTTGAAGCCAATGAAGGAAAGTTCTATCAAAGCGGAAGTGTTTCCTGCTGTTTTAAAAAAGAAAAAGGCATCCAAAGATACCCCAAAGCCGAGGACGGCTTTGCTGCAAGGGGGAGAGAATGATGTGGTTGTTCCAACTACAATAAATATTGATATAAAATCCCAAAGATGTTACAATAGTTGATATTGCTGATGATGAGAATCTAGTTGCAAGAATTCAAATAGTTCTATTAATATTGGTTCTACGACAATCAACTTGAAGGAAAAGAAGGAAGATATTTTCTCTAATCTAAGGCCTATGAAGTATTCTTTCATGGGGGCTGAATCGAAAGATAAATACGGTAATACAGTTGCTGCACATAAGAAAAAATTAATTGATGCACCCGCAAAGCCGAGGACGGCTTTGATCCAAGGACGGGAGAATGATGAGCCCATGGTCCAATAGATAATTTCAGCTAGTCAGAGTGAAGATTACAAATCAAAAATGAATTGCAAGGGCAGCAGCAGTGATTTACATGTGTATTCTGTGTTAATAGGTGACATTCCAATTCTTATTGAAGAGAGGTCCAAGGTGAAAATTTCAGAACCGGAGATACAAGTAAAAACTAGAGTTATATTAGATCCCTGCCACATGCAGTAGTTATACGTTGAAAGGTTTGAAGTATCTGGAGTAGACATGAACGTATGTCATAGGTTTATTTAGTCATTTCTATGCTTACCAGAATATTTATTATTTATTTTGTTGGGAATTAGTCTCGTACAAGTGCTAGTTAGTTTAATTAGGATGGACTCCTGGTTGAGTACGACACAACTGCCTGGTCCAGTTGGTGGGCCTGCTAGCCACATAAAAGCTGGACGTGATCCCTCATAAAGAGACGATCAGATATTATTTTCATCGTGTGTTTGTTTCGAAGGAAGTTCCGATCTGTTATGGAGAAGAACATGATCTGCTATGGAGGCGATCTTCTCTTTTGATTATCTTATTTGCAGCCTTCTTGGCGGCTTGGAGAAGAACGTGGTCAGGTTGTTGATCTGAGTGCGTTTTTGATTTCACGGGAATCCAACCTTCTGCTCGGGTGCATCTTTGCCGTGGGTGGAAGGAGGCTATCAGGTTTTCTATCATAGTGTTTTTGTTCCTTGGGTGTGTTGGACTCCATCGAGAGGGTTGCAATCTTCTACTGAAATCAAGGCTCATCCCTAGAAGACTATCATGTGTTGGTGAATGATTTTTCCTCGGAAGCCAAAGTGTGATGTGTGTTGTATTTCTGCCTTGTAGACAAAGACTACTGATCCATTATCGTGAGATTGTCATCAAGTTGCTGCATGCTTGGTGCGATCTGGATTCTTGTCACCAGAATCCCCTACCTTCTGATCGTGGTGTTTCAGTGCCACTGTTGAAAAAGTTTTTCTGTGATTTGGTTTGCATCTACATTCTACTGAATTTATATTTTATTGCTTGTACTGGTGTTACTTGTGAGGCCAGTCACGTATTACTATTTGGTACTGTGAAAGATCGGGACCGATCACGAACACTCACTCGTGTTCATATCAAGCTGCCCCCTACTCCCAAAGGAGAAGTGTTTTTATGAGCAGCTCGCCTCTCGCGAGCACGCTCCATGAGGACACGACCATCCTGCCTCATGTACCGGTGGTCGAGCTCCGACCGGAGATCATGAGTAGATAGCCTTGATGTCGTGTGAGTGTGGTGTGACTCGGAGGGCAGTGACGTCACTTGCTTTGAGGGCACACGCCTCCTGTGCTGTGACACATGAGAACTAATTCTACCAGACAAGGTCCTGTTTCTTGATGGTGCTTGCCCAGTAGGGGGTGGACCTTGGTTACTGATGGCACTGGCTGCAGCTGCAACCAAGTGATCCACATCAGTGTGCCATTGCTCCATCGCGCCCTGAGGAGCTCCGGGCGCTAGAGGACGCTGAAGAAGAGTATGCGCTGCGTTCAACACTTTCTTTGGGCTGAAGAATAGGTTGTGGTGGAACAACACCCGCCGGGACAACAGCGTTGGCCGGCTGCTGCATGTTAGAGGGATTTCCTCCAGAAGGCTGCTCAGCATGGCCATTGGACGATTCTGCGGCGGAATTCACCATCTCGAAATCTCAGGTGCCCCTACCTGGCGTGCCAAATGTCGAATTGTGGACTGGGACACCTCCCCCAGTACTACCAAAAATGTAGTCTGTGGAGTTTCGTATTCAGTTGGGACGCGCGCGAGATTATGAACGAGACGGAGACACAGAAGATTTTTACGTGGTTCGTGCCGCCTGAGCGTAATACCATACTCCACGGGGTGGTTGTTGATGAGTTTGTGTGCGTAGTATGCCTTGGATTCAGTTGGCCTTCCTTTCTACCGTGCGGCACAACCCTTTTATATGCCAAGGGCTGGCCGTTATAGGGGTTTCCTGGCATGACAAGTGGCCCCGATGGTCTTCAATCACCTAATACACGAGCTACATGTATTAAGTATGATTAATAGTGTGATAACGCACCTTAATGGCGACGTTACCAGTACTAAAGGTCCTCTGATCGTGTGTTATTAATGCTGAATTAATGACACATTAATCAGGTCTTGTAACGGCTGTTTTAATAGCCTCTTGAATATCCGTGTCGGTTGAGATCTTGTACTCATTGCTGACTTAGGTCCGGAGGTACAACACGTGGAACCTCTGGAGCTTCCCTCAGCGGGGAGGTAGGTCCGGAACCACTTGACACATGGCAGCACCAGAGCTTCCCTGTACTGAGGGTAAGGTCCAGGGTTGCAAGACACGTGGTGGGACCGGAGCTTCCCTCTACTGAGGGTAAGGTCCAGGGTTGCCAGACACGTGGTGGGACCGGAGCTTCCCTATGGAGGGAGGTAGGTCCCGCAGAACACATGGCAGTACTGGAGCTACCCAAATGAAGGATGCGGGCCCAGTGCTATCAGAAGTGTGTTGCCTTCGGAATTCTGCAACTCGTACGTGGGAACTCTTTGGCTTTTCTTGCGCTATCATGGGGTACCCGGTACGTAGCGTACCGACAGTTGCAAAGTTTAAAATTCCCAGATGGTAATGCAATGGTAATGCAGCTAGTCTTATACGAGTCGTGAATGTGAAAACGGTAAAGCTTATTGGGTTGAAGAGTCATGATTATCACATAATCATGAGAAGACTTCTACTTGTTATGTTTTGGGGCTACTTTGACGATGCAGTGTGGAAGGTGTTAGCCGAGATTAGCCACTTCTATCGACATCTTTGTGCTAAAGAAATCATGACAGAGATGATGAGTAAGTTGGAGAAGGAGATTCCAGTACTATTGTGTGAGATGAAAACAAATCCTCCAGGGTTCTTCAATTCAATGCAACATCTCCTAATCCAACTTCCATTTGAAGCGAAAGTGGACGGTCTCGTGCAATATAGGTGGATGTATCATATTAAAAGAGCACTAAGATATCTGAAACCAATGATTGGTAATAGGGCAAGGGTTGAAGGGTGCATCGCTGAAGCTTTTGCTCTTAAGGAAGTAGGATACTTCTCAAGTGTTTACTTTGTAGAGGAACATAATGTCAATACTGTGGCAATGCCATACAATATGGATGAGCAACCTCCTTGTAGCGATCTCTCCATTTTTGCAACAAGAGGCACAACTATTGGCAGTTACACTTCCTACGACGTTAGCAAAGAAGAAAGGTGTGCTGCTTTCCTCTACATGTACGCTAATATGGATGAGATGGAGAAATATTTCGAGTAAGTGTTTGTCTTACATTTATGCTAATCAGCATATTCTGGAACACATCTAATATAAAAGGTTCTCTTTTCATACAATGAGTTCGCCAAGCAAAATTGGAGATATAGACAACAACCTACGAGCAACCAAATAGAAAGGATGCGACGGCAAGGAATAAACGGAGGACCTAATTTTCTTTCAAGGGTTTGAGATCATGTAACGTTTTCTCGTTAACTTATGAGTATTAACAACGTTTTCTTATAACTTACAAATATTTACAAAGTTTTCTAATAACTTCATATCTTGGACAATGCAATAAAGATGCCAACATCCATGAAGATTTGCCACAACTATACTATGGAGTGGTTAAAGTTAGAAGCTATGCTCGATATGACGTCAATGACTTTTGATTCCGTACAACTCATTTTGAATCTCTTCGTCCTCTTGCGGCAACATGTAATACCGGAATCGTGTTGCGGGCAGTCGATTCTCAAGAACGTGATAATCATTACTATGGGATTACTAAAAAATCCTTGAATTTGCTTTTGTCGAAAACAAGGTAATTCGAGCAGTATTCTTTGATCGTGAATGGTTTGATTCCAGTCGTGGAATTTGACTAAACCAATTTGATATGGTCAAAGTAAAAGACAAGGAATGGTTGAAAGGATTCAATTCATTAGTTCTTGCACACCAAGTGGAGCAAGTGTACTATCTACCTTATGCATGCAATAAACTCAAAGCTTGGTGGGTGGTATATAAGGTGAATCCTCATGAGCGGTTATACGCTCCAGGAGATGATGATTACCATGAGGAAGCTGAGGTTGATAAGGTCTACCAAGAGGAAGAGTTGCCAGACTCGTTCTTAGTCGAGCCTGGTGTAGGACTCGATGACTTAGTTGGAGACGCTCAAGATATCATCACGGGCACGGAAACAGAAATAGAAAGGGAAACTGAAGATATGGATGACTTAGTCGAGCCTATTGCTATGTGGAAACAAAAACAAAATGCAATTGAGACAGTCATGGAAGAAGAAGATCGGTGGCTGGTTTAAGGAGTAGGGTGCATGACCGTGACGTTGATGAATTTTGAAATTTATGAAGTAACATTTTCTTCACTAACTTAACATGAATCTTGTATATTATATACGCATATTAATCTATTATTCCTTCCAACAGGATGTCATCGAAAGGGGAAGGGGAAGCCTGTGAGAGGATCTATGCTAGCACGAGACCCTTTCTCAGGTACCTTGTCAACTAGGAGCAGACGATCCCAGCTGCTGGCGCGTGTTCCAGACTTTGCGGCTCAGGTCCAGTCGGGTAACGTGCGCACAATGGTAATTTTCAGTTGACAATCACATTATTTAAATTGTACTTATAAATAATTATTTCTTATCAATCTTTTTATTTTTGCAGTATGACTCAGGGTCATCTGAGTTAGAGTTAGAGGCTAGGGGCCGCCACAAGAGCTGGCTAGCCTCCCTTCAGTCTCCGAAGTTGACCGGCCTTATGGGCCACAGGACGCGATGGCGCCGCAGAGGCGACGGACATGGAGGACCCACTTTGTGGGTCCTCCTCTGGTTCCTGCTCAGCGGATCACTATCTGTTCTGTTGGAGACAGATAAAAAATGTATATTATATTAAATATTAGATTTTATCTTCCGATACTTAATGAGTTAACATATTTTACAGGTGTTGGTACGACCTTTCATTCAAAGGGGGTCCACAAACACCACATGCAGGTTAACGGTGTCCTGGGAGCTATAGTTAAGTTGCACTACCCTGGTGTCATCGACAGTTTCTCTGCCCTATTGTGGGATGGCTACGCTCGTGTCTCTCACGAAGTCCAAGACACCCTTCAGGGAGCCGTGTGGAATGATTTTATGGTAAGTTTAACTATTTAATTTTTTTCAACTTGTTTAAAGTGTTAATGCATATCACTTAAATATTTGTTCGCTTATAGCTGAGGTACCAGGTAGAGGAACCGGGCATGGAGGAGCACATGAGACGCGTGTGCACTACAACGCTCGGAAGCTCGAGACGGTAGCATTGTCGAACGCCTAGATCCAGGCCATCAACGCGTACCACAAGTTGTACCCCCAGGATCAACAACAGGAAAGGGGTCCATTTAGGAAGGACTCCGACACGTACTTTACAGAGAAGCAGTATGTGAAGGTAAGTTTTTTTTGTTAAATATTTACAGTACCTACGTATGTTAACTGCATTGATGAATTATGAAATATGTGCAGGTTAGTATTTCTTGGTTACAGGATCGACCCGAGTCGTACGTAGCCCTCTGTCGACACTGGGCTAGCGATGCTTTCATCGCTAGGTCCGTAAAGGCAAGACAGTGCCGCCTAGGGTATGAGGGCAAGCACAACTACGCGGTGACGGCTACTTGCATTTGGCTAGACGCATGGTAAGTATAATTTAAGTTCATTTTTTGTTCATAATATATTTGTCTCACTAACACGGCTATACAGGAGCGAGAGACCCATCAGGAGCTGACCCTAAACCAGCTTTGGAAGAAAGGTCACAAGGGAAGTGACTCTTCTCAGCTAGGGCAGTGCAGTAAGGTCGTGGCCGACTGATTCGTAAGTTTTCAAAATTCATCAATTTCATTATAACTAATACTACTATTGATAAACTTACAAGAGTTCTTTGTATTTTTGGAAAAGTACACTCAAGAGGTCACGAAGATACACGGCGAAGATTATGATTGGGAAAACGCGCTGATCGACCCCCAAGCCATGTACACAAGCGGAGACGGAAAGGCCCATGGACCGTGAGTTGGTCATTTGTTTTATTTCCTTTTCAATATATCTTCCTCTACTTAGTATTTTTTTCCCTTCTTTGGCAGGTTTGCCATTTCCGATGGAGTTATCGGCTTGAGGTTGGCGTGAACTCTGAGAGGCACTTCATCGATGCTGGCCTCGTCCATTTGGGCCGTCAAGTGGCCGTCCCTCGCAGACCCAGTTGGAGCTCAATGCCTTGAAGGAGACACTGGCGCAGACCCAGGCGGAGTGGGAGAGGTCGTGGGCGGAGTAGGAGAGGGCGAGGGAAGAGCAGGAGAGGGCGAGGGAGGAGCAGGAGAGGTCGAGGGCCTCCCAGGAGGTCACGAGCTTGTATATGGCCCAGAGGCAAGCAATGGTGGTGGTAAGTAATTGAAACTACCGTAGTTTAATTTCACAACATTTCAGTAACATATATCTTCTAATATTTTCTAATGGCAAACTCTTGCTCGACAGAGTGGTTAGCAGATTGAGATTCCTCTATTTCCGCTGCCGCGGGTGGCCCCGGCATAGATGCCCCCGGTGCAGGTATTAAACTTTTTCTTTAATATTGTCGTATTCATTTCAGTATTTGACATAGAGAGAGAAGGTAGAACATATGGTGAGATCGTGTGAGATAGACGTGGAGTAAGAGAGCTACACATAGGTTTAGAGAGAGAGGTGAGATAGAGGTGGAGTAAGAGAGACATAGATAGGGAGAGATGGAGTGTGAGAGAGAGGGCACAATGAGAGAGAGAGGATGCTAGAGAGGGAGAGGAAGATAGAGAAGTGATGGAGAGGAAGAGTGAGAGAATAAGAGAAAAGAGAGGAAGAGAGGAAATTGTGACAGAAAGAGGGGGAGATAAAGTGAGGGAGAGGAAGAGAGTAAGAGAATGATAGAAAGAGAGAAAGAGATAGAGGGAGAGGGAGGGGAAGAGAGTAAGAGAAAGAGAGAGGGAGAGGAAGAGTGTGAGATGAATTTGTAACATGTATAACTCTAATGTTCTTTTGCAGGGTTCCGCGACGGCGGTACAAACTCTTTCGGCACAACTACCGGCACCCGGAGGGACGCGTGGAGACGACCTTTTCGACTCCGGAGGTAGTCGAGGGGCTAGCGTGTAGCCCTGTCAGGAGTTTGTGTTGTTTTTGATGTGTTTGTTGAATAATATGAGACTTGTCTGGTTAGATTGTTTGTTGTTTGTATAAACTTTATGTTCTGTGATCTCGCCATCATGCGAAGCAGTTAGTATTTTTTTTAAAAAAAATTAAAAACATAACTTACGTCGGCTATGGTAATGCCGACATAAGTTAGCCCAGGTTAACTCGACGTAAGTTAGACATCAAAACTTATGTCGGCCTGCTATAGCTTACGTAAATTATACCATGTAACTTATGTCGGCTGAGAATGACCGACATAAGTACTAACTTACGTCGGATACTGACGACCGATGTAATTAAGAGCTGGCCGACGTAATTAAGTAATTTACATCAGCGGCCGACATAAGTAATGTTAATTACATCCAAACTGCAACATCGGCCAACAACAGATGTAATTAAGCAAAAACTGACATAATTAAGTAACTTACGTCGGCTTTAGGCTTAATTGCATCAGCCCTGGCCAACGTAGTTGATCGCGATTCCTGTAGTGAAACCCGCACCCTCCTCCTCACTTGGGTTCGATTGCTCTTATCCTTAGCATCTTAACTATTATGTGAACGCATGTAATAACATCATCCTCCAGGGTACCCAATGGTACTACCGGAGTTGGTGGAAACTTCGCCGTTGACCAGGGGCGCCGCCTCCCTCACGTCGCATCCCACCTTGCGAGATTCCACGTCGTGACTACGGTATTTGCCGGAGTTTCCCTCCCTTCTCACAAAGATTTTCAACCCAACGCTGGCCCTCCCTGTATACTAAGCGACCAGAACGACCCCACTGAACCCTTTCCGCCATCATCGTCCGCCGCCCACATTTCCGGTGAGCTTCACCCCGTTCCGACCCTTTCGACCGTTTCCCCGCGTTGTGTCAAGTATTGTAACCCAAACACCATCGATCTGCGTGTAGTGGCAGTTGTAATGGCCCTTGGCCGCCGGCATCGCTACCGCCGGGATGTGAGCGATTACAAGGTCGACGCCGATCACACGAACGAGCAAACGGCGCAGCCGACAGGATGCAACCAAATGATACGATTTCTGTTACTTGATGTCTCCCAGTGAACACAGTCTGTTACATAGCCGCGGGGAACGGCACTCGGGCCTACACGTTTAAACACACGCCCCACATTTCATACAGACTCAGCGCGCCTTTGAACTCCCAGCCTCCTTCATCTTCGCGTGCTTACTGACCCGAAGGCGTGACATCACTCGCCGCCGCAGAGCGTGCTTGTCCCCAAGCACAGACCTGAGGCCAGGACTGCACCAGAGTGTGCCAATCTTCCCAAGTCGCCATGTCTGCCGGAAGGCCCTTCCACTGCACACGAACTTGCGAAGCGGCTAGATCAGACGATGTTCCAGAATTGCTTCAGCTCCAGAGGGTTGGCTCTAAGATCACTGACCTGCGGTAGTGTAGAAAACAACCGTTCATAGTTAGGAGTAAAAGGTTTAAGCTGGAAAACATGGAACACCGGATGAATATGTGCGGCCTCGGGTAGTTGCAGCTTGTAAGCCGCCTTGCAAATTCTCTCCAGCACTTAAAACGAGCCATAGAACTTGAAAGCGAGCTTCAGAAAAGGGCGATTGACGACAGTAGTTTGAGCATACAGCTGCAGCTTTAAGAGAACCATCTCACCAATTTGGATCAGTCCGCTTTTTGTCGATCTGTTGTTTCATGTGATTTTTGGCCACAACCAAGTGTTGCTTCAGAATTGCGAGCTGTTGTTCTCTGTCAGACAAGAGCTCTGCAACAGTTTTGTCAGTATCACTAATGTCGACAGGGAAAGCCAGCAAAGATGGATCATATCCATAGAAGCACCTTAAAAGGAGAACATCCAAGTGAGGTGTGGTAAGTAGAATTGTACCATAATTCAGCCAAAAGAAACCAAGATTTCCATTTATGAGGAGCAGCATGAGCCATGCACCGAAGGTACATCTCAAGGCATTGGTTCACCCTCTCAGACTGACCGTCTGTTAGCGGATGATAAGCTGTCGTTAGCAGAAGCTTGGTGTTCAACGGGTTGAATAATTGCTTCGAGACAGTACTCGTAAAGATACGATCTCTATCTAACATCATGGATTTAGGAAGCCCGTGGAGTTTCACCGCAGTGTCCAGTAAAACATTAGCAATATGAGTAGCAAAGAATGGGTGTTTTACTGAGATGAAATGAAATTGTCAACAACCACCAGTATGGAATTGTAACCCTTTGATCTAGGTAGACCCTCAATGAAATCCATGCAAATGTCATGCCATACTCCTGTAGGGATAGATAATGGTTGCAGAGTACCTGGTGGATGCACACGTTCATGTTTGGTCAGATGACATACATCACATTGTTTGACAAAATCCCACACATCCTGTTTAAGCCCTTCCCAGTAAAACAGCTTTTTGATGCGATGGTATGAAGTCTGACTGCCTGAATGACCCCCTACACCACAGTTATGCAGAGCAGCAATCAACTTGATCTTCAATGCAGAGTTATCCCCAATGACAATCTGTTGACCCTTTTTATCAGTCCTTGCTGTAAATAAAACCCATCTGCATTTGGGCTACATAAAGCTAGCTGAGCCAGTAATGACTGGGCTGCAGCATCAGTTGTGTATGAGTTTAACACTTCCTGCACCCAAGCTGGTTTGACTCCAGAGGAAATGATAATGTCCATAATACATAATGTTCTGGAAAGAGCATCAGCTGCATTGTTTTCCTGACCCTTCTTGTACTGGATCCTGAAGTTCAAACCCATAAGCTTTGCCATGGCCTTTCTTTGTAAATCTGACTGAAGCTGCTGGTCAGCCAGAGAACAAAGACTTTTGTGGTCTGTTCGAATTGCAAATTCAGTTCTTTGCAGATATTGGCGCCACTGATCCACTGCTAAGATGAGTGCAAGGATTTCTTTTTCATATATGGATAGATGCTTGTTCTTTTCAATTAGTGATTTACTAAGAAATGCAATGGGACGGCCATTTTGCATCAGCACAGTGCCAAAACCTATATCACTGGTGTCGGTCTCCATCATAAAAGGTTGCTGTAGGATCGAAGAGCACGTGAAAATCTACTAGGGGGGTGAATGGTATATTAAAAAAATTTCAGCGAAAGCAACAAAAACTCCTCGGCAGAAAATCAATCTGATACAGAAATCGTGTGTGCGAGTGTTTCCAACGTACTCAAAACAGGACAAATCAGTGTAAATCATGGAGAATCAAATCATACGACACAAAAACAAGAATCACAAGAACATGTCGAGTAAAACTCAAGTTATGATCAAAACCCTGAGCAAAGGTCAATCTGTTCTAACAGAGAGCAAACAGATCTGCTACGCTGCAAAGAAACTCGTGTAACTCAAATACTATAAATTCAATGACTTTGAAATTTCCACAGATGATAGGATATTGAGTTGTGCAGACAACACAAAAGGAATCACGTCAATTGGATCCTTAAAACGCGAGTTATGATCAAAACACCCAAGAAAGGTTGGGCAGCGCAGAAAATCGACGAGAAAGACTTGATAAAAACAAGTCGGATGAACGAGGCACAAAAGCTCCTCTAAACTATGAATTTTATTGATCAAAACGCAAGAGAAACAGCACCAAAATCATGCACCGCGAGCTCTGGCCTCCCTTGCTTATATAACCAGCCCTAAGGCCAACCCAATCCTAACTAGGACTCTAATCCTACTCAGTTTTTCAACCGAAACTTTTCATAGCCGCTCTAGACTCTTCCATACGCAGATATAAGCAATCCCAATACTTCCAAACACCTTAAGAACGTACCAAACATTATTAAAACAATTCAACTTCATTCTTACCATGAAATCTAACAAAAACCAACTCTAAACCTTCCATAAACGAATCATAACCACCTCAGCCGTAGCCTGAGGCATCATCCAATCGATTGGACCTTTTCAGGCACATCTTCATGTCCCATCAAATTGACACAAGCATGCAGTTTTGCAAACAAAACATTTATTTTAGAAACAGGATCAATATGTTCAAGGACACTTGCCTTGCTCTTGGGCTTGATTGGGATCAAAGACATCAAACTCCTGGTGTTGAAGGTCCTCCGCAGCACTCTCTAGCGCAAATCTGTCTAAACCGCACAACAAACATACAAGACAAGAAACACAATCAATAAGTGCACATATATTACTCAATATGACATGACATGCATGATTAATCTAAATGCAAAGAAAAACTATTAATGAGTTGTTAATGATGTTTACTAACTATTTCTAATAGCTTTTAACAAGTTTGAACAGGTTTGGAATTGATTCGAACCAATTTAGATTTAATTCAACAGGAAATAGATTACAAAATCGGACAAGTCTGTAGGAGGCCAGACTAGTCCGCCCGTCGCAGGAACAGCGAACTAGGGTTTTCTAGATCGACGTGAATTTGGAGAAACGGGGTTGAATTCACATGAGAAATAGATAGTAGAAGGTATACCAGGTGTTTAGGACTCCAATGAATCAAGAGTTTTGGAGGCAGCGCTTGGATATTGATGATCTAGGGTTGATGATGGACTTGAAGGTGAATTGGTGATGAAGAACGAAAACTTGATGGAGATCTTGATCCTCTTTTGTTTCCTCCTCTTCTTCTTCTTGCTTGGGATCTCCTTCTCTCTCCTTGATGGTGGCTCTCCACGAACCAGGGTTTGGATGGACTTTCAATTGAGGCAAAAGGATATAAAATCAAGGGGTGGGTTTTTTTATATAAGGGTGGAGGCTAGGGTTTGATGGACTTCGAGTTTGAGGAGGGTGGAGGCCAGTGTGGGGTCCCACATGGGCTCCAAAAAGAGTTAGACACGACGTCCTTAGGCCCACTTAAGATAAAACCCAAAAATACGTCGTGAAACAAAAGATCAACTCGGAGTCACGATTTACTGAAAAAGTCCGAAAAGGGTCAGACTACTCCGAAGTTAGAAAGATAGATATCGAACAAGTCCGAACTAAATCATACAAGTACAAACTTGCTCATAGGAAAAAAAACAAGTTTGGCCAAAACCAGACAAGTCTGATTTTAGTTAGAGGAAAAACGGATAAGTCCACTGGAATACCGAACAAGTTCGGACAAGTCCAGGGACCTAGCAAAATTTCCAAGGAACTAGAATACCGGACTAGTCCGCAATGGACTGGACAAGTCCGAAAGTATCCAGAGGTAAAAACTGGAATAGTCCGCACAAAAACGGACATGTCCGAGCGAGGTCAGAGAGAAATCGGACTAGTCCGCACCAAAAACGGACTAGTTCGCACTTCCTAGAATTCTTAAGTGCGGTTTTGCTATAAATTCATTTTAAACTTATTCCTTTTTATATTACTAAATTTTAAACATGTATTAGAATGTATGCAATGCATGATGGATGAAAATGAGGGTGTTACATGGAGTATGAGAAAAATGAAGATCCAAGTGAAGGGATCTACTTTGGGAATAATAGCCAAGGAAAAATCTTTGGCACCGGTAAAATTGCTATTTCCCCTAATCATACTCTTTAAAATGTTTTGCATGTTTATTCACTTGATTATAACCTCTTGTCCATATCACAACTATGTGACAAAGGTTATAATTATTAATTCACTAATGATGGTGTGACCATCACAAGGAGAAGTAATGACTCAATTGCTTTCAAGGGTGTACTCAAGGGAAAGCTCTATCTTGTGGATTTTTTCGTGAATAAAGCCCAACTTGATACATGCTTAATTGCAAAAACTAACATGGGATGGCTTTGGCATAGAAGGCTACCCCATGTTTGGATGAGGAATTTGCAAAAACTCCTTAAGGGCGAGCACATCCGAGGATTGAAGAATGTTGTGTTTGAAAAGGATAGGCTATGTAGCGCATGCCAAGCCAGAAAGCAAGTAGGAGCCCAACATCCATCCAAGAACATCATGAAGACAACAAGACCATTGGAGCTTCTACACATGGATCTCTTTGGTCCAATCGCCTACATAAGCATTGGCGGTAACAAATATGGTCTTGTAATTATTGATGACTTTTCACGTTTCACTTGGGTGTTCTTTTTGCTTGATAAAATCGAGACTCAAGGTGTCCTTAAGAAGTTCTTAAGGAGAGCTCAAAATGAGTTCTCCTTGAGGATCAAGACTATAAGGAGTGATAATGGCACTGGATTCAAGAACACTCAAGTTGAAGAATTCTTAGATGAAGAAGGCATCAAGCATGAGTTCTCAGCCCCCTACTCCCCTCATCAAAATGGGGTGGCCAAGAGGAATAATAGAACTCTAATTGAGATGTCAAGAACCATGCTTGATGAGTACAAGACATCAGACCAGTTTTGGGCGGAAGCAGTTAACACCTCTTGCCATGCCATAAACCGGTTGTATCTTCACCGCATTCTTAAGAAGATGTCTTATGATCTTATAACCGGTAACAAACCCAACATTTCTTACTTTCGTGTTTTTGGGACCAAATGCTACATTCTTAACAATAAGCCTAGGACTTCGAAGTTCGCCTCTAAGTTCGATGAAGGTTTCTAGCTTGGTTATGACTCAAACACTTACGCCTATCATGTCTTCAACAAATCCTCCAGAATTGTTGAAGTAGCACATGACGTAGTGTTTGATGAGACTTATGGCTCCCAAGTGGAGCAAGTTCATCGTCATGTGCTGGATCAAGAAGAAGATCCACAAGTGGTGATAGGAAGGATGACACTTGGAGATATACGATCACAAGAACAACCTCAAGACTCAAGTGATCATCCTACACATCAAGCAAGCTCTTCCTCAAATAATCAAGCTCAAGACCCACCAAGATGCGCTCCAAGAAGATGAAAATGGAGGATTCAATCAAGGGGAGATGAAGAAACTGAGGAAGATGAAGATGAAGACCCAAGACCTCAAGCGCCTCACCCAAGAGTGCATCAAAGTGTTCAACGGGACCATCCTGTTGACAACATCCTTGGAGACATCTCCAAGGGGGTAACTACTCGATCTCGTGTTGCAAACTTTTGTGAACATTACTCTTTTGTTTCTTCTTTAGAGCCTCACAAGATCTGAATTGGGTGATGGCCATGCATGAAGAGCTCAACAACTTTAAAATAGATCAAGTGTGGGAGCTAGTGAAGAAGTCTAATGCGAATGTTGTGGGCACCAAGTGGGTGTTCCACAACAAGCAAGATGAACACGGGGTGGTTACAAGGAACAAATCAAGACTTGTAGCCAAAGGTTATTCATAAGTCGAAGGTTTGGATTTCGATAAAACTTTTGCTCCCGTAGCTAGGCTTGAATCAATTCGTATATTACTTGCCTTTGCTACTCACCATGATTTTAAGCTATATCAAATGGACGTCAAGAGTGCATTCCTTAATGGTCCAATCAAAGAAGAGGTATATGTGGAGCAACCCCCCGGTTTTGAAGATCAAGACTTCCCAAACCATGTCTACAAATTGCGTAAGGCTCTCTATGGCCTCAAACAAGCTCCTAGAGCTTGGTATGAGTGCCTTAGAAATTTCTTAACTCAAAATGGTTTTAAAATTGGGAAGGCCGAATATACTTTGTTCACTAGCATTTTAATGATGATTTGTCTGTTTGCCAAATATATGTCGATGACATTATATTTGGTTCTACTAACAAATCTTTTTGTGATGAGTTTTCAAAGATAATGACCGAAAGGTTTGAGATGTCCATGATGGAAGAGTTGAAGTTCTTCCTAGGTTTTCAAGTGAAGCAACTCAAGGAAGGCACATTCATTAGTCACTACAGGAAAACGCATATAGGGCGTCGGCCTTGTAAACATCGGTTGTGTACTAAAAATGACATACATAACCTATGAATGTCAGTTGGCCAACACATATAGACGACGTCATAAATTGGACGTCTTTAACTTTTAGAAGCGTCGGTCCCGATGCTCTTAAGGCCTTAAGGCTATCGGTGATGGTGGACCAACTGGACCGTCGGTACAGCAGACCGACAGACTTATGTTGCATTTATAAGCGTCGGCTGAACAATCAACACATTTAAAGCTTAGAAGCGTCGGTTTCCTGGCCATTCCAACGGCCTTAAGGGTTATATGACCATCAGACAATGTGTAACCGACGGCTTTAGCCAGCTTATGACTGTCGGCGACGGGGCGAACCGACTGTCATAAAATTGATATGAGCGTCGGCGCCGTGAAACCGACAGTCTTATCTATTTTTTTCGCGCTGTTTTCTCTGCCTCCCCAGCTGGGGAGCCTCCAACTAACATATACAGGTTCATTGCAGCAACAAATACAGATTTATATTGCAGCAAACATACAGGTTTCCGGTATTAACATATCTGCAAACATACAAGTTCATTGTATCAACCCAAACATAAGAAGATCAACCAGCAACCAAGTTCATAACAGATATTAACATCTCGCAACATTGTATCAACTCGAAACATCACAAGCAACTCAACCATAAAAACATATATTCAAGTATAGATAGTAAACAACCATGAAGATCAATCCGCACGCATGTTGTGAGAACTTTCGTCACTCACTCCTCCACCGCTCGCACCCATGTTATCGTTCAAATTTAGAAAATCATCACAACCTTCGGCCGTCACTTGATGAGAACCCTACAAGAAACACATTCAAAGTAAAGTTTGCATTAGTAAAAACGATTTCACATGTCTCGATATCAAAGTAGGGCGCTACTTCACTAATATGTTATAAAACTTGCATAACTATAAATATTAGTCTTAATTTGACTTTGATTTGAGATTAGAAAATCATATCGCAGCCGCATGAGTTGTCGATGGTTCATGCACAGGACCGACTGGCGGTGGTAGAAAACCTGGATATGGTGGATATGGATATGGTGGCCAAACTGGAGGAGTTGTGCCCAACACCGATAGAAATCCTTGAGCTGGTGGAATATATCCTTGGCCACTCTCGGAACCCTATGACAAATATTATTACTCTTGTCTAGTGTTACTCGAATGAATAATACACAAAGTCGAAGTTATACTTGTGACGACGAAGCAAACGAAGTACGAGGAGCATCGAACTGTGATCCAATTCCACCTTGAGGGAATAACTGCATCAAGTAAAGATAATGAGTTAATTAATGTAACATACTATAATAAGCAATATTTAACCCGAACAAAACAATCATGTGTACCTGCAACATATAGGCATATTCATCTGTCGTATATCATGCATCTCTTCCTTATTGTGTTTCAGTTCTTCTCTTAATTCTTTGTTCGTATTAGACTCGGAGCTACAAGAACTGACGCTAGACGGCCCCCATCTAGCATAAGCCTCGCGCTCCACATACCCATCACCCAACCCAAGTCTAGAAAATATGTAAGTGTTATGAATTGATAGCCATAAACATATAAATCATCAATGTCTTTGCACATACCTCCGTGCGGTAGACCTCCACCGGCTTTGAACGCTGCCGCCACATCCAAAGGCTCTCTGACATAGTTTACATCATCTCCATGAGTTTTCTTAAAACACTCAACATATTTTGCCTGCAATACATTAAAATAACAGATAGATCTAGTAAAAGATAATTGACTTCATGAACACATGTAACAAATAAAGAACATTCATACCAATTTTTGTGTCGATGCCTCGTCACATAGCTGCTCCGAATGATTTGGATCTCGACCTCTGTGTACCTTAAGATAAAGCTCAAAAAAAGTAGGAGACGCCTGAGTTTCAGCTGTCTGCAATACAAAACATCAACATTTCAATCAATACAATTTTTTTCATGCAAAGTATGATTGTAAGAATTCATACCGTCCTTTGTTCCATCTGCACATATCCATCCGGTCCATAGAAGTGCTTTCCAGGCTTGCTCTTCCGGTTCCTTTGATTTATGTTAGATTTGTTCTTGAACTCACCTGAAACCCAATACTCGCATAGCCACTGCCAAGCCTCCATATCCGCACAAATCCAATCAACACTACTCTGTAAGTACACCTCCTTATGTAGGTGAATTTTAGCTACATCTTTATTTGTCATGGGCTATAACAGCACTGTCTTGTAGTACACTGTCATGGCTTTGATCTGTGCATCAGAGAAAGAGTCCTTGATACGTCTTCTAGCTGCATTCTAAAAAATGAAACTAGCATAAGCTTCACTCGTACCCTCCTCCAAGCGAAACGAACCCTGCATATAAGTAACAATAACTGTCATCCAAATCAAGAAGCAATGTGATTAAATCAATAAGAAGAAACTTACCCAAAACATCTCCCAAACTTTATCCTGACAAGTACCTCTGCCATACGATTTTAGCGCATAGTGATCCCAACTATGCGCTGCCTTTCGTTGGCCTTCCACTAGAACCATACCAGGAAAACAAAATTGAATGGCATTTCCCAACTCCGTGTTGATTACCCTCGATGCCCCTTGCCACTCCAACCAGGCTCAATCCAGCACCTGGTACCCTTTGGCCTAATAATTTTCGCTCGTCAATGCTTCTAACTAGATTACATAAAAGATGTCTCTGTAACCTATACAAATAATATTAGTTAATTAGTTGACAAGAAAACAAATATAAAAGATATTGAGCGTATCAATAAATCTAAAATAATACCTAAAGGGACATCGATCGGGCCGCCCAACTCAGCTAGCTCTGCCGCTCTTGCCAACCTTGCATCTCGTTCCGGATCATTGACCTCCTCTTCATTCTCATCATCCCCCTCAGTGCCACCCTCAAACGAGGGCGACTGCTCAAGTACCTCAACCCTCGAGCCGGCTGTAGAGCCTCCTCCCTGCTCTAAGCCTCCTCCTTGTCTTAAGCCTCCTCCCTACTCCAAGCCTCATCCCTGCATTGCCTCCTCCCTGTACAACTCCTCGTACGTGGGGCACCGATCAAGCACTCTCGTCTCCACCCTCGAGCCTGCTATTGAGCCTCCTATCTGCTCTAAGCTTCCTCCCTGCTCTAAGCCTCCTCCCTGTTGTGCCACGTACTCCAACAACTCTCGTCTCCTCCTCTGTGTACTCTCAATAGTACCCTGCAAATGCAAATGAAAATGTAACACATAATAGATAAATATTATGATATTGAAATAAACTATGAAAAAACCAATTACCTGAAATAAGCCTGTTTGGTCTGAACCAGTACTAGGCTGAGACGTGGATGACGAAGATCCACTGTTTTTCTTGCCCTTCTTACCAAATCCTAAATGCTTCAACATCTACACAAATTTAGACGAATGATTTGTATGTGAGAATATAAAAAACTAAGATTTTGCGTGCATACGAGGATATAAAAGAATGGATACACCAGCAATCATAAATCATCAGCATCATAATCCGCTTCTATCACAAGTGCATTCAGATGTTCATGTATCCCTTGTTCCATCTCGTCTTCCAACTCTTCTTCACTCTCTTCCTCAAATCTGACATGCTCTTCCAAATTCCTTTTCTACTTTTCAATAATTCTTTGTGATTGTCGAAGACGTTTTCTGGAAGGGCCAACTTGTTCTTCAGACATTAACTCTTGGGTACCTCTATTTATTTTTGTGAGTTCTGTCCCACAAGATATCCTAAAATCTTCTAGTTCCCTGACTTCATCTTGATAGACAGTGTCACCATCATCTTCTTGACTCTCTATGTAACCATCATAACGGCAAGGGCGCACTTCACGATTCACTTTATATACTACCCACCAATTTTTCAAACTTGGGTGAGGATAACTTAAATAGTACACTTGTTCGACATGACTCACAAGCACAACATTATTGTTAAGAGTTGTGCACCATGAGTTATGGTTGACCTCCACCATTCCAAAATCATCCACTTGAGTTCCCGATGTCGGATCAAACCATTGGCAGTCAAAAATGAAGATTTGAAGTGCTTTTGGACCGCCAAATGTGTACTCCATTATTTTTTTGAAGAACTCCATAGTTTTCTTTCACTTCTCCACTACATTCTGCCACGGCTATCATTACTCCACTGTTTCTAGTGGCAGCAAGTGGACGGTTTGCTTCTAGACTGGCCGTATTAAAATGGTATCCTTTGATATTGTATCGTTTAAATTCATTTGCCTTCAATTGACCATGCGACATATGTTGCAAGTCATCAGAGATGTTGACATCATTCATACACTACATAAATAAGCAAAGTTAGAATATTATGATAGTCATGTGAACTATGATTGTAAGAAAAAGGACGAATAAAGAACTTACATGTCCACGAAACTAGTTCACAGAGTTTGGCCCACTGTTTATGCTATTTTGACGTAACTTATCTAATTCACTTTGCGTAGGTTTCCATGGAGATGTCGAATATAGCTTGTCAAACATTTCAAAATATGGAACATTTCCTCCATGTTGAAAAATATATAAAGCTTCATGTAGTTCCTCTCTTCCTCCGAAATATAATGAGAATTAGCAGACCCAACATGCTTTCCCTTCCAATGAAAAATCTAAAGCTCACTCGTAGTGTGCTCCTCTACATTATGATATCGTGTTGTAGATGCATTCACATTGGTTGCACGTGAAAAATATATACTAGAGAAGTTAATAATCTCTTTGGATGCAAATGCCTCTGCATTACAGCCCTCAACTCTTGCCATGTTATGCACTGTAGCTCTAAGTTTCTTCAATTCTCTTTCTTGGTTGTACATCCACCTGAATTATGAAGGACCTGCTACCAATGCTTCATAAGGTAAATGCACCAGCAAATGTTGCATAACATTCATAAAACTTGGCGGAAACACTTTTTCTATATTACATAAAAGCACAACAATTTCTTTCTCCCACTGCCGCATAATCTTTTTTGACACTTCCTTAGCACATATCTGCCTATAAAAGAAGCTAAGTTCAGCAAATATCTTCCACAGATCCGGTTTGAAGTAGTCACGGAACATTACCGGTATAAGTCTCTCCATCAAAATATGGTAATCATGACTCTTCAACCCATTCAGTTTACCCGTGTTGAGATTAAAACATTGTTTTCTGTTGGTCGCACAGCGATCAAGAAACTTTAATGTTTTCCACCAACTAAATATTTGCTTTCTTTCATCTGGCCCGACACAATATGGAGCTCATGGCTACTTTCATTTTCACTTGCATTTTTTACAACCTCAAGTGCAGGACGATCACAAATGTCAGCTAAGTCTTTCCTTGCACTCAAGTTATCTTTGGTTTGACCGGTAAAATCAAAACACATGCTTATGATGCTCTCAATGACATTACGCTCCTGGTGCATCAAATCTATGTTGTGTGGTAAAATAAATGCCTTTGCGTATGGTAACTCCCAAAGAAAAGAAATATGGGTCCAGTTGTGTTCTTTATCATAACCTTCGAAAACACCTTCTGCGGACTCTTTTATTGCATGCCATGCCATTTTTTGTTCGCCTATCAATCGACGAGGTGGTTCTTCTGTAATCTTTCTGCCTCTTTGAAACAATTGTGTATCACTCTTGAAAGGATGGTTTGGAGGAAGGAATCGTCGGTGGCAATCAAAGAAGCTGACTTTCTTTCCATACTTCAACCTGATGGCATCGGTGTCATCCACACATATGGGACAACACAATTGTCCATGGACACACCAACCATCCCAAATGCCATATGCCAACAAATCATGTACATACCATAGAGACACAGTACGTAAGGTAAATTCACATTTTAGATGATTGTTGTATGCCTTTACACCTTGCCATAGCTCTTTCAGATCCTCAATCAACGGCTACATAAACACATTGTTTTCTTTCCAAGATGTTTAGGTCCAGGAATAATGGCCGCGAGGAATATGTATCCTTCTTTCATGCACATGTTGGGAGGGAGGTTGTAAGGCATGATAAAAACAGGCCAACAAGAATATGGACTGTTACTGATGCTGAAAGAAGTGAAACCATCTGTTGACATCCCAAGACGAACATTTCATGGATCTGTCCCAAACTCCGGATCAAAATGGTCTAGAGCTTGCCAAGCTGCGCCATCGGAAGCATGCGCCATAATATCTTTGTCATCACCGTCACGTATCCCTTCAAAATGCCACATCATCTACTTTGTTGTTTCTTGAGACAGAAATAACTGTTTAAGACTCGACCTGATAGGCATGTACCGTAATTGTTTAATCGGTACTTTTGTAGTTATTTCCTCTACATCATCATTCTTAACTGTCACATGTATAGAGGAATTGCAATGCATACAATGAGTATCATTTTCGTGTTCCTTCCAAAACAGCATGCAATTATTCTCGCATGCATCAATCTTCTTGTAACTCATGCCCAGACCACCAAAATCTTCTTAGATTCATATATGTCTTTCGGCATCTTATTATTTGACGAAAAAATATCATTGAACAACTTCAGGATACCATTTTAGCAATTGCTTGCAAAATTGAACTTAGACTTCAACGCCATAAGTCGTGTGACCGCCCGCAAAATGGTCATTTTGGTGCCCTCATACACTTTTTCATCTGTGGCGCCAAGAAGTTTATAAAAAAATTTAACCTCTTCAGGCAGTGACTCTTCTTCGTACTCTCGACCAACATCTGCCATCATCTCATCCATACGATCTTCATCCTCGTTTTCGTCCAACTCACAGGCATGATCCATCTCCCCATGCTCGCGCCACACTAAGTAGTCGGGCATAAATCCGTGCTTCCAAAGGTGCAACTCAATTTCAAGTCTTTTAAGATGCAGATGATTCTGACACTTGCTACAGGGATGCATCACCAAAGAAGCACCACTAGCAAAAGCTTGGTTCATGAAAACATTAGCGACATGAGCCCATTCCATACTGTGACCACCAGTTGAACTCCATCCATCATACATCACCTTACGATTGTCACTAATTTTTCAGTTTATACCTTCAAAGCAGAAAAATCATTATTAGTTTCATTGTTATGTTATGTCACTGCCCCTACAACCTAGGCAGATAGATCGTAAACCCACCCAAGAGTGACCAAGCAAAGCGTGCTCATGACGAGGCGCGTGGTCCGGATCCGAACGAAATTTAGGCAGCATAACCCCGCTGTTCTCCACTGCACGTCCGAAAATGTTGCAGCAGAGAACAATAGAATTATGTCGTCGAAATCTCGTCCAGATCCAGACTCGCGTCTCGTCACAAGCCACGCCCCCTCAGTCACTCTGAGGCTGTCTAAAAAGGGACAATTTTGAACCTGCACATCTCACATGCCAATAACATGTGAAACGTGTCGATTCGAAATGGGTAATTAAATTCTCTAGGTTACATTGCTCTTTTCCATTTTTTGATCATTTATGAGTGAAGAAAGAACGAGACAGAGGGGGAAAGGTTGTCAGAGTTGAAAGTTCCAAGTCCAGGTCTACTGTCCATGCTTTTCTTGACGTCGTACACCAATGTGCTTGTATTCACGTGTACGTTACGACTACAATCATCTATGAGCATTCATGCACGATATTGAGTATAACTAAACTTCTAAATTTAGTATAACTAAGCATTCAAACATTTCAACATAATACAAAATTGAAATATACATGCTTCAAGTTAATTAAAGTTTTAACATGTAATCAAGCTCGCATATACAAGATAACCATTGCTAATTCATACAATTTTATTTGTCATATTAACAAGTTAAGCATAGCCAAAATCATTAACAAGTAATCAAGCTCACATGATCCTATTAGTGTGACGCATTAATATAACCATGTCCATTTTCCACATTGCTAAGATCTTCATTTTTAATCGTCATTTATACAAGTTAAAAGTTTACTAAAACTAGAACTTAGTCATCAACAAATAATAATTTGTATATTTAGATACTATCATTTCTAGCTAAATAAGAACATTCACTACATCGAGAACACAATCATCGACAAATATTCATCCACAATGCAAGGACTCATCCACAATGTAAGGATTTTACCTTGACCGGCGGCAGGAATATGGGCAGCGCAGCCCGGCTGGTGGCGGGGAGCAGGGACGGCGCAACTGGTGGCAGGGAGAACGGCGATGCGGCCGACAGCACGACCGGCAATGGGGAGTAGGGGTGGCACAGCCTGGCACAACCGACAGCGCGGCCCGGTGGCTGCGGAGAGGGCCCATGCAGCCCGGCGGTGGGGACTTGGGCGGTGTGGCCGGCGGCGCTCTCGTCGGCGACGTGCATAGGGAGAGGCGGCAGGGAGAACTCTGGGCGGCAGTGGCGGCGGGGAGAGCTCTCTGGGCGGGAGCATGAGAGATCGATGGATGATGGAGATAGATAGGGTTGGCGCACACAATATGGAGACAGTGGTGGGCCCCACTTATGAACGTCGGTTTCTGACCAACGGCTTTAGTAAAGATGTCAGTTCTGTAGTTCAGCCAACATATGTATTATGACCGTCAGTTCATACTAGTTGGTCGACGGCTATAAGTTAAAGCCGTCGGTTCGTCCTGGGCAGCCAACGACTATAATTTATATGTGTCGGCCCCCAGAAACCGACGGTTATAAGTTATTTAAATGTATCGGCACCGACGCCTCTAATATCCCTGACATCCTATTGCACATTTCTTGTAGTGAGTCAAACAATGTACACACAAGATATACGCAAGAAGTTTGACATGGACAAAGCCAACCCATCAAGACTCTAATGGGAACCAATGGGCATCTCGATCTTAATGAAGATGGTCCAAGTGTGGACCAAAAGGTATATCGCTCCATGATAGGTTCATTGCTTTACTTATGTGCATTTAGACCCGATATCATGCTTAGTGTTTATATATGTGCTCAATTTCAAGCCGCTACTAAGGTGTGTCATTTTACCACCGTTAAGAGAATTCTTAGATATTTGGTTCACACACCAACCCTAGGACTTTGGTACCTCAAAGTCTCTAAGTTTAACCTCATTGGATATTCCTATGCAGATTATGCGGGGTGCAAAGTTGATAGGAAGAGTACCTCCAGAACTTGTCGATTTCTTGGTAGATCTCTAGTGTCTTGGTCCTCAAAGAAACAAAACTCCATTGCTCTTTCCATAGCGAAAGCGGAGTATGTCGCCGCCGGAAGTTATTGTGCACAACTTCTTTGGATGCGACAAACTCTTAGTGACTATGGCATAAACTTGCGCCATATTCCTCTACTATCTAACAATGAGAGTGCCATCAAAATAGCCCACAATCTAGTTGAAAACTCAAGGACCAAACATATCGATATTCGCCACCACTTCTTGAGATATCACTCCATCAGAGGAGACATTACAATTTCCCATGCGAGAACCGAAAAACAATTGGCCGATATTTTTACCAAGCCCCTAGATGAGAAAAGATTTTGTGAACTTAGGAGTGAGCTCAATATCCTGGATTCTCGAAATGTGGCTTAAGTCTTGCACATCTGATTGTTCCTTATGTTTGCTTCAAAATTCATACATGTTTGCGAAAAACTCCTTACCCTCAATTTTCTGCAAAACTATTTAAGATTATTAATCTTTGTGAATTATGGTCATAATTTGATTGTTGATTGCTTACTGACCAAGTTCACAAAGATTTTTTGTGAAATATAGTACAAAAGGATCAAATATCTGTTGAAAACTCATATATATTGAGTTTTCAGCATTTGAATCGGACTAGTCCGCCCCTCAGGCGGGACTAGTCCAGCTGATCAGATTAGTCCAGACCCTGTCCTTGGGACGGACAAGTCCATGTCTCCAAGTGGACTAGTCCGACCCCTAGGGACTTAAACTCCCCAGGAACCCCTCGAACGGTCACTTCTATTCAAAACACTCTCTCTCCTCAAAAACACGAAAACCGCCCCCAAATCGATGATTTTCACTTCCCTCCACCAAAAATCATTTCCAATCTGTGGATTTAAGCCCTAAGGTGTGTGGGAGCTCGTCCCCAAGCATCCACATTTCATCGATTTGAAGACTTGAACATGTATTTTTGGTCTAACCCTAAATCCTCTAAAATTCGATTCTTTTTAGGTCTTTTGGTGAAACCCTCTTCACAAAAGTTGTTCTATATGTCATTGTGATCCTATACCTTGAATATTGTGTCTAGATCCGTAGATTTTGAAAAAATACTCAAGATTAGGGTTCTTGTTGTGTAAACTAGACTAGTCCGGCCGCAGGGCGGACAGGTCCGGATTACACAGTGAAAACCCTAAATTTGATCTTTTTTTGAATTATAACGCAATATTCTACCTCTTTGGACTCATATACTCTCTTTGTGCACCACTTCTCAGGGAAGATGTCAGACCGCGACTACTCCCCTCTCTCTGATCGCGAGGCCGAGGCAGGAAGGCAAGAAGTCCATCGTCGTGCTCGCGAGGAGTGTGAACTTGCCATTGCCTACCTTGAAATCCAGACGGAGGCAAGAAATGCCAAACAGAAGCAAAGAGAGGCGCATAACTTAGCTGCAGCCGAGGCAGCTCCAAAGAAGAAGAAGAGACTTGTCACCATGGGAGAGAAGACAAGGACTCAGGAGGCCAGGGGATCCAAGGACAAGGGCAAGGCGCAAGTGGATGATGCACCCAAGAAAAGATTTTTGGTGGCTAAGAAACTGACAAGCAAAGCCAAGAAGGGACCCTCTCAACCTATAGGGCCCTTGAGGATGTCCTCACCCGCAAGGAACCCTAATCGCCAAGCTGCTTTTGAAGCTAACATTTTCAAAGGCAAACGGGCTGAGAAGGCCAGGAAACTCAAATTCGTCAATGTCTATCAATGCGAGAGGAGCATCCAGACCCTCATTTCTGGTGTTATTTCCACTGTGACTACTATAGGACAGTCTATATGTCCAAGCAGACGATAGTGACATATGCCCAATAGATTGATTGGGACTACATCGCAGAAAAGGATCACTTGGCCTTCAATGTCGTGATTGAAGAAATAGAGCGTCACGGACTGAAGAAGCTTATGGCATTTCAATATGACTGAAATGTGGAAGTCATTGCACAATTTTACTCCACCGTCTACTTTCACACCGACGGAGATCGAAGGATCACTTGGATGACTCATGGAGAGCAATACTCCACTACTTATTGGGAGTTTGCTCAGATTCTTGCCTTGGAATATCAACTTCAGAATGATATTATCATTTCCAACCTCAAGGCAGTTAACCGGGATACCTTGGATTACATGTATCCAAGTCATGCAGTCTATGAGGTCAGGCACATTCGCTACATCAAGCCCTTCTATAGTGTCCTCAACCGTGTGCTCCGGAAGATGATAGCCCCCAAAGATAGAGATGCGGGCATCATTCAAGGAAATTTGAGACACTTAATGGTGCTCATTGATGGAGATGTCTGATTCAATGTAGTCGACTACATCTTTGATGACATCTTCAACATCTCTCACACACCCAACCGATCATGTGGCTATGCTCCTTATATCATGTTCATGATTAAGAAGGTGTCGGGGATAACATTCAAGAAGGACATTATGCATAGAAGACTCCGTCCTCAGATACCTCCTCCAAAGCCACCTGCACCTAGATGGGAGAATGCGGATTCTCCTGCTTCATCATCTCACTTCGTGCCTTTGCCACCACCACCTCCTCCTCCATCACATTCCGGAAGCGGCTTATTCAAGTGCTTCAAGGCAATCTTCGCCTCTTGCCGGAAGGCGGGAGTTCGGCAACATTGCATGGAGTGTCACCAAGAGAAGTATCTCAAGGCGATGTGCGACAAGCTCGAAGTCCCCATGTATCCCGCCACGAAGAGTGATGGAGAGATGACTCCATTCCCAGAGTTCTGTAAGACCTATGTGTGCTGAATACATTGGCTTGTAGTGAATACACTTGGCTTTGATGATAAAAGTTTTAAATATCACCAAAACACCTTTTTATCAAGGTCCGACTCTAGCTCCGAGTTACAGCAAGGTCCGACGATAGGTCCGGCTTGTTTTGGGTAGCTCCGGCTACGTTAGATGCTAGGTCCGGCTTCTTGGTAAGGTCTGACCAGCTTTAGTTAGCTCCGGTGAGCTTTATGTTTAGCTCCGGCATGTCTTAGATAGCTCCGGCATATATCTGATAGCTCCGACATGTTTTTGCTAAGCTCCGAATTACTTTGTCTAGCTCCGGTTTTGGGTTGACTAGTTCTGACTAGTTTTGGTAAGCTCCGGATCCAGGATCTACTAGTTTTGGTAAGCTCCGGCGCTAGGTTCACTAGCTCTTGTTAGCTCCGGCTCAAGCTCCGGGTTGCTCTGGCAAGGTCCGGAACCTGACTGCAGTGTTTCTTGTTAGCTCCGGCTCAAGCTCCGGGTTGCTCTGGCAAGGTCCGGAACTTGACCAAAGTGCTTCTACTGCTTATTTGCAATGTTTCGTACTTGCTTTACAAGATTGGAAAGATTGCTTAGTATTCATTTGCTAAGTTTTTGGTGCGTTTTGGATGATACGGTTGATATCGTTTTCTACTGTGGTTTTGCAACATGCTTATGTGAGGTTCTCACGTAAGGTGTTGTGTTCGGAACTAACGTGAGTCAAGTCGAGGACTTGGGCTCGTATGGATTGTTTGTTTATTCATGTGCAGGTGTTGCTTGACTTCAAGTCATGGCTGGTGACAGGATCCATTGGACTAGTCTCAGGAGGAGATGAGGTTCCAACAACCAAGTTCGGGAGGAACTGTGGTTGAGCGGGTCAGGAGGTCGCGCAGGATGATTGAATCAAGGGCAGTGCATATGAAGGTCGAAGGAAGGTGTTCGCACGTATGCATGCGGTGCATGACGTGGCAATATGCTTCTAGAGACGGATTATGGGAGGAAGATCTGATTGGAAGGATCGGATCGTATCGGTTGAAGACTTTGGCTGCGGCAGAGTTGGTTATGGCTCGGTATGGGAAGTATCGAGTTGGTTATGTTAGGATTTCGTGTGTATCACGAATTTGAGTTGTTTAGGAATGTGGGATACGTTCCTAAGGTGTTTGGAAGTCTTAAGATTGCTTCTATCTGCGTATAGAAGAATCTTGAGCAGTTATGGTAAGTTCCGATTGTGATCGGATTAGGATTAGAGTTCTAGTTGTATTGGGATGGCCTAAGGGCTGGTTATATAAGCAAGGGAAGGCCAAAGCTCGTGGTAGACGACTTTGGGGCTGTTCCTCTTGTGTTCTATTGAATAAAATTCATAGTTTGAAGGAACTTTTGTGCCTTGTTCGTCCGACTTGTTCCAGACAAGTTTTACTCGTCGAGTTTCTGGACAGCACTACCTTTCGACGGTGGTTTTAGCATAACTCGAGTTTTACTGATCCAATTGACGTGATTCTTTTTCGGTTGTCTTCACAACTTGATTAACTATCATCTGCCAAAATTTCATGGTCATTGGATTTGTGGTTTTTGTGCTACACGAGTTTCTTTTCAGCATTCCAGAAACTGTTTTTCTCGAGTAGGTCAGATTGACCAGTGTTTGATCTTTTGATCATAACTTGAGTTGTTTTCAACGGATTTGAGTAATTCTTTTTGTATTGTCTTCGTGACTTGATTCTCTCTGATATCTATCACTTTTGTCACGGTGAAACACGTTTAGATTAGTCTCATACACGATTTATTTAACAGATCGTTTTTCTACCAAAGGGATTAGGGTTTTATTGTTTCCGCTGCGTAAGATTTTTAAATCTACCATTCACCCCCCCCTCTGGTAGCTTTTCACGTGCTCTTCGATCCTACAATTGGTATCAGAGCCACGGTGCTCTAATCTTTGTGATTTGCACGTGTTTTTGACTAATCATCATGGAGAAGTACTCCGCCAAACCTTGTGTGTTTGCTGGTATTGATTTTCTGGTTTGGAAGGCACGCATGGAGGCTTTTATCCAGGCACAAGGCTTTGCAATATGGGAGAAGGTGTATAAGCCTTATGAAGTGCCACCCAATGATCAAGTCACGGCCACGAACCTCCGGGACGTCGACAACAACAACAAAGCCCGAAACTTGATCATCCAAGGACTCACTCAAAGCGACTTTGATCGTGTCGCGCACCTCCAATCAGCATACGACGTTTGGAGAGCTCTCTGTGATTATCATGAAGGCTCCAACACAATCAAGGAGGTAAAACAAGATATGTTCAAAAAGGAGTATATGCGTTTTGAGATGCAACCAGGTGAGTCTATCGATGACCTCTTTGCTCGTTTCAATAAAATTCTCAGCAACTTACGTAGTGTCAATGTTAATTTTTCTGATGCTGAAAATGCTAGACAACTTCTTAGTGCATTAGACATGTCAGTTTGGGAGATGAAAGTGACATCCATTCGTGAATCAACTGTCATGAGTTCTCTTACACTAGATGTACTTTATTCTAAACTAAAAACTCATGAAATTGACATCCTAGCACGTAAGAACCCAAACAAGTCTATTGCATTTGTCTCACAACGTGATATGTCTAGCTCCGGCCAATCATCATCTTGCAATACTCTTGCTTTATTGTCCTCACTAACCCTGGAGCAGATCGAAGAAATTCCAGAAGAGGAGTTGGCACTCATCTCTACTAGATTCTCAAAAGCATTGCAAAATGTGAGAATTAGAAGGAGAGGAAGCTCCGGACCTCAACGCTGCTTTGAATGTGGTAAAATAGGACACTTTCGTACAGAATGCCCTAACCTTTCAGGTCCGACCACCCGGGAAGAAAAACAAAGCAAGGTCCGGACCTCCTCTGGAAATTCCAACAAGAAAAAGAAGGGTACCATAGGACGCAAGATGATCAACAGCTTCATCACCGCGCTTCAAGAGCTCAGTTCAAGTGACATTGATTTTGAAAGTGATGAAGAGAATGATGACTTGGCCAACTTATGCTTCATGGCGGGCAAAGCAAGATCAAGATCAAGTCAGGAGGAAGCAGAACACAACAGTGACGATGATGAGGTATGTTCTACCTGCAATGAAATGTGTGATGCTATTTCTCGTGCAACTATTATTGTCAAGAAAAAGGACAAAAAGCTTAGGGATAGTGCTGCTAAAATTGAATCACTAGAATCTGAAATTAACCGTTTAAAAACTTTGATTCCTAGTGATGATGCATGTCCCTCATGTGACTTGATCTATGAACAATTGTCCTCTCTAAAAAGTGCACATTCTTCCACTCTAGACAGACTTGATGAAGAAATTGAAAAGAACAAAAAGCTTGCTGCACTTAATGATAAAAACTTAAAAGATGCTTCTTGTTCTACAATTGACTTGCATTGTTCTGCATGCGAAAATCTTGATAAGAAACTGCAAGATGCTGTGAATGAAATTTCTATGTTGAACAATGCTTTACGTTCTCATGAAGTTAAATTTTGTTCCAATTGCAAACTAAAAGGAAAAACTTCATGTGAAAACTGCCTAGACTTGTCCAAGAAACTTGATGACATGAATAGGACACTAGGTCGGTTTTGTAATGGGGATAAGAATCTAAACTTGCTGCTGAATTCTTCCAAGTCTAGCAAAGATAAAACTGGTTTAGGTTTTGATTCTCATGTTCATGCTAAGGCACATCCACCTAAAATTGTAAGGTCATTAGGAAGTGGTTTGATTCAAACAGTTCCTGAGCAAAAAGAAGTGGTTTTTAAATCTGCAGGAGTGTTGCCTCATTCGATTTCAAATAAAAATATTGCTTGCTCATCTAGACATGAAAACAAAGTTAAATTTCATTGTACCTTCTGTGGTAGAGATGGTCATGTCATAGATTTTTGTTATAGACTAGCTAAACAACAGAAAAAGGAAAGAAAAATTGCTAGATCTTATAACTTCCGTGCAATTAGAAAAACACAACCTGCTTTAGTGAGTCAGAAATTTGGAAAGGTAGCTTCCGGACCTTCTGGTAAGAAATCTACAAAGGCAGCTCCGGTAGTTATGATAGCTCCGAGAGTTACCGGATCTTCTGTTGTTCCCTCCGGAGCTTCAGTTTTTGCCCCCGGACCTTCTGCTTTTTTATCCGGAGCTACCGGTTTTCACTCTAAACAAGTAACAACTTCTAAATCAACTATTAAGAACAGAAAACCTCAATCTTTGACTCATAAACCTGCTGTTTTATCTCAGCATTCGCGTGTTTTTCCTGGTGCACGTCGCATGACTCAGTACTGGATTCCTAAATGCCTTTTGACTAACCCCAGTATTGAGTCATCGACGTATTGTGCTTCTATGTAGGTTACACGCTTGAGGAAGGAGAATATTTGGATTGTGGATTCAGGTTGCTCACGCCACATGTCCGGTAACAAAGATTGGTTCTCCTCCCTCACCTTTGTGTCACGTGTAGAGAATGTTACTTTTGCCGATAATTCTTCAACTCCTATAATTGCTAAGGGTTCGGTTAGAGTAAATGATAACTACACTTTGAAGGATGTGGCACTTGTCAAAAATTTGAAATATAACTTGCTTTCTGTCTCACAATTGCTAGATGAAAATCTAGAAATTATTTTCAATAAAAACTGCTGCAAAGTTGTAGATTCAAATAGTGAGCTTATTTTTAACATGTCTCGGTTTGGAAGAGTTTTTAAAGCTGAGTTTGGTATGTCTTCTTCTAAGCATAGGTGTCTAGTTGCAAATGACTCAAATGACTTATATTTTTGGCATCGTAGACTTGGTCACGTAGGCTTTGATCACCTAACGCGTGTTAGTACTCTTGATCGCATACGTGGGCTGCCTAAGCTAAAAGGGGACAAAGAAATTGTGTGCTCTTCTTGTAGACATGCTAAGATGGTTGCAGGTTCACATACTCCTCTCACAATGATCATGACAACTGAACCATGTCAACTTTTGCATCTTGACACCGTAGGACCTTCACGTGTTCAATCCTTCGGAGGTAAATGGTATGCTCTTGTTATTGTTGATGATTATTCTAGATATTCTTGGGTGTATTTTATGGCGTCTAAGAATGAAGTCTTTAGTCACTTTAGAACTTTATTTCTTAGATTATCAATTGATCACCCAGGATCATTAAAAGCAATTAGAAGTGATAATGGAGCTGAATTTAAAAATCAATTCTTTGATCACTTTTGTGATGAAAATAGAATAGATCATCAATTTTCTTCACCATATGTACCTCAACAAAACGGTGTTGTAGAAAGAAAGAACAGAACCCTAGTTGAGATGGCTAGGACTATGCTTGATGAATATCAAACCCCTAGGAAATTTTGGGCTGATGCATTAGCAACTGCTTGTTATGTCTCAAATCGTGTTTTCTTGCGTACTAAGCTAGGTAAAACACCATATGAGCTCCGGTTTGGACATAGGCCTAGTGTTACACACTTTCGGGTCTTTGGTTGCAAATGCTTTGTTAAGAAACATGGTAATCTTGATGAATTTGAACCTAGATCCAATGATGGCACGTTTCTTGGTTATCCATCTCATACTAGAGGCTACCGTGTTCTTTTACTTGACACTAACAAAATTGTGGAGACTTGTGAAGTGTCTTTTGATGAAGCTAGCCCAGGTACTAGCTCCGGTGTTGCAGGACCAGATTCATATTCTCAGGGGGAGGGTATTTTCGAAGATGAAGAAGAGCCGGTGATACTGCCTGGTAGTTCCGAAGTTGACACGTGTCCAACTCCGGACATTGAACAAGCTCCGGCTGTCACCTCTGCTGGTCCTGATCATCCACAAATCACAAGCTCATCAATCTACAATGAACCTAATGAAAAAGAAGCTTGTGAGACATCTGTTCCCCTACGTTTTTACAAAGATCATCCCCCACAACAGATGATTGGAAGCTTGCATGAACGAGTCACACGGTCCAGGTTTTGCGATCCAAACTCTCATGCTCATTCTGCTTTTGTTGCCTCTTTTGAACCTAAAGATATATCACACGCACTCACTAATGAATCTTGGATTATTGCCATGCAAGAAGAGTTAGAAAATTTTGAAAGAAATAATGTTTGGAAACTTGTACCTCCACCTCAAGGCCACACTTTAATTGGAACTAAATGGGTATATAAAAATAAACAAAGTGAGGATGGGGTTGTGATTAGGAATAAGGCTAGGTTGGTTGCTCAAGGTTTCACTCAAGTTGAAGGTCTAGATTTTGATGAAACTTTTGCTCCTGTCGCTAGATTAGAAGCCATAAGAATTTTGTTAGCTTTCGCAGCATCTAAAGGTTTTAAGCTATATCAAATGGATGTTAAAAGTGCTTTTCTTAATGGCTACATAGATGAGGAGGTTTATGTCAAACAACCACCAGGTTTTGAAAATCCAGATTTTCCTAATCATGTTTACAAACTGTCCAAAGCCTTATATGGTCTCAAACAAGCCCCTAGAGCATGGTATGATAGGTTAAAAACATTCTTACTTGAAAAGGGGTTTACAATGGGAAAGGTTGATAAAACTCTTTTTGTGCTTAATCATGGCAATGACTCATTATTCGTTCAAGTGTATGTGGATGATATTATCTTTGGTTGTGCTTCTCATGATCTTGTGTCCAAGTTTTCAGCAATGATGAGTTCCGAATTTGAAATGAGTATGATGGGTGAACTCACTTACTTTTTGGGGCTGCAAATCAAGCAAACCAAGGAGGGTACCTTTGTGCATCAAACAAAGTATACCAGAGATCTCCTAAGACGCTTCAACATGGACAAAAGCAAGCCTCTTCGGACACCAATGGGAACAGCAACAACACTTGAACTTGATGAAGATGGTGAATCCGTGGATCAAAAAGAATATAGAAGTATGATCGGATCACTTTTGTACCTTACGGCATCAAGACCGGACATACAATTCAGCGTATGTCTTTGTGCACGGTTTCAAGCTTCCCCACGTGTTTCACATTGTCAAGCCGTCAAAAGGATTCTCAGGTACTTACATGGAACTCAAGAATTTGGCATTTTTCTTCCTTCTTCCTCAATCGTTTCTTTGAAAGCTTTTTCGGATGCTGATTTTGGGGGTTGTAGGATTGATAGGAAAAGTACTTCCGGTGCTTGTCATTTTCTTGGTAATTCTCTTGTTGCTTGGTCCTCTAGAAAACAAAGTTCAGTTGCACAATCCACAGCCGAATCTGAGTATGTAGCTGCTGCTAGTGCTTGTTCACAAATTCTTTGGATTGTTCAAACACTTAAGGACTATGGGGTTGATCTAAATTGTGTTCCACTGTTCTGTGATAACACTAGTGCTATTTGCATTGCTAAAAACCCCGTGCAACATTCTAGAACTAAGCACATTGACATTAGGTATCACTTTCTCCGTGATAATGTTGAAAAAGGGAACATTGTGCTTCACCATGTAGATACCGAACAACAATTGGCTGACATTTTTACAAAACCTTTGGATTTCACTCGTTTTTGTTACATTCGTAGTGAAATAGGGGTTATGCATCCTCATGGCTTAAATTGAGGGGGAGTTTTTGAAACTTAGGAAGTCTATGTGTGAATCTGAAATTAAGATAATATGAGCATATTATTTCATACATATATGACTTTGTGATTCCTTCTACATGCTGAAAGTTCTTACTACATTACTCGTGTTATACTTTTTGTAGTTTTTGCCATGTCTAGTAATTGGAATAATTACTTACACTAAATCTGGTCATGGTCGAACTTTCTTGCTGTTTTGAACTTGTTACATGCTCACAAATGCTTTTAATCATTAAGAATTTATCAAGTAATCAACTCACATGTTGAGTTTTTATGAACAAATATAAATTGAGAAAAGATCAAGAGAATATGCATGCATCGCACTTCTTCTTTCGAGATGGCTTGTCATTGCACTTAGATATGAACTTGGAAGAAGTTGTGTATGACTAAAACCATGTCCTTAAGCTTCTGATTGTCAAATGACATAGGCTTGGCTTGGTTGGTTAGAATAAGGCAGATGCGCATATAATCTCTTGCAAATATCATATGATCTAGATTTATGCTTTGAAAATAATAAAATACAGCAACTTGTGTCATGCTTTCAGGTTTTGAAATAGTTAAGTTTGTGAGATCATGACCTGCTAAAATTGAAAATCACACTTGCTCTCTAGCATGGCTTACACTACATTATGTATCTCATTGATGTGATAGTGTAAGTTCCTTGATAGTATGACTTGGATGAGCTTTGTTTATAAGTATATGTTATAACAACTAAAGACGGAGAGATAATTTGTTTATATCTCATAACAATTAAAATTTCTCTTTTACCTTGCTGAATACATTGTCAAAGGGGGAGAGATTAATCACACATTAAAAAAAAGGAGAGATAATAAAGGGGGAGACATTTTCATTTTCAAAAGGGAGAGAGATTTTCATTTACGTTTGTTTTACAAAAGGGGAGAAGTTGTTTTCAAAACTTTTATGTGAATAAGCCAATGTTCGGATTTTAAATGGTGTTGCCAATGCATTCATCAAGGGGGAGATTGTAAGACCTATGTGTGCTGAATACATTGGCTTGTAGTGAATACACTTGGCTTTGATGATAAAAGTTTTAAATATCACCAAAACACCTTTTTATCAAGGTCCGACTCTAGCTCCGAGTTACAGCAAGGTCCGACGATAGGTCCGGCTTGTTTTGGGTAGCTCCGGCTACGTTAGATGCTAGGTCCGGCTTCTTGGTAAGGTCTGACCAGCTTTAGTTAGCTCCGGTGAGCTTTATGTTTAGCTCCGGCATGTCTTAGATAGCTCCGGCATATATCTGATAGCTCCGACATGTTTTTGCTAAGCTCCGAATTACTTTGTCTAGCTCCGGTTTTGGGTTGACTAGTTCCGACTAGTTTTGGTAAGCTCCGGATCCAGGATCTACTAGTTTTGGTAAGCTCCGGCGCTAGGTTCACTAGCTCTTGTTAGCTCCGGCTCAAGCTCCGGGTTGCTCTGGCAAGGTCCGGAACCTGACTGCAGTGTTTCTTGTTAGCTCCGGCTCAAGCTCCGGGTTGCTCTGGCAAGGTCCGGAACTTGACCAAAGTGCTTCTACTGCTTATTTGCAATGTTTCGTACTTGCTTTACAAGATTGGAAAGATTGCTTAGTATTCATTTGCTAAGTTTTTGGTGCGTTTTGGATGATACGGTTGATATCGTTTTCTACTGTGGTTTTGCAACATGCTTATGTGAGGTTCTCACGTAAGGTGTTGTGTTCGGAACTAACGTGAGTCAAGTCGAGGACTTGGGCTCGTATGGATTGTTTGTTTATTCATGTGCAGGTGTTGCTTGACTTCAAGTCATGGCTGGTGACAGGATCCATTGGACTAGTCTCAGGAGGAGATGAGGTTCCAACAACCAAGTTCGGGAGGAACTGTGGTTGAGCGGGTCAGGAGGTCGCGCAGGATGATTGAATCAAGGGCAGTGCATATGAAGGTCGAAGGAAGGTGTTCGCACGTATGCATGCGGTGCATGACGTGGCAATATGCTTCTAGAGACGGATTATGGGAGGAAGATCTGATTGGAAGGATCGGATCGTATCGGTTGAAGACTTTGGCTGCGGCAGAGTTGGTTATGGCTCGGTATGGGAAGTATCGAGTTGGTTATGTTAGGATTTCGTGTGTATCACGAATTTGAGTTGTTTAGGAATGTGGGATACGTTCCTAAGGTGTTTGGAAGTCTTAAGATTGCTTCTATCTGCGTATAGAAGAATCTTGAGCAGTTATGGTAAGTTCCGATTGTGATCGGATTAGGATTAGAGTTCTAGTTGTATTGGGATGGCCTAAGGGCTGGTTATATAAGCAAGGGAAGGCCAAAGCTCGTGGTAGACGACTTTGGGGCTGTTCCTCTTGTGTTCTATTGAATAAAATTCATAGTTTGAAGGAACTTTTGTGCCTTGTTCGTCCGACTTGTTCCAGACAAGTTTTACTCGTCGAGTTTCTGGACAGCACTACCTTTCGACGGTGGTTTTAGCATAACTCGAGTTTTACTGATCCAATTGACGTGATTCTTTTTCGGTTGTCTTCACAACTTGATTAACTATCATCTGCCAAAATTTCATGGTCATTGGATTTGTGGTTTTTGTGCTACACGAGTTTCTTTTCAGCATTCCAGAAACTGTTTTTCTCGAGTAGGTCAGATTGACCAGTGTTTGATCTTTTGATCATAACTTGAGTTGTTTTCAACGGATTTGAGTAATTCTTTTTGTATTGTCTTCGTGACTTGATTCTCTCTGATATCTATCACTTTTGTCACGGTGAAACACGTTTAGATTAGTCTCATACACGATTTATTTAACAGATCGTTTTTCTACCAAAGGGATTAGGGTTTTATTGTTTCCGCTGCGTAAGATTTTTAAATCTACCATTCACCCCCCCCTCTGGTAGCTTTTCACGTGCTCTTCGATCCTACAAGTTCACCACTGCAATTTGGTTATGTTAGCACCTCCACGGCGGCTCCATCCAAGTAAGAGGGCGATGATGAAGATGCAAATGATCCAGAGGCCACTGAGAGTGATAGTGAGTGACAACAAGGCGATGATGATGATGACGACGATGATGAAGAGTAGATTTTAGAGCCCTCCTACCCCCTTTTCCATTTTGGTGTCTTGATGCCAAAGGGGGAGAGATTGGAAGGGGGTACTTAGAGAGTTTTTATGTCGTGTCTCTTTTGATCCCTTAATTGGACATGTATTATGGTTTTAAAACTCTCGCATTTCAATTTATGTAAGACTTAATCTATGTTTCACATGTACTATGCTTAATTGTAATGTTATACTTGACTTGACATGTTTATCTCGCATAGTTATTGTATTATCACAACTCATGAGCACATCACTTAGGCACCCCACCATAATATGTATATGTATTACAACTCTCTCAATTCTTCTTATTCATGATGCATACATTGAGGGGGGGTAACTTATACAAATACATGTTATGAAAACAAATTATTATCCTTTTTATTGAAGCTTAAAGTGTTGTCATCAATCACCAAAAAGGGGGGGATTGAAAGTGCATCCAGGCATCCCCGCGGGTTTTGGATGATTGATGACGATAATTAAGAGACTAATGAGTTGAGCTGATCTTAAGCACATGTGTGATGATTGAAATAAGACAAAATCTCTCAAAAGGAAAAGGTTGAAATAGGCGTCGAAGACTCAAGAGCAAAGAAATTAGGGTTTCTATTATGTTGAGTTTAGGCTAGCTGTATCATGTGTGAGGGTGGTTGTATCATGTGCAATGAGATCATAACAGAGGGCTCAAAGTGGTAGTTGAGAGAAAAACCTAAGTGAGAAGCCCATTTGAGATAAAACCCCCAGTGACCGGACTTGTCCGGGCTTCAGGCTGGACTAGTCCGCAGTAGCCAGTTTAGTCCGTTAAACATCTCTGGATGAGTTCGGACTTTTCCGTATGGGTACAGACTAGTCCGTTCTTCCCTTGGTGAGTGGATTTGGAGCTAAGTCCTGAGAGGTCGGACTTATCCGCCACAGTAGCCGGACTAGTCCGGACCCCCCAGAGTTGTCCGTTTTGGGATGGACCAAAGCATTCTGGATGAGTTCGGACTTGTCCGTTGTGATACGGACTAGTTCGTTTGAGACTTAGTGGGAAAACCCAAGTCAAGTCCTGGGAGGCTAGACTTGTTCGCCCTGATGGCCGTACTAGTCTGGACCTACCCCGTTTTCAGCCGGACTAAACCATTATGTTCCACTTTGATCTAGTCCGTTGTTGGCCAGACTAGTTCGGGTTACCACAAACGTTTGAAATTCAAACGTTTGGTGCGCACGTCATCTGTTTTGTCGATCAATAACATAAAATTGTCAGTGCTCCCAAGAGTTCGGACTAGTCCGTGGTACAGGGTCGGACTAGTCCGTGGTTAGGTTGTTTGCAACGGCTAGTTGTCGGGGCCCCTATAAAAAGGGGACCCCTGGATTCTATTTGAAAGATCTGGAACCCTAGCGCCGCCACAAACAACCTAGAGCATTCTAAATCCTTCTACTTCGCCTTCTAGCCCTCTAAGATCAAATCTTGAAGAGATTAGGGTTTGGGAAGGGAAGTGAAGGAAGATCATCGTGCTTTGGCTCTCGGTTTGATCTCTTGCACTTGTGTTGTGTTTTGTGGCTTGTGTTAGTTAAGCTTCATGTGCTCCATGTTGTATTGGTTCGTGGAAGCCTCAACTTGTGAGCAGCCCCAAGAAACTTGGTGATTACCCTTTGATATAGTGGAAACCAAGTCGACCTTTGCAGTAGCTTGGTGAGAGAAGGGTCAAGTGAGACCCGGTCCTTGTGTGGACTTCTCAATGTGGATGTAGGATTCTTCGTGAATCTGAACCACGGGATAAATCGTGTCTTGCTTGTCTCTTTACTTTTCGTAATCACTAAAATTGCAATTAGGGTTCATATAAATCTTCATCTTGATCATTGTTGAAATCTTGCAACCTAGTTGATTTCATTGGTTAATCTAAGTTGTACTAGGTTGCTAGATATTGTATCTTTCATTTGTGAACTTAAATTCCGCAAATCACTTGTAGAAATCAAGTTTTTAGGTTTTAACCCTGAGCTGAGAGGACTAGTTTGGTCCTTACCAGACAAGTTTGGCCTCAGCAATTTAATTTCTTTTGATTAAGTGATTTCAGGTCATATTGCCTATTCACCCCCCTCTAGGCGAATTTCACAAAGGCAGAATGGCTGCGAGAGCTCTTGATGGATTTGCCTGTAGTTGAGAAACCATTGCCGGCAATCCTTATGGACTGCGACAATCAGACTGTGATTGCCAAAGTGACCAGTTCTAAGGATACTGCAAAATCATCAAGACACGTCAAGAGACGTTTGAAATTTGTCAGGAAAATGAGAAACTCTGGAGTTATTATTGTTTCGTACATATAAACAGATAAAAACCTGGCAGACCCCTTTACGAAGGGTCTATCACGTAATGTGATAGAAAGTGCATCGAGGGAGATGGGTTTGAGACCCATTGATGTGACACCATAGTAGTAGCCCAGCCTATTTGATCGGAGATCCCGTCAATTAGGACATAGGAAAACAAGCTAGTGATTCACCGAAGAGAGTACTTCCTTAGGTCCTCTCTATGTGAAGATGCACACTTGTACTATTAAACTGTAAGGCAGGTTGGCGATTTGCCTTAATGTGTTTTTGTTGGCTATGTGTAGCAAAAATGCCGTCCTACAGGGCAATCTTGAAGGATACACACCTATATGAGCTCTGACTGTCTAACATCGCAGTCTGTGAGATTTGGGTGATCTCTGGAAAGCTCATAAAGAGACCAGGGAGTACGACGCATATGCTCCACCCGCGGGGTAGACTACTGGTAGTCAAGTACTAGTAATGGTCCTTAGATGAAGTCAGTTTGCACCAAACTTGTAATTCAAGGCGTAGTCTATTGTCCAAGTTGTGAACTGACATAACTTAAGGATCTATGCAGAAATTCAACTTAACAGTCTCTGTCTAGTATATCAAACAAGGAACGAGAATGTCGCCTCTTCTAATGGCTTTGAGATCTGGCGGCGGATTGTTGGAATAAATGGGCTAGGCCCGATATTTATTTTAGAGTTAATTCCAATAAATCTCAAAGGCCCATTAGGGTAAGAGAGAGTGGTGCTAAATGTTTAGTCCCACATGAGAAGTGGAAGGGGAGCAACTCCTACATACAACGTAGGTTGTTCTTCCACTCCTTAAGTGAGAGAGAAGAGGAGAAGAAAGGGGTGGCCCACGCACTCCTCCTTCTCCTCGCTTGCTCGCCTCACCACGCCGCGCGCGTGTGTTCAAGTGAATTCGAACCTAGACGAGCCCAGATTTTATATTTTTGCAGAAAAATAAGTTGGGCTTTTGGGCTTCCGAGACTGAGTCCAAGTCATTGGAGATGGACGCGTCTACGACTGCAGAGTTAGTTTGAATGCGGATCCTACAGATCAAAACCGAACCACCTCCACGGGACTCTAAAAATATAGGCATCTGTGGCAGGGCAAGTCATCCTACGATCAGATCGTTCCCACGTTCGCGTTCCTTGTGCCGCCTTTTAGTCTACTCCATCCTGAGCACCGGCGTGCACTGAAGATCTGGAGAGCAGGTCTCCAGAATCGCTCTCCCTTTCGATCCTGCACTCGGAGAAGGCAAATAAGGTTTTTGGGAAGCGCTCCACGCAACTGTTGTAGCACCCGTATTTTCTAAAAATTAAAAAGAAAAGAAAAATCTAATTAATGAATAAAGAAGGAAAAAGAAAGAAAAAGGAAAATAAAAGAGAAAGAAAAACAAAATAACCGTCAACCTGGGCCAAAACCCCATCCCGCGGCCCATCTTCTCTCTCCCCCAGCCGGCCCAGCCCACCTCCTCCCTCCCTCTCCCTCTCAATGCCATGCGGGCCCCGCCCGTCAGCGCCCTCATCTTCTTCCTCTAACTGCCGCCGCCCGCTCCCTCGCCCCCGCACACGCTAGGCAACCGCCACAGCCGCATGGTCGCGCCCCCTGCCCTGTGGCCCCGACGCAACCGCCTCTCCCCCCCCCCCCCCCGCCCCCTATGAAATTCCTGGTCGTGCACCTTTTCCCTTTCCCCATTCCCTATCAACGCGAAACCCTAGCCACCACCATTGCCACCAGTAGAGCTCGACGCCCCGCATGAGGAGGCCGTCCCGACCGTCACCGATGCTCGGAGGGCCTCCACAACGTCGCGCTGCCCCAAAGGACCTCCCCTCGACGAGTTTCGTGGCCGAAGTGGCCACCGCGGCGTCACCGATTCTCGGGCGCTATTCCCCTTCGATGTGCGCCCGGTTCCGGCCAATTTCCGGCGATGGAAACACCACGGTGAGATTCCCCATCCCCTCCTCTCCATTTTACTGCAATCACTGTCGAGTTTTGGCCACTGGATGACGTTCCGGCGAACCTCTGGCGAGGACGGCCATGGCGCCGCCGGCCGCCGCCCTTGCCATCGGGGTGACGTGGCCGCACCCTGGCCGTTGGATCCGGTCGGACGGCCAGGATTAGGCCACCCCGAACGGGTATGACCTTTGGTCCATCATGGACCCATAGACCGAGCACCCGCCCATTGGTCCACCACCCATAGACCTCGCCCACTGACTTTTATGTAGAAAAATAAATAAAAAAACGAAATGGAGTTTTGCAGTCAAGTCCTTGTGCGTTTTACTTAAATTATGAATAGGTCCTCAGTTTTATGATCATGCCCCTGGACTTCTCTGGACTTAGGTTAAGTAAATATTGAATTAAGCCCCCGAAACTTTTATAAATATTATTTTTAACCTCTATTCTATTAGAACAAATTGCAAAACAGCCCCTGAACTTTATAAAATTTAGTTTATATCTTATTTTATTTTCTGTTTTATAGGAAAACTCCAGTAAATAGGATTTAATTGCAGAAAATTATATTTAATGCATGGAAAATGTTTTAAAATAATAAAGTAAATATAGAAAGTGTAGAAAAATTGTAATAAATCCTTTTTGGCTAAAATAAAATGGTAGAATACATATAAAATATATTTTGACCATGAAAAAGTTATTTAAAAATGTTTTTAGCTATAAATAAATATTAAAAAAGAGAATAAATGTGAAAATAGTATGAAAATTATTTATAAAATCTTTTATGCTGAAATAAAATTTATAAAATGCATATAAAATATATTTTGGCTATGGAAAACTCATTAAAATGATTTTAGCTTGTAAATAAATTCTAATAATGGAAAATAAATTTTAAATGCGTTAATTTGATTATCAAAAATTATAATTACTTCGTAGGGACGTATTAGTACATGATTTTATGCTACTGTGTATGTTCTGGTGTATGGTTCTTGAATGTTTTTATTTCTCATTTATCGGTAGTTTATACGCACTCGAATCACGATCAAGAAACAACATGAAGAATATGGAGATCAAGAGTTGAATAAGAAAATTGAGCAGCTATTTGATATAAGGCAAGTGCCTTTGACCATCTTGTACCAATTCTAGGATGTTAGTTTGCTACATGCTAAAATAAAATGATGTCCTATTTCACGTTATATGCCCTGTTCCATATAATTCCTTGTCACCTGGATTAGGCTAGGAAGTAGATAGATTTAATTATGCTTAGCCATGCTTAGACTTTTGAAATGGGAATTCATACACATAAAATACACTATACTTTATGGTTACTTTAATCATCATGGATACAAAATAGTAGTTGATAAGAATCTGGTGGTTGGATGGATTTGGTATGGTGCAGTTTGCACGAGACCCGGGAATGGGTTTGGCACCACCGGATTCTAAGGACCGGTTTATGGAGGAAGCCACTAAGCTTTATAGTACCACCACGAGACTGAGATGGGGCAGCTTGGTCAATTAACTAGGTTTCTCCCGATGAAATGCTAGTAGTTGGATGGTGCGGGGAATGATGCAGGGGTACTACTCTAAGAACCGCGAGGCTCAAGAGGGGGCTCTGAGACGGAGGGTTATTCCGGAAATGCCTCGGTGGTGGAAACCTTAGGGGGCTAGCACTAGTCGGGAGTACCTTTGTAAAGACTATGTAGTGATCTCCTGGCCACACACATACGGAAGTGTGAAATGTGGTTGATCACCTTTGGCTACATGGAGGTTTACTCAGTCCACTTGGCAACAGGGGATGAAATCACTGCTTGTGGGTAAAGGGTACATTCTCTGCAAAGATTTGGAAAACTGTCATGACAGTCGTGCTCACGGACAAGAGCAGTTTGGGGCCACTTCATAATTAGTCTATGGTTGGGAAATGGTAGTTATTTATGATTCAAGCTAAATTCATCATAATTATTGTGTGTTGGAATATTTTTCTGTTATGATATTGATAACTGAAAGCTAAGGTTAGGTTCTAAGCATAGTGCTTAAGCCATAATTGGCCTATCCTTATTCTAGCCATTCATGTCATCCTCTTCCCACACATGATGAGTACTTTATGTACTCAAGCGTTTACTTTCCCTTTACAATATGAAGAAGAAGCGGCACCGGAAGATTTCTTCGTCAATCTGGAGGAGATGGTCTAGGCTGGCGATCCTTCGCGCAACTGCCTGTGAAGATGAAGCCCTATCTATCTATCTAATCTTCCGCTATAGTATGGACTTTGTAAATAGTTTAGAAGATGTAAATAGGTTAGTGGTGTGTATATGTAGACCTTCGGATCATATTGTAGGACTTATTATGTAATCGAACATGGCTATGTAATGGTATTTCACTTTCATCAATGCATGTACGATTCAACTGATCCTGGCATACATGTGGTTAGTGTTTGTTCATCCTTTCGATGACCGGGCATGACAGATTGGTATCAGAGCTATATATCGACTCTAGGCACGTGACCTTAGTTAGAATGGACTTATTATGCATCCCTTGGACCTTTCTCATGAAGATGAAGATTCGACTCGACCGAAAGGAGCTTGAAAATCGACGTATGAGGATAACAAAAAGGATGAAGAAGACTCTTGAAGATTATAGCACATCACTTACTTAGGTCCCCTTTGGTTAGCAAGTGAAGCTCGTGCCTTTCTCAGAGCGAATTAAGAACATGTTGCTTGATAGTTTGCATTAGATTAATAATAATAACAATATTAAATTATAACTTTGACTTTGTTTAAGTGGGGAAGTCGACCGCTAGAAAATTTATTCTGTCTCCTTCAAAGTAACCCATTTGAATCTCGTGGGCGAGATTCCTTGTAAGGTGGGTGGAATTGTAACCCCTATATTTAACAAAAAGGGAATAATAATAATAATAATAATATTAATCATGACAATGCATTTGAAACGAAATATTTTAAAACTTAAAAACCACAATGGAAAGTTAGGCCAAGTTTAAATAATAATACTGACGAAACATAAAATAATGTGTGTCATCATGTGATAATAATTTAAAATTAAACTAAATTGACATATTCACAATTGCTTATTTGTGAAAAATACAGATTTCAATTGCTAGAGAATACATTTGGTTCCAAATGAAAATTAGGGCACAACAAAGAAAACCTTACCATCTCTAGTAGCACTCCATTTAGCACTCCATTTAAAATAATAATGTTGTTGATAATAAAATCTTTAATTATTAAAAAATATAATATCATAAAAAGGTATAAAATTGTGTAAAATTCTTAAGATTTTTTAAAACAAGTTCATCATGTTATTCTTACATTGTGTTAGATATTAAACTTTGAAAAGTTTTAGAATAAATATTTCAAAACAAAATAAGAAATGTAACCAAAGAGAAATAATTTATAATGGGGTAGCTTTCCGATTTACGAAAAAAATCTAAATCTTCTTCCTAGTTCAACCTAGAATCTCGGGGCGAGATTCCGTTTAAGGGGGGTAGAATTGTAACACCCATATTTTATAAAAATTAAAAAGAAAAGAAAAATCTAATGAGTCGAGAAGGAAAAAGAAAGAAAAAGGAAAAGAAAAGAGAAAGAAAAAGAAAAAATAAACCTCAACCTGGGCCAAAACCCCATCCCGCGGCCCATCTTCTCTCTCCCCCAGCCGACACAGCCCACCTCCTCCCTCCCTCTCCTTCTCACTGCCATGCAGGGCCCGCTCGTCAGCGCCCTCATCTTCTTCCTCTAACTGCCGCCTCCCGCTCCCTCGCCCCCGCTCGCGCCTGGCAACCGCCACGACCGCATGGCCGCGCCACCTGCCCCGGCGCAACCGCCTCTTCCCCCCTACAAAATTCCTGGTCGTGCCCCTTTTCCCTTTCCCCATTCCCTATCAATGTGAAACCCTATCCACCGCCAGTGCCAACGGTAGAGCTCGACGCTCCGCATGAGGAGGCTGTCCCGACCGTCGCCAATGCTCGGAGGGGCTCCACACTGTCGTGCCACCCCAAAGGACCTCTCCTCGATGAGTTTCGTGGCCGAAGCGGCCATCGCGGCATCGCCGATGCTCGGGCGCCGTTCCCCAGTGATGTGCGCCCGATTCTGGGAAATTTCCTGCGATGGAAACACCACAGTGAGATTCCACATCCCCTCCTCTTCATTTTACTGCAATCCCTGTCGAGTTTGGGCCACCGGATGGCGTTCCCGCGAACCTCCGACGAGGCTGGCCATGGCGTTGCCGTCCTCTTGACCGCCAACCGCTGCCCTTGCCATCGGGGTGACGTGGGCGCACCCTGGCCGTTGGATCCGGTCGGACGGCCAGGATTAGGCCACCCCGAAGGGGTATGACCTTTGGTCCATCATGGACCCATAGACCGAGCACCCGCCCATTGGTCCACCACCCATAGACCTCGCCCACTGATTTTTTATGTAGAAAATAAATAAGAAAAGAAAAGGAAATGGAGTTTTGCAGTCAAGTCCTTGTGCGTTTACTTAAATTATGAATAGGTCCTCAGTTTTATGATCATGCCCCTGGACTTCTCTGGACTAAGTTAACTAAATATTGAATTAAGCCCCTAGAACTTTTATAAATATTATTTTTAACCTCTATTCTATTAGAAAAAATTGCAAAACAGCCCCTGAGCTTTATGGAATTTAGTTTAAACCTTATTTTATTTTCTGTTTTCAGTAAATAGGATTTAATTGCAAAAAATTATATTTAATGCACGGAAAATGTTTTCAAATAATAAAGTAAATATACAAAGTGCAGAAAAATAGTAATAAATCCTTTTAGGCTAAAATAAAATGTTACAATACATATAAAATATATTTCGACCATGAAAAATTTATTTAAAAATGTTTTTAGCTATAAATAAATATTAAAAATAAAGAAAAAATGTGAAAATAGTAGGAAAATTATTTATAAAATATTTTATGCTGAAATAAAATTTATAAAATGCATATAAAATATATTTTGGCTATGGAAAACTCATTAAAAATGTTTTTAGCATGTAAATAAATTCTAAAAATGGAAAATAAATGTTAAATGCATTTATTTGATTATTAAAAATAATGATTACTTCGTAGGGAAGTACTAGTACATGATTTTATGCTACTGTGTATGTTCTGGTGTATAGTTCTTGAATTTTTTTATTTCTCTTTTATTGGTAGTTTATATGCACTCAAATCATGATAAAAAAACAACATGAAGAATATGGAGATCAAAAGTTCAATGAAGAAGAACTGAGCAGCTATTTGATATAAGGCAAGTGCCCTTGACCATGTTATACCAATTCTAGGATGTTAGTTAGCTGCATGCTAAAATAAAATGATGTCCTATTTCATGTTATATGCCCTATTCCATATAATTTCTTGTCACTTGGATTGGGTTGGGAAGTAGATAGGTTTTTATTATGCTTAGCCATGCTTAGACTTTGGAAATGGGAATTCATACACATGAAATACACTATACTTTATGGTTACTTTAATCATGATGGATACACAATAGTAGTTGATAGGAATCTGGTGGTTGGATGGATTTGGTATGGTGCAGTTTGCACGAGACCCGAGAATGGGTGTGGCACCACCAGATTCTAAGGACCAGTTTATAGAGGAAGTCACTAAGCTTTATAGTACCATCACGAGACTGAGATGGGGCAGCTTGGTCAATTAATTAGGTTTCTCCCGATGAAATGCTAGTAGTTGGATGGTGCGGGAAATGATGCAGCGTACTGCTCTTGGAACCGCAAGGCTCAAGAGGGGGCTTTGAGGCGGAGGGTTACTCCGGAAATGCCTCAGTGGTGGAAATCTTATAGGACTAGCACTAGTCGGGAGTACCTTTGTAAAGACCATGTAGTGATCTCCTGGCCACACACCTACGAAAGTGTGAAATGTGGTTGATTACCACTGGCTACATGGAGGTTTACTCAGTTCACCTGGCAACAGGGGATGAAATCACTTCTTGTGGGTGAAGGGTACATTCTCTGCAAAGATTTGGAAAACTGTCATGACAGCCGTGCTCATGGACAAGAGCGGCTTGGGGCCAGTTAATAATTAGTCTATGGTTGGAAAATAGTGGTTATTTTTGATTCAAGATAAATTTATCATCATTATTGTGTGCTGGAATATTTATCTATTATGATATTGATAACTGAAAGCTAAGGTTAGGATATAAGCATAGTGCTTAAGCCATAATTGGTCTATCCTTATTCTAGCCATTCATGTCATCCTCTTCCCACACTTGTTGAGTACTCTATGTACTCAAGCATTTACTTTCCCTTTAGAATATGAAGAAGAAGCAGCACTGGAAGATTTCTTCGTCAATCCGGAGGACATGGTCTAGGCTGGCGATCCTTCGCACGACTGCCTGTGAAGATGGAGCCCTATCTATCTATCTAATTTTCCGCTGTAGTATGGACTTTGTAAACAGTTTAGATGATGCAAATAGGTTAGTGGTGTGTATTTGTAGACCTTCGGGTCATATTGTAAGACTTATTATATAATCGAACATGGCTATGTAATGGTATTTCACTTTTGTCAACGCATGTACGATTCAACTGATCCTGGCGTACGTGTGGTTAGCTTCTGTTCATCCTTTCGATGACCGGGCGTGACAACTGCTCGCGTTCTTCACCACGGGTCATCTTCGGAAGAGATCAAGCGTTGCGGCCCAACGTTGTCACCAGCTTCTGCAGCGGCTCTTCGCTGTCGGATCTACAGCGGTTCCTCTGGCTTCAAATCGGTATGTGATATTACTTGTCTCGTCCGTCTGCCGGTGTTAATCGCTGTTGTTTTTTCGCGTGCTTTTCCAAAATTGTTCAGTAAAATGCCTCGTATTTTCTAACACCACCCCGTTACATGAAGATAGCCTTGTCAATTGAGACTATCCTTGATCTCAACAAGCTCACTGTGGAAGAACTGGTGGGAAGGTTACGAGCAGCAGAAGAAAGACTCGGGGGCAATGGAGATGTCACAGATAAGTCCGGTCGTCTACTGTTAGCAGAAGATGAATGGCTAGCAAAATATAAACATCGCCTAACGCCAGAGAATTCATCCTTCAACAAGTTTGGAGGTACCTCTCAAGGAAAGGATAAGGGAGGGCGCCCAGAGCAACTTGACAACAAAGGCAAGGTCACGTCTGAAGGAACTCCACTTGAAAAGGAAAGTGCAGGAACTGTGGTGTTTGGGGCCACTGGATCAGAGACTGTAGAAAGCCAAAGCGTGATCTGAAAAAACAAGAGGCACATTTGTCCAGAACATATGGTAATCACCCAGCTCTGCTACTGGCCAAGGCTGAAGTTCAGACACAAGAAGCATATCTGAATGAAGAAGGTGCAAACCAGAATTCAGCAAAGGATGTTCAGTGGTACCTTGACAGTGGTGCTAGTAATCACATGACTGGAGAGAAGTCATTTTTATCTTCACTTGATGATTCTATAAAAGGCGAAGTGCGGTTTGGTGATGGATCACAGGTGGATATATGTGGACTGGGCTCTGCAGTGTTCAGTGGACTATATGAAAAACACAAGGTACTCTCTGACATCTTTTTCATTCCTAAGTTAAAGAGCAACATTATAAGTCTAGGACAACTGGAAGAAGGGGGCTGCAGAATTGTGATGGAGGATGAGAGCATGTGTATCAATGAAAGGATAGTGCACTGCTCATCAAGGCCTCAAGAGCATCAAACAGAGTCTATGTTGCAACTCAGAAACTAGTCAAGCCAGTGTGTCTGATGGCCAAGCTCTCTGATTAAGGATGGCTGTGGCATATGAAGTTTCGTCATCTGAACTTCAGAGCTATGAGAGACTTGGAATGAAGATGTCTTTGGGAATACCAGTTATAGATCAAGTGGAACAGGTCTGTGACAGCTGCTCTCTTGGCAAGCAACATCGCAAGCCTTTTCCACAAGTTTCTGCATATCGAGCTGACAAGAGGCTTGATCTCTTTCATGGGGATCTATGCGGCTACATTGATCCACCTACACCTGGGGGTAAGATATATTTTCTTCTTGTAGTTGATTATTACAGCAGATACATGTGGATTGAATTATTAGCCACCAAGGGTCAGGCACTGCATTTCTTCAGACTGATCAAGGTTCAGGCTGAAACTGAACATGGGGCAAGACTGAAAAGCTTCGAACAGATAGAGGTGGTGAGTTTAATTCTAATGCCTTTAGTGCTTATTTAGGTGATTGTGGGATCAAACATTTTACCACTGCACCATACACTCCTCAGCAAAATGATGTGCTGGAAAGAAGAAACCAAATGGTCACAGAAATGGCTAGGTGCATGCTAAAGGCAATGAATGTTCCTGCATATCTTATTTTTTCGAAAAATCCTGACCAGATGGCCCGATATATATTAATATAAGAAGGTGAATACAATTTACATACTTCTAGCAACCAGCACCGCAAAAGCTAAACAGTCTATTGATTTTACATTGAGTTCATCCAGTACCAACTATGAACTATCTATGTGATAATGATGCCGAGCTTTGCCCCTGCGAGCCTCCATTGAGCCGCCTCCTCCTTGATCAAACCTGTAACTTGTACAGGCGTTAATTCAGTACCTTCAAAGGTACGACGGTTTCTCTCTTTCCATAGCATCCAGTTCGTGAGTATCGCCACAGTTCTGCTCGTGCTTTTCCTCTACTTTCCAGAGGCAGACTCAGAAACCAGGTATCAATCTGCTCGTCAGGCTTCCAATTCCAGGGGTGCAAGCTGTTAGTGCGAGTCCAGTCCGCAATGCTGGCCCATACTTTTTGCATATATGGACACTCAATAAATAAGTGGGCTGCTGTTTCTAGGTTTCTTTGGCATAAACTGCAGAAATACTGATTCTCCGACCCCCGAACCTGCAGACGAGCTGCTGTCCACACTCAATTTTGCAGGACTAGCCACATGAAATATTTGCATTTAGCCGGCGTCCAAACTTTTCAAACACACTTGGGAAATAAAGAGTCTAAGCTTCTATGAAACTGCATATTGTAAGCAGACTTTGCACTGTAGCGCCCACTACTTGCCATCGTCCATTGTATTTTTTTTATCAAGAAGACAGCAGGGGAAACCTCTTCTGTATCAATATATTATATAGCAAATACAGTTACAACAAAAGAAATACAATTATGGTCTCTTCATGAGGGGGGAAGAGACACTAAATGTGGATTACAAATTTGAGCACCAATTTAATAAGGCCTCCCTGCAATTGGCCTTGAATCTACAGCTTTGCCTTATCAGCATGGATTGGAAATTTTGTTTCCAAGAGAGAATCGTGGGGACCTCCCCTCTGAAGATCATGTCATTTCTCCTTAGTCAAGTTTCCCAGGCTGCAATAGAAAACACTTCCATGAACCCCATTCCTGTCCAGTGATCTCGCGCCAATCGTATGGTCTCAAAAAAAGGTAGATTATGATTCCAATCAATTCCAATTAGATTCCAGCATGGCTCACTGAAAGGGCATTGAAAAAATAGATGGTATGTGTACTCCTCCACCCCTAGCTGACAAGTACACATGAATAGTCAACATCATCAATTTTAAAGTTATTCCTCCTTTATAGATTTCTGGTGTTCAGGCGATCCATAAATAGTAACCATGTGAATATCCGCAACTTCTTGGTGACTTTCGAGCGCCAAATCCACAGTATAGGATGGGGAGGCGTTAACTGTCTATAGAATGAGTGATATAACAGAGATGGACGAAAACTAATGATCTTTCTGACTGAGACCAACTATCCTTGATGAGCTATGGGCTTCTTCGAGAAAGAATAAGATTTTTGAGTTCTTCTAGTTCCAATAAAGCCTGATGAATCATTGGGGAATGGAAATGAGTTGTTATGGGCCCCATATTCAAGAAGTCAGCAATTGTTGAATCCTGATTTTTGGCAAAGGAAAATAGGCAACTGAATTTGTGTGAAAGAATACCCTGCTCATCCCAATTGTCTTTCCAAAGTGAAACATTGTTCCCAGGACCAACTCTGACTATAATATTTTTCATGAATATACTCCAGTAAGACAAGACATTTTTCCACTAAAAAGAGCATTTATCAAGCGAGTGTGGGGGTTGTCTTCCTCTGCAGTAAACATTCCAAATTAAGTCCACCCATGGAATGTCCAGTCTATTATAGGCCTTGAAAAGGAATTTTTGCAGTAATGCTGAATTCAGCCTGTTGATGCATAGAATACCTAGCCCACCCTTGTTGGTGGGGGTCGTGACTCTGTCTGTAACACCCAAAATTTCAAAAATTTGAAATAAAGGATTTGATTTAGGAGTGCATCATGCATTTGCCTTTGATTTGAAAATTCAATTTCAAAATGTGCTAGAACTTGTTGGAAATTTGAAAAGAAATTCAAATTGTAAAAAGGAATGAAAAAGAAAAGGAAAATAAAAAGAGAAAACCCGCGTGGGCCAAATCTCTACCCCGGCCCATTCCTTTTTCCCCCTCGCCCTTTTCTTTTTCTCCCCGCCAACCCAAACCACGCCGTGGCCCAAGTTAGCCCAGCCGCCCCTCTCCTTTTCCTTTTCTCCCTTTCTCTGCGCGTGGACCCCGCCTGTCAGGGATTTCCCCTTCCTCCCGTCGCGCGCGCCCGACAGCACCCGGTGATTCCGCCGTCGGTTCAAAAACCCGACATGAAATCCCCCCCCCCCCCCCGTTTAATGCCCGTGATGGAACTCCTTCGGGGGAGATCCCCTTGCATACTTCAATGCCCCCGCTCCCCCTATAAAATCCGGCCGGTGCCCCCATTTTTCCCCTCCCCGAGCTCAAACCCTAGCCCCCACCGGTGCAAGGTGTGTCGTCGTCGATCCCGTCGCTCCACCCATGATTTCTCCCTCCCTCTTGGTCTAACGTGTGTGCCATGCGCCCAGGAACTCGCCGAACAACTTTAATTGAGGAGTTCGCCGCCGCGTCATCGATTCCATCGGACTTCGCCGATGGCCGCCGCCGTTCGACGTCGCTGACACGCCTCCGCCCCCAATCCGAGCTCCGCGACCCCCTAGGTGAGCTCCCCTCACCCCTCTCCCTCTTTCCCGTGTTAGAACCGTAGCGTCGGTGTCGATTTTGGCCGTTCCAGCCATCTCCGGCGAGCCCGCCGCCATGTGCCGAGCGCCGCCACGCGCCTGGTTGTGCGCCGCCCCTGGGGCAACGTGGCCCAATATCGGCCGCCCATCTAGGGCCGACGACCAAGATTAGAAGGGGAGTACCCCTTCGCGTGTTTTAAATTTGGGCCGCACGCGTTAGATCCAACGGCCCAGATTCAAAGACGTTTAAACCTTTGCCTGTTTTGCACGTAGCCCCCTGTGCAATTTAAAAATAATTTTACATAGGTCCTGGATTTTATTAAAACACCCCTGCACTTTAATTTATTTCTGTCAGCACCGTTAAAATAGTTAGATACTGCATATTAGCCCCTGTTTTCACCAGTAATTATATTTGTAGCCTCTGTAAATTGCATTAGAGCCCCTGAGTATGTTATAAACTATATTGGAGCCTCTGATCTTGTCTGTTTTGCATAAAAGCCCCATTTTAATGGTAAATTACATAAAATCACATGATTACTCTCTCTTTTTGCACAGATCACTTAGGGTATTATTTTATTATCATTTCCTAATCTGTTTAGGATAAAATAATGTATTTAATTTGCTGATTGTGTTGAATTCCTAATGAACACATTTGGACACTAAAATCCAAACTTCAACCCACATCACTAATTAAAATCAGAACTAAGGACATAGTAATAGCGACGTAATTGCATATGTTTTCTTTTGTGTTTGCTTATTTTATTTGTGATGTGCCCATATTTTCTTGCTTCTTATTGTGTGTGGCTACTTTTCGTTCCGCATGCGATGACGTATTTAGAGTCGGTTCCCGAGCCGGCCTACGACCCTCAGGACTACCTCTTCTACGACCCACACTTCCAAGGAGGCAAGTTCCTTGACCATTTTGCACCTGTTTTATTAAGTTTTAGTTAGTTGCATGCTTAATAATTTGAATCCTATTTACTTTACCCTTCCATATAATTCCTTGTCACCGAGTTTTTTTGGGCGTATGTTATTATTACTTTTACGCTTAGCCCTTCTTAGTATTGGGAGGGAAATTCTCTACTTACATGCATGTTACATCATTAAATGTTATGATCATTTATTGTGAATTGTGAAATGAATTGTAGTGTATAGGAATCTGGCGGGTTGGTGTGTATGGTATGGTGCAGTTTGCACGAGACCCGGGTTTTGGGGTATGGACCTTGCCGGATTCTAAGGACCAGTTTATGGAGAAAGTCACCTAGCTATTTAGTACCACCGCAAGACTGAGTATGGGGCAGCTTGATCAATTAATTAGGTTCCTCCCGGCTTAGTGCTAGTGTTCGGATAGTGCGGGGAATGGGTTCAGCGTAACTGCCCTTGGATCCGCAAGGCTCAAGAGGGGTACTCCAGTAGATGCCTCAGCGGTGAAACCTCAGTGGGCTAGTGATAGTCGGGAATGCCTTTGTAAAGATCTCGTAGTGATCTCCTGGCCACACACCTACGGAAGTGTGAAATGTGGTTGATCACCACTGGCAACAGGGAGGTTTACTTAGTCCACCTGGCATCAGGGGATGAAATCACGGCTTGTGGGTAAAGGGTACATTCTCTGCAGAGATTTGGAAACTATCATGACAGTCGTGCTCACGGACAAGAGCGGCTTGGTGTCCAATTCATAATTAGTCAATGAATGGGAATTGTGGTTTGGTTGGTTGGGACTTGGATTACAAATGGGTTATGGTTGGGTTCATACACATAGAAGTAGGTGCTAATGAAAACTAAGGATAGGATGTAATACTATAGTGCTTAACCCAAATTTAGCCTTCCTTTCTAAAAACCTACATGTCATCTCTTCCCCACTTGCTGAGTACCGTTGGTACTCAAACTTGCTTGTTGCTTATCTTTCCTCAGTCTACAATGGAGAAGAGGCGGAGAATGAAGACTTCTACGCCGATCCGAAAGAGATGTTCTAGGCTAGCGCAACCCTCGGGCAACGCTTGTGCATGGAGCCACACTAGTTTACTTTTCTACTGCTTTGCTTTGTAATCTTATTTTAGACCTATGGGTCATTATTGTAAGACATTTATGTATTCGAACATGGCTTGTAATAAATGATATTACACTTTCGTCTACACATGTATGATGTGAACCGATCCTGGCATACATGTGGAAGCCATCCGGTTCTCCTGTTGGGACTGGGTGTGACAATGTGGTATCAGAGCCGTGTTGCCCGTAGGACGCAAGCCTAGGTAGAAAAGGATGACTTAAGGACCCTACTATATTCTAAAAGTAATTTATAAAATTGTTTTGTATTCCCTACCTTGTCTACTTGTTTTATTTACTCCTTTATTTATATGTTTTGTTACTGACACTCTCGTGTTTCAAAATTTGTAGATGGCCCGCACCAAGACAACCCCCCGTAAGTCGACCGGTGGACATGTGCCCCCGCGTAGGCTGGTCGGTCGCTCTCCAGACATCGTTCCCCATCACCCCGTTGTGACCCGTTCTGACGGCAGGGCCGCAGGACGCCTGCGACTTCGTCTTCTGTTCAAACTCTGTGAGGGTGGCTACCGTCACCACAACCTCTCGCTTTCCTACCACACCACTGGAGTGCAGCGCACAGGCAGGAAGGAGTGGAACTACAATATCTACATCTACTACAGCAACGAGTTGGTGAAGACCCACAGCAGTCCTGCTTGGAGGAGCTCCCGTCGATATGCAGAGCAGGGTGCTAGCTGGGAAGCAGCTACCTTTTGGAGTCACGCCTACAGTTTCCGTCTGGAGGACACGGTGCACGCCTACGTTCCGCACCGTCCCAGTGGTACTGCGGGCTTCGTCTCCAAGCACGTGGCGGGACCCCTGGACCTTCCACAGTCTCGTTAGGCTGTTGACGACGTGGCATAGCTCAGTGCCCGACTTCAGAAGGTGCAGCAGGAGATTCAAGATAGTCATGACCTCGCCCAGCACTACGAGGCAGTGATCAGGAGGTATCACCGGATCACCGATGAGGACCCGGATGGCTACGCGTCCGACACTTCGACGTGGACCCCGAACTCTCCAGACCGTTGTGACGGCCATCGTGGGTTGTCTTCTGAGGAGTCTTCTGATGAGGAGCCATCCAGTGAGGTGTCTGCCGCTCCACCGCCGCCTGTTGCCTCACCACCACACGGCCCCGAGGACAACGATGAGGACCCTGACGAGGACCCCGACGAGGACGATGAGGACCCGGAGGAGTTCCCACTTGACGACGAGTAGTCCTCGACCTATGCCACAACTCAAGGATAGGCACACCCCCTAATTAGTTAACTAAGAGTGATGTATATGTACTCGTGTGACCTTGAGTTGTATTACTTATTTCATGTCTTTCTTTTGGTGTGTTGTGTGTGTTGTGGGACGCCTTGGCGACTTGTCCACGACCACACCTTTTTGATACTTCCTCAATTAGTGAGCTATTAATCAGGACGTTTTTATTTGTACTCGTGTTTGATTATGATTTTTGCATATAGTAAGGGTATCATATAGTAGTCTTCCCTTAGTTATAGTAGTACCTAAGACTATATTTTCTTCATACCCAGATGGCAGGCAGGGGAAGAGGCTGTGGCTGTGGCATCCCCCTCGGCAATTATGAGGGTGATGGATTTCAGTTGCCACAATGGAATGGGAGAGGTGTTCGAGGAGCACCTGCAATGAATCACATGCAACAAATGATGGCCATGCAGATGCAGATGATGCAGAACTTAACACAAGTGGTGGCCAACATGCAGCAAGCCCAGCAAGCCCCTCCACCTACACCACCAAATCAGCCCCAACCACAACCAGCACAAGCACCCAGATCACACTTGAGAGACTTCCTGAGTACCCAGCCCCCAACATTTGCTAGTGATGTAGACCCCATGGACGTAGATGACTGGTTGAAGGTCATCAAAAGCAAGCTGAGGATAATACAGTGTCCAGGACTTGATGGAGTTCTACTTGCCTCCCATCAACTCACTGGACTAGCAGCTGACTGGTGGACTGCATATACTGCTGCACATGAGGACCCGGATAACATCACTTGGCTAGAGTTTAAGAACAGCTTCAGAAACCATCATGTGCCTGAAGGAGAGGTTGAAGCAAGGCGGGAAGAGTTTCCGAGCCTAAAGCAGGGGAACATGAGTGTTCGGGAGTACCTGAACAAGTTTACACAGCTGCCCCGCTATGCACCTGAGGATGTGGCTGTGGATGAGAGGAAGCAATACTACTTCAAGAAAGGGCTGGATGAGAAGCTTCAATATACAATGTCCTCTTGTGACTATGTTAACTTCCAAAAGCTGGTGGATAAAGCTTTCACAGTGGAGAGGAAGAAGAAAAAACTTGATGAAGATCTCCGAAAGAGAAAGATAGTGCAGGGTCAATCTTCTGGCAGCAACACCCGCCCTCGCTTTGCTCCTCAATTAATGGGAACCATGAGACACCCTCAAGGTCCTTACCCATACCCAGCACAGAGATACCCTAACCCTGCCTACAGACCCCCAGCCCCATACAACCAGTCGCAACGCCCACAAATGCAGCAGCCTCGCCCACCGCGTCCAGCTCCTCGCCCCGCTGGCCAATTGCAACAAAATCAGCAAGCTCCCAATAAAGCTCAGGGCGCCAACCCATCACTCGAGTGCTATCTTTGTGGTGAACCTGGTCACTACTACAACTGTTGTCTGAAAAAGCAGCAGAACCAACCTTACGAACGAGTTAATCATGTGGCCTTGGTGCAAGCTCAGGATGCACCCGATGTCGTGATTGGTACGTTCCCGTCAACTCTTCCTTCGCCACAGTATTATTTGACTCGGGTGCTACACATTCTTTCATATCTAAGGAGTTCGTAAGGAGGCATGGCATGGTAGTTACACCTATGACCCGGGTGCTATTAGTCAATTCTCCTGGAGGAGAGATGGTAACCAGGCATGTATGCCCTAATATAAGTCTAGACATAAGGGGGTAGACTTCTCAGCAAACCTCATCGTGCTAGAGTCACAAGGCCTAGATATTATCCTAGGAATGGATTGGTTGACCAAGTATCAAGGGGTAATCCATTATGCCACCAGGACAATTTGCTTGACCCACACCGATGGTACAAAGGTTGAGTTCTCTCCAGATCAAGCTCCAACACAAAGGATCAGGCTCAACCAAACTGACATTGCCGAAGAGATTCGAGTTGTCAGTGAATTCCCAGACGTGTTCCCTGAGGAGTTGTTGGGTATGCCTCCTGACCGTGAAATTGAATTCATCATTGAGCTAGTGCCTAGAACGGCCCCAATATATAAGAGGCCATATAGAATGGACGCTAAACAGTTAGCCGAGCTAAAGGATCACATTAGAGAGTTGTTGGAGAAAGTTTACATCCGCTCTAGTTCATCACCTTGGGGTGCTCCTGTCATATTCGTGCCTAAGAAGGATGGCACTCAAAGGTTGTATGTGGATTATCGTGCATTGAATGCAGTGCCCATCAAGAATAAGTATCCACTGCCAAGGATTGAAGATTTGTTTGATCAGTTGTGAGGAGCATGTGTGTTCTCTAAGATTGATCTTCGTTCGGGTTACCACCAGTTGAAGATTCTACCATCGGACATTCCCAAGACTGCATTTGTCCCTCAATATGGTCTTTATGAGTATATTGTTATGTCTTTCGTGTTGACCAATGCTCCTGCTTATTTCATGTACCTCATGAATAAAGTATTTATGGAGTATCTGGACAAGTTTGTGGTGGTATTCATCGACGATATCTTGATATTCTCCAAGAGTGAAGAAGAGCACGAGGAACACCTGAGGTTGGCACTACAGAAGCTTAGAGAGCACCAATTATACACTAAATTCAATAAGGTTGAGTTTTGGCTAAAGCAGGTATCATTCTTGGGACATGTCATATAAGAAGGAGGAATATCAGTGGATCTGGGTAAAGTGGCAGATGTTCTCAAATGGGAGACGCCAGAAAATGTGGGACACATCAGAAGCTTCCTGGGGATGGCTGGTTACTATCGACGATTTATTGAGGGATTTTCAAAGATCTCTCGGCTGCTAACCAAGCTACTAGAGAAGGGAGCTACATTCAAGTGGACACCGGAATGTGAAGCAAGCTTCGCCAAGTTGAAGAAGAGGTTGACCACTGCTCCAGTGTTGGTCATGCCAGACATGCAAAAGGAGTTCTCGGTGTATTGTGATGCCTCCGGACAAGGATTAGGATGTTTGTTGATGCAAGAAGGACATGCGGTAGCTTATGCTTCAAGACAGCTCAAGAAGCATGAGAAGAATTATCCGACCCATGATCTGGAATTAGCAGCTGTAGTTCATGCACTGAAGATATGGAGACGCTACCTGATCGTGAAAAGGACAGAAATCTACACCGACCACAAAAGCTTGAAGTACATCTTCACTCAGCCGGACCTTAATCTTTGCCAACGAAGGTGGTTAGAGCTCATTAATGACTTCGATGTGGGGATCAACTATTACCCTGGAAAGGCGAACGTGGTCGCAGATGCTTTGAGTAGGAAGGCACAATGCAATAGTACAACAATCTAGGCTTATCAACTGCAGCTATGTGAGGAGTTTGCGAGATTAAACCTGTGCATAGTGTCTAATGCAGATGCAGTAGTTATGGAGGTGGACTCCATATTGGAACATGACATTAGAGAAGGCCAAAAAGAGGATAAGAAGATCCAGAAACTTAAGAAGCTGATGAAGGCTGGCGAAGCCCCAAATTTCAGGGAAGATGAACACGGAACCCTATGGTTAGGGAAGAGGATATGCGTGCCGAATGTCACGGGGATCCGAGAATTGATATTAAGATAAGCCCATGACTCGTACTACTCTATTCATCATGGGAGTACCAAGATGTACCAGGACCTTAAGGATCGATATTGGTGGCTTGGTATGAAGCGTGATGTGGCCGAATACGTGGCTCTGTGTGACATGTGTTAGTTAGTCAAGGCGGAACATCAGAGACCCGCTGGACTACTTCAACCACTCAAGATACCCGAGTGGAAATGGGAAGAGATAAGTATGAACTTTATTGTGGGATTGCCAAGGACCCAGTCAGGATACGACTCCATATGGGTTGTCGTGGATCGATTGACTAAAGTTGCTCACTTCATTCCAATCAAGGAAAGCTACAATGGTTCGCGGTTGGCAGAATTATACATGGCAAGAATTGTGTGTTTGCACAGTGTTCCGAAGAAGATAGTGTCTCATCGAGGTACCCAGTTCACTTCAAGATTCTGGCAGAAGCTACATGAGTCAATGGACACTCATCTGAATTTCAGCTCAGTGTATCACCCGCAGACGGATGGTCAGACAAAAAGCACCAATCAAATCTTGGAGGATATGCTGCGAGCGTGTGCCTTGAAGAATAGTAAGAGTTGGGACAAAAATCTGCCCTATGCAGAATTTTCTTACAACAACGGCTACCAAGCTAGTCTCAAGATGTCCCCGTTTGAGGCACTTTATGGGCAAAAGTGTAGGACACCTTTATTTTGGAATCTGACCGGAGAAGGTCAAGTGTTTGGACCAGAGATATTAAGAGAAGCAGAACGACAAGTGCAAGAGATCCGGATTAATCTGAAAACGGCGCAGTCAAGGCAGAATAGTTATGCAGATGCCCGACGCCGTGAGCTAACCTTCGAGATCGGAGACTTTCTATACCTCAAGATATCACCAGTAAGAGGTCTAAGACGATTCAAGGTGAAGGGAAATCTTGCACCCCGTTACATTGGTTCGTTCAAGATCATGGAGAGAAGAGGAGAAGTAGCTTATTGTCTCGAGCTACCATCTCAACTGTCAGATGTACACGACGTGTTCCATGTTTCACAGCTAAAGAAGTGCTTGAGAGTACCGGAAGAACCACTACCCATGGAGGCTATAGATGTGCAAAAGGATCTCTCTTATGCAAAACGACCAGTCAAGATCCTAGAGACATCGTAACGTGTCATGAGAAACAAGACGATTCGCATGTGCAAAGTGCAGTGGAAGCATCACTCCGAGGCAGAAGCAACATGGGAGAGAGAAGAAGACCTCAAGGTCGAGTTTCCCGATCTTTTATCTTAGGACGTCCGAATCTCGAGGGTGAGATTCCTTTTAAGGGGGGTAGAGTTGTAACACCCAAAATTTCAAAAATTTGAAATAAAGGGATTTGATTTAGGAGTGCGTCATGCATTTGCCTTTCATTTGAAAATTCAATTTCAAAATGCACTAGAATTCGTTGGAAATTTGAAAATAAATTCAATTGCAAAAAGGAATGAAAAAGAAAAGGAAAATAAAAAGAGAAAACCCGCGTGGGCCAAATCTCTGTCGCGACCCATTCCTTTTCCCCCTCCCCCTTTTATTTTTCTCCACGCCAGCCCAAACCGCGCCGTGGCCCAAGTCAGCCAAGCTGCCCCTCACCTTTTCCTTTTCTCCCTTTCTCTACGCGTGGACCCTGCCCATCAGGGCTTTCCCTTTCCTCCTGTCGTGCCCGCCCGACAGCACCCGGTGATTCCGCCGTCGGTTCAAAAATCCGACATGAAATTCCCCCATTTAATGCTCGTGATGGAATTCCTTCGGGGGAGATCCCCTTCCATACTTCGCCGCCCCCTCTCCCCCTATAAAATCCTGCCAGCGCCCCCATTTTTCACCCCCCCCCCCGAGCTCAAACCCTAGGCACCACCGGTGCAAGGTGTGTCGCCGTCGTTCCCGTCGCTCCACCCATGATTTCTCCCTCCCTCTTGGTCTAACGCATGTGCCATGCGCCCAGGAACTCGCCGAACACCTTCAATCGAGGAGTTCGCCACCGCATCATCGATTCTGTTGTACTCCGCCGAAGGCCACCGCCATTCGACGTTGCCGATGCACCTCTGCCACCAATCCGAGCTCCGTGACCCCATAGGTGAGCTCCCCTCACCCCTCTCCCTCTTTCCCGCGTTAGAACCATAGCGTTGGTGTCGATTTTGGTCATTTCGGCCATCTCCGGTGAACCCCGCCGCCGTGCGCTGTCGTGCGCCGAGCGGGAGCCACGCGCCTGGGTGTGCGCCGCCCTGGGGCGACATGGCCCAAGCTCGGCCGCCCATCTAGGGTCGACAATCGAGATTAGAAGGGGCGTACCCCTTCGCGTGTTTTAAATCTGGGCCGCACGCGTTAGATCCAACGGTCTAGATTCAAAGAAGTTTAAGCCTTTGCCTGTTTTGCATGTAGCCCCCTGCGCAATTTAAAAATAATTACACTTAGGTCCTGGATTTTATTAAAACACCCCTGCACTTTAATTTATTTCTGTCAGCACCGTTAAAATAGTTAAATACTGCATATTAGCCCCTGTTTTCACTAGTAATTATATTTTTAGCCTATGTAAATTGTAGTAGAGCCCTTGAGTATGTTATAAACTATATTGGAGCCTCTGATCTTGTCTAATTTGCATAAAAGCCCCTGTTTTAATGGTAAATTACATAAAATCACATGATTACTCTCTCCTTTTGCACATATCACTTAGGGTATTATTTTATTATCATTTCCTAATCTGTTTAGGATAAAATAATGTATTTAATTTGCTGATTGTGCTGAATTCCTAATGAGCACATTGGACACTAAAATCCAAACTTCAACCCACATCACTAATTAAAATCAGAACTAAGGACATAGTAATAGTGACGTAATTGCGTAGGTTTTCTTTTCTGATTGCTTATTTTATTTGTGATGTGCCCATATTTTCTTGCTTCTTATTATGTGTGGCTACTTTTCGTTCCGCATGCGATGACGTATTTAGAGTTGGTTCCCGAGCCATCCTACGACCCTCAGGACTACCTCTTCTACGACCCACACTTCCAAGGAGGCAAGTTCCTTGACCATTTTGCACCTATTTTATTAAGTTTTAGTTAGTTGCATGCTTAATAATTTGAATCTTATTTACTTTACCCTTCTATATAATTCCTTGTCACTGAGTTGGTTTGGGTGTATGTTATTGATACTTTTACGCTTAGCCCGGCTTAGTATTGGAAGGGAAATTCTCTACTTACATGTTACATCATTAAATGTTATGATCATTTATTGTGAATTGTGAAATGAATTGTAGTGGATAGGAATCTGGCGGGTTGGTGTGTATGGTATGGTGCAGTTTGCACGAGACCCGGGTTTTGGGTATAGACCTTGCCGAATTCGAAGGACCGATTTATGGAGAAAGCCACCTAGCTATTTAGTACCACCGCAAGACTGAGTATGGGGCGGCTTGATCAATTAATTAGGTTCCTCTCGGCTTAGTGCTAGTGTTTAGATAGTGCAGGGAATGGGTTCAGCGTAACTGCCCTTGGATCCGCAAGGCTCAAGAGGGGGCTTCTATTGGCGGAGGAGTACTCCAGTAGATGCCTCAGCGGTGAAACCTCAGTGGGCTAGTGCTAGTCGGGAGTTCCTTTGTAAAGGTCTCGTAGTGATCTCCTGGCCACACACCTACGGAAGTGTGAAATGTGGTTGATCACCACTGGCAACAGGGAGGTTTACTTAGTCCACCTGGCAACAGGGGATGAAATCACGGCTTGTGGGTAAAGGGTACATTCTCTACAGAGATTTGGAAACTGTCATGACAGCCGTGCTCACGGACAAGAGCGGCTTGGTGTCCAATTCATAATTAGTCAATGAATGGGAACGGTGGTTTGGTTGGTTGGGACTTGGATTCCAAATGGGTTATGGTTGGGTTCATACGCATAGAAGTAGATGCTAATGAAAACTAAGGATAGGATGTAATGCTATAGTGTTTAACCCAAATTTGGCCTTCCTTTTTAAAAACTAGCGGACCCTACACCAATGGATCCATTTTCCAGGGAAGTGTAGGTTATGCAAGGTGAGGATAATGGCCGCAAGCTCCATCATATCAAATGCTTTCTCAAAGTCAAGATTGAGGACAACTAGCTTTTGTTTTGACTTTCTGCATAGGTGAATGTATTCATAGGACCAAGCAAGACAATCCTGAATGGTTCTGGATCGGATGAAACCATATTGATTTCAATGATCTAGTTCAAAAGGATGTCTATTAAGTCCATCCTAACTAAGGTCACGTTCCTAGAGTCGATATATAGCTCTGATACTACTTTGTCACACCCAGTTTTAATAAGAATAAAACCAGCTGCAAATACATGTATGTCAGAATCAGTTTCACCATACATGTACGACAAATAGTGATAAACAGTTTTATATCGAATACAAATAACATTAATACCTTGAAAAGAGTTTTGAATTGCAGCGGAGGAGACAAAACTTTAGGACAACCACAAGCAAGTCGACTGGCAGCAACGCGACCTATGCACCGTCTTCACTTGTCACTGTCCTCATTATATCTTGTCTTCACTGAGCAGCATATCAAAATACAACAAAGTAAGTGTGAGTACCATCTTGTGGTACTCAACAAGTGTGGCAAATAAATGACATGTAGTCCAATCAAAAGGAAAGGCTGATAGTGGTTTAAGCACTAAGCATTAAACCTATTCTTAGCTTTCATTAGCAAACTACATCTAGATAAATATTCCCAATCATAATAGAATAATAATAATCATAGAACAATACCAATGTCCATTCTCAACCATCATCTCAAACCATCGACTAATTATGAATTCGACAACAAGCCGCTCTTGTCCGTGAGCACGGCTGTCATGACAGTTTTCTAATCTCTGCAGAGAGTGTACCCTTTACCCACATGCAGTGATTTTATCCCCTGTTGACAGGTGGACTGAGTAAACCTCCCTGATGCCAATGGCGGCCAACCACATTATACACTTTCGTAGGTGTGTGGCCAGGAGATCACTACATGATCTTTACAAAGGTACTCCCGACTAGTGCTAGTCCTCTAAGGTTTCCACCACTGAGGCATTTTCGGAGTAACCCTCAGCCTTAGAGCCCCCTCTTGAGCCTTGCGGTTCCCAGAGTAGTACCCCTGCATCATTCCCTGCACCATCCAACTACTAGCATTTCGTCGAGAGAAACCTAATTAATTGACCAAGCTGCCCCATCTCAGTCTCGTGGTGGTACTATAAAGCTTAGTGGTTTCCTCCATAAACCGGTCCTTAGAATCCGGCGGTACCAAACCCAATCCCGAGTCTCGTGCAAACTACACCATACCATAACCATCCAACCGCCAGATTCATACCAATTACTTCATCATTTTCAATGTAAGATAATGATCATAATTAATAATATAATCATGTGTCCAGATTTCCATCCCAACTAATAAGCATGGCTAAGCGTGATTGAAATACCCAAAACCACCCAATTCAACTCGGACAACAAGGAATTATATGGAACAGATGAATAAATAGGATTCACATTAATTAAGCATGAAACTAACTCTAATTCCTAAAATAGGCACAAGATGGTCAAGGGCACTTGCCTTATATTATTTAGCTGCTCAGTCTTCTTGATGAGATCTTGATCTTCAGAGTCTTCGTGTTGCTTCTTGATCGAGATACGAATGCGTATAAACTACCAATAAAAGAGAAATAAAAACATTCAAGAACAATACACCAGAACATACACAATAGCATAAAATCATGTACTAATACATAACTACGAAGTAATTATTAGTTTTCATAGCCAAAGAAATGCATTTACCATTTATTATCCATTTTTGGTATCTATTTATAGGCTTAAACCATTTTTAATGAATTTTCCATATCCCAAATATATTTTATATGTACTTTATAATTTTATTTTTGCTTAAATAGTTTTATAAATAATTCTCCTACTTCTTTTACATTTATTCGCCATTTTAAGTATTTATTTATTAGTTAAAAACATTTTTATTAAATTTTCCATGGTCAAAATATATTTTATATACATCTACAATTTTATTTCAGCCTAAAATGATTTATAACTAATTTTCTACTATTTTCTATATTTATTCCACCATTTATAAACATTTTCCACCACTAAATGCATTTTTAAAAAATATCAGCAATTAAATAATAATAGAGAGGCTTAAATATTAATTTTCTTATGAATCAGGGGCTAATTCATAAATTAAAGTAAAGTTCAAGGGCCCTAAACTAATTCTACAGTGAAAACTCTAATTACTAGATAGCCTAGGGTCAATTTAATAAATATAAGGACCTATTCGTAATTTAATTTAAAAGTACAGGGATCTATCTGCAAGTTTGGCTTTTCTATTTCTTTTCTTATTTATTTTTCTATTGTAAAAGGCATGGAATAAGTCTATGGAGCCTAGGACCAAGGGAAAAGAGGACGGGTCCATGTCCACCGTGGATCGGAGTCCATACCCCTTGGAGTGTTTTAATCTGGGCCATCCACTGAAGATCCAACGGCTAGGAAACAAAAGAAGCCATAGGCTTCTTCTACCTCTGGCCAGAATGGCTGTGACGCCATGGCCACCGGCCATAGCCCGCGGGAGCACGCAATGCGAGCAGAAAAACGCCCAAACTATTCCCTGGCTACCAAAACTGAAGGAGGAGATCGCCTAGAACTCACCTAGCAAGGTTGCAGGCACTAAAACAGCGCGGGAAGTGGTCTGTGATGGCGAGGTGCGGCTGGAGGCATCAGGTGTCGTCGGGTGCGCATCACAGCGGCGTTCCTTCGGCGCCATCTTGCCCGGGAGGCGTTCTAGAGCACGACGAGCATGTGAGGCATGACAAAATGGAGAAATACCGAGCGAACCGCTGAGAACGATGACACCAATGGTGGTGGCTAGGTTTCGAGGTGGAGAGAATGTGGGGGCGAGGCGCGAACGAGTATTTGAAGGGGATACGGTTGCTCGGTGTTGTGCGGTTCCATGGAACGTGGGTGATGAGGGAAGGTGCACGGGATGGGTGTGAATCGGCGCGACGGTTGTCGGAGCGCGGCTCGCACGCCAACTGCTCGATAGAATGTTTCCATGGTGTTGGGTGACGATTGGATTAGGGAGAAGATGACAAGTCGGGCCCACATGGCAGTGGGAAGGAGAGAGAGAGGCAAGGGGAAAATAACGGGTGTTACAATACGATAAGGTACCAACACCAGTCATGTGGTGGGCATTAGAGAAACACAAAGTCCCAACAAAGTACATTAACCTTATCAAGGATATGTACGATAATGTGGTGACAAATGTGCGCGTAAGAGATAGTGAGGCCGACACTTTTCCTATCACAATAGGGCTACACCAAGGATCAGCCTTAAGTCCTTACATATTTTCCTTAGTGATGGATGAGGTGTCGAAGGATATACAAGGGGAGATCCCTTGGTGTATGCTCTTTGCTAATGATGTAGTATTGGTAGATAAAACTAGGGATGGTATTGATAGAAAATTGGAGCTATGGAGGCAGACCTTAGAGTCTAAGGGGTTTAGACTTAGTAGAACCAAGATCGAGTATATGAGATGCAACTTTAGTGATGTCGGGTGCGAGGATAGAAATGTTAGTTTACAAGGATAAGTAGTACCTAGGAGGGGCACATTTTGATATTTAGGATCAATGTTACACAGCAATGGTGATATTGACAAAAATGTTTGCCACAGGATCAAGATCGGGTGGATGAAGTGGCGACAAGCATCTAGCGCTACGGTAGATGTGCGGTCACACAAGAAGAGACAAAATGAGGAACGAGGTGATATGTGATAGGGTAGGGGTGGCACCGATTGAGAAGCTAGTCCAACATCGCCTACGGTGATTTGAGCATTCCAGCGGAGACCTGCAGAAGCACCGGTTAACAGTGGGATTATAAAGAGTAGAGAAAATTTTAGGAGGGGTAGAGGTCGACCAAGGTTGACATGGCAGGAGGCGGTGAAACGAGACTTAAAGGAGTGGAACATATCTAGAGATTTAACTCATGATAGGACTGCATGGAAATTAGCAATTCATGTGTCAGAATCTTAGCTAATGCGTATTTTGTTACTCTTATCTTCTTTCTTATTAACCCATTTCTAAAATAAATAAAATGTAGAATCTTATTTTATTTGTATTTATTATTATTATTATATTTTTTATTATTGTTCTTTTTTTACTTTCATCTTATTTTCTATTACTTTTCTTCAAAATTGTTGGGTTTCATTTCTAGATGACCCCAACTTGTTTGGGACAAAGGCTTGGTTGTTGTTGTTGTTGATAATTATAGAGTTCAACCTCCATATCTTGATGCAACCAAATATATCTGTCATCCTCTGTTTTCAGCCTGTGTATATGCAGTTTTCTGCAGCGCATGTTCGCTTTGAGATGGAAGAAGCGAGTGCTCGCATCTCCCTCTTGAAGCCAAGTGATTCTGGATGTTTGGCGGCGCCGTGATCTATCCACCGCAGCCAAGCCAAGAAATGGAGCTTGAGGTCCTTCCGAAGCTGCAATATAATCAGCAGAAAGTGGGCGCTCTTCCTGTGCCGCATCAAGCCTATAAATGACTTCGTTTGCCATGTGTAGCTGCAATCGGGCATTGCCAAAGTTTTTCTTGCTCCATATTGGCAGGGCCTTTGCAGTTCTGATGAGCTTCTGAGCAAGGTTGTTCAAAGCAGATCGTGCCCTTGTTGGTGTCTCCCATGCCTCCATAACAGTGTCCATGAACCCTGGTGTCCTGATCCAGAAGGATTCAAATCTGAACTTTTCCTTTCTGAGGGGCCTCTGCTGTTCACAAAGTAATAGGGGACAATGGTCTGAAATAGATGAAGAGAGGGGTAACAAGCAAAAACCTGAATGGCTTAAGTCTCACTCCTTGTTACAAAATACTCTGTCAAGGCGAACCATTGTAGGGTTAGCCCTCTCATTGCTCCAAGTGAATTTTTGATTTTGCAATCTGAATTCCATCAGCTCCCTCATGTCCAATACCTTCCTAAACTGCCCCATGAGTCGGCGGTCTAGATTTAGATTGCTTTTATCTTTAGCCTCATAGATCATATTGAAGTCACCCATGCATATCCATGGAATGCTATCTGTTGGCTTGAATGATGTAAGCTCCTCAAGGAATCATGTCTTCTCACCATCTTCTGCAGGCCCGTAAACTACCGTCAAAAGGAAGGATGATTCAGGCCAACTGCCCAGTAGTTTGATGGTCACTGATATAGAGAATTCTCTTTTGATCGGCTGTGTTGCTTCAGGCTTCGTTTGGGAAAGAGTGGATGAGAGTGGATCGAAGCCCAATCCACTCCACTGGTAGGTTAAAATACACACTTACCAAAAATACTCGTCATGGGCCAAAATTTCATTTGGGTAGAGAGTGGATCCATCAGATTGACTCCGAATCCACGCCGATAGAAGTGGAAATCCACCGAATCCTCCTTCCATCGGGACAGGAACCCTCGCGCAACGCGACTCGCATCTCCTTTGCCATCGCCCAGCCTCGTCTCCGCCGCCATCGCCCAGCCTCCTCTCTCGTCGACATCGCTCATCTTCCTCTCCCGCCGCCATCGCGAGTCCTCCTCTGCCGACAACTCGGCCGCCGCCGCCCATCCTCATCTCCCGACGGTTCCGCCGCCTCCCATCCTCCTCTCCAGCGACTCGCCGCCGCCCACCCTCCTCCTCTCTCAACGTTGTTCCAGGTCGTTTCCGGTGAAGGCGGCGCTCCCCATTCAGCAGATCGGTGGCGGTTCCCTTCAACGGTGGCAGCGGTTCCCTTCGACCAGGAAGGTAGCCGGTGAGCCTGCTGCAGCCAACCCCCCCCCTCTCTGCATCTTGATTTGGTGCCCGACACATTGTCTGCAGGTGTGCACACATATATGTTCTCTTAGATTTTTGGTTAAGAGCTTAAACTCTCATGCAAATCCTGCTAACTCTTAAGACCATTCATAGTAACATGCTTAGTTCAGAAGTTCTTTGTTGCTTGCATGCTGAACTGGAAGATTTTGTTCATTTGGCATTTACTTTTCTATTGTAATTGGGTACCCTTGTTGCATTGTAATTGAGCATCCTCATCTCATCTCGTTGATTGGGATGGGAGCCAAGAAGGGATAGTAGATAGTATCTTCATCTCATTGTGTCAGCAGATTCACACTCATTTTGGTTTCTCTTTTCATCTTTCTTGTGGCAAGATTCATTGTTCTTTCCTTTTTTTGTGTCCAAGGTTAATTTGCAGACACACTGTAAAGTGATTGATTGTTTGTAAATGACAAGACAAGGAAAAGGCTAAATTATTTGTCCATAGCCCATCATCATCATATTGTTGTTTTGCCACCACCAAGCTCATCTCAAGATATTTCCTGAAAGATTATTAATCAGAAACGAACCTACTTTTCTGGAAGAAAAAGGGACTTCGGTTGCCTTTTTCATTTGATTCCAATCTGCTGGCCTCATCACCACATCTTCAGAGAAATGGAGGACTTGTCTAGGAGGCCTTAACTTGAGGTTAAAGCACCAGGAGGCTTCAAACTCCCACCAACACACTGACACTACCGTTGGCTTAAAGCACCAATCCCCTCTGTTTGTCTAACAAGGGAAGCCAGTTTGTAAGACAGAAAAACCTGCTAATCTTGACCCCTAGCCTATCATGCACCATGAACAAGCTTTGAACTCAGCAGGAGTATTAAGTGGTTGCTCAACCGTTTGAAAAGAAGAGTTGACGGGAGTAGAGTAAACCAGCTTAAAAAGACTCAATTTCTTCTAATTTTTGTCTTCTTTCCTTATGCGAGTTGGAATTTTAGATATAGTTCAATTGAACAATCATACAGTGTCATGTGTTGCTTTTGACGATTGAGAGTATAACTTAGATATCTAATATGGCATTCAGAGTTCTTTTTCTGTGTATCTGTTTACCAACATTTATGTGTTATCTCCTTAACACCAGTGATTCGAGAATAAATGTTGCTACAGAGCTTGCGCTTGTTATTTGTTGTGTCATGTGTGGTTGTACCTGTTACTATGCTATTGCTGTGTGTAGCAACCTGTCGAGGGAGGTGTACATAGTACTGGATTATGAGATGCAGGTTGGGGGGGGGGGGGGACGAAATAGACCTTTGTGTCCTTCAGCTGCAGTCTGGTTCACTTGTTTTCACTTGATTATCAGAAATAGACTGTTTCTTTATTCACTCTTACCTGTCACTTAAGCATATTTTCCTGGTTCCCACTTGATAACTGCTTTCCCCTTTTTTTCCTCTGTGATTTCAGCTTTCCTAGCTTACTGGTTTCAGTGTAGTTAGGCCTAATATTTCAGCTTCTACTAGTTTTCTAATAACTGGGATTCCTTCCCCTCAAGAAAATAAAAACTAGGATTTCTGAACATTAATCTCTGTGCTTTGTAAGTAACTGTCATGTGTGACAGGTGGTTTTGATTGCAATGCGGCAATGCTTCACTATTTTAGCTTCCCGTTGATTGCATAGCCGCAGAATTGCATCTGATCATTCCAGTTTGGTCCGAGATAATTTTGGTCAACAATTTTAGTGGTTGACTTTGTGAGTGAATGCGCAAAAATGTTACTGATTTTAATATTTAATGACTCATGCATGTCTGTGTTTGCTTGCTAGTCGTGCCATGGTGTTACCTTGCATCTTTATGAGATGTTTGTATTTGAAGCTATGCATACTTGTTGCCTGGTCATATTCCCAATAAGTTAAAAAGTTTTGAAAAAAAAAATCATAGTTGTACATACTTGTGGTAGTCTGAAATCTTATCAAGGGGTGATATTGGCCATTATTCTTGATGAATAGATAGTTTCAAACTCACTGCCAGCTAAAACCTATATTAGTGACTTGTTTTTACCTTACTAATTGCTTAGCTTGAAATTTAATATTTGTTGTCTGATTGCATAAGATTTGTTAAAGAGTGTGTAATCTGAAATATATGATGGTAAAATTTTAACTATGTAGTTGTCCATTTTGTTGCAGATGCTGATCAACTCAAGTTAGATGGTGATCCGAGACCACAATTTGTCAGCAATGCATTTACATCTTTCTTCAATGTGATCCTTTGTTTGTTGGTAATTTTTTATTATGTGTATGCTCTTTGAGTCTACAAAGTTGCAGTTTCATCAGACTAGTGCTTCATCTATCAGTATGAAGCAATGTTGAGTTGTAGTTTCTTTCAATCACTGTGAACCCTTGTGTGTAACTGATGTACATATTCAAGAATTTTTATTTTTTTATCATTTTTTTAATTCTAGCTCTATTTTTATGTCTCAGTTTTATGTCACAGTTGCCTTGAAAATTATGTGTTGTAGCATGTTCAAGAATTTTTTGTTATTTTTTTAAAATAATTCCTACAATTTTATTGTACAGTTCAAGAACAAAATAGAAGGAAATAGCAATGATGAACTCATGCCGTTGTCGTCTGTACCCAGCACAGGGCCACCTTTCAAGAATACTCTCCTGTTTCCAAATGCATAAAGAATCAAACCAAGTGTGGAATAAACCCTGCCAGGATCCGGTGTCAACCCAATCCCCGGGAGGGTTGCATCACACGTGGGTTGCTTTCTCTAATTGCCAAACGAGGCCTCAATGTGGTCAGAGTTCCAAGCTAACATTATTCCTCCCCTGGTACCCATTGCTGGTAAGTACTCGTAGCCACCAAAGCTTGTTCCTACAATCTGTCTTTAATCTTGATCAGAGATTGAAGCAAGTTTGGTTTCCTGTAGACAAGCTATCTTGGGATTTGCAGCCTGAATCAGAGCACACACAGCAGTTCGGCTAGCCTGGGAATTCAACCACCCCACATTCCAGCTAAGCAAAGACAGATTACTATGCATTAAAACTGAACATACAACAGTTTTGTTGGACAAATTCACTGGGTCTCCACTGTAGCAAGAAGGGCTCAATATCGGATCCACTGCAGCAGTCAACATGAAGATATTTAAGGACAGAAACTTGTTGATACCGCAGAAGACCTCCTGATCGAGGTGCAACTGATGACCCCAAGTAAACGCCAACCAAAACTAGGACAAATGATGCAACTGCCAAAATGAAGAAGATAAGAGAACCGAGAGCAGTAGGAGAGATTGTTGCTTGGCCATTGCTAAACATTTTCGGCCCGATGGGCCACCTCATCATCCGCCATCAGACATTGCTCGGTTGGACTCTGCGTGGTCTAGTCCAGTTGCCTTGCGAATTGCAGCAATCCCATTTTTCGGCAGCAGTATCTTGTATAAAGCCAGATACTTGGCTGCTGCCTCGCCCCCCACTGCCTCGTCTTCACCGGCCAGGTCCAACATGCGTATGAGCCTGTGGGTGGCCCGATGCGCGATGGAACCGTCGACTTCCCGGCAGCTTGCTGTGCACTCTTGCGAGAGGGATCCGCCGAGGCTAAGCGGATGCGCCACAGAGCTTGGTGATGAGGTGGAGGCACGGCCAGGAGCGGCGGTGGCACTGGCGGGAAACAAGACTCCAAAAGTCCACTTGCAGGCTCTTAGGGCGGTGCACTCAACTCCCTATCCTGAAGTATCAGCCCAGCCGTAGTACATTGTGTCTGGCGGATGGGTTCCAACTCAGCTTCGGGGACTTGATCTCGGCCCACCCCATCCTCCTGTCTCTTCGCAATAGGTTCCCCAGGCTGGGCTGATCCTTCCAATCCTTCCAAGGCCTCAACAGGACAAATGTCCATGGCCTGGTCAGGAGAGACGTGCAGCACAGGGCTATGCCCTCTAGGGGTTGAGCCTGATGACCTATCCACACCCTTGGTCTCCTCAATCCTGAGGACCTCAGCTACCCTTAAGGGGGAGTAGTCAGGTGGTCCACCCTGCGGGAGGAAGATCGAAGCAAGGTCTAATTCCACTTCAGGAGGTCTTCCTGTTTGGCTCTTGCTAAGAACCAGTGGTTCTGACACCTGTCACTGAATGGTTGCCCGTGACAGGATGCTGCGCAGCTCCAATGACAGACTGTCACCATGGGCGGTAGCATGGTCCGCGACACGCTCCTCGCTCTCCAAAGCTGGGGACCGTGAGTTGCTCTGTTTGGACACTTGCCGAGTGCACGAACGCCCCCAAACAGCTTTTGAGCCTGCTTCCTCATTCCTTTTTTTGACCCCCTCTGTTCTCTGTTGTACCGGTGTGTTCCATCGTGCCTGTAGCTCGGACCTAGCTGTTGTCACGGCAGGCCATCGACCAGACGGCCACGAGCGTTGAAAGTGTAATGTCGCCCCTCCAAACGAGACTGGCGGTTGTTGGATGTATCATCAGGCCTCCGTCCATGAATCGGTGCCTTGTGCCCTTCCGGCTGCTGCTGTGAGGCGCTTGACACCGCCCGAGCAACGTCCAGAACCGCTTGTAGCGCGGGAAGGTATCCGCACTTCTTTCACAGCTTGAGGGTCGAGGGTCTGTTGGCGTGTTGTCCCAGTAGTGATACAGATGGATGAGAATATCCGCCACCTCGCCTTCCGACGGGGAGATCGTCGAGCCTGCCAGAGCACCGACGCAGCCACTGAGTCGACCTGTCATACCCGGGAAGAACGTGTCCTTCTTTTCCTTAGGGAGATCATTCGGGTTAAACATCCATCCAACAAAGCCTAATATCTCTGAGTTGCTCTGCAAGAGAGATGGGGGATCCATGTGATCAAAGACATATATCTCCAATGATCTGGCGAACTCCTTCCGGCGACCAAGCATGGAGAGGCAATTTCTCGATGTAGATATTGACACAGAAAAACTACTCAGTGCTTCTGGTATGGTCGTATGGCCTCCAAGGATGAACGAAGAATCTGTTGGCATCAACGGAAACACTACCTTTATGGACCCCTCGGTCTCGTTGCTTGGGAAGATCAAACCTGACAAAGAAATCTTTAGGCTTGTGCTTCGAAACTGTGATGTGCCATCTGTTGGTGATGTGCCCAAGAGACAATCATAACAATTCGGGTTGAGACCTATTAGATATTTGATCCATAAGCAATTAGGGTACTAATGGGCCTTCGACCTAAAAACCCATTAGTACGCTTATAAATATGAGGGGTAGGGTTAGGGGCTAATGATCCCACCACGTGACAGCCCTAGCCGCCACCCCTCGAAGGCCTTACGCCGAGACCCTTGCCGCGCGCGCGGTGCTAGCACACCGGCGCACGGCGTTCCTCTCCGTACGTGTGGACTCCGTGGAGGTGCTGCTGCTACTGCTGTGCTGATTGGCTACGACGATCGTGATCGTCTACCTGCTGCCATGACGAGGACGAGGAGGAGACGAACGAGATCGTCTACCTCCCCTACACTGACGCACATCTACGTTCCACTGCGCTGCGCGTCTAGTGGTAATGATCCATGACCTCTGTACTCGCATGTTTCCTGGGTGACACGGTAGAGTTGCTAGAGTAGCGTACCACAGATAACTAACAGTGGTATCAGAGCCGACTTGCGTAGTTTCTGGTCTGAATCTTGTTAGTAGATGGGATCTACTGCAGACAAATTCATACGATGAATTTTATCGCATGGTTTTTGGGGTTTGGAATTGGTTAGAGTAGATTGTGATCGTATATGACTAAAGGGTCAGTTCGTGCTCCTTCTCTGCTGTGTGCGCAACCTGTCCCTACCGGCTGGAATCACCATCGGGACTAATCGTTTACATAGCTAACAGATTGAGCCAACAGACCACGATCATGAGTCGCGATCTACTCATAAATAATCGGTCACATTGAAAATTGAGGCATTCTGAATGGCTCGGATTCGGGTTGATTTGATCAATCCGATGAGATTTTCATAGTGATTTCATAGATGTGATCTATGTAATTCCGTTTTGCTGTCTGCTATAGCGATTACATAATATAGTTTTGCACTATAAATTGTTCTACACTTAACTCGTTTTTGCAGGGAATGATGTGAATGGTATGGTCTTAATGTGATGTGATGATCTTATGTAAATTCATGCAGCCTGTGTGTTGCAAATTTAACACAACCGGGTTAAGGTTGTCACATAATTGTATAACGACCTGCGTGTCGACCTGTGATGCTTGATCTCTCATGTAATTTATTTGGTAGCTATTAGTTGTATTAGCTTCTTTTATTATCATGGAGATGTCCTCAAGCATGGTGGAGATGGAGATCACCACAAGAAGGGAGGCATGGCAGCTCAGATCCTGATGGAACAATGGCGATGGAGACCATTATGATTCTAAAGGCCATACTATTCACAATGTGATATGATCATATGCCTGTGATGCTTATTACTATTCTTTTCATGCTTTTCATATGGTAGATGTTTTGTCATGATAGAATAGCTTCCCTCACAAAAGTTGAGCATTTGATGCCATTTACCAATAGCTGCACCTATGATATTTTGATCGTTGTGTGGTACCATCATCTATCATAATTCATAGGGTGAATGTTGGACATTCACATGTATAGTGTTGGTTTACTCAACAAAGCTATCAAAACGGTTTTGGACTTTATGGCATAGAGTTGGGAGCTAGGGCATTGGATGTCACCCAACAAACAAGAGTCATATAGAGATATGATTAACAATGGTTGTTTACCTACGTCACTAATTTCCTAGCAGTGAAGCCAAAGCTCACTAGGTATTAGTGAATATGGATCTTGAACCACTATATGTCGTTAGAGGGAAGACAATGATCATATAGTGGTGATATCTTTTATTAAACTGTTAATAGAAGATTGGTACATAACATAGTGCTAAACCTTGCATATTTATTTTCTATTATAGATAATGTCTGCTAGTAACAATTCTAGTTTCAATTTGCGATCTGTGCTTGAGAAGAAAAAACTCAATGGAGCTAACTTTATCGATTGGTACCGCAACCTGAGAATCATTCTTAGGCAAGAGAAAACCACGTACGTTCTTCTGCAGCCTTACCCTGATGACCCCCCAGCTGATGCAACTAATGCAGCACGTAGAGCTTATACGAAGCTCTGCGATGATTCACTTAATGTAAGCTGCCTCATGCTCGCCACTATGTCACCTGATCTGCAAAAACAGTATGAGCATACAGATGCTTATTCTATGATTGAGGGACTGCGTGAAATGTTTGAGAATCAGGCAAGGGCTGAGAGATACAATATCTCAAAGTCCTTGTTCTCATGCAAGCTGGCGGAGGGTAGCCCGGTCAGCCCTCATGTAATCAAGATGATTGGTTACATTGAAACTTTGGGCAACCTTGGTTCTGAAGTCAAGGATGATCTGGCTATTGACGTGGTTCTCCAGTCGCTCCCACCGAGCTACGAGCCATTCATATTGAATTTTCAAATTAATGGCATGGAGAAAACTTTGGCTGAATTGCATGGGATGCTTAAAACAACCGAAGAAAGCATTAAGAAAAACGCCACTCATGTGATGATGGTGCAAAAGGAGAATAAAAAGAGGAAGCGTGTGATGCATCCTAAAGGTAAAGGCAAGGGAAAGGTTCCCGATGAGCCTTCAAGCTCAAAGTCTAAACCAAAGGGCAAATCTGGCCCTTCTCCTGATGATGAATGCTTTCACTGTCATGGTAAGAGGCACTGGTCTAGGAACTGCAAGAAGTACTTGGAGGATAAGAAGAAGAAGAAGGGAAGTGAGACTTCCACTTCAGGTATAAATGTTATAGAAATTAACATTGCATTATCTTCTAGTGAATCATGGGTATTTGATACCGGATCGATGATTCACACTTGCAAATCGTTGTAGGGTCTAAGTGAGACTAGAATATTTGCAAAAGGCGAGTTGGATGTTCGTGTCGGCAATGGAGCAAAGGCTGCGGTTATAGCTGTCGGAACCTACCACTTGTCATTACCCTCAGGATTAGTTTTGGAATTGAATAATTGTTATTGCATTCCTACTTTGAGCAAGAACATTATCTCTTCTTCGTGTTTAGAATAATTTGTTGGTTATGAGATTGTAATAAAGAATAAATGTTGTTCTATTTATTACAATAATATTTTCTATGCTCAATGTCCATTGGTGAATGGATTATATGTTCTTGATCTTGAGGATAAAACTGTCTGTAACATTAATACCAAAAGGGCTCGACGTAATGATCTAAATCCCACTTGTATTTGGCATTGTCGCTTAGGTCATATAAATGAGAAACGCATTGAAAAACTCCATAAAGATGATTTACTAAACTCATTTGATTTTGAATCACTTGACACATGCGAATCTTGTTTGCTTGGGAAGATGACCAAAGAACCCTTCACTGGTCAAAGTGAGAGGGCGACTTACTTGTTGGGACTTATACATACAGATGTATGTGGACCAATGAGTTCAATTGCCAGAGGTGGTTTTCAGCACTTCATCACATTTACCGATGACTTTAGTAGATATGGTTATGTCTACCTAATGAGGCATAAGTCTGAATCATTTGAAAAGTTCAAAGAATTTCAGAATGAAGTACAACATCAATTGGGCAAGACAATTAAACTTTTACGATCTGATCATGGGGGTGAATATTTGATCCATGAATTTTATGATCATTTGAAACAATGTGGAATTGTTCCACAGTTGACTCCACCTGGAACGCCTCAATGGAATGGGGTGTCCGAGCGGAGGAACCGAACCTTGTTGGACATGGTTAGGTCGATGATGAGCCAAGCAGATCTTCCACTATCCTTTTGGGGTTATGCTCTTGAAATTGCTGCGTTTACACTAAACAAAGTCTCAACTAAGTCTGTTGAAAAGACACCATATGAGATGTGGACCGCGAAACGTCCCGTATTGTCTTTCCTCAAATTTTGGGGATGTGATGTTTATGTCAAACGTTTGGCGTCAGACAAACTCACTCCAAAATTAGACAAATGCTTCTTTGTGGGATATCCTAGGGAAACCAAAGGATATTATTTTTATAATAAAACAGAGGGTAAAGTGTTTACCGCTCGCAATGGTGTCTTCTTGGAGAAAGAGTTTCTCTCAAAAGGAGTTAGTGGGAGCAAGGTGCATCTTGAAGAAATTCAAGAAATACCTAAAAATGTTTCAACACCCACTAATCCTATACAGGATGTACAAGATGTTGTGTAACCAGTTGATGAAACACCAGCCCCACGAAGGTCTACGAGGGCACGTCATGCAACTGAAAAGTTAACGCTTCTAACCACGGAGCAGCATGACATGATATTATTGGATAATAATGAGCCTACGACTTACGTAGAAGCAATGGAGGGACCTGACTCTGGAAAATGGCTTGGAGCCATGGAATCCGAAATTGAATCCATGCATGAAAATCAAGTTTGGAACTTGGTTGATCCAATCGAAGGTGTGAGACCTATCGATTGTAAATGGATTTTCAAGAAAAAGACCGATATGGATGGAAATGTTCACATTTATAAAGAACGATTGGTGGCGAAAGGTTTCAAACAAATTCAAGGTGTTGATTATGATGAGACTTTCTCAACCGTTGCAATGCTTAAGTCTGTTCGGATTCTTCTAGCAATTGCTACATATTTTGATTATGAAATATGGCAGATGGATGTCAAAACAACCTTTCTTAATGGAAGTCTGACTGAGGATGTGTACATGACACAACCTGAGGGTTTTGTCAATCCTAAAAATGCTAGTAAAATATGCAAGCTTCAAAAGTCCATCTATGGACTGAAGCAAGCATCTCGGAGTTGGAATCTGCGTTTTGATGAAGTAATCAAAGGGTTTGGTTTCATCAAGAACGTAGAAGAACCTTGTATTTACAAGAAGTTTAGTGGGAGCGCACATGTATTTATGGTCCTATATGTAGATAACATATTATTGATCGGAAATGACATTCCAATGCTTGATGATGTTAAATCCTCATTAAGAAAAAGTTTCTCAATGAAGGATTTAGGAGAGGCAGCGTATATTTTGGGCATAAAGATCTATAAAGATAGATCTAAAAGGCTAATTGGATTAAGCCAAGATACATACATGGACAAGATATTGAATCGGTTCAATATACAAGATTCCAAGAAAGGTTTCTTGCCAATGTCACATGGCATTACTCTAAGCAAGAGTCAGTGTCCTTCAACACCTGATGAGCAAAAGAGGGTGAGGGCGATTCCTTATGCTTCGGCTATTGGATCCATCATGTATGACATGCTATGTACACGCCCAGATGTATCTTATGCTCTAAGTATCACAAGCAGGTATCAATCAGATTATGGTGAGGCTCATTGGACCGTTGTCAAAAACATCCTTAAGTACTTGAGAAGAACTAAGGATGTGTTCTTAGTGTTTGGAGGTGAAGAAGAGCTCGTTGTAAAAGGTTACACCGATGCCAGCTTCCAAACTGATAAGGAAGATTATAGATCACAATCCGGATTTTTGTTCTGCCTCAATGGAGGGGCAGTGAGCTGGAAAAGTTCCAAGCAAGATATAGTAGCAGATTCAACCACAAAGGCGGAGTATATTGCAGCTTCTGAAGCTGCAAAGGAAGCTGTTTGGATCAGAAAATTTGTTTCTGAGTTGGGTGTTGTTCCTAGCACGTCCAGTCCTATGGATCTCTACTGTGACAATAGTGGAGCCATCGCACAGGCAAAGGAGCCTAAATCACACAAATGATCCAAACACATACTACGACGCTATCACCTCATTCGAGAGATCATCGACCGAGGTGATGTGAAGATATGTAAGGTGCACACGGATTTGAATGTTGCAGATCCGTTGACAAAGCCTCTTCCACAATCAAAGAATGAGGCACACATGAGATCTATGGGTATTAGATACTTACATTAGTGATCATAGTGTATAGTGGGAGACTTGTGTCACAGCTATGTTTATGTACTATTAAATAAATTGTTATATGAGTAATCATTATTTACATTGGTCATCAAGTATGTGACTTGTTCGTGAAACTCTTTGTCAAAAGTAATGTTACTCTAGATGATCCCTAGTCTATATCATTATATGAGATAATGATTGCATACAGACTAGCACATGTATTAATTGATGATCACGTTTCACGGATCATAGATATGGAGATATCGAATTAATAATGTGAGCACATGTTAGTGAACATGGTGTTGGATTGACCCACTCCGAGACACTGCTGGGATTGTTATTTCCATATGTGCCATCAGTTGGTCTTGAGTGATACACCTGCTAGATCCTTAGACCTGAGATTGCCATTGTTTCTCACTATGCGTAGTTGTGTACTTTGAGACTACCAAACGCTACTCTGTATCTGGATAGTCATAAAAGTAGTCTTCGGGTATATAATGAAACATAGAATGGGATGTGTGCGGATCAAGATGGGATTTGCCCCTCCTTAATAACAGGAGAGATATCTCTGGCCCCTCGAGATAGTTGGATTTGAAAGTGCATGGCCATGCCAAGGTGATTTAAGGTTAATCACAGTGACTAAAAGTTAGTCATGGAATGAATCCACTATTTGATCGAGTAAATGGTCGAGCTATCACAAGGATGGCACGCATCTCACCTTGAGCTTGACTGGTATCGTGTGGCAAAGGGATTAGCATGCTGAATATATCTAGGTTCGGCTGATACGATCTTTATGTACATTCGTGAGTCAGTATGTCCTGCTAGGTACCTCTACTGACTTGTGGTTGGAAATGGTTTCCATTCACAACCAACTGCACATGAACCTAACGGGTCACACACTTAAGGAGTTGGAATATCGAAAACCTTGGCTAGATGATTGTCTCTAGTGCAAGTGGGAGATTGTTGGTGATGTGCCCAAGAGGCAATCATAACAATTCGGGTTGAGGCCTATTGGATATTTAATCCATAAGCAATTAGGGTACTAATGGGCCTGCGACCTAAAAGCCATTAGTACGCCTATAAATATGAGGGATAGGGTTAGGGGCTAATGATCCCACCACGTGACAGCCCTAGCCGCCACCCCTCGAAGGCCTTACACCGAGACCCTTGCCGCGCGCGCGGTGCTAGCACACCGGCGCACGGCGTTGCTCTCCGTACGTGTGGACTCCATGGAGGCGCTGCTGCTACTGTTGTGCTGATCGGCTACGACGATCGTGATCGTCTACCTGCTGCCGTGACGAGGACGAGGAGGAGACAAACGAGATCGTCTACCTCCCCTGCACTAACGCACATCTACGTTCCGCTGCGCTACGCGTCTAGTGGTAACGATCCATGACCTCTGTACTCGCATGTTCCTTGGGTGACGCGGTAGAGTTGCTAGAGTAGCGTACCACAGATAACTAACACCATCGAGGAATATTGAGCTGACGGCTCATCGCCCTACTCATGGCTTCTTCCTTCACACCATGGTGTCAGTTAGGGCAAGTGAGCACAATAGCTTTGCGACACAGTTGAAGCAACTCCGCTTCCATAGCTCCACCAACGACCACTGTTGCCTGACCGCAAGCTGGCCTTTGGCTGCCCGCAACGTAGCTCTCTGGATCAACTGCCATAGGAGTAGTCACGCCGGCAATAGGTTGGTGCAGACGTCCAGCGGTCTGTATATCTTTGGGGAGAGGTTGTGACAATAGCAGTATACTTGCTGAATAGATCACCTACAAAGAGCTTGAGGGGCATGACTCCATTTGAAGCTTGGACTGGGAGAAAACCAGTGGTCAAACACATTAGGATTTTTGGATTTGTAGCTTTTGCCAAGAAGGTTGGTCCTGGTCAAACAAAACTGTTTGACAGATCAATCACCTGTGTTCTTTTGGGATATGAGTCAGATACAAAAGCTTACAGGCTGTATGATCCTGAAGAAAAGAAGATTATTGTGTCAAGAGATGTTGTCTTTGATGAGAAAAGATCTTGGAAGTGGCAGGGAGCAGAGGGGAAAACATCATACTGTGACTCTATATTCACTGCCAGGTGAACTGAAACCACTGAAAATTATTATGAAAATGAGGAACAGAATCTTCAGGAACCAGCAACTTCCAGAACACCTCAAGCTGATCAAAATGTGCAGAACTCACCAGCTGGAGTTCAGTGGGTGACACCACCTACTGGGCAAGAAGTAGACTCTAAAGGAGTCCCTCAAAGATTCAGGCGTCAGCGATGTAGTGCATAACAGTGAGCCTTTGTAAGACTTTGAGTACAGTGGCATATGCTTGATGGCAGCAGAAGAGCCAGCCACTGTTGATCAAGCTCTGCAAGAATGAAACTGGAGGGAGGCAATGCTGACAGAGCTTGAGGCTATAGAGGAAAACAAAACCTTGGTGTTTTCAGACCTCCCACCTGGCTGCAAAGCAATTGGGCTCAAATGGGTGTTTTTAAAGTCAAGAAAGATCCAACAGACAACATAATCAAGTACGTGGCCAGATTAGTTGCCAAAGGATATGCACAATGGCAGGGGTTGGATTATGAAGAAATCTTCGCATCAGTAGCCAGATTGGAGACAGTGAGAACATTGCTTGCTCTAGCTGCAAACACAAGGTAGGAGATGTATCAACTTGATGTAAAATCAGCCTTTCTGAATGGGAAATTAGAGCAAGAGGTATGTTCAACAACCCCTGGCTTTGAAGACAAGAAGCATCAAGGCAAGGTTCTGAAACTCAACAAAGCTCTATATGGGCTTAAACAAGCTCCCAGAGCTTGGAACATTCGGCTTGATCAAGAATTAAGCAAACTTGGGTTTATCAGAAGTGAAGTTGAACATGCCTTATATAGAAGAGGGACAGGAGCAGACTTGCTAATTTTGGGAGTTTATGTCAATGACATAATAGTCAGTGGCCCAATATGAAAGAAATAGAAGCATTCAAGGAAGAAATGAAGCAGAGCTTCAGTATGACAAACTTGGGATTTCTGTCCTACTATCTTGGTATAGAGGTAAAACGAACTCAGAGTGGGATCTTCCTTAGTCAGAAAGCATATGCCCTAAAGGTGCTAGAAAATGCAAGCCTGAAGAATTGTAATGCAAGTGACACTCCTATGGAGCAAAGGCTGCATTTGAGCAGTACTAATGACAGCAGAAGATTTGATGCTGACTTTTTCAGAAGCATCATTGGGTGTCTCAGATACCTTGTCAACACAAGGCCTGACTTGGCATTTGCAGTGAAAATGACAAGCAGATTCATGCAAGGGCCCTCTGAACTGTGCTGGCTGGCAGTAAAAAGGATTCTTAGATACATAGCTGGCACCATAGATTATGGCTGCAATGATCCATGAAATTCTCTAGAGCTAGTTGGTTACAGTGATAGTGACCTAGCTGAAGACATAAATGATAGAAAAAGCACATCAGGTGTTATCTTATTTTCGGAGGAAATCTGATCACTTGGTGCTTTCAGAATCAGAAAGTGGTTGCACTTACATCGTGTGAAGCTGAATATATAGCAGCTGCCACTGCTGCTTGTCAAGGTGTGTGGCTTGTTATGAATATTGAATCTTGTATTATTGAGGAGGTCGGAGGCCTCTATAAATAGATGTACAGGGATGACAAATATACATAAATCCCCTTATGCAAAAGGGAAAATATAAAACACATCCTTATATCTCTAACACCCCCCTCAAATTCAAGGTGCGTCACGAACACTGAGTTTGGAGAGATAAAAACTATGCTGAGCTCGGTTCTGTGCCCTCGTGAAGAAATTCGCCAGCTGAAGCTTTGAAGGCACATATTGAAGATCAACAACACCGTCTTGTACCTGTGCTCGTGTATAAAAAGCATCAACACCAATATGCTTGGTAAGCTCATTCTTGACCGGATGACGAGCAATACTCATAGCACCGGTACTGTCAGATAAAAGAGGAGTCGGCATATCAACAGAAACACCAAAGTCCTCAAGCAACCACCGTAACCAAGTAACTTCTGCACTCACAGTCACGAGAGCCATAGAATGCAACTCAGCTTCTACACTCGAATGGGAAACTGTTATCTGCTTCTTAGTCTTCCAAGCAATGAGGGAACCACCAAGAAAAACACAATAGGGAGAAAGAGATCGACGATCAGAGGGATCACTAGCCCAAGTAGCATCAGAATATGCTTTGAGCTGTAAAAAGCTAGAGCGTGGAAAGAACAAGTGTCTAGAGATAGTCCCGCGAAGATAACACAACACACGAAGCAAGTGATTATAGTGGACCTGGGTGGGAGCCGAAACAAACTGACTCAGAATGTGAACAGAGTACGAGATATCAGAATGAGTGACTCCAAGATACACGAGACTCTCAACAATATGACGGTAATGAGTAGGATCATCAAGAGGCTCACCATCAGTGGCTCGAAGATGGACATTGAGTTCCATAGGAGTCTCAACAGTTCGGTGATCAGTAAGAGAAGCCTGACCAAGAAGATCCTGAATGTACATCTCCTGAGACAGATAAATTCCCTCAGAGGAGGAGGAAACCTCAATCCCAAAAAGTAGCGAAGAGAACCAAGATTAAGAAACCGCACACTGAGATGAGCCTTTACAAAGGCTATGTACTCAGAATCATCTCCGGTGATGATCATGTCATCAACATAGAGAAGAAGAAGAGTGCGGACACGAGACAAAGTGTGCAAAAAAAGCGTGGGATCATGAGCACTGGCAGAGAAACAGCAGCAGTGACGACAGACGCAAAACGCTGAAACCAAGCACGAGGAGCCTGCTTAAGGCCATAAAGAGAACGTCGAAGGCGACAAACCATACCCTCAGGAACAGAATACCCAGGTGGTGGCTGCATATAAACTTCGTCACGCAGCTCACCATTAAGAAAGGCATTCTTCACATCAAGCTGAGAGGTGGACCAATTACGAACGGAGGCCACAGCAAGCAGAGCGTGAACAGTGGTCATGTGAACGACAGGAGCAAATGTCTCATCATAGTCACGACCATGTTCCTGCTGGAAGCCACTGAAAATCAATCGAGCCTTATATCACTCAAGTGAACCATCAGAGCAAGTCTTAACCTTATAGACCCACTTACAGGTGATCGGGCGAACATGTGGGGGCAGGGCACAATTTCCCACATGCTGGTGCGCTCGAGAGCAGCAATCTCCTCAGCCATCGCATGCTTCCATTCCGGACAAGAAACAGTATCACGATACGTAGCCCGCTCAGGAAGAGCAGTAGCAGCAAAGCTAGAAGGAGACTACCGAGCATGAGGCTGGCGAGTACGACGACCACATCCAAGAGGCTGCTCAGGAGAAGAATCATGGGAAGGAGATGATCCCTCAAGAGAAGAAGGCGTATCCAGAGAGGCAAGTTGAGCTGGAGAAGCTGAGACATCAAAAGATGACTCAACTGGAGTAGACGACTCATCAGAAGAAGATGGCACATCTAAAGGAGACACAACTCGTCGAGTATAGAACTGCGTTACAGGAGCCTTCAAAGTGTAATTGGAAACCAAAGAACAAGGCTCCGAACAAGAAGGAGAGACTGTCGAACGCACACAGAGTGTGAAGGAGGTACACTAGCAACGAGAGCAACTGGAAAGAACAAGAATGAAATAGGATCAACTACAGATGCAGAAGAAGCATCATAAGAAGGACAAGGATAGAACGGACGTGTTTCATCAAAAACAACATCCTGTGAAATCCTGATCCGTCAACCAACGGGATCCCAACAACGATAATCCTTATGCTCCGAACTGTATCCTAAGAAAACACACTCAACCGACTGAGCAGTTAGCTTAGTACGCTCACGAGGTGCGAGCAGCACGTAGCACACACAACCGAAAAGACCAAGACTGATGTAATCGGGCATCTTGCTCGTAAGATGCTCAAAAGGAATCCCACCTTTAAGAGCGGACGAGGGTTGAACGTTAGTCAAGTAAGTGGCAGTAGAGACAGCCTCAGCCCAAAAATGAGGCAGAGAGAGGAAGCAATGAGAAGTGTACGTGCTGTCTCAAGTAGATGGCAATGTTTCCGCTCAGCAATGTCGTTCTGGGCATGTGCACCAAGACAGGAATATTGAGCAAGGGCACTGTCAGTACCCTACGTACCGAGTACCCCACGATACCGCAACAAGTGCAACAAAGTTCCACCCGTCAAAGTCGAAGGCCCTTGCTGGTCCCACATGTCACGTTGCACCGGACCCTCTCCCCTCATATGACTGGCTCCCGGGTTAACACATGTAAAATAAGCCTGGAACAAAACTCCCAACCAAGGGAAGCTCCAGCGACTACATGTGTACAACGGCCACGGACCTAGCCCCCGTCAGAGAGGAGCTCCGGTACTCACACGTGTACAACGACCCCAAACCTACTCTCTCGCAAGAGAAAGCTCTGGATCCGACATGTGTGGATCCTCCAGACCTTCGTCACCAACGGAAATACAAGCCAATCATGACCATTACAGACATTCAAGGATGGTTAAGGCAGTAGTTACAAGGTCTAATAATGTGTCATTAATACCATATTAATGACAAAAGATTAGTGTACTGTTAATAGTAGTAACGCTGCCATGAAGGCACGTTACCACACCATTAACTGTACTTAATACTCTTTAGACAGTGTATTAGGTCATTAAGCACGTCAGGGCCACATATCGGGTCAGGCTAGCTTTGTAACGGTCAGTCCTTAGAACTATAAAAGGGATGCACCGTGCGAGTATAGAGGGGGCTAATCCAAGCTATCGCAAACCTGACCTTAGCAAACTCATTCGCCGAATACAATCACTCAAACCCCGTGGAGTAGGTGTTACACTCAGGCGGCCCAAACCACGTAAATCTCTGAGGCCACCATCTTTATATTGATCTTGTGTCCCCTAACCGCATAAGAACCTCCGTGGGCTGCTTTTCAGCGGGTTCGGGGGAAGTGTCGTATTCCACACTTCGACATTTGGCGCGCCAGGTAGGGGGAGCAGCGTTTGTTCCAAGATCACAAGATGGTGAATTCAGCTGCTAGATCATCCAACGGCAATCATGCTGAACAACCTGCTGGAGGCAACCCCTCCAACGTTCAGCAACCAACTGGTGCCAATGCTCCGGTAGGCGCTGTAGCACCATCTATTCTGGCAAACAATGCCGGTCAACGAGATGGGGCATATGCATAGATCACTGCATTAGCAAACAACAACCCCTAGCACACGCTCATTGCCGCGCGAGCTCTTCTACAACATCCACAACCTCCAGGCGCACCCCAGGGTGCTATGGAGCAGTGAAGGGCTGATGATTAACTATCTGGTCACAGCTGCTGCTGCAGGCATCAGCAACCAAGGTCCTCCTCCATCAGGGCGAGCATCTTCACAATGACGGACCATCTATGGACGACTTGGACCACAAGCCTCTCAACAAAGGAGGTGTGCCGCCTCCCAACAGGTGACTTCGTTGCCCCCTAGGCACGACGCACCCATACCATCACCAGGATTCCGACCCATGACCTGCGGTCGGAACTGGATCGTCGTTACCGGCAACAGGACTACCGAGTCCACATTGAGCGTGCTCGTGAAAGGCGAGAGGCTCGGGACAACCCTGCTCCTCGAGGAGTAGGAGGAGGTTGTTCTGCCATGGCCATGTACTTACGTATGGTCAGGTGTCCACAGAAGTTCCGGCCTCACTTGCCGGAAAAATTCGACAGGACAGTCAACCCCGCTGAATTTTTACAAATCTACTCTACTGCCATATTGGCAGCAGAGGGTGATGAGGCTATAATGGACAATTACTTCCCGGTGGCCTTAACCGGGACTGTAAGGTCCTGGTTCATGAGTCTTCCACCCGACTCCATTAATAGTTGGGCGGAACTATGCCATCAATTCACTTCCAACTTCGGGAGCTCCTACACCCGACCCGACACTGAACTGGACCTGTTTGCTGTGAAGAAAACGTCAGGGGAATTGCTACGGTCCTTCATCCAGCAATTCTCTCAGGTATGAAACGCCATCCCATCTATCTCGAGCTCTTCTATTATCATTGCATTCAGACAGGGTGTTCGAGATAAGAAGATGATAGAGAAGCTGGCTATTAAGGAAGTTACCAACGTCACAGAGCTCTTCAGCCTAGCTGACAAATGTGCTAGGGCTGCAGAGGGCCGTGAAATGCACTTCAAGCCAGCTCCGGAGGTCAACCAGAAGTCCACCAAAACTGAAGCCGCTACCTCCGGTAGTGGCAAGAAGAAGAAGAAGCCCAACGGCAAAAAGAAATTGTCAGTTGGCGCTCTGACTGCTGCTGCTGCAGCTCCTGGAAGCCGAGGGGCCACGCCCTGAGAAGCGACCTCGTCCTTCATCAGAAGACGACAACAGTTCCAAAGCATGGTGTCTAATTCACAAGACGAATCGACACAGCTTGGAAGAGTGTCGGGAGGTCCAGAACCTTGCCGAGCGCTACAACAAGCGCCGGTAAGAAGCTCCTTTCCGTCAAAGGGAAGGAAAACAAAAAGTCGACGAAGCTCCGGCTGATGAAGAGCTAGGTTTCCAGGACCCTAAAAATGTCTTGAAAGCCGTCTACAACACTGTCGACGATGATTCCGACGCCTCTGACAACGAACATCGGAAAACCCTGAACACCATCTATGGTGGTTCTTGGGACATCATTTCTCATCGCATCCTCAAGGCAATGTGGCGGGACATGGCCATGGTAGCTCCTGCTGCTAAGGCAGAACCACATCAGAAGTGGATGGACACACCCATCATTTTTGATGCTTCGGACTGTCTTCAAAACATGATCGGGGCTGGTCAACTCCCGTTGATGGTGTCACCCACCATTAACAATATCCAAATTCACCATGTGATGGTGGATGGAGGTTCCGGGCTTAACCTCATAAGCTTCGAAGCTTTCATTAAGCTTTAGCTTCGGCCTTCGGACCTCCGTCCATCCCGTCCTTTCTCCAGAGTAGGTCCAGGAACCATCACTCCTCTTGGTTCTATGACACTCCCGGTGACCTTCGAGACCCGAGAGAACTACAGAACCGAGAAGTTGATCTTTGATGTTGCGCAGATTAGTCTGCCTTTCAATGTCATTTTAGGCAGGCCAGCTTTATACAAGTTTATGGCTGCTGCCCATTATGGTTATTTGGTGTTGAAGATGCCAACACCTACGGGCGTTCTCTGGATCTGTGGAGACCGCACCGCAGGAGTCACTGCTCAGGAAGAACTCTATGCACTTACCACAGCGCAAGAGGAAGCATCTGGAAAAAGAGCTAGCTGCAAATCCTCCAAGCATTCGCCACAAAGGCTCTACCTCTGCACCTCGTGTGCAACCAAGCGGTGATGCCGACGTTCCCGTCAAAGTCGTCCATATCGGTTCCGATGCTGCTCAGACTACCCGTATATTGGGGGGGTCCGAACAACAAATAGGAACTCGCGCTCATCACTTTCCTCCGGGCTAATGTCGACGTGTTTGTCTGGCAACCGTCACAAATGTCTGGGATCCCTAGAGAGGTGATTGAGCACAATCTAAAGATTTACCCAGACGCTCGGCCTGTACACAAGAAGCCCCGAAAACAATTAATCAAGCTACAAAACTTCATCCGACAGGAAATCAAGAAGTTGCTCGAAGCTAGATTCATTCGGGAAGTCTTCCATCCAAAATGGCTGGCAAACCCAGTTGTTGTACCCAAGGCCAGTGGGAAGCTTCGGATGTGTATCGACTACACCACCTTAAATAAGGCATGTCCAAAAGATTCATTTCCACTACCTAGAATAGACCAAATAGTGGACTCCACCTCTGGGTGTGAACTACTGTCTTTCTTAGATGCATATTCAGGATATCATCAAATCCAAATGTCTAAGGAAGATGAAGAACATACTGCCTTCATAACAGTAGATGGATTGTATTGTTATACTGCCATGCTATTTGGTCTCAAAAATGCTGCTTCAACATTTGTGCGAGCTATGTACAAAACATTTGGAGAGCTAATTAGAGACTTGGTGGAGGTGTATGTTGATGACATCGTCATGAAGATTAAAAACAAGGAATCACTCCTTGACAATTTACAAGTCATCTTCGACAAGTTGCGTACTACACGCACCAAGCTGAACCAAGACAAGTGCGCCTTCAGGGTTAGCTCCGGGAAGCTTTTGGGTTTCTTGGTGACTCATCGAGGAATCAAAGCAAATCCGGCGAAGATCAAGGCTATAAAAGAAATGCGGCCCCTAGCCCGCATTAAAGATGTCCAAAAGTTGATTGGATGTCTAGCTGCGCTTAGTCGGTTTATTTCAAGACTGGCAGAATGGGCGCTACCCTTCTTCAAACTCTTGAGGAAGTCTGGGCCATTTCATTGGTCTGAAGAAGCGGAAAAGGCGTTTCAAGAGCTGAAGCAGCTCCTCATCACACTACAAATTCTGGTAGCTCCGAACCCTGGTGAGCCTTTACTGCTTTACATTTCGGCAACTACAGAGGTTGTCATTATGGTCTTGGTCGCGGAAAGACCGGAGCCATCCCCAATTCAGGACTCTAGACCCCTCTAGGAGGGTCCAGAACTACCTGAAGGCGAGTCTGGGGACCAACCCTTAGGCACATATCCTCAAGGCGATATGTTGGAGGATCAACCTCCTTCAAACGAAGGAGTAACTGTTGCTAAACAAGAAGGTCCAGACCCCTCTGGGAGGGTCCGGGTTGATGAGGAGGAAGCTCCGGGCCCCTCCGGGAGGGTCCGAACAGTCTAGTGCCCAGTGTACTTCATCAGTGAAGTACTCCACGATGCTAGGACAAGATACATTGAGGTGCATAAACTGCTTTATGCAGTTCTCATTGCCTCAAGAAAGCTTTTTCATTACTTACAAGCCCACAAAATATCAGTGGTAACTTCTTTTCCACTACGTGCAATTTTGCATAACCCTAATTATACTGGGAATATTGCAAAGTGGGCAGCAGAGCAGGCAGAATTTGATCTAGAATTTGTGTCAAGACAAGCAATTAAAAGTCAAGTCCTGGCTGACTTTGTGGCGGAGTGGACTCCCTCTCCATCAAACCTTGGGGGCCACAGTGAGCAGAAACCAGAGCTCAAAGTTCCGGTATTCACTGAGCCTCACTGGACCCTCTACTTCGATGGCTCCGTGCAGAAGCAGGGGGCCAGAGCTGGAGTCCTTCTCCTAGCTCCGACCGGAGAGAAGGTCAAGTATATGGTACACCTTGACTTTAAGGCAACCAACAATATGGCGGAGTATGAAGCCCTCATCTATGGACTCAAGGTGGCACTATCTTATGGTGTCAAACATCTGTTGGTGAAGGGAGATTCACAACTCATCATCAAGCAAGTGAAAGGTGAATGCTCCTGTAACAATTCTCAATTAGCTACTTATCTCCTTGAAGTCCAGAGGCTTCAGAAGGACTTCGAAGTTCTGGATCTCCATCATGTTCAGCGCCTTCATAACTTCGAAGCCGATGAAATCTCGACGAAAGCCTCAACCAGAGCTCCGACCTCTGATAGAATCTTCGTCCGAAGGTTATCAAAACCAACAGCTCAACCTGCCGAACTGAGTGAAGGGGTCGAGACCAGCACCGCGAAGTGGGCAGTCCCGGTGGCCCTGTTACCATGGCATTCACCAAGGGTCGTAGGTGCTGTCGAAAGCTCCGAGCAACCCAGCACGCAAGACTCAGAAGCTCAAGTTAGCTCCGATGCATGGATCTCAGAGATCCGGAGCTACTTCAAAGACAATATCCTTCATGAAGACAGTGTAACCGCTGACCGGATTGTCAGATTGGCTAAAAGATACATGTTGGTAGAAGGGGATCTCTACTGACGCGGTGCCAATGGCATCCTAATGCAGTGCATTGCAAGGGAAGAAGGCTGCGATCTCCTCGCGGAAATCCATGGAGGCGAGTACGGGAATCACACATCTTCTCGCACACTGGTCGGTAAAGCCTTCCGACATGGCTTTTACTGGCCTACAACACTCCAGGATGCGGTTGAGCTAGTGAAGAAATGTGAAGCATGTCAGTTCCATGCAAAACAAATTCATACACTAACTCAATCACTATAAATGATACCTCCTACATGGCCATTCACTGTGTGGGGCATGGATATCTTGGGACCTTTCCCAAAAGCCGTCGGAGGTTACAGGTTCATATATGTCGCCATCGACAAGTTCACCAAGTGGCCGGAAGCAACTCCAGTAGTAACAATAAACAAACAATCAGCAATCAAGTTCTTGAAGTCCATTATATGCAGATTTGGAGTTCCAAACAAAGTCATAACTGACAACAAAACTCAATTCACAAGTACTGCATTCCAAGAATATAGCGAAGACCTCAGCATTCAACTTAGCTATGCTTCAGTAGCTCATCCAGCAAGCAATGGTCAAGCCGAGAGAGCAAATGCAGAAATCTTAAAAGGACTCAAGACGTGCACATATGAGCGTTTGAAAAAGCTCGGAGCTAACTGGATTGAAGAGCTTCCATCCACACTTTGGGCGAATAGGACAACACCTAATCGGTCAACTGGGGAGACTCCATTTTTCCTGGTGTACGGAGCTGAAGCAGTCCTTCCTCCGGAGATCACCTTGGGGTCCCTCCGGGTACGGACCTTCGACGAAGCCACGCGGGACCAGCTCCAACGTGAAGACCTTGACCTCGTTGATGAGGGAAGGTGCCGAGCAGCTGTTTGAAATGCACGTTATCGCCAAACCGCTCCGGCGCTACCATCAAAGGCACGTGCGTGACCTACAACTCGAAGAAGGTGACCTGGTGCTCTGGAAGATACTAACTCATGAAGGGATGAACAAACTTTCCCCCAGCTGGGAGGGTCCTTTCCGAGTTATTAAAGTATCCCAACCAGGCTGTGTTCGCTTTGCAACTGAGGATGAGATACCACTCCCTAATCCTTGGAACATCGAGCACCTCCGTAAGTTTTATGCTTAGAATCACGGAGGTGAGTCTGTAATTACACAATTCATGTTATAGAGTCATTATACAGAGTTGAGCAGGTCCTCCGGGAGAACATCCGGACCCCTCCGGGAGGGTCTGAAAAGTTCAAGTAACACTTGACACAGTCGCAGTACTAAAAGTGTAACTACTTGCTCTGGGCTAGCACAAGATGTATAGCACATTTAACTTGGTCCAGCACACTAAGTGTGTCCTTGTCTCCCCTGTAATCCGTACCTATAATGAAAATCATTGTTGTGTGAAAACAGACTCCACGTGCATTTACTTTTTGTGTAAGGCTCAATATGTCAAATTATTTTTACCCCGCTTGTCTATAATGAAGTTGTGCAAATCTTTTTGAATTTTGTTCCAAGTACTTCACATGCATTACAAGCCTTGTTGATTGTCTTTTTGGATCTTAACACTGCCGCATAGTCTACTTGCATGAACGCCAAGCCAACCTAGGTCCAGAGTGTGCTATCGACTTAGTCTGGTCCTGCACACTAAGTACGCCACTCTACCTACACCCCGGCAGGCCTCAGTAGGGTTTTTTTCTAAAAAGGCACGTAGATATAGAAAGATTCTATCAAAACGCTTGTTACCACATTGAGTTTCTTCGAATCTAAAAGTTCAAATAAGAATAATAAGTCACAACAATTTATAGATAAGAGGACGAATTTTACTTTTTCTCTAGCCTTTATTGTGCAGGAAAAGCAAAAATTCATAGTAATGGTGGACAACACCGGAGCTACTAAGCTCCGACATCTCCCAAGATAGGTCCGCCGTCAATATCTAATATGTTGATGCCGGAGTTACCAAGCTCCGACCCTTGCATGGGGCCTGTCTTCGATGCTTCGAAATTGAATACTTCAACATACTGTCGTAACCTTTGGTACATGTACACATCTCAACTGTACACATGTACCAGGGGGCCAACAAGACATGACACGGTATATTGAAGACAAAGTGAAATTCAAGGCAAAAAGGAGGATTCATTAATCAGAAGAACTGGATTACAAAATTGAGATTACAAGGGACAAAGGGAGAAAAGTCCTAGCTACTGGAAAATCTAGGTCCTGTGGAAAAATGAAGCAACCTTCTCAGTAGCTTCTTGAACACTAGCCCTGGCGACATCTTCCTCCTCGCGATGATTCCTTCAAAAACTGGATCAAGGGAGAACTGGGGGTCTCAGCTCTGATAACATTCCAAGACATACTCGGTGATGTTCTTGGCCAAGGACTTACCCTCCGTCTCCAGTTGATCGGCGATGACGTCACCCATCACGTCGAGTTTGCTGCCAATAGAGCTAAGTGCCGCCAGCGTCTGGTCAAGCTCCTGCACTGGGTTCTCTGGGTGTACTGGACTGAACCCAAGGGGCACGAGGGCCCTGTCTGCACACCCAGGAAGTCCTAAACCATCAGGGACTCAGTTCCCTTGGAGCTCCGCAGCTCCTCCAATGACCTCCGAGCGGTTGTAAGATCCGAGCTTTCACGAGCAAGTCGCTCAGCCAGCTTGGCATGCTGCTGCTTGACCTCAGCAACTTGCTTCTCCTGGTCGGCCAGCTCCGTCTCCCGGAGGTGAATGTGGTTCCTCCTCTCAGTTAGGTCCTTCTCCCTACCTTTGACTCTCTCCTCCCTAGCGGCAATGTCAGACCCCCTTTTCGAGAGCTCTTGCCTTACCTCCAAGTTCTTCTTTGTCTCTTCCTCCTTCCATAGATCCAGCTTTTTGCTGCAATCCACCAAATTTTTCTCACCCAGGGCCAACTTTTGGGTGACCTCTGCTTCCCTCCTCACCACATCCTCCTGCTGCCCCAGGAGTTTTTTCTCCCTTGCCTCCAGGTCCGCTCGACGCTTCATGAGAGTTTCATTCAACTCTGCAAGCTCTTCGTAACGCTCGTCAGCAGCGTCATGTCTCTCTTTAACTTGCTCTAGAATTTCTCTGGAGTTAGCATCGAGCGCCCTGATGGCGGCCTCCTTCTCCTCCATCAACTTGTCTCAGTACTCTAACCAGGCCTTCTCCCCTTGTATCCATTCCTTCTGGTTAGCCAGCCTTGTCTGAGCAAGCTTGGTCTCAAAATGGAGTCTGCTGCGCCAACGCCTTAAGGTGTTGTGCTCCTCCTCCAAAGCTTTGCTCTCATGGTCGAAAGCTATCTAGACCTGTCAAAGGCTTGAGCAAGCGTTTTCTATGGACAATGCCAGAGGGATATGTTCTGGGCCTGCCGGGATCATTTCTGCAGGTTCAAGCGGGTTCTCTGTAACAAAAATGGGGTCCCACTCTACAATAGTGGTCCCCTGTACTCCTGCGGCGCTGGGACCGCTCTCCTGGAGCCCTTTAGTGGCAGCAAAAGAACCCACAGGGGGGAACTTCTGCCTCTGGAGCAGGTGAAGGCACCACTTCCGGGTCTTCAGTCGACGGCTCCGATGTTGAAGGACCTGTCCCCGGCCCTGCGAGCTGCTCTGGCTCCAGTGCTGGTATCTCCGGGACCACTACTTTTGGAGCAGCAACAGGAGCTTCAATTGGGGCCTCGACCTCCACTGGTTCAGGCCCCGGTGCGGCGACCACCTCCGGCACAGCCGCCGGACCTTTTACTACCTCCAGCACAATTGCTGTACCTCCAACCTCCTCCGGTTCAGCAGCCAGACCATCTACAACTTCTGACTCTCCCGCCGGATCTTCAACCGTTCTCGACACAAGGGCTGGAACCTCGATAATCCCCGACTCAACAGCCGGGACTTCAGTTGCCTCTGGCTCAACAGCCAGGGCTTCGGCAACTTCTGGTTCGGAAGCCGGAACTTCTGGCGTCGCCAGTGATGGAGCACTAGACTCTACTACTAGGGGCACCTCTTCAACTTCCCTCCTGTGATCCGGCGCTACCACATGAGCTTCAGGTGAGGACTCCGAGTCCAGGCTCACGACAGCTGGCACCGGAGCTACCGCGGCTTTCACCTCTGCTTGACGAGGAGGCTCAACAATCGAAGCCGAAGCTTCGACAGGTGCAGCCCCAGCCGTTGCAACAGGCATTGAAGCTTTGGGTCCCTTCTTCGATATCCTAAAAATAAAGGGAAGAGAAGATTAAAGACATATCCAAAAGCAAGATTAACATTTCAGAGTGAGCAATCAGTTCTTACCTTGGGATGCTACCACCCCAATCGCCTTGGAACCTGTTCTTCAGAGACCCGGGGCTAGAGCCCACCAAGTGTGGTGATGCAACTGCTTCGGACCTCAGTTGAGGAACACTCGCAGCCGCCGTAGTTCTTTCGGCAGGATCTTCCCTTCGCCGGGAAGAACCCCCAGACTTGGAGCCTCTAGCCGGCACTGCAGCCAGAGTCGACTGCCCGAAACTTACGCGTCTCGAAGACGTTTGCATCAGAGCAGGAGTAGTAGCAGAAGACCTCACCCTCCGGGAGGAAGCAACCGTCGTGGAAGGAGCAGGCCTGACGGACTTCCCGTCAGCGTGCTTCAACTTCCTCTTCCAGCTGGAAGGCTCAGCCGGCTCTTTGCCCTTGCCTTTGACGAAGTCTTCAGTCCTTTGGATTGGGGCGGGGGTAGGACCACCCTCGGAAGCTCCGGGGATCGCCAATCTGGTGGTCAAAAGCCTTTCCACCTCACCAAGATCATCAAGCGCCGGCATACTCCTCCGGAGCTCCCTGCTGAACTACGCCTCCATGTTCAGAGGGAGGAAAGATGCCAACAGAGTTAAGTCGTCACCTTCGACATCAATTCCATGCTGGAACTACTTGAGATGAACTCCAAAGTTGCGCCATCTAAGTTGGATTTCATACCAATTTCAATCTGGTCTTCATCCATCACGCGGTTGAGGGCCCACGTAAGCTTCTCCCTCATCTTCAGCAGAGCCCACCTGTTGACCAGGAAATTGCAGAAGACTGTCTGGGGGGTCACTCCACCTTCCACGCATTCGTGGATCCTTGTCAAGGCAGGGTTGAAGGCCTCTGACAGCACTGGAACCACACTCCATGCATCAGTGTCAACATTTGGGAGACCTTCGGGCAGCTCCAACTTCTCGTGCTCCTCTGTCGTGACGATTATCCAATCTTTATTCCAGTCGTCTCACTTGCCGGAAGGAAACGACCTCAAGTATTTGAAGGGGAATTTCTTGCGCTTCACAAAATAGTAGAAGCCAAGAAATTTGGACCCCTTTCCGGTGGTGTGGATGGTGAAGAAAGTGCGGAAGAGCTCGATGCAGGGGAGAATAACCACCCACATCTCGCAGAAGTGGACAAATGTCGACACAAGAAGAAGAGAATGGGGGACAAGGTGGTACAGTTGCAGACCATAGAAATCCAGCAACATCAAATGGAAAGTTGAGAAAGGTGGGATCGACCCCACCATGGCGTACGCAGAGAAGTACACCATGTCGTCGTCGTGTTCCTTCTTGAATGGGAGCTTGCCGGCGCGGACCAAATGGTTGAAGGAGTCGCTGGACCACCCCATGTAGGTCCGGACCTTCTTCAGATCATCATCGCTCTTGAGGCGGCTCTTAGGGAGACCGAACTCCATCGCGGCAAAGTGGAGCAAAAGATGGAATGTTAGGCTCAGTTTGGGAGGCTCTGAGCGCAAAGATGATCAAAGGCGTAAAGAGTCCTCAACGCGTGCGCACTTTCCTTCTTAAGTAAGCCTCTGCGACGCTTGGTTGGAAACCGCAATGAGATCAAGAGTACTTTTCCAAAGTCTACCCCATCAATGACGAGTGGGCCTGGGGCCACCCCGACTTATAGATCGAGGTCCTTACCCAAGGCCAACCGTTGCCATGATGAGCGGCGGGAAACCCAGAGTCGGCGCTCTGACAGGGCGCACGGAACCGATACGGTTTTCGTATTGGGAACCGGCGACCTTCAATTGCGTGAGATCCGCACTCAAAGATCTCATCTGCCGTATTCATGTCAAGCCACGCATCGAAGGTTCACCCCCCAACCGCCACTCTATCGGCGCACCAGAGGACTTTTTGAAAATCGAAGTGTGGGAATCGAGAAGGGCCCCACCTCCGGCAGAACAACTTAATCCAAGGGGTTTCTCCCAGAGGTGGGCCTGGGGGCCACTGTCGGTACCCTACGTACCGGATACCCCACAATACCGCAACAAGAGCAAGAAAGTTCCACCCGTCAGAGTCGAAGGCCCTTGCTGGTCCCACATGACACGTTGCACCGGACCCACTCCCCTCACATGACTGGCTCCCGGGTTAACACGTGTAAAATAAGTCCGGAACAAAACTCCAACCCAAGGGAAGCTTCGACTACTACACGTGTACAACGGCCTCGAACCTAGCCCACGTCACGAAGGAGCTATGGTACTGACACGTGTACAGCGACCTCGGACCTACTCTCCCGCAATGGAAAGCTCCGGATCCGACACGTGTGGAGCCTCCGGACCTTCGTCACTAACGGAAATACAAGAAGATCATGACCATTACAAACATTCAAGGATGGTTAAGATGGCAGTTACAAGGTCTAATAATGTGTCATTAATACCATATTAATGACACACGATCAGTGTACTGTTAATATTAGTAACGCTGCCATGAAGGCACGTTACCACACCACTAACTGTACTTAATACTCTTTAGACTGTGTATTAGGTCATTAAGCACGCCAGGGCCACATGTCGGGCCAGGCTAGCTTTGTAACAGTCAGTGCTTAAAACTATAAAAGGGCTGCACCGCACGAGTATAGAGGGGGCCGATCCAAGCTATCGCAACCTGACCTTAGCGAACTCATTCGCCGAATACAATCACTCAAACCCCATGGAGTAGGGTGTTATGCTCAGGCAGCCCGAACCACGTAAATCTCCGATGCCACCATCTTGATATTGATCTTGTGTCCCCTAACCACATAAGAACCTCCGCGGGCTGCTTTTCAGCGGGTCCGGGGGAAGTGTCGTATTCCACACTTCGACAGGTACCTTGCTCAGAAAGAAAGTCCCGAAGAGCATAAGACAAGTACTCACCAGCAGGGTCAACACAAAAGACATGGATAGGAGTGTCAATATGAGTGCGGACCATAGCTGAAAAGACTTATAGATAAACAATGCATCACTATGATGTTTCATGAAGTAAAACCATGTGTGGCGAGAAAATCATCTATAAAAATGATAAAGTACTGATGCCCTCCTTTGGAAACAAAAGGAGCAGGACCCAAGACATCTGAATGAACAAGGTCAATGTAAAATCCCACTTTTTCCTTTTATGTGAAGTTCAACTACAAGTGGTTTATCAAACATAGTGGTTTATTGGGCCCTGCCAAAAAGATTCAAATCCAAGGCTCCAAATTTTTCCTTGTTCTCTTAAATATCTAAATAGCTTCTCAGAAAATTTTCAAGATTTTTGAAGTACATCTTCCATTTGTTTGGACACGTACAAAGGGTTCATTTTGCATCGACATCAAATTTAGATTTACACTAAACTTTGCCCAAATCAACCCCCAATTCTTCCTGAGGCCTTTTATGGTTCAGGGGACTTCGTTTCAAAGTTTGGAGATTTATGGACCTCAGATACTATTTATTTCAATAAGGTTTATACCCATATTTGAATTCAAATTTGAATTTAGATTTGATGCAAACTATGTCCAAATTGAAATCTGATTGCAGAATTGGATTCCCCATATTTTTCTTAGCCTACCTGTATTTTGGGAATTTTTTGACAATGTTTAAGCTAGAATTTAGAGGAAGGGATAAGGGAGAGAGGTGGGGCCCACAAGTCAGTCGGTGAAACTGTTTCACCGCCTCTGTTTTCTTTCCCCGGGCGACACCGCGATGCTGCATGCCGCCAGCGTGCCGTCGGCCGTCGGTCGCCTCCAGCTGCCCCCCTGCGTCCTTATCTACCGCGGTGAAGGCTATAAAGCCACCCCCCGTCGGCCGAAGTCCATCACCCATTCACTTTTCACCGCGCTGCTCCATTTCATCGCCGCCGCGATCACCCCCGTGCCGCTCGATGCCGCACAGCCTCGCCATCGATACAAGCATCGTCATCCTCTACGGTTGTAAAAGCCCGCATTTCAGTAAAGCCAGAACACGAAAATGCGAACTTAAATTTTTTTTTGAAAGTGGACTTGGAAATCCAAACTCACATGAACCATATGAGTTAACCCATGTTCACTAAAAATAGGAACTTGTTAAATTTTTACATATAGAACATAGTTGCTAATGTATTTGGGACTTAAGGGGTAAAATCCTTAATTTCCAAGTATTCCCGATTTCAATAAAAAATTAAAAGAGAAAAGAAAACAAAATAGAGAGAACGAAAAAGGAATTATTCCAACCCTAAAATGGGACATCCAAAAATATTCAAATCGCATGCCGTAAATTCTTCCATGACCTTCTAATATTCCAAATAGACTCTCGGTAAAGTTTCAAAACTTTTGAAGCACGCTTCCCATTTATTGGACACGTACTGAGAGTTTAATCAACGTCGACTTCCAATTTAAACTTTGTGCTCAACCTTGTCCAAATCAACTCCAAATTTTTCCTGAGGTCCCTTATGGTTCAAAAAGGTTAACTTCAAAGTTTCAGGATTTTTGAACCTAATCTACTATTTATTTCCTTGAGTCAAGTATCACCACTTGAATTCAAATTCAAACCTGAGTTCAAATTCAACTTGCTCAGTTTTGAAATCTGATTGCACCATAAAATTCTCCACATTTTATTTAGTCATTGGGCCAAAGTTGAATATTTTTGAAGCATCTCTGCTAGCTCCATTTGAATTTTGAAAAGAGAAGGGAGAAGAGAGTGGGACCCACATGTCATACTTATCCTCAGTACTAGGAAAAAGTGGTCCCCACCTGGCAGGTCGGCACTGGCTTCCTCTTTCCTCCCCTGCCTCCACGCAACCGCATGCAGCGCCACCCGACGTTTTCCCCGTTCCTTATCACCGCGCCATCTCCTCTGCTCCAGCTTGCCCCCCCCACGGCACCTCGCCTCTCCCAGGCGCGCCGCTCGCGCCCAGGCCGCCACCGCCCTAGCTGCCCACGGCGAGGCTTCGCCCCGCGCCCGACCGCAGCGCCGAGCGCTCCCACGCCCGACCTCCCGGTCGCCGCGACGTCGCCCCCGCCAGCTCGCGCGTCCGCCAGGCCCGCGCGCCACCTCCCTTCACCGCCTGCACCGCCGCCGACACCGGCGCTCCACCTCCCCGTGCCGCGCGCTCAGTCCGCCCCGCCGGCCGCCTCCTCGCCTCCGGCCACAGGTCCGCGCCCCACTGGCCGCCCCTGCACTGCTCCTCCGACGCGCGCCCTCCTCGCCTGGCCGCGTCCCTCCAACCCTAGCGCGGCCGCCATGGAGTTCCCCGCCGTCCACCTACCATTGCTGAGCGCCGACGTCTGTGCGCTTTCCCCGAGCTGCTCTATCATCGGCCCTCCTACCTCATGTCCACGGCGCCCCCAGCAGCATCGCCGCCCATGCTGCAAGTCGCCGCCAGCGCCTCAACCCTGAGCGCTGAAGCGCCAGCGCCGCCCCCACATCGGCGCCGACTCACCCCGGTCGTGCCTCTCCCCGCCCGGACGAGCTGCTCCGTCGCCGTGCCTCCTTGTCACCCAGCCGCATCGCCCCGCCTGCTGCTCGCCAGTCGCGCTCCCACGGCCGAACTCGTCGCCGACCTACTCCTGCCGCTGCTGCCATGCCATGCCATGCCACGCCGGCCGACCACTCGCCGCCCAGGCCCGCTGTCCGCGCCTTGGCCACACTTCCCATGTGCCGTTTCGGATGTCATCGTCGACTTGTTGTCGTCACAGTGTTCTTCTCACGAGCCATGTCCAAGCAGTGTTGGGAGTGGTGGATGTGATTCACAAGATGCAGGAACACGTGAAAGACACACCGGCATCGACAACTGGTCCAAGGTTGGCTCCGATTTTGCAAGATTCATTGGATCAGTGACTGTAGCCTAGGTGTTCGATGAAATGGTTACATGGCGAAACTAAGTGTGTTGCTGTTCAATGTTGGTCTATGGATGTAGGTCTGTTGTGGTGTGGCAAATCGACCAAGATAAGTGCCAAGATGCCCTTTGAATGGTGATGAAGCGACGGAAATCAAGTGCACACCCTAGTTGTTCGGCGAAATGCCTACAAGGTGAGCCTTGCACTGAAATATCTTGCTTGATGTCACCGACGTCCGTTCGTCGTGATCGCTAAGGTTACTCATGTGTCGTCAAGTCGTACGTCCAGTTTTCGCATTGACATCATTCCTATAGGAGTCCCTAAGTTGACCTCTTTTGTCGTTTGTATCACGTCGGCCTGTCCGTGCGTGCTCGTGATGCTTCACCATGAGCCGTGTCGACGTCGTTGACCATATGACGTCGTCGTGATGCTCTGAGTCGTTATCGTGTCCTGGCATCGAGATGAAGGATGTCTGTAACGTACATGATGCTGGAACACAACCACGACACAACAGTCGGCGGTCGTTTAGCCAAATTAGGTTTAGTCGAGGCAAGACTCGTCGAGTCCTGGGTGTAGCCAGGGTGCTCGATGAAATGACTTCTAGGTCAAACCAAGTGGTTCGGTGATCACCGATGACCTGGGGTAAAGGTATGCAAGAACGTTGCGACCAACAAGGAGAACTAGACCAAGGGAAACCTTGGACAAGAGTTCCTTGGTTGTGTCGGGGATGTTCCCTAACCGATCACAGGATTGGTTAACTTGGTGTACCACTTCATCGACGGCAGGTTCGTCGAGTTGCTTGCCGACGATCGAGTCGACATCACTAGCCTTAAGACTTACAAGGTGGTGTTCGACATTTTCCGCTCACCCCATTGACGAGTCCGGGTTGATGTGGACGTCGCTAAGACGATCTTCTCAAGATGGCAAAGCATGCCTTCACGGTAATGTCTCGCATCATGTTTAAGTCCCAAGAGCTTACCGAGCTCACCTGGACAAGCTTGCGGGAGACACTACATTAGTGTCGTCGTGTAAGCACTTGAACGATGCTCAAGAAGCTTGCCGTAGAAACTACTTTACCAAAAAGTCATTTCAATGTTGTCTGGGTACTCACGTCAGGTTAACAAGCCTCGTTATGACATCTTAAGTCCAAAGAATGTTGACCTCACTTCACTCCCAAGTGTCGCTAGAGTTTCACCCTGGTTCATCCTTATCAGAACCCTGCAACCACCCTTGTCCCGTAATAAGGTTTACTCCTTAACGAGTTTGTGTAACTTCATTGGTCGACTTCTAAGTCACAACCTCTTATTGCACAGTTCACTCATGCCTTAAGGCTTTCAATGCTCCATCTTGATCGCCTAGTCTTCCTTACATCACACAGTCCAATAATGCTTCTTCACCATTCTACCTTATCACTCTTTGAGCGGCATAGCTCCAAGTGTCGAGTGCTAAATTGTGATGTGTCATTACATTGCACCTTTCAGTGCTTATCTCGACACTACTATGCCACCTTGACTCTTAGGTCATCCTTACACTACCAGTCCAACACTTCCACACCATTCAGCTGCATTGTCCTTGAGTGGCATAGCGTCGAGTGTTGAGTACCAAGTTGCAATGTGTGCTTACATTGCACCTTTCAATTCACATCTCGATACTACTATAACCACTTGACTCCATCCTTTGTTCATTCACACAACAGAGGCATATATGTCCTTCCTGGTCAAACTCCTCGTCCTTAGAGTTTACACAACCCCGTGGAGTCTATTCTTAAATTACTTAATTACTTATATGCATATCATGTCGATAGGAACGTGCTGATAGGTGATCGACAAGAAACTTTGCTTGGAGGAGAAGGCCAAGGTGTTTCCACTGAAGTTCCATGGCAGGTTCTCCGGAGGAAGACCAAGCCCTAACAATTGACATTTATTCGAGTCGCAAACTAAGGCAAGCCCCAGTTTGCATTTAAGTCGTTTATAAAATTTTACTTTATCACTATGATGATTAGCATATGAAATGTGCATTACATTTAGGATGATTTATACTCCACTTGCATGGCCAAAAATCCCAGGGATTGTTTGGAACGAGTTACAATTTGACATGTAGTAACTGCTTTGCTAATGCATAGGAAATCCGGTAGAAGTCGAGTAGTTGGAATCTACTCGCGAGAGATGTAGGACATATCTCACAGGATTGGTTAGATAGAAAATGGATTAATATAATGAAGTTGAGAACGGGCAGGGAATGGATAGGAAGCGGCGAGAATTGAGTCTCAGTCGCATAGCCCTGCTTGTGTCGATTAAGGCCTGCTTCGTGTGCGGCCCCGGTGAACAAGCTTGACTTGTACCGGCAACATAATGGACATATGGAATCCAATAAACTGACGTAGCTTGGTCACTTGGGTGTTGAGGCATACCTTTCCGTTTTATAGGTGTGGGTTGAGGGCAGCAAGGTGTAAATCCGCTGGTGGGCACGTCAGAGTACGCCCCACGCAGGGACCTCCTGCTCGTGACGGATCGACCGGTTCGGCATTTGAGTGTCTCGCGAAAGGTGGCCATATACGCCTAGTACTGAAGTGTTATGTAGGTACGGGTGTGCTCGTTGACACTTCCGAACGACGTATGTGTCATGTTGTCCGGGTGTGTCCTGATTGCAATCACTGTCCCTCGCAGTAATAGAGTACCACTTGTTCACTGAGTTGTGACGTAGTAAATACTAAAGAAGCTAGAAAATCATATTGTATTGAATTATAGTTACTTTGCAACCTTGTATGATTTAGAGATAGTACAATTAAAAGTTTACAGTTTCCCCATACTTTAGCTGTAATAGCATTACGTGCTTTGGGCATGTCATATCATCGGCAAAGTGTTTCTTGTTTGATTGTGCAGTCTATGATGTGCCGTGCCCGAAGAATGTCGTTTGCTACTTAAAACATGATTATAAGGATCCACTTGTAGGCGAGTCTATTTATGCTATTCCTTACCTATGTGTAGTGTCCCCTTTTGCATATGTCTAGTGAGACGGGTTAGTCTTGCTGAGCCTTATGCTCACGTTTACGCTTTAATGATTTTTGCAGGTATTAGTTTTATTTCTGCTGTTCAGGTTGTACATGAGACTCGAGGTGTCGATATAAATCTCATGTGAGCCACACCGCTGCTGAATGTTCTTCATGTTGCTAGTGAGAAGTGTCCTAGGGCATGGACGTCTTCTCTCCTGCTTAGTTAGGTGAGATTATGAGTATATATTTTCTGCTGCATGTGTACTTCTGTGGTACACTCTTTTGTAAACTCTTTTTATTATGAAATGAAAACTTTATATGTTTTGGTATCCTTTTTGTGTGTGTTGTTAGGTGCCGCATCGCACGACACCACCCAATGAGATCCTCTGATGTGTGGACTCCGGTCCCCACAACGGTCTATAGCAAAAAGGTGCGCAACGACCTCGTGCAGCTTCTAGTTAAGGTTAATTCCTATCGTGCATTCTAGCTCCTGTATTCCTTAAAATCCCGAAGCGCTTTTATAACGTTGAGGCTAGGTCGTCGATTTAATTCCGATTGTATGCACAAAATCTCTTTGATCCAGTTAGATGACATGATCTATGTAGCCTAGCGCACATTCCCTCCAAAAATCAGAAAGAACCATCGACTAATTAGCAAGTTCTTCGAGTTTTCCCCTTCCTCCATTGTTAGAGCTCGGTTCACCGTCGTCTTCGGTATTGCCGGCTATGGCACGAGCTCTAGACCCTCCTAAGACCTTTCCATGCATCCACGATGCTTCCCGAGCTTTCAAACGAGAGATTTAGCTAGGGAATCGAGGGTCTCCACTTCACCGAAACCCTAACACCCGCCGCCGCCGTCAGGAATGGTTTTCCGGTCACCCCTCGCCGTCGGGAGTTGGTCCATCGTGTTTCCCGTGCGAAAATACGGTAGAGCGGCGAGCCCCGAGACCTCCGTGGGCCGGAAGCTATCGCCGGCAAAAGCACCGCCGCGCGCCGGTGAGAACGCTGCCACCCGAGCGGTGGACCGAGGTTGAAGACGACCGGGTTCGCGGGTCCCACTTGCCAGCAAGTGAAAAAGGCACTGGATTAGTCTATGGCTAGGGATTTAGTGCAGCCACGTGGGAATCTTTATAACCCCTGGTGTGGCTAGCCCCTGATTGGATGATTTTAAATCTAGTGGGCCCTGGCGCCAAATTTAAAAGTTGAAATTTCCCCTTTGGTGCAGAACCATTTCCAAAGTTTAAAAATCAATAGCTCTCTGTAGAATGCTCCAAAAATATTCGAACAAATTTTGTTTGAAAGCCCTTGAGCTCTAGTTTCTATCAGTGCCAATTAGGTGCTGTGAAACTCACAGTTAAATTCTGTATAAAACAATCTTCCCAAATGCAAATGCAATTATTACAGATGAAATTTGCACTGGAAAAATCCCAAAAATTCACATAAAATGCACAGTCCTGTTCTGCAGTACCAGAAAATGTTTGGGAGCCATTGAACTTATTTAACCTTCTGTATAGTTCAATTACTTTTTTCAGTTATTGAATTTTTACAGATGTTCAGTTGCTTTATTATGTCCCAAATTTGGACTGAACCTTCCCCTAGTCATATACTAGTTCCTGTGAAAATCTTGGATTTAATTGACCTAATATCGTAGTCCTAATTCAGTTACAAACTGAATACTTATTTAAAAGCTAAAAATTCAACTATAAGATAAATCCAAAAATTCATGCCAACTTAGAAATTCAATAACTCCTTCACCAAAGCTTAGAAATTTATGAAACAAATTTTGATAGAACCAGGATAACTTCCTCTATCATGGTTATCAACTGGCAGCTATGTTCAAGCTACAGTTTCTTCTTTAAAATTCTTGGAAGTTTAATACTTGCCATAATTTTAGAGACAACAATATACTTTGATCATCTCCTGTTCTTTGCAAGAGCTTCTATCATATTCCCTAGTATCTACCATCAAAGTTACAAAGCCAATTAAGGTCCCTATCATATAATGATCACCATAGATTAAATTATGGTCTTGGTAATAATTATTTTTCAAAGTCATTCATATACATGTTATATGCATATCGTATAGTGACCAAAGTCGAGGGGGAACTAGAAGCCTTGGAAGAGCACCTTCCAGATATTAACCCCGACTCTGACCTGCAACCAGGCAAGCCCCGGTTTGCATTTAAGTTGTTTATAAAATTTTGCTTTATCACTATGATGAGTAGTATATGAATTGTGCATTACGTTTAGGATGATTGAAAACTCCAGATGCATGACCCAAAAATCCAATTGCTTAACTGGATAGGTTAATCACTCAACGTGTAGAATTGCTATGCTAATGTAGTAGGTAAACCGGTAGAAGTCGAGTAGTTGGAATCTACTCGCGAGATAGAAATTTACACGCATCTATACTGGGATAACATTTATAGAAAATAACTATTACATCTAAAACTTGAGAATGGTCAGAGATGGATAGGAAGCGACAAGACGTGGTCTTGGTCGCGTAGCTCTAACTGGTCAGTTAAGGCCCGTCTGTATGCGACCCCTTCGGACAAGCTCGAATTGTACCGACGACATAATGGACATATGGAATCCAGTAAACTAATGTAACTCGATAACTGGGGTGTCGAGGCCCATTAACTCACCATCGATAGGGGTGGGTTGAGGAAGTAAGGTGTAAATCGGTCGGCGGACACATGAGGTGTTCCGTGTGGAGATCTTCTGTTTGCGGCGGCGAGATGGGCTCGGCGTTCGGGTTTCTTGTGAAAGGTGGCCATATACGCCTAGTACTGAAGTGTTATGTAGGTATAGGTGTACTCGCTGACACTTCCGAACGACGTATGCGTCGTGTTGTCCGGGTGTGTCCTGATTGCAATCACCGTCCCTCGCGGTAATAGAGTACCACTTGTTCACTGCGCCGTGACATAGTAAATACTAAAGAAGTAAGAAAAATATATTGTATTGAATTATAATTGCTTTGCAACCTTGTATGATTTAGAGATAGTCACATTAAAGTTTACAGTTTCCCCATACTTTAGCTGTAATAGCATTATATGCTCTGGGCATGTCATATCATCGGCAAAGCGTTTCTTGTCTGATTTTGGAGTCCATGATGTGCCGTGCCTTGAGAATTTCATTTGCTATTGAAAACCTGATCATAAGGATCCAATTGTAGGCAAGTCGTTTATGCTTCACCTTACTTATGCTTAGTGTCCACCCTTGCATATGTCTAGTGAGACGGGTTAGTCTTACTGATCCTTATGCTCACGTTTGCAGTTAACAAGTTTTTGCAGGTTATCAAATTGATGAAGGGTTTGATGATGAGGCTGCACCCCCTCCAGGGTATACAGCCCGAATGGAAACCCTGCACACCGCCGTGAGTTGCGTGTTGCTAGTGCGAAGTATCCAGGACATGGATAACTTTGCTTTTGCATAGCTAGTGCTGAGAGCTATGATATATATATATATATATATATATATATATATATATATATATATATATTTCCTTCCGCTAGTATTGTAAAAACTTCTGCTGTAAGATAAATAAAAGACTTCGTCTTGTATTTTCTTCTCGTTCTGTTCTTGTATACTGTTGGGTGTCGCATCGCACGACGCCACCCAATGAGATCATCGGATGTCGGGATTCCGGTCCCCGCAGACATGGTATCAGAGCATCATTGGGAACAGTGTACTTGAAAAGAACATATTTTTTTAAAAAAAATTAGGATCTGAGTGAGGAATTAGCTATATGCCCTTATAAGGAGTATTATTAGTATAAGATATAAAGGTGGTAAACTAACTATGTGTTATTATATTCTGTAACGACGCTCCGACGTCAGGTAAGAGGTAAGGTACGCCACCGAGAGCGGATCAATCTCGGTAAACTCAGCATACGAGAAATGGTATGTAAAATTTCTGTGGCTTGGCACGGGAAGTTAATAGGAGTCTCTGAAGCTTTCAATGTTTCTGAGAACCTATGACACGCGGTACCCAGCGTGACACAAAATTAGTAGGAGCCCCCGTCGGGTGGTGTATAACCCGATAGTATGCCTCTCTAGAACCATTCATGTTCTATGGGAGCATGCGAAACACGTATGCCCGAGCGTGTATAAGCCGGACCGTACGGGTGTCTTTACTGTATAGACGTATTTACAGCCATGTACCTCGAGACATGACCTCGCTCGAGGGCGACTCACACCAGAGTCGTATGCATTTATTTTCATATGTATTATTGTGACTGCCTGTCGTGCTTCCCCGTACCATCCTTGAGGTGTGAAAGTGTAAAAGGGGATTGTTTTTCTTTTGCAGCATTAACTACGGTAGAAGACTGTGTAGAAACCGTTTGCGAGAGGACGATATAGGAACCACCTATAGACGTAACCGGATATACCGGATAGAATTTTCTTTGGCGAGATACGTAGTACCGTCAGTATCAAACATGATGCTAGACCATCCACAACAACAGAATGGATGCATAATGTTTTGGAAAGTCAAAATATCAGATGCTGGTAGGTTTGGACTCCGGCAAAAGGGACTCCGACTCGATAAGGTAGATAGAATCAAGATTCTTGATTTCTTGCAGAAGTGGCTCGACTTCACTGGGTTGTAATCTTGGTTATCGTATAGATAACATAAGGGTATCATGTATGGGTAGAAATATCGTGAAGACCTCTACAACTTTTCTGTTGACCATCAGGGCAGAAGAGTTTGATAGTCTGTTGAAATTTGGAGTATACTAAAACTGCTCCAGACGACCCAACCATTGTACCAGTTCTAGAAATATTGCCATAACCCGTTGTAGAAACATCTTCTGCCTTATTTTGACACATGTAGGAAAAGAGCAGAGGCAGATCTACAGGTTTTATGTTTAGAGTTTTTCCTAATTCGAATTTGAGTCAAATCAAATTTGGAAGTCAAAACAGTGGACTGCAGGACTGCTGGTGCAAACCAGTGAGTTCAACTGTTTAGTTTGGATAGTTATAACTTTTAATCCAGAAAAGTGACATAGTTACATATATACATTTCTGGAAAGCTTAGGAAGTCCTCTATCAACTTTGTTTGGCATTCATGATCTGAATCTGGGTATAGCAGTGTCTAATTCCATTTGACGCAAACTTGGTTCTGGCAGTCTAGAACTTAAAACAGTTTGCACCTATTTGTGAATTCACGCGCAATACCGGTATATCAAACTTTTCATGGGGTAACTCTTTTACTTCTGTATTGTTAACTTGATGTTATACAATGTTTATTTTGACATTACCTCAAAATATTGTCATGATATCCCTGTATAAATTGTGGACATCACTACATATGCAGGGGAGGTTCTGTCAAAAATTTCTAGAAAATATGGGTCAACTTAAAACCTGTATAGATTCTATTTCCTAGCCCACTTGTAGCTGTATGAGTACAATCTGGAAAGATTGGGAAGTATACTACAATTCTTGTATTCAGCCCAACACTTGGGTCTGACGTTTCCTGTATAAAACTGTGGGATTTATACAGGGAGGTCAGCTGGAACAGACTGTGATTACAGCTCCAGTTTTAAATTTTCTTAAAACTGTTGAGAGTTGGGAACCTTCTCATTGTTCCAGTATTCTTTTATAGATGACGGAAGTGAGGATGCTGCTACCAGACGGATGGGTATTTTCCACTTGCGCTAACCATCTGGGTTTCCCAAGTATGCTACGGGAAGTGCTCCAGCAGTTTGGCTTCATCGAGATGCCATGCTATTGGGGTAGAGAAACGATCGACAGAGGTGTTCGGTTGTGCACCATCTTGGTAGACATCCCGGCTAGTCCACGTCAATATGGATGGGCTCCTTTCTCGGTTACCATCGAGGGGGCTCAGTTAGAGGACACTTGGGCAATCGCTGCAGGTAAAGCACTTATGAAGCTTTGTGAGCTTCATCAGGATGTTATGGTAGGGACTCAATTTGCCATTACTCCAGTCCGTGGTATGGCCGGATTTGAGTGGCAACGTCGTATGATTGCTGCCTATACACCGCATGGTGACACAACCTCGACGAAACTTGGGACATATGCGGCTGCTTCCAATATGGTAGTTGCTACACAAGGCACCATTATTTCGGAACAAGTCGAAGACTTGCGGGAAGCGACAGAGCGCGGTGATACCCTTGATTATATCAATGAGGGTCTACGCTCTCTCATAGCCCCAGCAAATCACTGGCTAGATAAGTGCGAGAGTCAATTTCATTATGCTTGCATTAGGCTACGGAAAGCTCGTGCCACACAACGACAGACTCGCACTGAACTGCAGCAAGCTCGTGGTGAGCTGCAAGCAAGTCAGTTGGAGGTGCAACAACAGCAAGAGCAGCTGTTAGTAGTCACTGAAGAGCGGGACACCACCATTGAGACAGCTCAAAATTGGGAGTATGATGCAGGAGAACTGCAGGATAATGTAATTGAGGCCGAGGCACAATTACAACCAGTGGTGTATCCACCGGCCCATAACATACCACTAATAATGGGTGAACAATTGCCTTCGGAGGACGACGAAGAAGAAGAGGATCCCGAGGAACTTGAATACGTCGAGTAGGACGTATTAAAGTGGGATGTGGCAGCACTTCTGCCGACACGGGGAAGCATATAGTTTAATAGTTGCTCGTGTTTTTCTTTTGTGACCATGTTTGTGTCATATTAAGAGTAGTAGTGTTTATGTCTACAATGACAAGATATGTACGACATCTCATAGGGACCAAGTATAGTAGAGATATATTTCCATAGTGGGAGTCCATCATTTTGGAGTTTACTACTGTAAACTTGGTCAGAGATAATATATCTTGTACAAAGCTTATACTTTATCAATATATGTTGATGTTGTATATTATCTATCGTGGTCTACCGCATTACTATTTATATGGAAGGATGAACTTGAGCCAATGAGACTTATGGTGTAAATCGTTGTATTGCAGCATGGTGCGTACACGTACAGCCTCGGAAGTGGGAGGCTCAAGTGGAGGGCAGGGGGATGACACACCACCCCCGGGGCAGAATACGCCCCAGACGCAGCCACCTCCACCACCTCCACCTACACTTCCCAGAAGTCCCGCAGAGGTTCTCGCAGCAGTACTCGGCTCGCGTGATGAGCAAACCGAGTTGATGCGGACCCTTGTACAGCACTCGTCCCGTCAAGGGGGGCGACATGCTGATGGGCCACATCAGTCACATCTGAGTTCCTACTTGGATTATTCATCGACACATCCGCCGGTCTTCAGAGAGGCCGATGAACCTTTAGAGGCGGACAACTGGCTCCGCACTATTGAAGGGAAGTTCGGTTTACTCGAGATAACCGAACAACAGAAGGCTCTATTTGCAGCTCAACAACTACAGGGTTCTGCTGGTGCGTGGTGGGCAAACTACCTCGCCGCACGCCCCGCAGGCTATGTCGTGAGCTGGGCAGAATTCCGGGAGGCGTTCCGCGCCTACCATATCCCTCCCGGGATTATGAGGAGGAAGCTTCAAGAGTTTTTGGAGCTGAAGCAGGGAGGAAGGAGTGCTTACGAGTACTCCAAGACATTCAACCACTTGGCCCAGTATGCACTGAACGAGGTGAACACGGAAGATAGGAAGCGAGAGTGCTTCTACCGAGGGCTGAACACCAAGATGAAGGACAAGCTTGTCTTGTTCAACTGCGGCAGTTTCAACGACCTTGTCAACGCCGCGATCATGCAAGAGGACGCTACTCGAGAGTTGTCCTCAGACAAGAAGAAGAGAAGTGCTCCGCAGGGCAGCGGAGGTGGTGCTCCTCAGAAGTACCGAATGGTGTATCGATCACCATCCGGCCAAAGGTGTCAACCGCCATCACGACCACCAATGTTCAGTGGTCGCCAGTTCGGCAACTCCGGTTTCCGACCGCAACAATAGCAGGGGATGATCCCACGTGCACTTCCACCTCCACCGCGTGCACCAGGATTCCGTCCTCCCATTCATACCGGCCAAACCCCGTACACGTGTTTCACGTGTGGACGCACGGGGCACTTCACCAAGGACTGCCCGTAGAGTAGGCAGGGCGAAGGACAATCATCATACCAGGGCGCCAACCAACCCCGCAACCAGCCCAAGAAGCCAGTTCCCTGACTCGGCAACATCCACCACCTCGCCATTGAGGACGTTCCGGAAGGCGCACCCGTACTCACGGGTATGTTCTCTATCTTTGATCATCCCGTAGTCATACTCTTTGACTCCGGAGCTTCACACAATGTCATTAGCAAGTCTTTTGTCATTAAAAGTCAATTTCTATAATCTCCACAAAAACTCTGTATGTGATTAGCACTCCGGCAGGGAAAACAATAACAAATGAGTTGGTTCCTAGGATACCACTTAACCTAGATAGAACCATATATCTTACTTCACTTCTGATATTAGAGAATTAGAAGTTAGATGTCATCTTAGGAATGGCATGGTTACAATACCATGGTGCTATTCTAGATCTCGTTCCTCGAAAAATATATCTAAATTCTCCACTTCATCCTTCTCAAGTCATCAATCTTGAGAGAGCCATTCTAGTGAATTCATCTACTCACAATACCGAGGTTATGGAACTTAAGGATATTCCGGTAGTATGTGAATACCCGGACGTGTTTCTCGAAGATCTTCCTGGTATGCCCCCAGAAAGAGATATAGAGTTCAAGATTGAACTTGTACCAGGAACAGTGCCAATCTCAAGACAACCCTACAAGATGGCACCCAAGGAACTTGCAGAACTTAAGGAGCAGTTAACGGAACTTGAGAACAAAGGTTTCATTCGTCCAAGTTCATCACCATGGGGTGGTTCTGCATTGTTCGTAGAGAAGAAAGATAAGACCTTGAGACTTTGTGTGCACTATCGTCCACTCAATGCTGTCACTATCAAGAACAAGTATCCACTACCACGCATTGATATTCTTTTCGATCAACTAGTGGGTGCTAAAGTATTTTTGAAGATGGATCTTTGTTCTGGTTATCATCAGATTTGAATCCGACAAGAAGACATACCAAAGACAACATTCTCGACGAGGTATGGACTGTATAAATACCTTGTTATGTCCTTCGGATTGACCAACGCACCGGCTCATTTCATGTATCTCATGAACTCGGTGTTCATGCCGGAATTGGACAAGTTTGTCGTGGTCTTCATTGACGACATTCTTGTGTATTCAAAATCCGAAGAAGAACATGCTCAACACTTGCGTATCATGCTTCAATGATTACGGGACCACCAGCTATATGCTAAGTTTAGCAAGTGTGAATTCTGGATCAGCCAAGTGCCATTTTTAGGGCACATCATATCAGCAGAAGGGATTGCAGTTGATCCAAGAAAGATAAAGCAAGTACTCAAATGGGGGTCTCCAAAATCCGTACATGAAGTTTGAAGTTTCCTAGGTTTAGCTGGGTATTACCGGAGGTTCATTCCTAGTTTCTCCAAAATAGCTAAACCAATGACAGAACTTCTGAAGAAGGGGACGAAGTATGTATGGATTGAGGCATATGAGGGAGGTTTTCAGGCATTAGTAAAGCACCTCACAACGGCACCAATATTGGCTCAACCGGACACAACCAAATCTTTTGACGTGTATTGTGATGCATCGGGAATTGGTTTGGGTTGTGTGTTGATGCAGGAGAGACGAGTGATCGCTTATGGATCACGGCAGCTTCAGAATCATGAGCAGCACTATCCGACTCATGATCTAGAACTCGCTGCTGTGGTACTAGCATTGAAGATGTGGAGACATTATCTATTGGGTAATCTAGTACATCTCTACACCGATCACAAGAGCCTGAAATACATCCTCACGCAAAAAGACTTGAATATGCGACAGCGTAGATGGTTGGAATTAATCAAGGATTATGAGATTGAGATCCACTACCATCCAGGCAAGGCAAACGTAGTCGCAGATACTCTGAGCCGCAAGTCCTATGTCAACAATCTTTCCATTACCTCAATGGGAGATGAAGAACTGAGTCTCTACTTGGTTCCATATGGGGCACTATACAACCTAGCTCTCATTCCCACTATTAGGGAGGATATTATGGCAGCTCAGAAGGAGGACAAAGGGACGTCGCACATTCGGTAAAGAATGGAGAAGGGGGAGATGAAATGTTTCCGATGTGACGATGAAGGTACCCTCTGGTTTAAAAACCGCATAATGGTACCCCGAAACATGGAACTTAGGAAGAAGATACTAGATGAAGTTCATTTATCCAAGCATTCCATTCATCCGGGGAGTAACAAAATGTACCAAGACCTGAGAAAGAAGTTCTGGTGGACTCGGATGAAGAGAGAAGTAGCAAAATACGTATCCATATGTGATACGTGTCGACGAGTTAAGGCCGACCATATGAAGGTAGCTGGGCATCTTCAACCTTTAAGCATACCGGCTTGGAAATGGGAGGATATCAGCATGGATTTCATTGTTGGGTTGCCTCACACTTTCCATAAGCACGACTCAATTTGAGTGGTCATTGATCGGTTGACCAAATCAACTCATTTCATACCGGTCAGTGTCAAGTATGATGTAAAGCGGTATGCAGAACTTTATATCTCCAGAATATTGTGTCTACATGGAGTACCCCGCACTATCATTTCAGATCGTGGATCTATTTTTGTTGCTCGCTTTTGGGAGCATCTTCACGATGCATTGGGTACCAAACTGATTCGAAGCTCGGCTTATCATCCTCAGACTGATGGACAAACCGAACGGGTGAATCAAGTGCTAGAGGATATGCTTCGTGCCTGTGCCATCCACCATGGTAAAAATTGGGATGATCATCTACCATTGGCGGAATTCTCGTACAACAACGGTTACCATACTAGCATTCAGATGGCGCCATATGAAGCTCTTTATGGCCAGAAGTGTTGCACACCCTTGAACTGGTGCAAATCTGGTGAACGAGTGGTATATGGCATCGACTTGATAAATGAAGCCGAAGAGCAAGTACGTCTTATTCAAGCCAATCTCAAAGCCGCTCAGTCTCGTCAGAAAAGCTATGCGGACAAACGACGTCGACCTCTTCACTTCGAGCTTGGGGATCAAGTTTATCTCCGGGTATCCCCAATGAAAGGAATTCATTGATTCAGAGTAAGAGGGAAGCTAGCTCCACGTTTTATTGGGCCGTTCGCAATAATCAAAAGATGCGGACCGGTGGAATATCAATTGGAGTTATCGCCGTCGCTGGCAGGGTCCACAATGTGTTTCACATTTCTCAATTGCGGAAATGTCTCAAAGCCCCAGCGAATATACGTATTGAGGATTTAGAAACTCTCCACCAGATCTTACGTATTCTGAGCATCTAATACAGATCGTTGATGAGGGAACTCGCACCACAAGAAGGCGCACTTTGCGTTTCTACAAAGTCTTGTGGAGCAACCAAAATGCTGAAGAAGCCACGTGGGAAAGCGAGGAATATCTTAAAACGAACTATTCGGACTTGTTAGCGGCACATGTTCAGTAGATCTTTATCTTTTGTCCTTCTTTTGTAATCTCGGGACGATATTCTTTTAATGGGGGAGGAATGTAAAATCCCACTTTTTCCTTTTATGTGAAGTTCAACTACAAGTGGTTTATCAAACATAATGGAGGTCAACATAATTGTGCACATAAACTTGACGTCACTAAAAAGTTTTCTTTCTACTCATGTTTTAATCTTATCAACATGAGGACTGGACTTCACCCTAACCCTAGAACATTTTAAATAAACCTTTCCACAAAGTTGGGAAGTTATTGATTGCAATGGCTAGGGCAAATTATATGGCAGCAATATAAAAATCAAAACAAATGTAATTTGATTATGTTGCTATGCATATTGGGACCTGCCAAAAAGATTCAAATCCAAGGCTCCAAATTTTTCCTTGGACTCTTAAATATCTAAATAGCTTCTCAGAAAATTTTCAAGATTTTTGAAGTACATCTTCCATTTGTTTGGACACGTACAAAGGATTCATTTCGCATCGACATCAAATTTAGCTTTACACTAAACTTTGCCCAATTCAACCCCCAATTTTACCTAAGGCCTTTTATGGTTCAGGGGACTTCGTTTCAAAGTTTGGAGATTTATGGACCTCAGATACTATTTATTTCAATAAGGTTTATACCCATATTTGAATTCAAATTTGAATTTGAATTTGATGCAAACTATGTCCAAATTGAAATCTGATTGCAGAATTGGATTCCCCATATTTTTCTTAGCCTACCTGTAAATTTTGGGAATTTTTGGACAATGTTTAAGCTAGAATTTAGAGGAAGGGATAAGGGAGAGAGGTGGGGACCACAAGTCAGTCGGTGAAACCATTTCACCGCCTCTGTTTTCTTTCCCCGGGCGACACCGCGACGCTGCATGCCGCCAGCGTGCCGTCGGCCGTCGGTCGCCTCGAGCTGCCCCCCTGCGTCCTTATCTACCGCGGTGAAGGCTATAAAGCCACCCCCATCGGCCGAAGTCCATCACCCATTCACTTTTCACCGCGCCGCTCCATTTTATCGCCGCCGCGATCACCCCCATGCCGCTCGATGCTGCGCAGCCTCGCCGTCGATACAAGCATCATCATCCTCTACGGTCTATAGCAAAAAGGTGCACAACGACCTCGTGCAGCTTCTGGTTAAGCTTGAATTCCTATTGTGCATCCTAGCTCCTGTATTCCTTAAAATCCCGAAGCGCTTTTATAACATTGAGGCTAGGTCGTCGGTTTAATTCCGATTGTATGCACAAAATCTCTTTGATCCAGTTAGATGACATGATCTATGTAGCCTAGCGCACATTCCCTCCAAAAATCAGAAAGAATCATCGACTAATTAGCAAGTTCTTCAAGTTTTCCCCTTCCGCCATTGTTAGAGCTCGGTTCACCGTCGACTTCGGTATTGCTGGCTATGGCACGAGCTCTAGACCCTCCTAAGACCTTTCCCATGCATCCACGATGCTTCCCGAGCTTTCAAACGAGAGATTTAGGCCCCGTTTGGTATGGTTCCAGATTCACACAGAATCAGAAACGTTTGAGTTCTAATGCTGAAATGGTTTCAGACTCTAGAATAGAATCACTTTAGAAACCGTTTGACTACCATATCTGTTTCAGTTTCAGGAGAGAGGAATTGACCCATTTAACCCTGGTTGGTTTGTTGTTGTTCTTCATTTATGTTTGTGATTATGTAATGACGTTGACAATAAAAAAATAGCCTTCGGTCGTAATGTTGACCCCTAGTGAGAACGTTGTAACATATTTAGTTGCTGTAAGTTTTTATTTTGTTTGTATTATCACGTTGACGAGTTCAAAAAAACGAAGATAAAAAAATTGACCACTGATCCGAAGCATTCTATGGTGATGGCAAATCTTCGTAATTTTTCTAGAACTTAGACCCGAGTTACTATTGATTAAAGTGTTCCAAGGTGTGGAACACCTTTTCAGGTGTTTCACTTCCATAGTTCAAAAAGGTGAATCACTTCAGATTGATTCTCCCCTGAAACATTTCTATTTTTTGCCGTTTTGATCAGTTTCAAGTGATTCTACCCAGAATCAGAAACATTTCATCCATCCAAATGGGCCCTTAGCTAGGGAATCGAGGGTCTCCAATTCACCGAAACCTTAACACCCGCCGCCGCCGTCGGGAATGGTTTTCCGGTCACCCCTCGTCGTCGGGAGTTGGTCCATCGTGTTTCCCGTGCGAAAATATGGTGGAGTGGCGAGTCCCGATGCCTCCCGTGGGCCGGAAGCTATCGCTGGCGAAAGCACCGCCGCGCGCCGGTGAGAACACCGCCGCCCGAGCCGTGGACCGAGGTTGAAGACGACCGGGTTCGCGGGTCCCACTTGCCAGCAAGCGAAAAAGGCGCCAGATCAGTCTGTGGCTAGGGATTTAGTGCGGCCACGTGGGAATCTTTATAACCCCTGGTGTGGCTAGCCCCTGATTGGATGAATTTAAATATAGTGGGCCCTGACGCCAAATTTAAAAGTTGAAATTTCCCCTTTGGTGCAGAACCATTTCCAAAGTTTAAAAATCTATCTCTCTGTAGAATGCTCCAAAAATATTCAAACAAATTTCGTTTGAAAGCCCTTGAGCTCTAGTTTCTATCAGTAACAATTAGGTTCTGTGAAACTCACAGTTAAATTCTGTATAAAACAATCTTCCCAAATGCAAATGCAATTTTTCTAGATGAACTTGCCACTAGAAAAATCCCCAAAATTCACATAAAATGCGTTGTCCTATTCTTGACTACCAGAAAAAGTTTTGGAGCCATTGCACCTGTTTAACCCTCTGTATAGTTCAATTACCTTTTTCAGCTATTGAATTTTTACAGATGTTCAGATGCTTTATTATGTCCCAAATTTGGTCTGAACCTTCCCTTAGTCATATACTAGTTCCTGTAAAAATCTTGGATTTAATTGACCTAATATCATTGTCCTTATTCAGTTACAAACTGAATATTTATTTAAAAGCTAAAAATTCAACTATAAGATAAATCCAAAAATTCTTGCCAACTTAGAAATTCAATAACTCCTTCACCAAAGCTTAGAAATTTATGAAACAAATTTTGATAGGACCAGGACAACTTCCTCTATCATGGTTATCAACTGGCAGCTATGTTCAAGCTACAGTTTCTTCTTTAAAATTCTTGGAAATTTAATACTTGCCATAATTTTAGAGACAACAATATACTTTGATTGATAGGAAAAAGATGAGTCCCGATCTTCCGAAAGGTAATGGATAGGTCGATTGATGTGGAGATCTCGACGTTGATGATCCGAGGCTCTCGAGTAGAACACGAACAACCCCTGCAATCACTACACCACCGCTCCGTTGGTTATCAACCGTGCTGCACACGTTTGACCTCGCCAAGAAGGCTAATCCCTGCAAGTGCAACCGAGAACACAAGCAAGAACGTAGAAGAAGCAATCTGAAATTGCTGAATTGGGGTTTCACAAACCGATAAACGGCGATATTATTGATCTAATCAAAACCCAATTGTTCATGGCGGCTACTATGGAGTATATTTAGGTGGGAGGACGTCCAATGGGGTGTTGGGGCCGTGACCTAACCCTAACACACAAAAATAATGGACTTAGACTTGATACAAGGCCCAATGGCCCAATACGGTGGCGCAGCACCCTGACAGATTCTGTACTTGATTTTGTTTCGACGATTCCCATCGACTCTGAAGGAATTTTGACATGGTACCGGAGCCATTGGAAAGGCTATCCTCTCCCCTTTCCGTTCATATGTAGAACGTCCAAAACGGAGTTCGTATGCGTTCTGGGCGTCCGTTTTAGTGCGTACTGCTCCTGGACTCCGAGTTGGATACGATTTGGAGTTTGGTTCGGTTTCCATCTTCTTTGAACGAATTCTCTGGTCTTTCACATCCCTAATACTCCCTCCAAGTACTCCTTAAACCTCTCCATGGATCCTAATCACAAATAAATCATTAAGTAGCAATCTATGCTCAAAAACATATAAGGAAATATATAAGAATGAGTTCACCTCTGAAATTAATTGTTGTGTATGAACTCTATTGATTGCATCTTGTATGTTCAATGGAGTGTTGTTTGTATCCATAGAAGTGATGTCCTCATCATCCTCCCCTTCTTTAATTGGAGTCGTCCTCGACTCAAGTTCGTCTCCTCTCATGTGTTGGTCCAAATGTGCAACGCCATCAAATCTTCTTGTATGCATGAACGGAGGAGGCCAAGGTGGTGGACGACATAGTGCGCCATCTTGATCTTGTCCATCAAATAAGAGTGCACATTCACTTGAGCCAGGATCCCAAACAAATAAACATTGTTTCATGTTTGTAGGTGCAATAATAATATTCATGATCTCATCATTCTCCCCTTCTTTATGACAAGCCGTCCTCGGCTTGCTCGTATGTCCAGGAAAAAAGATTGCTTTGGGGGTAGAATGAACACTGTCCATATTGCACAACCGCAGTGAACAATGCTTCTTTTTATTTGTTGTCCTTGCTGTAATGAAAAAATTCTAGAAAAACTTAACAATACATCTTTAGTGTTAGTGCATCCATTCATTTCACCATATTGTTGCAGCACAAAAGGAGCTTGCACATTTGAACATATGTAAACTTTATGCACTATAAATTCACCACTATCTTCATAGTTGCCTATAGCATGAAAAATATTTCTACTTAATAAAGGCAATTGAGACTGAGAAAATATTATCTTATCTACGATATCTAGATCACAAAGAGTGTCAAATTCAATATAGCCCAAAGTATTTAGAGAAGATAACAATTTCAGCTCGTCCCTTTCACATGTAGTTGGGATCAAATGCTTAATTTCACCACAAGTGAGTAATAAAGTATCAAATTCATTTGGTTGTTCTAGCATAGGTACAATATAATTATCAGCACACAACTCATTTTTGTTGTAAGAATCAGTAGGAAAATCAACTAATGGTAAATGTGTATTATGAAAAGCTTCATCTTGTTACTGCTCATCGATAGTATGATTGGTAGCAAAATTCAGCACATCTAAAAATGTCATACCTTGGTTAACTGTATAGCATTGTCCATTAACACTACACTCATTTTTAGCAAGAAATTCAAATGCATTATGAGTTGATCCATCTAAAATTTCACAAGTGTTGTCGAAAGCCTCGTTCTCTTTTGCATCATCTATATTATTTTCTATATTGTCCTGCAAAACGTTAGACACAAAAGGAGGAACAACAAGAAATTTCTCCTCAAATTGCTGAATTTCTTCTTTGCACATAGATACATTAGCAAAAGTTTCTCGCATAAGAATTTTCGTTTCTTTCCATGTCCGAGGTTTTTCTAATTCATTTAAATTGTTCCACCAAGTTAATGCACAATCATTTAACGCACTAGAAATATTTCTAATCTTTCTCCTCTCACACATATGCAATTTTCCAAAAATTTTATCCAACTCTATTTCCCAAGCAATATATTCATCGTAACCAAAACCATCATAAGAAGGAAGAGATGGGAGAATGTAATTACTTCTTGTGGAAGGTGTTGTAAAGGTGGTCTGAATGTCATGTGAATCTTTGGTTGATGTTTGATTTTTACTGAGCAACTCCATCGTCGTCTTCATCATGTCCATCATCTCAGCATATAATGCATGATTCTTGCTTTTACCTGACATTGTTAGTAGCAAACAGAAGACACACAAAAAATATGTTATCCCTATCAACTACAAAGGATAATGGAAAAGTGGAAGTGGAATCATACACTCTCAAGCGTCTTACCACGCTCTTACAAGTGTTCTTATCGACACTGCAGGTGGCCAACGGTGGCCGGTATGAAGAAACCAATGAAGCGTGGGATGATTGCAAAGGTGTATCGATTCTGCTCAAGAGTAAGGTGTAGCTTGGATGGCACTTTCTATGTAGCAAGGATTAGCAACAATGAAATCAGATAGTAAAGTTGAATAAGTGTCCAAAGTATTTGTCAAAGTTGCTGGCCTAAATGTGTTCCTAGTAGTTCAAGCTAGCAAGACATGAGACAAAACTAGATGACACAAAGAATGCAAGCACTTCTGTTTTTTTATTATTATTTTTTCTTTTTTTGTGCGGCTTTTGTTTCTTGTTTTGCACTTGCATTTTTCTTTTTTTTTTCTTTTTTTTAAATGTGCTGCAAGGGAAGAACACAATGAAAATCAATCCAAGATATCTTGTGTGTCTGTCGCAGATTTTCTGCTCAATCTTCCAAGGACAAATAGGCACACTTATAGGCTCTAAATTGGAAAACTTAGAACAGAAAGACTGTAGATATATCTCTCCTCTTTAATTTCAATATATGGAAGACCTATTTTGGAAAAGAACAATAGGAGATACTGACCCCGAAATACAGACTGTTCAAAAATTTTAGGTCAATAATAGATTCGGATCTAATGCAATTTAGACATCGATAACTATATATTCTGGGAGAATGATGAATATGAAAGTTATAGAGCACTTCTTAAGCTTTTCAGAAAGTGCAAGAACACCAAAATTCGAGTTTGTATGAGCGAGATATGATGAAAATACCGAACTGGACAGAGGTGAATCTAATCTGGACGTGATGACGTGATTCAAAAGGATGAATCAACACAATGCAAAACTCAAACTAAGACCAAAAACACTTTCTAAACCAGCAATATGACTCAACAACGGACACAAACTCAACAAAACCAAACTGAATAACAAAGTTGCAAAGGCTCAATGTGGTTTGGACAAAGTAATGAACAGATCTACTAAACTGCAAGTTTTTTTGTGGCTTTTTTGTGGACTCTAGGTATGAAAAACAAAACTAATGTAATGGATAGATGAATTACCTAACGGGCAACCTGGAAATCTGATACCAATTGATAGGTAAAGATGATGAGTCCCGATTTTCCGAAAGGTAATGGATAGGTCGATTGATGTGGAGATCTCGACGTTGATGATCCGAGGCTCTCGAGTAGAACACGAACAACCCCTGCAATCACTACACCACCGCTCCGATGGTTATCAACCGTGCTGCACACGTTTGACCTCGCCAAGAAGGCTAATCTCTGCAAGTGCAACCGAGAACACAAGCAAGAACGTAGAAGAAGCAATCTGAAATTGCTGAATTGGGGTTTCACAAACCGATAAACGGCGATATTATTGATTTAAGCAAAACCCAATTGTTCATGGCGGCTACTATGGAGTATATATAGGTGGGAGGACGTCCAATGAGGTGTTGGGGTCGTGACCTAACCCTAACACACGAAAATAATGGACTTAGACTTGATACAAGGCCCAATGGCCCAATACGGTGGCGCAGCACCCTGACAGATTCTGTACTTGATTTTGTTTCGACGATTCTCGTCCACTCCGAAGGAATTTTGACATGGTACCGGAGCCATTAGAAAGGTTATCCTCTCCCCTTTCCTTGCATATGTAGAACGTCCAAAACGGAGTTCGTATGCGTCTTGGGCGTCCGTTTTAGTGCGTACTGCTCCTGGACTCCGAGTTGGATACGATTTGGAGTTTGGTTCGGTTTCCATCTTCTTTGAACGAATTCTCTAGTCTTTCACGTCCCTAATACTCCATCCAAGTACTCCTTAAACCTCTCCATGGATCCTAATCACAAATAAATCATTAAGTAGCAATCTATGCTCAAAAGCATATAAGGAAATATATAAGAACGAGTTCACCTCTGAAATTAATTGTTGTGTATGAACTCTATTGATTGCATCTTGTATGTTCAATGGAGTTTTGCTTGTACCCATAGAAGTGATGTCCTCATCATTGATCATCTCCTGTTCTTTGCAAGATCTTCTATCATATTCCCTAGTATCTACCATCAAAGTTCCAAAGCCAATTAAGGTCCCTATCATATAATGATCACCATAGATTAAATTATGGTCTTGGTAATAATTATTTTTCAAAGTCATTCATATACATGTTATATGCATATCGTATAGTGACCGAAGTCGAGGGGGAACCAGAAGCCTTGGAAGAGCACCTTCTAGATATTAACCCCGACTCTGACCTGCAACCAGGCAAGCCCCGGTTTGCATTTAAGTCGTTTATAAAATTTTGCTTTATCACTATGATGAGTAGTATATGAATTGTGCATTACATTTAGGATGATTGAAAACTCCAGATGCATGACCCAAAAATCCCATTGGTTAACTGGGTAGGTTAATCACCCAACGTGTAGAATTGCTATGCTAATGTAGTAGGTAAACCGGTAGAAGTCGAGTAGTTGGAATCTACTCGCGAGATAGAAATTTACACGCATCTATACTGGGATAACATTTATAGAAAATAACTGTTACATCTAAAACTCGAGAACGGTCAGAGATGGATAGGAAGCAACAAGACGTGGTCTTGGTCACGTAGCTCTGACTGGTCAGTTAAGGCCCATCTATATGCGGCCCCTTCGGACAAGCTTGAATTGTACCGGCGACATAATGGACATATGGAATCCAGTAAACTGATGTAACTCGATAATTGGGGTGTCGAGGCCCATTAACTCACCATCGATAGGGGTGGGTTGAGGACAGTAAGGTGTAAACCGGTCGGCGGACACATGAGGTGTTCCGTGCGGAGATCTTCTGTTTGCGGAGGTGAGACGGGCTCTGTGTTCGGGTTTCTTGTGAAAGGTGGCCATATACGCCTAATACTGAAGTGTTATGTAGGTACAGGTGTACTCGCTGACACTTCTGAACGACGTATGTGTCATGTTGTCCGGGTGTGTCCTGATTGCAATTACCGTCCCTCGCGGTAATAGAGTATCACTTGTTCACTGCGCCGTGACGTAGTAAATACTAAAGAAGTAAGAAAAATATATTGTATTGAATTATAATTGCTTTGCAACCTTGTATGATTTAGAGATAGTCACATTAAAGTTTACAGTTGCCCCATACTTTAGCTGTAATAGTATTATGTGCTCTGGGCATGTCATATCATCGGCAAAGCGTTTCTTGTTTGATTGTGGAGTCCATGATGTGCCGTGCTTGGAGAATGTCATTTGCTACTTAAAACCTGATCATAAGGATCCACTTGTAGGCGAGTCGTTTATGCTTCACCTTACTTATGCTTACTGTCCACCCTTGCATATGTCTAGTGAGACGGGTTAGTCTTGTTGAGTCTTATGCTCACATTTGCAGTTAACGAGTTTTTGCAGGTTATACAATTGATGAAGGGTTTGATGATGAGGCTGCACCCCCTCCAGGGTATACAGCCGAATGGGAACCCTGCACGCCACTGTGAGTTGCGTGTTGCTAGTGCGAAGTATTCAGGGCATGGATAACTTTTCTTTTGCATAGCTGGTGCTAAGAGCGTAGCTATGATATATATATATATATATATATATATGTATATATATATGTATATATATATATATATATTTCTTTCCTTCCGCTAGTATTGTAAAAACTTCCGCTGTAAGATAAATAAAAGACTTCGTCTTGTATTTTATTCTCGTTCTGTTCTTGTATACTATTGGGTGTCGCATCGCACGACACCACCCAATGAGATCCTCGGATGTCGGGATTCCGGTCCCCACAGTCAAAAGGACGCTGAGATACTGACTCACTAGAAGGATAGGGAAGCTGAATTTGCTTTCCAAATCGACAATCCTGACACTGAGCTAATGATTGAGTTCCTGAAACCGATCCTAAGACACCACGACGAATCAAGGCAGATAGAAATATGTCCTAGACGATGGTGCCACTAAGCAAAAGACGAAGTAGACAGAGCAGCAAAAGCGAAGCTAACACGACTAGCAGACGCAACAGAAGGAAGACGAAGCCAGTCAAGCTCCCAGAGACGCTGGGAATCACAATGACGACGACCAGAGCCAACAAGATGACCCGTACGACGATCCACAACGGAACAAGAATCAGAATCAAGAATCTCTCGGCGGCCATGATAAGTGAGTTGACCAGCAGACCTGCATGGTCAATTTATGAACATAGGAGACATCAGGAACTTTAAAAGAATCAGATAAAAAGGTGCCCTGTCCAAGAACTGGAAGTGAAGAACCATCGACAGTAAGAACAGCGAGAGAACGAGATGAATGACTCAGAGATGATAAACATGTGGATTAGGAGTCATATGAAGTGAAGCCCCAGAATCAAGAATCCATGGGCGAGTACCTGAACGAGGAGTGGAAGGTGATCCATAAGAGAAAGACGGAGAAGCAGCAGCAGAATCTGAAGGTGCAGAAGGCTGAGTCACAATACCAACAACTCCTAAAGATGTAGAGGCAGCAAGGCGATGAAGAAGCATAAGCAACTGAGCATCTGTGGCAGCAGAAATCCCCTGAAATCCTCCAGTACCAGCACCACGAGCATCCTGTGAACAACGGCAAGTCTGAACACCAGCAGTGGGTCGAGAAGTCAAAGAACGAGCAGGCGAAGCGGTAGAGGTCCGCAACAAGGCACCATCACGAAGAAGAGCTTCTTCCATAGCATATCTCTGTCATAACAACTGCTCGTGACAAAAAGCAGCAAGAGAGGTAGACTGACTAGTAGCCTCATAACGACGATGAAGAAAGGCCAACATCTGGTGTGAGTACTCAAACTCAACAAGATCAACAGCCAAATGATCCTCTATACTAGTAGCAAGAATAGCACCAGCTCGAGCATCATCATCCAACCAAGTCTGTGAAGAAGTAGCAGGACAAGACGAGCATTTGAAATCGCTCGTAAGAAACTCTTAAAGACGCAAACCAAGCATAGGCAGACGCATGCAGGGAACCCAGTCGCGATAATTGGTGCCACTGAAAAGCACTGGACATCACAAGACTAGAACTCTGCTTGATGAAGAAGTCATCATGATGAGATGACAGGCGACGGCTAGAGCGCAAAGCGAGCAGCAGCGGACGACAGAAAGAGCGCAGAAGAATAAGCGGCACAAGCTGCAAGAAAGACGGAAAAATCACTTCTTTTTTTCTTTTTTTTTTTCTTTTTTTTACACCAAAGGATGAGGGCCCGAAGAGAGATCGCGTGAGCCTGACAGGAACATTCCAGATCGATGCCATCCACATCTTAGCAACAACGCGTGCGTTGCCTCTTTCTCTCTCCACCAAACAAAAGGCAATAACTGCTGCCACACCGCACGCGGGGACGCAGCACTTGGACGCCCGATCTGAGTGGAGTTGCGGCGACAGGAAGTTGCACGCGTCGAAGCCCGATCTGGGCTGTCGCAGAAAACTAGCGGGAGCACGTGCGCGGGACCCGCCTGAGATAACTCCGAGCGACACTGGAACGCCTCCGAGCAGCGCGATCGACGTGCGCGGGACTTGCCGAGCTATATTTAAAAGTTGGCGATAGATAGTCATGGGGCAGCCAAGACGAAGGCGCCCAAAGGACAAAGGAGTCGCCGCCAAAAAATTATTAGGGTAGAAAACCTAAAGCTATGTATACCACGATATGAATATTAAATCTTTTATTATTGAGGAGGCCGAAGACCTCTATAAATAGATGTACAGAGATAACAAATATACATAAAACCCCTTATGTAAAAGAGAAAATATAAAACACATCCCTATATCTCTAACATGGCTTAGCAGATTACTAGCCGAGATGCTAGGTGAGGAAGTTCAAGTTTCAGACCTCTGGTGGACAACAAGTTTGCAATTGAACTGAGCAAAAATCCAGGTATCATGATCGTGTTAAACATATTGATAACAGATTTCATTACATCAGATGATGCGTTGAAGAAGGATTGGTGGAACTTGCTCACGTGAGGATCAAGTTGCAGACATTCTCACTAAGGCTCTTGGCAGAGTCAAACATTGCAGACATCCTCACTAAGGCTCTTGGCAGAGTCAAACATATTGAGAACAGAGAGAAGCTGAAGATCACTCCCATACAACAAGATTAGGGGGTGAGATGTTAGCTAATCTTGTTGTTCTGTTATCGCGTTTTGAATAACGGACTGAGGACTCAGCTGGCGTTCGTGGTCAGAGGAAGTCCGGGTCGACGAGAGTGTATGGTTGATCGTGTGCACCGACTTGGGCGGATCGCGCTCTAGACGGGCATGACGTGAAGACCGGGTATTAAGTTTGTTAGTGCGTGCGTGTGAGTATGTGGGTGTGCTATTACCGTTGTAATCCATCTATAAAAACGCAATGAAGTTTTGTTATGAGTGAGCCGAGCCCATTGCAGAACCACTGACTCATATTCAGTCCACAAACTTGTCTCAGTGCATGGTCACCACGGCGAGTTCGTGACGCGTTCCTGACATGGGAGTTCTTGCATCTGGTGATCTAGCCACAACAGAGGAAAACCACCAGCTGCGCCCTGGCTCCGTGCCTGCTCAGTTGGTCGGCGGGCTCCTGGGTGCCTCCCCACTTCCTCCCTCTCTCTTGCTTTCCAGCACAATACACGCATGCATACCACCGTGATGCTCTCATCAATCAGCGAGCTTATCCCTCTCTACTGTAACTTGCTTCTTCTACACACCTCTGCATTCTTTTCTCTGCACACTTCATCAACTGACTTCTATTTTTCTCAGATCTGCTCTAAACTGAAACAACGAAGAAGAGCCGAGCACAAGTGCATTGTGTTGCCTCTTTCTTCTTCCTCGCTATTGGTGCCAGCGAACCTAACCATGCCCTTGCCCTCATCTTCCCTGGTGGCACGCGTCATCCACTGCGCCCTTCGGTAAGTCTCGAGGTGGTCTGGCGCCGTTGCTCTTTTCTTTCTTTCTTTTTTCCAACTACCGCAGCTTGCCTGTTTTTCCTCAGGGCTGCCATGGCGCCGCGCCGTTGTCGCCTTATACTCCTTGCCGAGTGGAGCACAACAGCGTACCTCCGACGTCCTTGTTCGTCGCCATCCTGATCGAAGGGTCACACCCTCCTCTCGATGGATTTTACTCCTTCCCAAAGCTCCACCGACGGTCCTCCCTCACTTTGCCGGTGAAATCTATTGTCGAGGCACGGTGTGAGTGCCCTCTCTCGCCTGGCTTCCTCAATTCCCCACCACCCCTCTGAGTTCTCTATTTGGCTTGAAACATGTGTGGCCAGGTGTGGCCTTGCAGCCATTGTCTGATTTTCTATCAGGCGCAGAGTACAACTTTGTTCCAAACAAGTTGAGGTCGGCTAGAAATGAAACCCAACAATTTTAAAGAAAAGTAATAGAAAAAAAATTAGTAATAATAATAAATACAAATAAAATAAGATTCTACATTTTATTTATTTTAAAAATGGGTTAACAAGAAAGAAGATAAGAGTAACAAAATATGATTAAACTAAGATTCTGACACATGAATTGCTAATTTCTATGCAGTCCTATCATGAGCCAAATCTCAAAGTATGTCCCACTCCTTTAAGTCTCGTTTCACCGCCTCCTGTCATATCAACCTTGGTCGACCTCTACCCCTCCTAAAATTTTCTCTACTCTTTATAATGCCGCTGTTAACCGGTGCTTCTGGAGGTCTCCACTGGATATGCCCAAACCACTGGATATGCCCAAACCACTGTAGGCGATGTTGGACAAGCTTCTCCTAAATTGGTGCCACCCCTACCCTATCACGTACCACCTCGTTCCTAATTTTGCCTCTTCTTGTGTGACCGCACATCCACCGTAGCATGCACATCTCCGCAACACTCATTTGTTACAAAAAATTGTCAACCTTTGAAAAATCATAACTAATTGTAGGAACCTCTAACATTGTCAAACCAATTTTTATAGACTCCTCTTGATCAGTACTTTGCAGTTGACCAATTGATTTGATATGAAAATCCTCAGGATTTAATCTAAAAATCCTTTATTCAGAAACACTGGGAAAATTAGTGTGGGTATTCTACTATATGGAAAACTATGAAACTTAGTCAGAGCCTTCTTATTATTACCTATAAGGATCAGTAAAAATATCTGTTTCAGCTAAGATGTTTAAGTTAGATTAATTAAGGATCCTTGCCATAAATTAATAGAAATTCCAGAAAACAACAGAAATTATGAAAAACCTATAAATCCATAAAGCCCTATAGAAAGCTCAGAAAAATGTGAAACCAATTTTGTTACATTCCTTATGACCAGTCCTACCTGTTCATAATATTTATTGATATTATAAAGTCTTATGTTTTATCGGTAAATTGATAAATGGAGAAAGCCTTAGAGAATTATTATGACCAAACTACTCCACATAAGAAACTAAAATATTTACGAGAAATTACTTCTCACCTCAGTTTGCTACTTAACAATTTAAGCTTCTTTATGCACTTTCTTACTGTATAATGAAATCACTTGTACCTCCCTTTACATGAAAGTCTATATTAAAACCTATAGAACTTTCATAAATCAAATTGGATTAAGTTTAAGCCTTTCAAAATTTAATTTAAGAACCCAAAAGAGACCTCACTTGACCTCCAATTTAGTACTTGACCATTGGATTATTAGAAATCTCCTCTTATGTTCACATGCTTATATGAAAGTCATAAAAGTATTTTCTTAAACTGACTTGGATTTAAATCCATCTTTTCATTGAATCTAAGCAACCAACAGGGGCTTCTCTTGGCCATAGTTTGCACCTGAACATTGTTTGAGTTATAAGAACTTTCATAAATTAAATTGTCAAGTTGCATGTTTATTATGTGTACATATTCATATCGGTAGATCACATGATGGAGATCAACGAGGGGCACAACACAGAGGAGAAGAACTAGCGTGGACTTCACTGCAAGAAATGTTGTTCCGGAGCAGCAATAAGAGCAGATGAAGAAAGAAATCAACAAGAAGCTCTACTCGTAAGATCAAGCCACTAATTTGTTGAGATTTACTTAGTATGTGATCGGCAAGCTCCGGTTTGCATTCAAGAAGTTTTATAAAGTTTTGTTTTATATATCACATTGTTGATTAGAAATGTTTTGCGCATTATGTTTAGTTTAGATGACACTCCACATGCATGGCCAAAGTAATAATGGAGTGTATGGGCAGATTAAGATTTCATCATGTTGATAATGCTAATCTAATGATTTAGCCATAGATGGATTGGTAGAAGTCGAGTAATTAGAATCTACTTGCAAAAGGTCATAATTTATCGACCATAAGTCAAGTACTTTAATTCTATTTGCAAAAGAAGTTGAGTAGAGAAATATACTCACAAGATATCAGAATTAAGTTAATCTTAAATAATCTTAGATGTGGATGGGGACTTTGTAGGTTGGGATGCGCAAGGTTGTTCCCGACTCAAAGGATGAGACCAACGCTTGTGTCCGCAGCGCACCTGGGTCGGTAATGGGTAGGACGATGTTGAAGGTTGGATTTGTAGCCCCGTCTGTATTGTCAAGGACAATGTCATGTGCGGTCCTGTTAGACAAGTTTGAGTTGTACAGGAAGACGTACTCGATATATGGGACCCAGGAAACTGATGTAACTTGTTAACCTCGACATTGAGGCATACCCCACTATCTTATAGGAGTGAGTTGAGGGCAGCAAGGTGTAAATCTGCTGAAGGGCAACATCTCAGATAGGTGCTCCCTGTAGGGACCTCGTGCCCATGACGGTAGAACCGGTTCGATGTTTGGGTGTCCAGTGAAAGGTTGCCACATAAGATGTGGAGTGGCCTCATGCTTCTTTTGAACGAGCGTACGTTTCATGCAAGCCGGTGTTGATTGGTTCGAATCACCATCATTCACGGTTAAGAATTGAGTACCACTTGTTCTCATAGTTGTGACATAGTAATAATGTGAACTTTACATGAAATTGATATAGTCTTTGAATTATTAATTGTATTACTTAGTAATTGTATTACGAAAGAGCTCACTAAGTTTACTATTTTTCAACTGTTAACTTGTTGCTAAAAGTGTAAATTAAGGACTCACATTTAGGCAAGTTCTTTTATGCAAATTCAGCTTCTGTTCTTAATGTCCCTGCATGTAAAGTTTATATGATTAGTTGAGACAGGTAAGACTTGCTGAGCTTTGTGCTCATGGTTGCATACACATCATTTTTTGCAGGTAATTCTATCTATGACCAGTTTTATTGTAATACATTAACCTCTTCAAGGTATGTAGCCGAATAGAAGCTCGACACGCTCCTGCTTTCTTCTATGTTGCTAGTGTGGAGTATCCGCGAGCTGGATACGATCACGTGTGCTGTTGTTTAGGTTCGAGAGTGTTATTGGTGAAGACTCCGATGTTGTGATTATTTTTATTGTAAAGCAAGCAAACAATGTAACATGATCATGTATGTTATGTATTTTGAGTTTCCTTTTGTGTATGTTGTGTGTATGTTGTTGGGTGTCACATCGTGTGACACCATCCAATGTAATTCCTATAATGTCAGGACCTCGATCCTCGCAGTTATAGTATGATAAGTCGTGAGATCAAATGATTTATGCATGATCCATCAATATTGAACTCAAAATTTATTGACTTGCGATATTAAATTTATGAATGATATTGGATTTATGCTGACTGTTGAGGCTATAAGATAGGTATAACGGGTATTTCGGTAAGACCAAACTGAAATTTAAGTACCCAAAATGTTTGGGTACCTAATATTTTTATAATATTTCAGGTAGTAATTTAAAAAACCCGAAACTTTAATAAGATCGAAATAATCGAACTGAATTATCGGGTGGACCGAACGCCCACCCCTACCTGGAGGGCACAAGTCTTCCACTACAAATCAACGACAGTGAACCTTGTAGGTTCGAAATAACGAAATTCCTTGCCCAGAACCTTGTAGGTTTGGAATAACAAAACTCCTTGCCCGCAGCATGGCGTCCTAGGCCAGAGAACGCTGCAGGACTTCTGATAGGAAGACTCCACGAAATTTGTCCCCACAGTGTGAATTGTAGGTCACCACAAGCTCCCATCAAGGAAGGTGACCTGATAAGTATAGTCCCTTCGGGGATCACAATTCATCGGGAGACTCCTCCCACGGTATTTCCACCTAAGATGGTCACAACGGGTCTTGGCATGCCATTATGAGGCCCCTACCGTAGTAGGTCTACTACTACTTGAGATGAAGGTCAATACTGTAGTAGTAGCACTGACAAGGACCCTAACAGACCGATGGATACCTAGGCCAAGGTCTCCTCAAGAGATGGCGCTCCTGTTAGTGATATGTGATGGTCCACTTTTAGGGTACATTATTTCAGCATGTGATCATGTCAACAGAACTCAATTAGCAAACTTAAATAATTGCGGATTCAAAAGAGGAGGGAAAGGTCACTAGGATAATTGAGATATTTTGCAAACTTCATATGGCCAATTTGAGATCACCATGTGTTTCCTCGTGTCCAAATTAAGGGGCTCCCAAGTTTGGCTATTTTTGAACTTGATTTCCATTTTCAAATAGATTTTTCATGTTTTACGTGAGGGGGGGGGGGGTCTATGGCAAGTGGCCCACCAGGCAGTCCAACACATTAACCAAGCTTTCTTCTTTCTCCCTCTGCTTGCCATGGCACATGTGCATGGCGACACCTCCCCATCACAGCCATTACCACCTCCTCCCAATGGTTGCTCGCCCTGCTGACATGAGGTCGAGCCCATCCTCTACTGGTTGCCTATTTAACCCCACCAGAGGTTTTACCCATGTTCTTTTCGGTTCTTAGTTTTTCCTCCCACCATTGCCACCTTTCTTTGCTCCCGATGCGGCCAGTGTTCCTCTGACCCTCTGCTCAAGCATGCAATAGAGAAAATACTCGCAAGAGGATCCTCTTTCTTTTCCTCAACTCCGTTGCTCAAGTTCATGGCTCATCTCGCTAGTTTTGCTAGGTCGTTGTTGGACGTTCTTGAAGCCGTCGTGGATGTTATCGCATTCCCGACACCGAGCCACTTCCCTGCTCCTCTGCTGTGCCAAAAGGTGAGTGTTGACATTTCTTACATCATAGGTAAAAATCTAGAAGCACAAAGAAACTATCGAAGTAGCATTTCCACTCAAAGAGTATTCCCATGGGTGTCATTTATATTTTCCCAAAGGGAGGCTAAGTGGAACTAAGGCAATCATTAAATGAAGAGGGTAGATTGGTCTAGGTAAGGTTCTAATGAGGATGGGTAATAGATATATAGAGGTAGTGTGACACACACAAGAGCATTCTATTCTAAGAGGATAAATGGGTTAGAGAGGGATTAGGCTAAGAGTTAGGGAGTTGCTATACATAGCCTAAGTTAGATACTAATGAACATGTCAATGGTGAATTCTTATGCTATGTTGTTCAACACATCGGGCACGGGTTTACCCCTATCAATACTAGGTCCACTCTCGCAAAGAGCCCGTGGCATAGCCGAACGTGGAGGATTACAAGGACAGATAGGGCTATCACCACCTACAACCTACCTCTTCAATCCGTGGGTCTACGAGACATCCACCGCTACTTAACTATCCTAGCACCGTGCTAGCATATTAAGTAAATACCTTAGGAGCCTAGGCACAAGCCATTCTAAGGCAATGACTAACTTAAACATCATTGAACCAATGTTGGAACATAGCATAAGTTATTCATATTAACATGGTCATGCCATAACTAATTAGATTATAGTGGGGGTTTGTAGTGTTTGTGATAATAGAATAAGATTGTTATGGCATAATCATAAAGACTACTCCTACCACATACATGGAATCCACAATCAAACAAGAAATGCTTCATTCAAGTATATGAATAAATGAAGACTAAAGATAACATCTTTATTAAGAACAAAGTCACAAATACAAAGAGGAATATATGAGCCATACATTTCCCAATTTGGAATTGGGAAGAGAGAGACTCCTTCTACTCCTTCCTAACTTGACTATGGACTAGAGGCTTTCCTCTCTACAGCCTAAACTCCTCTAAACCTATAGAGAATAGTGGATACAATAGAATGAATACTCAAGTGGTGTGTGTGTGTGTGTGTGTGTGTGTGCAAAGTGAGGGTAGAGGGTCCTATTTATAGCTGGAGAAGGGTCGGTTCCCGTCACCAAAAGAAAGTGAGCCGGTGGTGGTTTCAACCGACTTGGTCATTGCACTGTTGAGGTTGTGCTTTCTCCAGGTCACTTACATGTGGGTCTCATTGATTGATACGGGTGATACACCATTGGATGGCCTCGGATGCTTCTATTTATGGGCCATTTGATCCATGTGATGCCACATGTCGGTGCTTGATTTGTTGGGAATATATGTTATAGGATTGCTATCTCTCTTTTATGTCATTTCCTGCATAAAATGTCTGCATGCACTATTCTTCCAAGGACAAGTGGAAATAGGTTAAGTAGAAAGGTGATGTGTGCAAGAAATGGTATTTCCTTCACATAATTGAGTTATGTTGATGGGTAAAATTGGTATACAACAGCCGTCAACAAACTCCCCCAAGCTTATCCTTTGCTCGTACTGAGCAAAGTCAAGACTTTAGGTTGATGATTAGGAGTTGGTACAATACTCTATTTTCCAAAAGTACCATGTGCACAACAAAATACTCTACCTAGTATTGCAAAAATTGACTTATGATACTTCACCCATCTTAAGTCATCATGGGGCTTATGCCTTCTCCTATGCATGGGTGGTTGAAATATAGAACAACAAATGGAGCAAGCATAGCCTAGAGATCAAGTTCCACTTGAATTACGAAGAGTTTCAATTTAGATTTTAAGTACCTCAATTTGATTCTCTCATTCACTCCTTTGTGTGTAGTGGAAATATATCCCCACCAAGGCATTTTGCCTATACTCATCCTACCACTAAATAAGGTTTGTATGTGGAGCTTGGTAGGGAATGTAGTAGGCATATTTGCAACACATAATATTGCTAAGTCAAAAAAGCAAGTTGTCGAAGTCTTCTTGCGACACTTCCCCCGGACCTGCTATGCGAGCAGCTCGTCGAGGTTCTTGATGGCAGGACTTAATCCTCAAGAGAGATTGCACGTATGAAAGATGGTGAGATGGTGATTTTACGTGGTTCCGACCGTTGGAGCATGAAACCCTGCTCCATGGTGTGAGTTGTATTGCTAGTGTGAATGCCTGTATTGAGTGTATGAGTTGAGATCCCTTGTAACGGTGGTGGTCCGATCCTTTTATAGTCAAGGCCAGATGTCTTACAAGTGGGGTCTGGGAACCGATAGGTGGCCCTGGGGCGATCTTATCCTAAAGATCTAAGGCTTCTTGCATAAGCCTCCTCTGACCGTAGCTTGAAGACCCGCCGTCTTGCCACCTCAGACTCCAGTGGCCCATGCGTAGTCGTTGATGATGGCAGGAGATGTCCCGTCCAACTGTCCTATCGTCGTAAGCTAGCCACTTGGCGGAGTGGGGTAGGCCTGCGGTGTGTTCACTGTGATGCGATTGGGCGAAGCGGTACCCAGTAGGTGTGCGCCGCATCGTGCGCCTAGGGAAGGCACGTGTCTTCAATGCTTTATTTAGACAAGGCGCACTGCCCCCCTTAACTCCCGCAACCCACCGCCCAGGGTAAATTGCAGGGTACATGGCAGCACGGGAGCCAACCTCTACGGAGGAGGTCGGGTCCCGTACCGCGGACCACGTGGTTGCACCGGAGCCCACTCCTGAGGAGAGCGGGGAATCCGGGACTGCATGACACATGGTGGAGTGTTGACAGCTGTTATATACCAATTTCACCCGTCAATATAACTCAATTATGTGAAGGAAATATCATTTCTTGTACACATCACCTTTCTATTTAACATATTTCCACTTGTACTTGGAGAAATTGGTGCATGCAGGTATTTTATACAAAATTGAAGTGAAACAAGAGGATGTATCCTATAAAATATCACCCCAGCCAATCAAGTGCCAACATGTGGCACCACATAGATCAAATGGCCCACAAACAGAAGTATCCGAGGCCATCCAAAGGTGTAGCACCCATATCAAGGGATGGGACCCACCTAGAAGTGACCAGGAGAAAGCACACGTGAAATGGTGCAAAGACTAGGTTGGCCGACCCCCTAGTCGGCCGACCTGGTCCTAGCGCCAAACTCAGTCAGCTTCTACGTGTTGGCTCCTCCCGGTTTGAAAAAGTCAATGGTGACTGATTCACGCGCTTTTGGTCGTGGGAACCAACCCTTCTCCACCTATAAATAGGTCGCCTCACTTCAACACACACTACTAGAGCATCATTCTATTGTATATACTAGTTCTCTTAGTCCTTAGTGGAGTTAGGCTATAGAGAGGATAACCTCTAGTCCCAAGTCCAAGTTGGGAAAGGTATGGCTCATGTATCTTTTCTTATATTTGTGACTTTATGCATAATAAATATATTATCTTTAGTCTTCTTTTATTCATATACTTGGATGATGCGTTTCTTATTTGATTGTGGATTTCATGTATGTGGTAGGAGTATTATTTATGATTATTCCATATCACTCCTAATCTATCATCATAAACACTACAAACCCCCACTATAGTGTAATTAGCTATGATATGATCATGTTAATATGAATAACTTATGCTATGTCTCAACATTGGTTCAACGATGTTTAGGTTAGTCATTGCCTTAGAGAGGTACTTATAGTCGAGCCTCTAAGGTATTTACTTAGTATGCTAGCAAGGTGCTCGGATAGTAAGTAGCGTTGGATGTCTCATAGACCCACAGATTGAAGAGGTAGGCAGTAGGTGGTGACAGCCCTATCTGTCCTTTGTAATCCTCCACGTTCGGCTATACCACAGGCTCTTGGCAGGAGTCATCCTAGTATTGCTAGGGGTAAACCCGTGCCCGATGTGTTGAACAACTTAGCATAAGGATTCACCATTGACATGCTCATTAGTATCTAACCTAGGCTATGTATATGTATATTAGAAGTATTGTAGGAGCAACTCCTCAACTCTTAGCTTAATATCCATTAGGACTCATCCACCCTTTAGAATAGATTGCTTAGGTGTGTGTCATACTACCCATATATTATCAACTTACCCCTGTCTTGATAACTGATTAGTATCCCATAGCTTGATCATAAGAGTAGTGTTTACTTTACTCCGTTGCCTTCCTTTGGGATAAATACGATACCCTTGGGAATACTCTTGGGTGAAATGCTACACGATAGTTTCCATCCGCTTGCGGACCTTATCTCTTTTCAGAGATGATCTGTAATGTAAGAAACGTCAGCAAGCATTTCTGGCGCCGTTGCCGGAGAAGGCAAAGAAAGTGAAGGATAGCTATCACTTGTGATTAAGCTATAGGTACTAATAGTTATTAGACAAGATTACCCTTGTTTGTTTTCTCTTTTTGTGTGAAAATGGGGTAGTGTTGGCAAACCCATTTGATGGGATGGCCAATGATGACGCAAGTGCTCAACTGCAATGATTCATGACGTACCTCAACAAATGTCCGCTAGGCAACACCATTGCCTTTCGTGGAAGAATTTTAGCTTCAAATAGGCGCCAAAGTCATCCATCCCTAAGCTTGGGGGAGGCTCCAAGAGTTCTTGTTGGTTTGCCTCCACCATAGGGTGGATAGTTGGCCCTTCATCCAACACTCGTGTCATGGGCTGACTTCACGAATCCATAACCACATTCGTGCTGGAGCTGAAGGAGCCCTATTCTCATTCTTCATGGATGGGAATATGGTCTCTACCCAAGGGGTGGATTGAAGAATGCTCTAGTTCCCTTAGCTTGGCATGCACACCACTTAGCAAGGTGGACATGCTAGCTAAGGAACTATACCTCCCATTGAAGTATTATGAAGATCAAACCAATGGAGAAGTGCTTGGATGATCCAAGCCATGGATATTCACATAATTTGTGATAATCCATGTCAACATGGGCCACTTGGGGAATCATTACCCTAAGACCCATGGGGATTCTTCCTTCCAAACACAACTCCAATGGCTATCACCAACAAGGAGGTCAAGGGCGGAATCAATATCACCCCTATAATCACTGAGGCTATGAGGATTTCAAGGGACTTAAGTTAAACCAGCCTACCTTGAAGTATATTGTCCATGGCCAAGCAAGAAATCAAGACTACATGAAGCCCTTGGCATAGGACAAGAAAATTAAAGAGCATTCAAGATCTAAGATATCCCACAATCACTTGTTGGGATTCTTACCCTTCGACCAAGCTCATGCAACCTAGGGCAAGTGACATTGTGGATGAAGCGTTTCTTGTTTGATTGTGGAGTCTACATGTCATCATGACAAAGGAAGCTTTTGATCCATGATCAAATTATGGGTTGACCTTAAGGAATATCACGAAGGACGAAGTGACACCCCTAAAGAAGGACAAGCCTCACCATGCACATGAGAGAATATCTTCAAGAGGGAAAAACTGTCACTACATCAATAAGTCTTCATCAAGATGAGGGAGAGGTTAGGGCCATCATGTGGTCCACATGTCCAACTAAAATTCCAAAGGAGATTTGGCATGTCGATCAAGAGAAGTTGTCCACATCTTCAACTTCGGGATTGGACAACAACTCATCGTACTAATAGGACGGAGGTAAGTCCCACTCATCGGACTTCAAAAATTCGGTGAGTCATTGCCAATAGGTAAATTGGTAGTTATCTCATATTTGTTTTCCCCAATTGCATAATTGAATTTCTCATTTGCAATTAGCATTTTTGAATTTTCACAAGTGCATGTTGGAATTAAAATTTCCAACCATCACAAAACTAAAATTTTAAATTAGGAAATAAATTTATTTGGATATGAACCTTTGACGTAACCACTTGAATTCATCCACCTAATTCAAACCAAAAATAATTTACATTTGCAAGTTATTTCAAGTTGGGCAAAACAATTTGACAAAGGGTACAACATGCTTTTGAGCTAACGTAACCCGATTTCGAGTTGTTTTATTTGTTCTTGATTTTAGTGTAGCCAGGACAAAATTTGTAAAGAGGTAGGAAGGTCTCCTCAAGCGCATATCCCTCCATCAATCTAATTTTGAGTTATGGTGGAGGAATGCTCAAGATGGTGGCCCAATGGAGGAGCAATATGAAACTCATTCAACTTCAACCTCAACTTGGCAAAAGACATTGAACATGAAAGCTACACCAAAATTCATGGACGTGAGTTTCTCACACAACGACCTTCAACCTACTCTTCAATTGAGGTACAAGTTTAGAATTGTGTGTCATCTGAATTGCATTAGGATTGAATGATTTTTGCTTACAATAGTAAGGAAGGTTTACACCTTCTCATCATTCAATTCCTATGCATCCTCACGAGAGTAAGTGCTGGCATGACTCTTTTTTATTCTTCAAAAAGAAATGTCATCTTACTTGGGAATAAATTTAAACAAGTAGCTAGAATTTCATAAGCATTGCTAAAATTGACTTAGACATTTCTTCCTAGGTAATGCTTATGGAATGACTTAATGGTTGAATTTGAATGTAGCAACCTAGGAATAGTGATATCCATAATTTTGATTTGAAGCTCATTCATGCATGGATCACTAAATTTCAAATTCCTAGGCAAGAAATAAAAAATATTCTGGAGGATAAAATTGAGAATCTTGTTTGCCATGACCCAAATGATACATATTTATTCTTGTAAAAAACTATGATGGTTAGAAATTTTACAAGATGAAGGGATCCATATAGTGTATTTGTACCACTTGCATTGCTATGAGTAGGAGATTTTAGAAAATGTGCAAATTGATTTATCCGTAAAGCCCCACTCCTATCAATGATTCATACATTGTTCATGGATATATAGGAAATTGGACCCAATGCATCTTTGGTCTTGTTCTTCTCCGTGCGTACAAATGAAGATTCGGTTACCTAACCCGAAAGTTCATTTGTACAAGTATCGGGAGCTAACCATCCCTCTCTATCATAGAGAGGAAGTTGTAGGAGTAAAATAACTATGCAGGCATTTAAAGATCCGATTGTTGGAAACCCTAAGAGGATTCCATTTCAATATCTCTTGGTCATGGAGCAATTTAGGATGGTTGCTACCTATAGGAAATTAAGCCCGAAGGTCAACCATAACTATACGAGGCCGAATATTTGACATGGAAACCCTCTGTGAGCAACCAATGGGCTGCTACGAATATGTGAGAGCATTATGCTCTCAACTATTCTAAGCACTCATTCAAGATCAATGGAATTGCCACCATCATTGGGTGTAAGTTATTCCTTTGTAGCCAAAAGGTATGATGTACCTTAACCAAGGAATGACAAGATCACATGCAATGTATATTGGGTGCAAGTTGTTCCTATGTGGCCAGAAGGTATTTTATACCTTAGCCAAGGAACAATGGATCACACTCAACCCATGTCGAGTGCACACCATCTCTTTGTGGTTATAGGTATGTTGTACCTTAGCCAAGAAATAACGGATCGTACTCAACATATATTGGGTACATGTCACTCCTTTGTGGCTAAAGGTTATCATTACCTTAGCCAATGAATGACGGATCACACCCAATGCAAGAGGGGTACAATTTATTCCTTTATGGCAAGAATTTATGATACACCTTAGCCAAAGAATGACATAACACGTTCAACGCATGTTGAGAGCACGTCATGCCTTAGTGCGAAGGGTTATAACTACCTTAGCCAAGGAATAACAAGTTACATGCAACCTACGGAAACCTTGAAGTGTGGATGAACGACATAGACAACACTCTCCTCGAACACACTCATGAAACCAATGGAAGGCAATCCAACATCGACACTCAACCCTCCAATGCCAAAGCCATGCTGCAACAAGGTTAGGCCAACCTCATGGCATACATCCGTCATTAGGGTTTCAGCTCCTAACGTGGACCTTGAACAAGAACAAGCTTGGGGGAGGACCCCCACTTGAGGTAACTTGTAGCACACCCCTTGCATATTTATTTTCCATTCACCCATCATCCCCCTTGCATATAAAAAAACTTAAAATAAGTAGAGTAGATTTGCTTTCAAAATAAAATAAAAGATGTGCGGTAAGAATGACTTGTGATTCACATAGATGAAATGATGAATAGTTGCTCTTTTTAATTTTCCTAAGTCCCTAGTTTACAACTTACTACTCTCCAAAATATTGCTTTCGTTGGCTAGAGTTACTTTTGCCTAATTTAGAAATTGTGGGTAGCAAAATATTAATCCAATTTTAAGTTGTTGTGAGATATGATATAGTGATAGGGTCGTTATTCCTAGTTTGAAAGTGAATCTTAGATTTTCAATGAAATTCTAAAAAGATTTAAGTTACTCTCATTTGATTGGAAATACCTACCAAAGCCATATGATACATTACATTGATAGATCTTATGCATATGCATTTGTCTTCACATTGAGCTCTGCCAAACTAGTATAGACCTATGTGAGATTTCATTCATTACTTTTTGAATTCAAGACTTCACTTGCACATGTTATACTTCTACACTAGAAGTAAGCAAATTCCCATCATACCACCATTCCACAATAAAAAGAGAAACTTCATACCATTCATGCTTAGCACTCTCTCCAAATTTATTGCATAAAAAGGGAGTAGAAGACATGGCTACAAAAAAAGATGCATGCTTACATCAAAAGCATGAGAAAAAAAGAAAAAGAAAAAGAAGAAGAAGAAGAAGAAAAGAGAAAATTAGCCATGTTTCATACCTGCAAAATATGAGAGTCCACTCAAAAAGGAGTCATCTCAAATATCCACATCCACCTCCATTCCATCACACATGCACAAGTCTTCAATCAAATAGTTTTGAATTGATTTCTCCTAAGGCTTGATTTTTTTACTTAGCAATATTATGTGTCGCAAATATGCGTACTATATTCCCTACCAAGCTCCACATATAAGCCTTATTTAGTGGTAGAATGAATTTAGGCAAAATGCCTTTGTGAGGACATATTTTCACTACACTTAAAGGAGAGATTGAGAGAATCAAATTGAGGTACTTATAATCTAAATTGAACTCTCCGTAATTTGAGTGGAACATGATTTCTAGGGTATGTGTGCTCCATTTGCTGTTCTATATTTCAACTACCCATGAATTGGATATGGCATAAGCCCCACAATGACTTAATATGGGTGAACTACCATGCCAATTTTTGCAATACTAGGTAGAGTATTTTGTTGTGCACATGGTACTTTTGAAAACTAGAACATTGTAGCAACTCCTAATCATCAACCTAAAGTCTTGACTTTGCTCGGGACGAGCAAAGGATAAGCTTGGGGGAGTTTGTTGACGGTTGTTATATACCAAATTCACCCGTCAATATAACTCAATTATGTGAAGGAAATATCATTTCTTGCACACATCACCTTTCTATTTTACCTATTTCTACTTGTACTTGGAGAAATTGGTGCATGTAGGTATTTTATACAGAATTGAAGTGGGATGAATCCTATAAAATATCATCCCAGCCAATCAAGCACCAACATGTGGCACCACATGGATCAAATGGCCCACAAACAGAAGTATCTGAGGCCATGCAATGGTGTAGATCCCATATCAAGGGATGGGACCCACCAGGTAGTGACCTGGAGAAAGCACACGCGAAATGGTGCAAAGACCAGGTTGGCTGACCCCCCTAGTCGGTCGACCTGGTCATGGTGCCAAACTCGGTCAGCTTCTACATGTTGGCTCCCCCCGGCTTGAAGAAGTTAGTGGTGACTGATTTGCGCGCTTTTGGTGGCAGGAACCGACCCTTCTCCACCTATAAATAGGACCTCTCACCCATCACTTTGACACACACCACTTGAGCATCACTCTATTGTATACACTAGTTCTCTTAATCCTTATTGGAGTTAGGCTCTAGAGAAGAGAGCCTCTAGGCCCAAGTCCAATTATGGAAAGGTATGGATCATGTATCTTTTCGTATATTTGTGACTTTATTCATAATAATATATTATCTTTTGTCTTCTTTTATTCGTATACTTGGATGAAGCGTTTCTTGTTTGATTGTGGATTCCATGTATGTGGTAAAGTAGTCTTTATGATTATGCCATATCACTCCTAATCTATCATCATAAACACTACAAACCCCCACTATAGTCTAATTAGATATGATATGATCATGTTAATATGAATAACATATGATATGTCTCAACATTGGTTCAACGATGTTTAGGCTAGTCATTGCCTTAGTGAGGTACTTGTACTCGAGCATCTAAGGTATTTACTTAGTATGCTAGCATGGTGCTTGGATAGTAAGTAGCGTTGGATGTCTCGTAGACCCACAGATTGAAGAGGTAGGCAGTAGGTGGTGACAGCCCTATCAGTCCTTTGTAATCCTTCACGTTCGGCTATGTCACAGGCTCTTGGCAGGAGTTGTCCTAGTATTTCTAGGGGTAAACCCGTGCCCGATGTGTTGAACAACTTAGCATAAGGATTCACCATTGACATGCTCATTAGTATCTAACCTAGGCTATGTATATGTCTATTAGAAGCATTGTTGGAGCAACTCCTCAACTCTTAGCTTAATCTCCATTAGGACTCATCTACCCTTTAGAATACATTGCTTAGGTGTGTGTCACACTACCCATATATTATCAACTTACCCGTCTTGATAACTGATTAGTATCCCATAGCTTGATCATAAGAGTAGTGTTTACTTTACTCTGTTGCCTTCCTTTGGGATAAATACGATACCCTTGGGAATACTCTTGGGTGAAATGCTACATGACTGTTTCTATGCACTTGCAGACCTTATATAATTTGAGAGATGATCTATGATGTAAGAAATGCCAACATGGAGCCAGAGCACGCCTCTATGGGAGGTGCCAACCTGGTGCTTCGGACCACTTGGTAGCGTCGGAGCTCACTCCTATGGAGGAGTAGGATCCCGTCTTGCTAGACACGTGGTTTCTTGGGAGCCCGTCTCTTCGCGGGAGCTAGACCCTGTCTTGGGGTCCATGTGGTAGCGTTGGATCGTGTACCTAAGGTAGGCCAGGGTCTGGTCCTTCTGGACAGGTGGCACCATCGAACCCTGCCTCAGCAGGAAGGCAGGGTACCTAGGTGCATTTAGCTAGTGTGCGAGGGTACCCGGTATGCCAAGTACTGACAGTGGCCCCTGGGTCCACCCTGGGGAGAGGTGATGAGCCCGAGGTTGAAGCCCTATCCATACTTTCCGTGCTATCTTTTGATTTCATCACGGCCAGCCGAAGTGATGCGCGCTTCTACCATCATGACCACACATCCTTTTCTAATTTAGGGGTCGTGGCGACGGGATCTTTACTTGCCACAACTTCTTTATCGCGATGGTTCCCAATGTGGTTGTTGCACTTCTGCTGCTCTTGCTTTGCCTTTATGGGAACCGACGGGTTGCCTTCTCAAGTGGGGGCCCGCTCGGGCCAGTCTTTTTAACAAGGGACCTCGGCCCCGCTGTCATTATCGTTATGGGTTGAGCAGTGGGTTTCGGTCCCACACGACCCACACAACGCGCTCAAACGTCGTCGAGGTGTTTAAAAGGAAACCTTTGTGGGCAACGGTGGTTCCTCCCTTACTCACACCCCAACGTTCGATCCTTCATCTTCTTCGTTGAGCACTCGAGCTTCCCCCACCTTCTAGGTTCTTCACTCCTGCTCCAATGGTCTCGGTCTTGCCTCCATCACGCGTGGTGGATGTAGCACCCGTGAGGCGGCTGCTCGGCTGGGAGGATGAAAAGTGGCAGGATTTGACCTGCCCTGGTTCCCTTCCTCTCGAGTTAGAGAAGGAAGAGATCATCTTCTTCACCTCATACACGTACTCTTGGTTCATTCCCCCCATTTCCTCCTTCCTTGTGATGTTTCTAGAGGTCTTCGAGCTCTTTGTTACATGTCACCAAACTCCTTGGTGGTGGCGAGATGTTCATTGGAGTGTACCCATCTGTGCCGGTGTACCGATAGTTTTTCGTGCTGAGGTGGACTTGGAAGAGCAAGACGAACTTCCTCGACACCTACTACTTCCAGCATCGGGTCAATAGCCCCTTCAAGTACATCACCCCACTTTCCCCCGTGAGATGGGATGGCTGGAGGGGTGGCTGGATGGTCTTACATGCTGATGTCCACGATCGCATGGTCTTGCCACCGACTGGCCGACACTTAGGAAGACGACCTGGGAGGAGTACCTGGAGTTGGAGTTGGAGTATACCCCGGTGATGGAGAAGATCTGATACCTGGCAGATCATGGTTTGTTGTCGTTAATGGTTTTGGTGGACTTTGTGCATCGACTTCTGGCCCCCTCTAGCATCGTTGTTGCGCAGCGTGGCTATACTTCGGGCCGCAGGACGGCACCAGGCTGGTGAGGGGTCGTCACACGGAGATGACCCTGCAAGAGGTGTTTGATGTGATGTCCAAGGCGTGTGATGACCCGTTGTCTTCCGATGTGTTCACCCTTTCGCAACCATGTCCGCCAGTTTGCATGAATCGGGACCTCTGGGTAAAGATCCTTAGGGAGATGCAAAACCTAGACGTGCTTGGTCTTGTGCCGCGGCAGGTTGGAGACGTGGATCATGGACTGATCATTGCTGACTCTCGGTAGGAGTCTGCACCCGCTCCAGGCTCTGAAGTGTCGAGGGTGGAAGACCTGTCCTCTGACAGGGGGAAGGGCAAGGTGTCAGTTCCTGATATGGGGAAGGGGAAGTCACTGGTGGTCGAGGTTGCAAAGGACAAACGTCCTCAGTCACCGCCAAGGGCACCGCTGAGTGCACCGCCGAGGGCAACCTTTGTTCCAAGCCAATGTCCGACGGAGCGCCCATCCTCTACCTCAGGTGTTGGCCGTTCTTTGAGCAGAGGTACAACCCGCCAAGCGATGAGTCTGTAAATGGATGAGGACGGCGCACCAGCTAGCGTATCTGCCGCCGGTGCAGCCCAAGGCACCGGTGAGGGGCCCGGGAGTGCTACATCCGCAGAGCCCCAGGCCAAGAGGCCTCGGGCCGCTAGCGGTCTTGCCGGCGGTGGCTCTGGAGGAGGCTCCAGAAGTGGCGCTATTGAGGTCGGTGGAGACACACCGATGTGGGTCGACCGCAGCGTCAGCGGTTCTGGTGGAAGCCCAGTAGGGTCGATCCTGCCCGTCGCATCGACAGTAGAGCCCGTAGCTTCGGAGCCGCCAAAAGTTGAGGCCCACTGGAGCTTCCGAGGATGTCGGTAAGGCATTCTTTCTAAAGCTTGCATTGTTGTACCATATGTTCTCTTGTTTGAACAGACTTTGACTCCAATCTGCAAGTCTTTGTCAGCTGTGGTGACACCCTTACCACCAGGGGTAGTGGTCTGGAGCGCTCCGAAGTCGGCCCAGGGGGCCATGACTGCATCGGCGGAGTAGACCACCAAGCCGGTCCAAGGGAGCATCGCTCCAGCACCTGCACCTGGAGCAAGCAGTGAAGCAGCTCCGGCTACCGTGCCAGAGGTAATGTCGGATTCCACTCCACAAGCTGAGGGTATGGCCCTCGAGGCTACTGCTTTAGCAGGTGGCACCTCAGGCGATGGTGATGTTGCCGCTTTGGGTGGCGCCACAACTTTCATCAGCTCCCAACGGTGAGGCCCCCGATGATAGTGGCCTTGCCTTCATCGTCGAAGGGGGAAGAGGCTCCCGAGACGATCACTGGTCGGCCCTCCATAGCTTCAGGAGAACCAGAGTGCCTCTCCTATGTCATCGACTTGGCACAGTCCAACATCAACTTGGTGCAGTCTAACCTCCGAAGAGCGCAGCACACCCTCACCACATAGTAGGAGAAGCTGCGAGCAGATGACGAGGGCATTTGGGTCTGGGATGACCTTCTGAGGTTCAGGATCGATGAGGCGAAGGAGAAGCAACAAAAGGAGGGTGAGGAGCTGGAGTTGAGGTGCCGCTTGGCGAATGGCATGGACGCGGCGTCTTAGAAGATTTTGGACAACGCCAAGGCGACCAATCAGGCAGCTGACGCCCGCCTTAGTGCCCTTGAAGGGCTTTGAGTGACCCTGGGACGCCGCGAGGCTGCTGTTGATGAGCGGAAGGTCGATGTTGCTGAGCGATGCGGCCTGGGCGATGAAGACTCAGGCTAAAGTACATCAAGACAGGTTGCAGTCCCGTATCAGAGACCTTGAGCTACACGAGATCAACCTAGTGGGGTTTCAAGAGTAGCACGTAGCTAAGTGCCAGAAACTCGTATTGCTAGAGATTGACAATCGGGCTCGGGAGCAAACTTTGGAGTGTCGCGCCCGGGAGCTCGATCTACAGGAGCGACAGCTAGCCCGCCCTTTGGAAGAAGAGGGTAGAGTGCTGGCGGAGACGGTGGTATCCCACGTTCTGGTGTGCTATCAGAGTCAGTATTCGGACAATACCTCTGGACCCGGTATTCTACGGCCTCATTGTGGTGCGTGAAGAGTTGGCAATAGAAGAAGTCAAGGATGCCGCCAAACATGTCACCGCACAATTCGTGAGAGATTGAGGCTGGTGGCCCCTAGGCGGGGGCACCTTTGTATCCGAGGCTTGCCCCTTTGTAAATATTTTTCAATGAATTTGAATTGAAGTTTGGCTTCTCAGCTGTTTCTTGTGTTTCCCGTCTTGTTCACCCCAGCTCTTAGCAGCGGAAGGGCCTGAAGAACTTTGCCGAGTTTGTTAGTTTTTGAGAAACCATTGATCGCATAGTTGACATATTCGTTCTGTCGTCAGTTGACGTCATGCCCATGGAACCCCCTTAGAGGCCCCCTGGTAGATGTGACCAGGTGGCTGGGCACACCTACCACTTGATCGCAGGACGTATTTGACGGGCCCCAGTGGAGCGTGGGAGTTTGAGTAGATGACATTGATGGGGCCCCTTCAGGGGCGCCAAGCTTTAACTCAGTAGAGACGTCGATGACAGGCCCCCTTGGTGGTGTCAGAGCTGGCTCCTCTAGCTTCGCTCACCATCGCTGTAGAAACATCGACAGCAGGCCCCCTGAGTGGTGCCGGAGCTGGCTACTCCGGCGTCGCCCACCATCGTTGTAGAAACGTCGATGGCACGCCCCCTGGAGGGTGCTGGAGATAGCTGCTCTGGCATCGCCCACCATCACTGTAGAAACATCGACGGCAGACACCCTTGATGGTGCAGGAGCTAGCTGCTCCAGCGTTGCCCACCATCGTTGTAGAAACATCGCCGGTAGGCCCCCTAGGGGGTGCTAGAGATGGCTACTCCAATGTCGCCCACCATCATTGTAGAAACGTCGATGGCAGGCACCTGGGTGATGCCAGAGCTGGCTGCTCCAGTGTCGCCCACTGTTGTTGTAGAAATGTCGACAGTAGGCCCCCTGGGGGGTGCCGTCGCTGGCTGCTCCAGCTTCGCCCACCTTTGCTATAGAAACATCGACGGCAAGCCCCCTAGGTGGTGCCGGAGTTGGATGCTCTAGCGTCACCCACCATCGCTGTAGAAATGTCGATTGCAGACCCCCTGTGTGGTGCCGGAGCGGGCTGCTCTGGCGTCACCCACCATCGCTGTAGGAACTTCGATAGCAGGACCCCTGGGTGGTGCCAAAGCTTGCTGCTCCGATGTCGCCCACCATCATTTTAGAAACATCGACGGCAGACCCCCTGGGGGGTGCCAGAGCTGACTGTTCTGGCTTCGCCCACCATTGCTGTAGAAATGTCGACGGTAGGCCCCTGGGTGGTGTCGGAGCTGGCTGCTCCGGCGTCACCAAACATTGTTATAGAAAAGTCGACCGCAGGCCCCCTTGGTGGTGCCGGAGCTGGCTACTCTGACTTTGCACACCATCGTTGTAGATAGGGCGATGTCAGCCCCCCTAGGGGTTGTCTAAGCTGGCTGCTCCGGCTTTGCCCACCATCGCTGTAGAAACGTCAACGGCAGGCCCTCTGGGTGGTGTCAGAGCTGGCTGCTCCGGCGTCGCCCACCATTGTTATAGAAACGTCGACGACAGCCCCCCTGGGTGGTGCCAGAGCTAGCTACTTCGACTTTGCCCACCATCGCTGTAGAAAAGACGACGTCAAGCCCCCTAGGGGGTGCCAGAGCTGGCTGCTCCTGCTTCGCCCACCATCGCTGTAGAAACATAGACGGCAGGTCCTTGGTATATAGTATACCACAAGGGAACTCTATTAGCAACAAGAGTGGGGCGAGAGAGTGTACTCATGAATCAGCGCATGTTACTATCATCGACGTGCTAGGACATCAACGGTGGGCCCACTGGGAGGTGCCTGAGCTGGCTGCTCCGGCATCGTCCACCACCGATGTGTAGCAACTTCGACCATAGGCCCCTGGTATACAGGTTACCACAAGAGAACCCTATTGGCAACAAGAGCTGGGTAGGGGAGTGTACTCACGAATTAGCGCCTGTTACTGTCATCAACATTCCAGGACGTCGACGACGGGCCCTTAGGAGGTGCCGGAGCTAGGTGCTCTGGCAGCGTCCACCATCGATGTGTAGTAACTTTGACGGCAGGACCCTGGTATACAAGTTACCACGAGAGAACCCTATTAGCAACAGGAGCGGGGCGGGAGAGTGTACTCAAAAATCAGCACTTGCTATTGTCATCGACGTGCTGGGACGATGACGGCGGGCCCCCTGGTAGGTGTCGGAGCTAGATGTCCTGCATACATGATAAAGGAGGGACTACTTTACTCGCTAGTTTACCTCTTTTTTCTCTTTAGCTTTGTCATATCTTACAGTTCTGAGCTGGCACACGAGGCTTGTGTAATTCAATGCGCTAGTGCTTCGGCGTCCGGCTTCCACCGTCCTTAGGGTGCGAGCTTTCTGGCCCCCAGTACTCAGCCGTAGCGCTGGAAAGCAGGGTGTGCATGCTTGGGGTACTGGACAAGACTAAGAATTTTACACCCCCTGGACCTCTGGCTTGGCGTAGACCTTTGCTGGGAGGAGATACGGCACCACAGGACTCCTAGAAAAGGGGGCAGCCGAGAAAACCCCTCACACATTGTAGGTACCTCAAGCAGACCCGCCTGTAGTAGGATTGCATAACTCCACCAATGGTGAGATACAGAGTATACTACCGCGTATATGAAGGCAATATACAAAAAAACGAGCCTAGCATGGTTTATCATAAAATTAACAAGTAATTAAATGAACATTTTTTAGGGAAACATGGAGTAAGACAGTGATTCTTTTATATTGGCATTCATAGGAGGAGACAGGCTTTTACAAAAGAAGGCAACAACTTGCATCCAAGTGATGAGGGAGACAATGTGCACAATTTTAGGGTTCGGGACCAAACTAAGTTGACTGCGTACTCTGGACCTGACCCTCCCGGAGCTTGGTTGTCCTAAGTGTTGCTCTCAGGCTCTATGAAATCTTTCACTGTCATACTACTAAGCTAAGGTTAACTTATAGAGGTGCTCAAATCTCCAAGGGTAAATGTGATAGTTGTCGGGCAACTTGTCATCATTGGGTACCAGTGGGGCGACGAGCAGGTGTCCCTACTTTCTTCCATGGCCCCCCGCCTTGCGGGTGTTCTAGGCATAGACGGAACTGATCTTGACAACTTTGACATGAGCGTCGATTCTGTTGGAAGGCTGCAGACGGGGTGCAGCGGGTGAGTCGCGTTGACGCGAGCTCGGTTGAGGCTCACTTGGTCCAGCTCCGCCCGGGGTAGGTGCTGGGTCTGCTGTGATTGCTTGGGGCTTTTCCAAGGCTAACACTGCAGCGATGCGGTCTCTGCGGATCTTGAGGATGCCGAAGGGGGTCGGCATCTTCAAGACAAGGTAGCCGTAGTGGGTTACAACCATGAATCAGTACAGGGCGGGTCTGCCGATGATGGTGTTGAAGGGGAGGCTAACCTCCACGCCGTCTCTCCAACTGCCACTTGATGATGACGCAACCGTCTACCTCAGCTTGACATCAGTCAAGCTTGGCCCTCAGGTCAACCGTGGGGATCCTGCCAGCACTAGTAAGCCTGGTGGAACGGGAGCGAGTGGAGCGATAGTTGATGGACGGCATGTGCGACAGCAACACGTGAAATCTCCCTCTGACGGGAGAGTTGATGGCCACAACGATGAGGTGGTCGATTTCATGGACCCACTGCTGAGCCACTCTCTGGGAAGCTTTCAAGGACCTTGGATGCTGGAGAAGGGCCTTGGCTGCTAACAGGGCGCTCTCTAGACTTGCAGCCGGCGGCTCCAGGGGCACTGACTAGGTCAGGTTGTGCAAGGATGCCCCGCCCTGGCAAGCTACATCTATGCGGGGGCGTGATGGACCAGACTAAGCTGCCCAGGCGTGGGATCTATTCACCACACGATGGCCACGAAAACCGCCGTCCACGGGCTTGATGTACACCATTGCGCTGAAAACATAACCACTTTTTAGAGGAAAAAGCCTCCTACTTGGTGCGCCAAATGTTGAAGTGTTCTTGCGACACTTCTCCCGGACCCGCTACGCGAGCATCTTGCGGAGGTTCTTGATCGCAGGGCTTAGTCCTCTAGAGAGATTGCGTGTATGAAAGATGGTGAGACGGTGGTTTTACGTGGTTCGGGCCGCCGGAGCGTAATACCCTACTCCACGGTGTGAATTGTATTGCTGATGTGAATGCGTGTGTTGAGTGTGTATGAGTTGAGATCCCTCGTAATGGTGGCGGTCCGATCCTTTTATAGTCAAGGCCAGATGCCTAACAAGTGGGGTCCGGGGCCAAACAGGTGGCCCCAGGACGATCTTATCCTAAAGATCTAAGGCTTCTCGCATAAGCCTCCTTTGACCATGTCTTGAAGATTTGCCGTCTTGTCGCCTCAGACGCCAGTGGCCCATAGGATTTCACATTTATGGAAGCCTAGGATTTCACTTAATTCTTTCTATAGGATGTTGTATTATTTTTGAAACAATCTAAATGTAATACCATCAAATCCTATTTTGAGGGTGCAAAGGAATTGTATTGTGAGAAGGCGTGAACCTTTCTTCTCTATGTGAGCAAAATTTTCCCATTCTAATGCACGCCAAATGGAAAAGAATTCGGAATCCATACCTATTTTGGAGATAAAATTTGGATCTTAAGCTTTAGTGTGATAAACCTCACAATCTTGGAGGAGCTTGCGTGCTTGGTATTCAACTTCACTTTGTATGTCAAGGTCATTGTCGTGGCGAAGTTGTCGCGTGTTGCTCCTCTCACTTATGGTAGTGTCTTCACACACACTCCACCTTCGTGGACTTGGTGTAGCAACGGAGGAGAGATGTGCACTTGAGTCTCCACCATTGCTTGAGGTTGCATCCCCCTTCCTCTTCCCAAACAACCTTTTTATTCATTTCATGGCTACAACAAGCAAGAACACAACAAGGCTAAAAACTTGAAAAAAAGTGATGTTAGTGAAAACAAAACCCTTGATGAATTTTCCCTTTAAGATCTTGAGAGCAAATTGCAAATGCAAATGAAAGCAAATCTTTTTTAGATGGATTTGAGCAAGAGTGATTTAATGAAGATCAAGAAAAACAATGTGAGCAAAATAGTGACTTGGGGAGGTGTAAAATGAGGCGAAGTGTGAAGAGGAGAGCTCCTCATGGCCACCATTTATAGTGTACACTCCCCAACGGTCATAAGAGGCTCCAATGTAGCCGTTGGAGGAGAGAGAGTCAAATTGGCTCTTTCCCCATGTCGGCCAAGCAAGGGAGTCAGCCAAACTGAAATGTCGGTCCCCCTGTTCCCTCTTTTGGCAGGTGGCTTCCCAACAGCTATAAAATTAGCATGTTGGTGAAATGCCACATTTAAAGCTCAGAAAAATTGTATTTCAAATAAAACTCTTTTTCAAAACCAACAATTTTCTTTTTGCGAAAAATAAAAATGATGGTTGAGAATATAAGATTCTCAACTTGCTAAGAAAAACCAAATATGAGTGGGGAAAAATCAACTAAGTGGAGAAACTAAATGAAGAGAAAAGAAAAATCAAAGAAAAGATAACTACCACTTTTCCTATTGGCTAGGTCTCACCCTAGTCTGATGAGATGGACTTTTCCTCCTTCTTCATTTCTTGACATCTGAGCCCGGAGGGATGGGCTCAGATGACTTTTTTTTGCTTCTTCCGCCATTCCTTCTTTGGTGGCTTCGTGGACTTGGGCCTTTGGGGAGGCCCAAATTTCTCCGTCTTCTTGGGGTGTCGGCGTGGACGATAAGATGGGTTCTCTGCATATACTAGTTGCCTCATGAATGCAATGAGCGGGTCCACCATTGGAGGTGTGACTTCGACCTCTCGAATGTGTTTAACATTCGGCTCATACTTGATGCGAATCATAGAGCATAGCTTCGGCTTTGGGTGAAAGTTAAACTTCTCCTCCTTGCCATTGATATGGAAGCAAATTTCTCCAGCTCTCACATCTATGTGAGCCTTTCAGTTCTAAGGAACAGGCGCCCAAGAATGAGTGGCGTATCCTTCTCGACATCCATGTCAGGCACCACAAAATCCACAGATATGAAGAAATTACAGTTTTCATTGGAACATCTTCCGCAATACCCACCGGATAATGGACTCAAGGATGAGTTAGTTGGAGCTGCATTGTTGTTGGAGTAAGTGTTGACAATCCTTAAGTGCCATATTTAGACCGTCAATTCACTGCATAATGTGCACAAAAGAGAAACACAATGTAGTGGTAGGGTTAAGAACTAACCAATTCCACAAGTGTTGGTGTTTATTTGTATGCAGGTGAATTTAAACTCAAAATAGCAAGACATGGAGGGATTAATCCATAAATTAGGGTTTTAACGAATCAGGCAACACCACATGTCATCACATGGATCAAATGGCCCACAAACAGAAGTATCTGAGGCCATCTAACGGTGTTGCACCAATATCAGTCAAGGGGACCCACCTGGAAGAGACTTGTAGAAAGCACAACCCCAACGGGGCCAAGACCAGGTCGGCCGACCCCCCTAGTCGGCCAACTTGTTCTTGCCCCCAAAAGCGGTCAAACACCATGTGTTAGCTCCTCCCGGCTTGAAGAGGTCATGGGTCATTGATTCTTGCGCATTTAGTGGCGGGAACCGACTCTGCTCCCCCTATAAATAGAACCTCACACCTCACTTCACACACACACCAAAAGTTAAGAATAGAATATCACTCCAAAGGTTTAGAGTAGTCTTAGAGGCTGCCAAGTAGAAGGAGAGTGTGGTGAAGAGTTTGGAAGAAGGATGCTTGGGCTTGTCAAGTCCCTCTTCTACACTTGTACCCCTACAAAGGTGTTATTCAAATTAAGTAAGCCCTTTGTGAATTCAATTCAAGTTTGATTCTCAATTCATAGTACTTTGCACAAGTAGTTACTTGTGGGTTCATTGATTTCATTCATTAGAGGCTCTAGTTGTAGCTTTGTGTTCGAAACAACTAGAGTTGTGATTTAGAACGTAAGCGTGATGCTTAGGTTAGAACTCACCAGCGAATATCTTGTCGACCCACGAATTGAAGAGGTAGGCAGTAGGTGGTGACAACCCTATCTGTCCTTTGCAATCCTCCACGTTCGGCTATGCCATAGGCTCTTGGCGGGAGTCGCCTAGTGTTGCTAGGGGTAAACCCGTGCCCGAAGCAAGAAGCTACCGCAAATTCCTTTGAATTAGAATTAATACTTTGAATTCCTCTCTCTTCCTTACCTACCAAACAACTTTGTGTCCTTGGGTGGATTATTTCATAAGATTACACACATGTTTCTTCGATTCGATACCCTTAGAATACTCTCTTAAGGGGAAGTGCTACATGACAGTTTTCGTGCACTTGCAGATTTTCATCTGTGATGTACCAGCCGTCAACAAGCATTTCTAGCGCCGTTGTTGGGGAACGGTTGCTGTTAATCTTCGAACCTTGTTCACCCTCGTGTCTTCTTCTCATCTTATATTTCCTTTTCTTACTATGACCACATATATGGAGCAGCCCACCATTATTTCATATTCTGCCCAAAGGGTAGGTTCTGTGAGCCGCCTTCGGCGGAACCCGTTTGTTCTACTAGCTATGAACTTTGCCCTGGCTTTATAGCCATGGTTCGGGAGCAATCCTTCTTAGGAATGGATTGTGAAAACCCTTACCACCATCTAAGAGAGTTCGAACTATTGTGTTCATGCCTTGTAATCAAGACACAAGTGACTCTCAAATGGAAGTTGTTTCCTTTTTCCCTTAAGGAAAAAGCCAAACAATGGTACAACCACAATGTTGGGAAGACAAACGGAAATTGGAATGAATTACGAGACAGATTTTGTCTTGCTTTCTTTCCAATTGCCCGAATTGTGTCCTTGTGGAAGGAAGTACTATACTTCCAGCGGATGGAAAAGGAATCCATAGGTGCAGCTTGGGATAGATTTTCTCTTTTGAGAAATTCCAGCCCAGATTTGTCTATCCCTGATCCATTGCTCTTGCAACACTTCTACATGAGATTGAACAAAGAGTCTGCCCTACATCTTGACATTACGGCTGGAGGATATTTCCACATAAGACGTGAAAGAAGGTAAGGATCTTCTAGACCGAATTCTAGAAAATTCTTCCTTCATTATGGGTCTTAATGAGCCCCCTCAAGAGGAAGTAGTGTCAAGATCCGAGGATGAATCCATGGACAAGGAAGAACCCATCTCTTTCTTATCCCTCACCTTGTCGGAAGAATCCTCTCCCGAACCCGAAACTACAAAGGAAGAAGAAATTCAACCTTTGGAGTTTCCCTTCTACTTCGAGGAAGAGATATTTGACGATTTTGGAAATACCTCGAAGTATTGTTGCCATAGGAAACCATCATTGCCTTTAACACCACCTAACCCACCTGATAGAGTGTTCATCCAATAGACGATCAAGAAGTTAACCTCTATATTAAGCAGGGAATGGACTGCAGAAGTTGAGCTATCACCCAACATCCTTCGGATGACCTCACCTTTGGCAACTATTCTATGTTATATTAGAGCGACACCAATGAAGGTCCTATACAACCCCACTGTTGGAGCAAATCTCATTTCTGATTCTTGTGCTCTCGCCATTCTTGGCGATGTGCCATTGGCACCAACATGTAAATCCTTACGAGACTATTTCGGAAACATCCTTGAAGGATGCGGGGTTTTGCAACAGGTGTCTGTAAGGCATAATGATATTGAGGGAATCCTAGAATTCCATGTGTTCGAAATCCAAGATGTCGACATTATGATTGGGATTCTCATTGAGAAATTTCTCATGGAAATTCCTTTGGACGGAAACCTCAATGTCAACCTTGGAGGGAGAAAATTCTATATTCCTATCTTGCGTTCCAAGAACACATCTGCAGAATCTCCCATCTTGTTAGAACTCTTCAATCTTAGCTCCTCCCAAAATAGAAGGAGAAGAATATTTCATCCAAGAGGAGGATGAATTTCAGGAGGCAATTGAATTTCCAAAAGAAGAGTTCTTCCCAAAACCTTCTGTTAAGTTAAAAATTCTACCTCCAGGCCTACGTTATGCCTTTCTAAACGGTGATTTGGAAGCCCCTGTCATCATAAGTGACAAGCTTCCAGATGATGAGACACTCAAACTCATTGTCATGTTAGAAAAGCACAGAGCTGTTTTTGGCTATTCCTTAGAGGATCTTAAGGGGATTAGTCCAGCATTATGCACCCGTCGCATTCCCATTGACCCTGAGAGTGCCCCCTCAAGGGAACCTCATAGGTGATTAAATAATGCGAAGCGGGAAGTTGTCAAAAAGGAAGTCTTGAAACTTCTGCATGTCGGGATTATCTACCATGTTCCTCATATTGAATGGGTCAGCCCAGTTCAAGTAGTGCCTAGGAAGGGAGGTATGACAGTCATTCAAAATGAGAAGAATGAATTGATTCCTCAATGAACCATCACAAGATGGAGGATGTGCATTGATTACCAAAAACTTAACAAGGCTACAAGGAAGGATCATTTTCCACTGCCCTTCATTAATGAGATGTTAGAGCGACTTGCAAAACACTCATACTTTTGTTTCCTTGATGGGTATTCTGGTTATCATCAAATCCCAATCCACCCTGACGATCAAAGTAAGACCACATTCACATGTCGCTATGGGACTTATGCCTACCGGTGTATGTCTAGACTGTGCAATGTTCCTGCCTCTTTTCAAAGATGCATGATGTCTATCTTTTCCGACATGATTGAGGATATCATGGAAGTTTTCATGGACGATTTCTCCATCTATGGGAAAACGTTTCATCATTGTCTGGAAAATTTAGACAAGGTCTAACAAAGATACCAAGAGAAAGACCTAGTACTTAATCGGGAAAAGTGCCATTTTATGGTCTATGAAGGCATCGTCCTTGGGCACTTGGTGTACGAACGAGGGATAGAGGTGGAAAAAGCAAAGATTGAAGTCATTGAAAAACTTCCACCTCCTATCAATGTTAAGGGAGTCCGCAGCTTCTTAGATCATGCGGGGTTCTATCGGCGATTCATCAAAGACTTCTCAAAAGTTGCTACACCCCTCACTAACCTACTAGCTAAGGAAGCTCCCTTTGATTTCGATGATGAATGTCTTAAATCATTTGAAACACTCAAAAAGGCACTCATCTCAGCTCCAATCATTCAAACTACCGATTGGATGCCGCCATTCAAAATCATGTGTGATGCTAGTGATTTTGCTGTTGGTGCGGTCCTAGGCCAAAACAGAGAGAAAAAGCATCATGCAAGAGCCTACGCTAGCAAAACTCTAATAGGATCTCAACTCAATTATGCCACAAGTGAAAAAGAGCTCTTGGCTGTAGCTTTTGCTATCGATAAGTTTAGGTCCTATTTGGTTGGAGTCAAGGTCATAGTCTACACAGACAATGATGCCTTGAAGTACTTGCTCACCAAAAAGGATGCTAAACCTAGGCTAATCCGTTGGATTCTTCTTTTCCAAGAGTTTGATCTAGAAACCAAGGATAAGAGAGGAGTAGAGAATTCCATGGCAGATCATCTCTCACGTATGGAAGTCACTCAACCTATGGACATTCTATCAATGACTTCCTACGAGATGATATGCTTCTTAAGGTGACTGACTCTCACCCTTGGTATGCAGATATAGTGAACTTCATCGTCACGGAATATGTACCACCAGGGGAAAACAAAAATAAACTCATCTATGAGAGCCGAAGACACCTTTGGGATGACCCTTACCTCTATCGAGTTTGTGCCGATGGCCTTCTTAGAAGGTGCGTCCCATCAATCGAAGGCACCAAGATTATTGAGAAAGGTCATACCAGCCCTTATGGTGGCCATTACAGTGTCTACCATACCCAGGCAAAGATGTGGCAATGTGGATTCTATTGGCCTTCTATGTACGAAGACACAAAAGAAATTCATTCACAGATGTTGGAAATGCCAAAAGCATGAAGGAATCTCAACTCGCAATGCGATGTCTCTAACATCTAATCTCCAAGTGGAATTATTTGATGTGTGGGGTATTGATTTCATGGTACCTTTTCCTAGGTCTTATGATTGCGAGTATATCCTGTTGGTTGTATATTATGTGTCAAAATGGGTAGAAGCTTTGCCATGCAAAAGTGCTGACTCCAATAAGCTAGGAAAATGTTCCATGAGATCATTTTTCCGCGCTTTGGCACTCCCCGTATGGTCATAAGTGATGGAGGGTCTCATTTCATAGATAAGACCTTCCAGAGCTTTTTGAGGGAACTTGGTGTCCAACATAATATTGCTACATCATACCACCCACAAACAAGTGGTCAAGCAAAAACATCTAATAAGCAAATTAAGAATATTCTGCAAAAGACCGTCTTAGAAATTGGAACGGGATGGAAGCATAAGCTACCCGACACATTGTGGGCATACCGTACTGCCTACAAAACACCCATCGGCATGTCTCCTTTCCAACTTGTCTATGGGAAGACTTGTCATATTCCTGTAGAGTTGGTAATATAGAGCCTATTGGGCCATCAAGCAGTGGAACATGGACTTTCACGAAGAAGGAAAGCACCAATTGAAGAAACACTCTGAGTTGGAAGAATGGAGAGATAAGGTGTACTATAGTGCCAAAATCTACAAGGAAAGAACTAAAAGATGGCACGATAAGAGGATTATGCCTAATGAGTTCAAGCCTGGAGATAAAGTCCTACTCTTCAATTCTAGGGTTAAACTCTTTGGACATGTGAAGCTCAAAAGTAAATGGGAAGGACCCTTCACTGTAGTAGAAACTTCATCCCAAGGAGCAATCACACTCTAAGGTGATGATGATCATCTATTTAAAGTGAATGGGCACCGACTGAAATTATTTCTCGAATCCCAAGAGAATGAGACACAAAAAGAAATTGACGTGATAAATCTTATTGATTTTCACGCCGTTTCTTCAAATTATGTCTAAATTCTCCTCGTCCATTTAGTGGGCCCATCCAATTATCCATCTATGGGGCCCATTAAGCCAACCCATGAAAACCTGGCCCAAACGGAGCCAGGAGGGGGTCAGCCGAACCCTAGGGTTGGCCGACGCTACCCTTGCGTCGTCAGCTTTCTGTTTTCGCGTGCGAACTCTCCCGACGTGTCTCAACAAGACTCTCGGTGCTATCGTACTCCCCCCGCTTATTTATTGACGGGAACAGAGAGGGAAACCTTGCACCATATAGAAAAATCCATCTCCTGTTCCAAGTCATGGCCGACAAGAAGATTGTGCCTCATCCCTACTCTAGCTCAAACTTCAACATCAGCGGAGACATCACACCGGCCAATGACAAGTCCCCCCTCGCTTTGGAGTCTGTCATAGCATTGGATCTTGTGCCCCTTGCTATGATCCCGCCATCAACGAAGACTCTGCGTGGGCGCAACACCACACCTCGTGGTGCTGAACGGTCGCTCTCCCCTCGGAGGATGCCTGTGAAGTCGACGACACCCGCAAGTCGTCTGACTGTGGCTGGCCTTAAGTCAGTCAAGATCCGTCTTTTTCCCAAAAAAGGTGAGTCTCTTCCAACGCTGCAGCCTGGCGAGGAGTTCATGTACACTCTGAAGACCAAGAATGGTGATGTAGTGAGCCACCACTACAAGTCACCTATGTGTACCTCGCATCAGCGTGTGGGAGACAACCTCATTATCCATGGGGTGCGCCAGCCTGATGGAGGCTATGCAAAAGGCTTTTTCAAGCAAGTGGATAATTTGGCGATGGGGGAATCGACGGGCTCATCACCCTCCAAGATTAGGCATCACCTCTCGCCGCCTGCTATCAGAGGGCCACCTGGCCAATTTGAGGACAGCAATGGGAAATCTGCTGGTGTCCCTAAAGTGGCACAACTTTCTAAGGAGTTAGCTTCTCTCTGTTTGGAGAACAAGAAGCTATCTGACTTAGTGGCTGAAGGGCGCATCGAGAGGGCGGAGCTAAAGCATGAACTCATATCCCTCAAGGAGCAGATTGATGGTGTTCGCCGTGGCATGAGGGCCAAGTTGCGGTGCATATGCAATGCCATCGGGAAGGTTGACATCTACAACGCTCCTTAGTGTAGATGTCCCGACCGCATAGGATGCTCACTAGTTTTTTTTAGTTTGATTCCAAATTTTTTTTATTTCTTTCATTCAATTTAGATTGAATAATGTAAGCATCCCCATATTTGAGTTCAATAAAAGGAACTTACCGGTTCATCTAACCCGGTAAAGTTTCATCTTTAGTTTATTTTGTGTGAATAAAGAATTCAAGGAACAAGTGTGGAGGAGGTACCCCAAATTCGTGAAATCCCAATGTACAAAATTAGCGTTGCATCTCAAAACACGTCGCAACCGATTGCACAACTCAACACATCGAAATAGAACAACAGGGAGGCCCGAATGGGGTCGGCCGACTTTTTGTGGGCCCAACAAGACTTCATTCCGCTTCGCAAAATCGGTTTGGATCTCCTACCCCTAAATATGCATGCTACTTTACTATTTGAGTTGATTTCATATTTAATACTGAATATATGAAGGCAATTCAACTCAACAATTAACATTTAAAACTTGGTAGTCAAAATTTGCTTGAGCTAAAAATTTGAATACTTTATATTTCGATTTATTACCATGTTCATAATTCCCACAAGCCTGATAGGAAAACATGTCATCTAAGTATTTGACTAGTGTGATATGGTAAATAAGTTACTTGAGGAGATATCTCCTTGCTTGAAATTGATTTTTGATGTTTGCACAATTTGGAGTCTTGAACTTTGCTTGATTCTCTCATTGGAAATTTAATTACCCATCAAGGCCATATGATACAAATTCTTGAAAACCACATTCATATGCCACTTTGCTTTTCATTGAACTTTGTCAAACTCGTGACCTAATTGAGTGACATGCATGAACCTTTAACTTAGAAATTCTTGTGCACCCTATTCATGCAAAATTTCTCACATTGAGAATTTGCATCCACCCTTCATCCATCCAACAAAGAAACTCCATACACTTTGGTCATAAAAAATATCTCTAGAAAAAAAAATTAGTAGAAGACATGGCTACGGAATTCAAAAAAAAAAGAGAAGCATCTACTCTTCAAAAGAGGAAGCGTGCCAAAATAAAAGAGAGGAAGAAAAAGAGAGTAGCCATGTTTCATCCTTAAAGAAAGAAAATCATGGAGTCCACATATATCCATCCCATTCATATGCACAAGGATTTCTTTTGTCAATTTGTTTATTGCATAAGTCTATCATAGGATCAAGTTTTTGACTTAGTAATACATGAATTGCAATGTGTGCCACATTTATCCCTACCAAGCTACAGATATAACCATATTTAGTATAGGGACAAAATTGGCACAACATGCCAAAGTGAGGATAAAAACACTTTGAGAGACGAGAGATTCCAATTGAGAGATAAGGGAAATTGTTTCCTTGACTTTTCGAATATAGCAAATCATCAAATCATTTCGACTGGAAAAAATCCAAGGGAACTACATCCTAACCATTCCACTCTTCAAACACCCAAGATTAATGTGGTAGCCACATTCCACAAAAGTGAATTCATGAATTAAGTTATGAGTTGAAATATGTAATATTCTCATTTTCTAAGAAAATTTATGACATCACCTTAGTTCTTTTTCTTGCCTTCACTCGAGGACGAGCAAAGGACTAAGTATGGGGGAGTTTGTTGATAGTCCTTAAGTGCCATATTTAGACCGTCAATTCACCTCATAATGTGCACAAAAGAGAAACACAACGTAGTGGTAGGGTTAAGAACCAACCAATTCCACAAGTGTTGGTATTTATTTGTATGCAGGTGAATTTAGACTCAAAATACCAAGACAACCATGGAGTAATCCATAAATTAGGGTTTTGACAAATCTGGCGACACCACATGTCATCACATGGATCAAATGGTCCACAAACAAAAGTATCCGAGGCCATCCAACGGTGTTGCACCAATATCAGTCAACGGGACCCACCCGGAAGAGACCTGGAGAAAGCACAATTCCAACGGGGCCAAGACTAGGTCGGCCGACCCCCTAGTCGGCCAACTTGTTCTTGCCCCCAAAAGCGGTCAAACGCCATGTGTTAGCTCCTCCCGGCTTGAAGAGGTCATGGGTGACAGATTCACGCACATTTAGTGGCGAGAACCAACTATTATCCCCCTATAAATGCAACCCCACAACTCACTTCACACACACACACACACCAAAAGTTGAGAATAGAATATCACTCCAAAGGTTTAGAGTAGTCTTAGAGGCTGCCAAGTAGAAGGAGAGTGTGGTGAAGAGTTTGGAAGAAGGAGGCTTGGGCTCGTCAAGTCCCTCTTCTACACTTGTACCCCTACAAAGGTGTTATTCAAATCAAGTAATCCCTTTGTGAATTAAATTCAAGTTTGATTCTCAATTCATAGTAGTTTGCACAAGTAGTTCCTAGTGGGTTCATTGCTTTAATTCATTAGAGGCTCCAGTTGTAGCTTTGTGTTCAAAATACCTAGAGTTGTGATTTAGAACGTAAGCGTGGTGCTTAGGTTAGAAATCACCAGTGAATATCTCGTAGACCCACGGATTGAAGAGGTAGGCAGTAGGTGGTGACAGCCCTATCTGTACTTTGTAATCCTACACGTTCGGCTATGCCATAGGCTCTTGGCGGGAGTCGCCTAGTGTTGATAGGGGTAAACCCGTGCCTAAAGCAAGCAGCTATAGCAAATTCCTTTGAATTAGAATCAATACTTTGAATTCCTCTCTCTCCCTTACCTACCAAATACCTTTGTGTCCTTAGGTGGATCAGTTCGTAAGATTACACACACGTTCCTTGGATTCGATACCCTTGGAATACTCTCTTAAGTGGAAGTGCTACACAAAAGTTTTCGTGCGCATGCAGATTTTCATCTGTGGCGTACCAGCCGTCAAGAGTAAGCTCCGTGAAGTTCAGTTGGTCGAAGACCACCTTGGACATCACACTCACACTTGCTCCAAGGTCACAAAGTGCCTTATCAAAGTAGTGAGCCCAATCGAGCAAGGTATGAAGGGATATCCAGGGTCCTTCAGCCAAGTTCCTTCCTGTAGAGAAATAATGTTGACATTTTCCACGGGAGGTTCAAGCTGCCCTGACATCAGCTGCCAGTTGAGCCAACTGAGTCTCCAGCATCTTGTTGAAGCTCAATTGATTCTTCAAGGCTGAGGATAGTCCTGCAATCTTGACATTGATACTTTCTAGTGTCTTGTCATTAGACGAAAGCTTCTTGGATAAAGCATCATTGATTTTCAATTGGCTAATGGCAAGCTCTCTCAAGTTTGGTTGATTCCAATTGTTGCCATTATTGTTGTACCCTCCTTGAAAGATAGGTCATAATTGGCCCCACCCTTGACCTCTTGGACAATAGCCATTGTTGTTCCCATTGTTGGATACGTATAGGGCATCCTCATGAGTCTCTAGGCAGTCATTATCCAAGTGACCCGTATTGCCACAGACTTCACATGTGATGTGAGAGTGTAAGGCATAGGCATTGCCACATACTTCACCACCCTCTTGTCCATCAATCTTATTCATGAGGAGGTCCAATTTAGCAACGATCATGTCCACCTATTTCAAGGTGTGCATGCCTCGCTGACGGGTTTGGAGACGCTCATCGCTCCAACCCATGTTGGACACCATCTTCTCAATTAAATATTTGCTTTGGGCACCATCAATGAGAAGAAGGCTCCTTCAGCAGCAACATCCACATGGTCACGGGTGGAAGGTATCAGCCCATTGTAGAGTTTTGAATAATCAGCCAGTTGTCCATCCCATGGTGGGGACAGGCCAGGATGTACTCCTGCAGCCATTCACATGCCGTGAGAATAGACTCCTTAGCGTCTCACTGGAAGCTGGAAATCCTTTCACGTAGGGCATTGGTTTTTACCAACAGAAAGAATTTGGCTAAGAATGATGTAGAACACTTCTCCCAAGTGTCTACAGCACTTTGGTTTGCATAGAACCACTGCTTCGCTCTCCTAAGGAGGGAGAACGGAAACAGCCTAGGATGGACGACATCAGAAGAGACGTCATTGATCTTAAAAGTGCTGCAGATTTCATGGAACTGTTGCAGGTGAGCACTTGCATCCTCTTTAGCCTTTCCACAAAATGGGTTGGCTTGCACCATAGTGATCAGGCCAGTCTTGATTTTCAAGTTCACGTCTCCCGTGTCAATAGTGGGCCAAACAGGCACATTGTTAGCAGAGGGAGCCGAAAACTCACGAAGGGTCTTCTAGGCCATTGGTGTTTCGGTTGTTGGTGCAGTAGCGCTGGCTTACCTGGCAACGGCACCAGAAATGCTTGTTGACGTTTCTTACATCACAAATGAAAATCCGCAAGCGCACGAAAACTATCAAAGTAGCATTTCCCCTTTAAGAGTATTCCCAAGGGTGTCATTTATATTTTCCCAAAGGAAGGCTAAGTGGAAGTAAGGCAATCATTAAATCAAGAGGGTAGATCAGTCTAGGTAAGGTTCTAGTGAGGATGGGTAATAGATATGTAGAGGTAGTGTGACACACACAAGAGTATTCTATTCTAAGGGGGATAAATTGGTCAAAGAGGGATTAGGCTAAGAGTTAGAGAGTTGCTCCTACAATGCTTCTAGTATACATATACATAGTCTCGGTTAGATACTAATAAACATGTGAATGGTAAATTTTTATGCTAAGTTGTTCAACACATTGGGCACGGGTTAACCCCTTGCAATACTAGTACGACTCCCGTAAAGAGCCTGTGGCATAGCCAACATGGAGGATTACAAGGATGGATAGGGCTGTCATGACCTACTGCCTACCTCTTCAATCTGCGGGTCTACAAGACATTCAATGCTACTTAACTATCCTAGCACCATACAAGCATATTAAGTAAATACCTTAGAAGCCTAGGCACAAGCCATCCTAAGGAAATGACTAAACTAAACATGGTTGAACCAATGTAGGAACATAGCATAAGTTATTCATATTAACATGGTCATGTCATAACTAAAAAGACTATAGTGGAGGTTTGTAGTGTTTATGATAATAGAATAAGATTGTTATGGATCATCATAAATACTACTCCTACCACATACATGGAATCCACAATCAAACAAGAAATGCTTCATCCAAGTATATGAATAAAAGAAGACTAATAATAACATCTTTATTAAGAACAAAGTCACAAATACAAAGAAGAATATATAAGCCATATCTTTCCCAATTTGGAATTGGGAAGAGAGACTCCTTCTACATCTTCCTAACTTGGACTATGGACTAGAGGCTCTCCTCTCTACAGCCTAAACTCCTCTAAACCTATGGACAATAGTGGATACAATAGAATGAATACCTAAGTGGTGTGTGTGTGTGAAGTGAGGGTAGGGGGTCCTATTTATAGCTGGAGAAGGGTCGGTTCCCGCCACCAAAAGCGCGAGAATCAGTCTTCATCATGATCAGGGCACCGCAGGTTGTCGACACGTGGAAGTTGACCGCGTTTGGCGCCAGGAACAAGTCGGTCGAGCTGGTGGTTCGGCCGACCTGGTCATTGCATCGTTGAGGTTGTGCTTTCTCCAGGTCACTTACATGTGGGTCCCATTGATTGATACGGGTGATACACCGTTGAATGGCCTGAGATACTTCTGTTTGTGGGCCATTTGATCCATGTAATGTCACATGTATTGCTCCCCCTCTTTTATCTCATTCCCTGCATAAAATGCCTACATGCACTATTCTTCCAAGAACAACTGGAAATAGGTTAAGTAGAAATATGATGTGTGCAAGAAACGGTATTTCCTTCACATAATTGAGTTATATTGATGGGAGAAATTGGTATATAATAGCCGTCAAAAGTGCGCCACCCCGCCCTGATCATGTTTGGCAAATCGTTTCTTCTTGCTCCAGCTCGGTTAGTCCATGCACCATCGGATTCTTAAGGTGACGATGGAAACCGAGCATGGGGAAAACTTAGGAATTCATTTTAGAGGATCGGCCTTGCTATGATTCAGTGGGAGGGTCGAAACCTCAGACCATCGCACATCCACCAGTGCATGAATCATGGGCCGCCGTAGTCGGGATGGTAATTTAGGGCAGTTCCGCCGCCGCCATGAGCAAACCCTAGGTCGTCGGCCATGTCCTCCTTGCAGGCGATTTCCTCCCATATCTCTGCAAAATCATGTTTCCCATGTCTCCCTGTGTTCTGTTTGGCAGCTTGGCTTGGTGGATTTTGGTTTCGGGGTGACATTTCACTATGGCCGCCGTGGGTGCCGTCACCCTAACCGTCGGGATCATGTTTGCTGGTGATGCCCAGCCTTAATACCTTTGTCTAGATTGCGTGCCATGTCTCAGGGATAGTTTTTGGCCTTGCCCATGGCCGGTAATGCTTGTCCATCGGGGGGGGGGGGGGGGGGGGGGTGCAGCTCGCCTCCGCCCGTCGCCCTCCTCTGGGCTCCACCCGTGTGGGGGTGGGGGGGGGGGGGGGTCCTCTGTGCCGACCAGATCAAGTGTGGCTGTGTGGCTGCACCAATTGTCCCTACAACCCCCGTGTGCCATTGAAGCTGAGTGGTGAGTTTGAATGTGAGGAACCCTGCTGTCAGTTAATAGAGAATTTGCAATACAAATTTAATAAGAGAAAATGCCCAAAGTTAGAAAATTCATAACTCCAAGCATACTGCTTCAAAAATTATGGGAGAAATTTTGCCAGGACGCTCTTGATCTATACTTTGCAATGGAGCATGCTTGGGATCATGAAATGCTTTATATTTTTCTCTAAAATTCCAGGAGTGATCATCCATAAGAAAATCATTGGAGGAGTTCTCTATCATTGAAAAATGTGAAACCTGGCCAGAATCCTCACTTAGTATCCTATTGCTTCCAGTAAAAGTTTCATGACCATTGGGTATGATTAAGTAGGTCTAATCTTCTGATCATAGGTTGAGGAAAAATCCCAAAAATGAACAGCAAGTTATTCAGAAATTGATAGAAACTTGGAAATTCAATTGTGACCTGTAGAGACCTCAGAAAATTATGAAACAAGTTTTGTTAGACTCATTGTGTACCTGCTCTAACTGATTGTCAAGTCAATTAGCATGTCAAACCTGGTGCGATTTAATGGTAATTTCATTTTGAAGGAAGGGATTAGGAGTTTCCATGAACAGCAACTGTGGTATAAAAATCTGAAATTTTCACCATCACACCCTTCTGTTCTTTGCAGTCTACTGTTAAATATTCAACTGCAGTAGATTTTATCTTCATCATAAATTATTTCTGTTACCTCTAAAACTCTATAAATTCATATATTGATATATTGCATTGTTCATTTCGCTAGCAACTATTCGTGAGGAGATGCTGGTGCCGTTTGACTTCATCCCTCCAGAGCTGGAATTTGACTTTTATCAGCAACAAGGCAAGCCCCTGATGCATCTAAAACTGATTATGAACTCACCATTATAGTAATATATTGGTATGAATGATTGTTGCATTAGGTCTATGGATGTTTGATAATCCAATTGCATAGCCAAATGCTCCTATCAGGGATAGGTAGAAGTAGTGGTATGATATTTGGATTGCTACGGTGAGTTATTAACTGGGAAGGAATTGATGAAAGGCGATATTATATGAATTAAAATACTTTGTATACTACTTTCATATTCACAGCAATATTTTATCATAGCACTTATTTCTTCTTGCCCTCACTCGAGGACGAGCAAAGGACTAAGTGTGCGTGAGTTTGTTGACGGTCCTTAAATACTAAATTTGACCATCAAGTCAATGCATAAAGATTGTAAAATAGAGAGCACAACATAGTGGTAGGAGTTAAAGCTAACAAATTCAACAAGTGTAGTGTCTATTTGCATGCAGGTGAATTAAGCCCCAAAATATCCAAAAATGCAGGGAGCAATCCAAAAATTTACCATTCGATCAATCAAGCGATGACACGTGGCATCACATGGATCCATGACTCATTCCCAGACGTATCCGAGGAGATCCAACAGTGATTCATGCGGGAAAGGGGTCAAGGCCCACCTCGAAGACACCCGTAGAAAGCACAGCAAAGGGGGGGGGAGCAGGACCAGGTCAGCCGACCCCCTATCTCGGTCGACTTGGCCCTGGTGCCAAACCCGGTTAGCTTCCACGTGTTAGATTCATGTGGCTCCCTGACAGTGTTAACTGTGGGGACCGGGATCCACACATCTGAGGTTCTCATTGGGTGGTGCCGTGCGATGCGGCACCTAACAGCACACATGAAAAGGATACCAAAACATATAAAGTTTTCATTTTATAATAAGAAGAGTTTACAAAAGAGTGTACAACAGGGGTACACACGTAGCAAAAAATACATACTCATAATCTCACCTAACTAAGCAGGAGAGAAGATGTCCATGCCCTAGGACGCTTCTCACTAGCAACAAGAAGAACATTCAGCAGCGGCATGGTTCACATGAGATTTATCTCGATACCTCGAGATCTCATGTACAACCTGAACAGCAGAAATAAACCTAATACCTGCAAAAATCGTTAAAGCGCAAACGTGAGCATAAGGCTCAGCAAGACTAACCCGTCTCACTAGACATATGCAGGGGTGAATACTAAGCATAGGTAAGGAATGGCATAAAGGACTCGCCTACAAGTGGATCCTTATAGTCATGTTTTAAGTAGCACATGACATTCTTCAGGCACGACACATCACAGACTCCACAATCAAACAAGAAACGCTTTGCCGATGATATGACATGCCCAAAGCACATAATGCTATCACAGGATAAGTATTTGGAAACTGTAAACTTTTAATTGTGCTATCTCTAAGCCACACAAGGTTGCAAAGCAATTATAATTCAATAAATCATATTCTTCTGACTTCTTCAGTATTTACTACGTCACAACTCAGTGAACAAGTGGTACTCATAACCGCGAGGGATGGTGATTCGAATCAATGATACCCGGAAAACACTGCACGTACGCCCGTACTGGAAGTCACATCAGTGCACTCCACGGACGTCGTACGCAGCCACCTTTCTCAAGTTCCGCCCAAGTTGAATCGATTCAATCATCTAGGACAGTATCCCCACTCACGGTGCACCCTTCCGCTATGAAGATGTCGTGAGCGAGTTTTTGTCTACTGTGCTGCGGCCGAAAGCCTGAGGCGATTGAAAAAGTCTCAACAAAATCTTCCCAAGGTACATCGGTTTCCTGGACCCATATATCCAGTATGACTCCGGTACAGTTCAAACTTTCTCAGCAGGGCGGCATACGGATCGGTCCTTAACCAACAAAGGCAGGGCTATGCGCCCGAGACTCCATCTCGTCGACTCCTATTCCCCCTGCCCGGTCTCGTATTCATTTCATAAGCCATTCTTTCATCTCTCTCCCTTATATGAACTGATATTCCTATCTCACGAGTAGATTCCAACTACTCGACTTCTACCGGTGTATCTACACTATTAGCATTGTTAGTTCTACACGTCAAGCTGTAAACCTTTCCAGCCCTCCCATCGGACTTGTGGATATGCAAGTGGAGTATCAAACACCTTATACGTAATGCACAATATCAACTGAAGACGTAAGTGAATAAACTGGAAAACTTTGAAAAGCTCTTAAATGCAAACCGGGGCTTGCTTTGTTTGCGACTCTATAGCAATGTTAGTTGTTATGTCTTGGTCTTCCTCCGGAGAATCCGCCATGGAATTTTTGAAGTTGGAAGTCCTCGACATTCTCCTCCAAGAGAAGTTTCTCGTTGATCTCCTATCATCACTTTCCTATCGACATGATATGCATATAAGTAATTAATTTAATCTAATAATGGACTAGACGAGTTGTAAAAACCTTAAGAAGAAGAGGCTTGACTAGGAAGATTAGATATGTCTCGAATGGGTGAAGAAACTATGGATAAGTCAAGTGGTCATAGTAGTGTCTAGACGTGAATCGAAAGGTGCAATGCAAGCACGCAATGCAATTATTCACTTAACACTTGGAGCTATGCCACTCGAGAACACTGAGACTGACTGGTGTGGCAGTGTTGGACTGAATAGTGTAAGAATGACTAAGGAATCAAGGGGGGACATCGAAAACTTAAGGCATGAGTGAAACGTGCAACAAGAGTTCATGACTCAGAAGGTGACCAATGAAGTTACACAAACTCATTACAGAGTAAACCTAATTAAGTGACCAGTGTGGTTGTAGGGTTTTGAATTAGGATGAATCGATGTGAAACCCTAGCGACACTTGAAAAGGACGTGAGATTGGCATTGCTTGGACTCAAAGAGTCATCACAAGCACTGCTAACCTAACATGAGTACCACGACACGTTTGAAGGACCTTTAGGTAAATTAGTCGCTACGACTATCTTTGCAAACATTGTCCAAGTTCTTACATGACACTATTGCAGTGTCCTTTGCATGATTGTCCAGATGAGCTCAGTGAACTCTTGGAACTCGTACATAAGGCATTACTATGTAGTGACAACATGCTTTGCCATCTCGGAAAGATCATCTCATCGACGTTCACATCGACCCGGACTTGTCCATGGTGGTGAGCGGAATCCCAAATACCACCTTATGAGTCTCAAGGTTAGTGATGTCGACTCGATCGTCGGCAAGTGACTCAACGAACCTGTCGTCGATGAAATGGCACACCTAGTTAAGCAATTCTGCGGACAGTTAGGAAACATTGTCAACACGCACAAGAAACTCTTATCCAAGGTTCCCCTTGGTCTAGTATTCCTTGTCAGTCACAACGTTCTCGTATTACCAACCACAGATCACCAATAACCTTGGTTTGACTTGGAAGGCATTTTATCAAGCACCTTGGCTATACCTAGGACTCGATCACTGTAAGTGCATCTAGGATATACCTTGTGGGTTTTGGCTAATTGATGACAAACATATGAGATCCTAATGAAACTACTGAGATGATTGCAGGACAAACAAGTGAAACATCTTGATGCACACAAAAAGGTGAAAAATGGAGTGGTGTTCAAAGAGAAATACTTTGATGAAGCTTGGAAGACCAAAATAGATTTTGAATGTATAGGGAGTGTATGAAAGACACACTCCAAGAGCTCACAACTTTGCGCGAGAGTAAGGGATTAAAATTAACCTAACTTTCACAAAGCACCGGACTAGTCCGATCATGGACCGGACTAGTCCGTTCACCTTTCTGGAATCCCACTCACAAGGAGACCGGACTAGTCCGTGCATCCACCGGACTAGTCCGTTGATGTTTCTAGAGTCTCTCATACTGAGGGACCGGACTAGTCCGATCATGGACCGGACTAGTCCGCTGAACTTTCTGTAATCTCCCATTCGTGGAGATCGGACTAGTCCGATGAACTTTCTGGAGTCACTTTCACACAGCACCGGACTAGTCCGAAGTTGGACCGGACTAGTCCGGCAAACTTTCTGGACCTCAAAACACATTGGAACCGGACAAGTCCGGACTTGCACCGGACTAGTCCGGTGTTAGGGTTTTTCAATGGCTAGCTTTTGGAAACCCTATAAATAGAGAGTCCACAACTTTCCTATCGACAGACATGTCGAATATTGATCAAAGAGCAAACCCTAGCGCCGCCACTTTGTCCCAAGAGCCCAAAACACATCTCCCCACACATCTAAAGTTCAAAAAGAGTGAAATCAATTGAACACTTGGATTCAGGATTGGGAGATCGTCATTCTTTCATTGCGAGCTCTTGGGGTTTGATCTTTCTACACTCATACTCTGCATTGTAATACTTTTGGGTGTATTTGATCACTTTTTCATTGTAATTCTCATGGGAGCCCTCAACATGTGAGGTTGCCCCACAAACTTGGTGATTACCCGTGATAGTGGAATCAAGTCGGCCTTCGTCGTGACTTGAGGAGGGAAAGGGTTGGAGACCCAGCTCTGTGTGAGCTTCCTCAACGAGGACGTAGATCTCGTGGTGAGATCAAACCTCAGGAAAAATTCGTGTGTCTTGTGTCTCATTTACTTTAAATTTTGTTCATTAGATCATTTGAGTGCTAAACTTCAACATAAGGCAATTAGAAGTTACACCTGCATTCTTATATTAATCTCAAGTACAAATATCAGTTGTTCTCAATTCCGCTGCCAAAGAAATTTATTTTCCCAATTAACACCTGATCAACACACATAATTTTTGCACACCGGACTAGTCCGCCCACACAACCGGACTAGTCCGGCCAACCAAGTTTTGACGATTCTATTAGGTGTGCAGGAAATTCAAAAGGCCTATTCACCCCCCCTCTAGGCCACATTCAATTGGTATCAGAGCAAGGTTCTCCACCAACGAGACTCACATCTCAGAGAGATCAATGGCCTCTGAGAAGAACAACGATATCTCGAAGATGAACATTAATGAGGAGGAACAAGAAACTAAAGCTCTTGATGTGCTGAAGGAGAGCCCACACGATGACGAAGAAGTGCGACAATTGAAGGCACTTCTGAGAAAGAAACTGCTAGGACAAAAAGGAAAGGAAGAAGAGAAGACGACGGGGAGTGTTCATCACGACTACTCCTGACAGCCTTACAACTACAACCGTCTCAACTCCAACAACCATTATCTTTCCATTCCTATGGGAAAACCTCCACAGTTTGACGGAAGTGACTATACAATGTGGAAGTACAACATGAAGATGCATCTAATATCCCTAAATCCTAGTCTATGGCCCATCGTTTGCACTGGCATAGATATCCCGGACACGGATGAAGAACTCACCCCAGAACAAGAACAAGAGATTCACAGAAATGCACAAGCCATCGCCGTGATCACATCATCATTAAGCATAGAGGAATTCACCAGGATTGATGGCTTAGAAAGTGCAAAGGAAATCTGGGATACACTTAAGACGGCTCACGAAGGAAATAGATCGGTTCGTGAAGCAAAAATTGAAATGCTTGAAGGAGAGTTGGGAAGATTCGCTATTGAAGAAGGTGAATCACCTCAAGACATGTACAACCGGATGAAGGCAATCATCAACAAGTTACGTGCCTATGGAAGTAAGAAATGGACGGATCACGAGGTAGTCAAGAGAATGATTAGAGCCTTCATGCCAAGAAATGTCACACTTTGCTCAATGATTAGAGAAAGCCCCGGTTTTCACAAATTGACCCCGATGAGTTGTTGGGGAAGATCATAAATCATGAGATGATGGATAAAGAGGCAAAATACGTCAAAGACTTGGCCGAACTCACTTCCTCCAAAAGGAAAGAGGTCGCTCTCAAAGCTACATGCCGACCCAAACTCAAAGAAGCTCGTGAAGATCAAGACGATGGGCACACAAGTGACGAGAGCACCGATCTTGATGATGAGGAAATGGTACTCTTTATCAAGAAGTTCAAGCGAATGATGAAAAGAAGACACGGCAACAACTCAAATGTAGGAAAAAGCAAGGACAAAGGAAAATCCAAGGCTCGACGCACTTGCTACAACTGCGGAGAGTATGGTCACTTCATGATGGACTGCCCCTATGAAGAAAACAAAAAGAAGAAGGAAACAAGATATCAAGAAAAGAAAAATTTCAGAAAAAGAAGACAAAACCATCAAGCTCACATTGGCAAGGAGTGAGACTCAAATGACGAGTCCTCCTCCGATGGAGAAGAAGAGATGGCCACTATTGCAATCAAGAAACCTACTATGAAGGCCACACTCTTTCCAAACATGGGAGGACGGGACATGAACAACCACACTTGCCTTATGGCTAAGGAAGGCAAGAAAAAGGTACGGCTCACTCCTCCTACGCTAAATTCATCTATTGATGACTTTGACAGCTCTAGTGATAACGAAGAAATGTTTAGAGGACTAAGTAAAATTGCTCTAAAGAAAATGGAAATGTTGTCGAACGAAATTTTTGAGAAGGAAGAACTTCTTGATCGACAAGAAGATATGCTCATCCGTGAAAGCAAGAGATATCAAGAAGTTGAAAAGCTTCTCGAGCTTGAAAGAGAGAAGAACAAGTCGCTTGAAGTTGAGCTAGTCTTGAGTAAGGAAACTTACTCAAAGCTAAAAGACTCGCATATTGCAATCAAGGAAGAACTTGCTAACTTGTCAAAAGTTAACAAGATCCTTGAGGTGCAAGTTGAGTCGCTCAAGCAAAGTGACTCTTCTTCCTCCAAGAGCTCTTCCTCCAAAGATATGAGTTCGACAACAATCGGAACTTGCACTTGCTCTAGTAAGAAGAACATTATTTCTAATACATCAACTTCTCGTAATATGCATGCCCCTCCAAGCGGCATCTTTGATAAGGAGAAGATCAAATATGCACACAGTGCATATATGGTCACTAGATCTCCTAATGTCAAAGATGGCCTTGGTTTTGATAAGAACAAACACATGTCTACTTCTAATCATGCTAAGAATAGAATTGTCTTTGTCAAGGAAAAATCTCATGAATCTGAACCATAAACATTGTTTCATACATTAATTGCTTCTTATGTTCTTATGAAAGCCAAAAATGGAAGAGTCATTGCCAAATATACAGGGCCACGCCACAAGAACTTGAAAACTTGTGTGTGGGTGCCCAAGACTCTTGTGACTAACCTGAGAGGACCCAAGCAAGCTTGGGTACCTAAAACCAAGGAATAATTCTTTTTTGCAGGCTTACTCCTCCGGCGGACCAAAATGGGTACTTGATAGCAGATGCACAAATCACATGACTGGAGAGAGAGGTATGTTTGTGGAGTACGAGTACAACAAGGATCCAGGTGAAGGCATATACTTCGGAGACAACTGCCAAGGAAAGGTCCTTGGTAGCAGTAACATTGAAATATCCTCTCAACATACCTTATCAAATGTTTTACACGTAGATTCTCTAGATTATAACCTTTTGTCAATTTCCCAACTATGCGACAAGGGTTACAACTGCTTATTCACTAATGAGGGTGTGACTGTTTTTAGAAGAAGCGATGGCTCGATTGCATTCAAGGGAATGTTGAAGGGCAAGCTTTATCTAGTTGACTTCAACAAAGATAAAGCCGAACTCAACACTTGCTTGGTTGCTAAGACCAACATGGGATGGCTGTGGCATAGACGGCTAGCCCATGTTGGGATGAGAAATCTGCAGAAACTTCTAAAAGGTGGTCACATTCGTGGTCTTAAGGATGTGGTTTTTGAAAAGGACAGGCCGTGCAGCGCTTGTCAAGCAGGAAAACAAGTCAGAGCACCACACCCCGCCAAGAATGTGATAACTACCACAAGACCGCTGGAACTTCTCCACATGGATCTTTTTGGTCCAGTCTTGTACATCAGCATCAGCGGTAACAAATATGGTTTAGTAATTGTTGATGATTTTTCAAGATTTACCTGGGTATTTTTCTTGTATGATAAATCAGAAACTCAGGGGATCCTCAAGAAGTTCTTAAAAAGAGCTCAAAACGAATTCTCATCAACCATAAAGAACATCAGAAGTGACAACAGGACAGAATTCAAGAATCTCCAAGTTGAAGAGTTTCTCGATGAAGAAGGGATAAAGCATGAATTCTCAGCACCCTACTCCCCTCAACAAAATGGAGTGGCCGAAAGGAAGAATAGAACATTAATCGAAATGGCGAGAACTATGTTGGATGAAAACAAGACGTTAGATTGGTTTTGGGCAGAAGCGGTGAACACCGCTTGCCATGCCACTAATCGACTGTACCTCCATCGACTACTGAAGAAAACTCCATATGAGCTCCTTACCGGTAAAAAGCCAAATGTTTCTTATTTTAAAGTTTTTGGTTGCAAATGTTTTATTCTGAACAAGAAACAGAGGGCCTCGAAGTTCGCTTTGAAGTCCGATGAAGGATTCTTGCTCGGTTATGAATCGAATGCCTACTCCTACCGTGTCTTCAACAAGGTGTCTGGCCTTGTTGAAGTAGCATGTGACGTAGTGTTCGATGAATCTAACGGCTCACAAGTGGAGCAAGTTGATAAGTGTGTGCTAGATGAAGAGGAAGCTCCATATGAAGCACTGAAGAAAATGGGACTTGGCGATATCTTACCACAAGAGCAAACATTCGACTCAAATGCACAAGTTGAACCTCAATGCGGAGGCAATGATCAAGGGGGAGCCCTTGCACAAGATCAAGAGGAGGAAGGTCAAGAAGATCAGGACCATCATGGAAGCAATGATCTAGTGGAGACAATGTACATGAAGATAATGGAGAACAAGCAACTACACAAGCTCCACACCCAAGAGTACACCAGAGCGTGCAAAGAGACCACCCTGTCAACAACATCATTGGAGATATTGCAAAGGGAGTAACTACTAGATCTCGAGTTGCAAATTTTTGTGAATCCTACTCTTTTGTGTCTTTTCTGGAACCATACATGGTAGAAGAAGCCTTAGGGGATCTAGACTGGGTGATTGCAATGCAAGAGGAGCAGAACAACTTCAAGAGAAATGAAGTATGGGAGCTAGTGGAGAGACCAAAGGCGAACATAGTCGGAACTAAATGGGTCTTTCGGAACAAGCAAGGTGAACATGGAGTAGTAACAAGAAACAAGGCAAGACTGGTGGCCAAAGGTTATTCTCAGGTCGAAGATTTGGACTTCGATGAAACTTTTGCTCCTGTAGCTAGACTTGAGTCCATTCGTATTTTATTGGCATATGCTACTCACCATAATTTTAAGCTGTATCAAATGGACATCAAAAGCGCTTTCTTAAACGGCCCAATCAAGGAGGAAGTTTATGTGGAGCAGCCACCAGGATTCGAAGACCCGAAGTATCCCAACCATGTCTACAAACTGCGTAAGGCTCTCTATGGCCTCAAACAAGCTCCTCGAGCTTGGTATGAGTGTCTTAGAGATTTTCTAATTTAGAATGGATTCAAAATTGGTAAAGCTAACTATACACTATTCACTAAACATTGTGATGATCATTTATTTGTATGTCAAATTTTTGTTGATGACATTATCTTTGGATCAACTAACAAATCCTTCTGTGAAGAGTTTAGCAAAATTATGACAGATAGGTTTGAGATGTCAATGATGGGCGAATTAAAGTTCTTCTTGGGATTCCAAGTGAAGCAACTAAGAGAAGGTACATTTATAAGCCAAACCAAATATACACAAGACATTCTCAAGAAATTCAATATGGACAAAGCCAAGCCCATCAAGACACCCATGGCCACTAATGGACATCTCGACCTCAATGAAGATGGTCCAAATGTAGATCAAAGGTATATCGGTCCATGATTGGCTCTTTACTTTATTTATGTGCATCTAGGCCAGATATTATGCTTAGTGTTTACTTGTGTGCAAGGTTTCAAGCTGCACCTAAAGAGTGTCATTTAGTTGCTGTAAAACGAATCCTAAGGTACCTTGTGCACACACCCAACTTGGGCCTTTGGTATCCCAAAGGATCCAAATTTAACTTGATAGGATATTCCGATGCCGACTATGCAGGATGCAAAGTCGATAGAAAGAGCACGTCAGGGACTTGTCAGTTTCTTGGTAGGTCCCTGGTATCTTGGTCATCTAAAAAGCAAAACTCCATTGCCCTTTCCACAGCAGAAGCAGAATATATTGCAGCCGGTAGCTGTTGCGCACAATTACTTTGGATGCGACAAACCCTTAGGGACTACGGCTATAACCTTAACCATATCCCACTTCTATGTGACAATGAAAGTGCTATAAAAAATTGCACACAACCCAGTAGAGCACTCAAGAACTAAGCACATAGATATCCGTCATCATTTCCTTAGAGATCATTCATTAAAAGGTGACATTGCTATTTCACATGTTAGAACTTAAAAACAACTTGCGGATATTTTTACCAATCCATTGGATGAGAAACGGTTTTGTGAACTTAGGAATGAACTTAACATTCTTGACTCTCGAAATGTGGCTTGAAACGTTGCACATTTGGTTGATACTTCAAATGTTACATTTTATTGCTAAAACTGCCCCTCACCTCCTTTTTTCTCCTAAGAAAACTATTTTTAATAAAGAAATCTTGGAATTTATGACCATGTTTTTGTGTTGATTGCTTTCTGGTCATAATCACCAAGATTATTTGCAAAACTTGTCCTTGGATCACTATTAGTTATCTCCAAATACTTAGTTTGTCCAGTAACACCGGACTAGCCAGGTTTGCCACCGGACTAGTCCGGATAATCCCTCTTCCTAGGGTTTCCAGGGACACCGGACTAGTCCGCCCTCAGACCGGACTAGTCCGGTCGGCTGCTTATATAAGCAGCTGGCCCGTTTCAAATCTCCCTCCACTTGACCAAAACCCTCACCTCTCAAACCCTACCCCCCCCCCCCCCCCCAAAAGGTGATTTTCGAGTTGAGCCCTCAAAATCCAAGCTCTCTCCGTGGGAAACTCTCCCCTCAATGAGTTGGTACTCCTCTCCAAACTCATCCGGACAGATTTGCGCTCCTTCAACGCGAATCCTCAAATCTCGGTAAATTTCTCCCTAAAATCAAACTCTCAACTTTTCTAGTTCTAGTTTATTTCTCTTGATTCTAGGGAAGTACATTAGCTTCAGAGATGTATTCCTTTCACCTTCATGCTCATTTGCACCCTTAAATAGAAGTTGTAATTCTAGCTTTGTTAGGGTTCTTGTGCCAGGCCGGACTAGTCCGGCTCCCAAGTACGGACTAATCCGGTACACCGGACTAGTCCGCACTCTGAAACCGGACAAGTCCGGTCTCTAACACTTGAATCCTCACATCACCTTCATTCTCAGTTAATTCTCATCTAAATCATGAACTCCTTGTTAGGCACGATGTCTTCAAGCTCAGATGACATCTCCTTCCATGTTGATGAAGAAGTTGAGCGCGAAAAGGTGAAGAGATCCAAGGAGAGGTACATGAAGAAAAGGCATGATGTAAATGTGCACTCTCCACCCTCCGACGACAACTTGCCCAAGAAAAGGAGGGTAGTTGTGAAGAAGGCCCAAGGAAAGGCCGGTGAGAGCTCCTCAGGGCCAAAGAGGACTCTCAACAAGGGAAAAGGGCTTGCTAGTGGTCCCATTGGACCCTTGAAAATGAAGAACCCAAGTCACCGCAACAGGCAACGCTCAAGCAAGGATTTCACTGGGAAAGGGGGTGAGCTTGCCGACAGCTTCAGGCAGGTTAATGTGTATGCTCGACCTCGGCAATGCTCAGACCCAAGATTTTGGAGCAACTTCCATGCCGACTACTACAAGCATGTGTACATGAAGATGAAGAATCCCGTTGTGAAGAGTTAATGGGTGAACATCGGGTACATGCAGTCAAAGAAGTATCCTGCTTTCCGTGAGGTTGTTGAGTCCCTGAAGAGGCACGGACTGAAGGAACTGTTTTCCTTTGAGAATGAATGGAACAATGAGGTGATCACCCAATTCTACTCCTCCCTCTACTTTTCTCGTGGTGATGGAGACAGTCTTACTTGGATGACCCATGGTTCCAAGTATAGTGTTACTTATGATGAGTTTGCAAGGATTCTCCACCTTGAGCATACCTTGGATCATGATCTAGTCATCCACAATCTGCAACCCCTGGAGAAGGATGAGCTCACATTTCTCTATGACACAAGGATGTCGTATGTTGCTCCCACTATCAAATATTTGAAGCCCTTCTATGTGGTCCTCAACAGAATTTTGAGGAAGACAATAGCCCCAAAAGATGGAGATGCGGGGACTATTCAAGGAACTTTGAGGACCCTAATGAAGGTCATTGATGGGAGAAGATCGTTTAATGTCTTTGAATACATCTACAATGACATTGTGAACATCTCAATCACTCCAAACAGATCTTGCGGGTATGCCCCGTACATCATGTATATGATTGAGAAGGTGACTGGACTTGAGTTCGTCAAGGATGTTCACCATACGGGGATGAAACCGCAAAATCCCACCGAGTACACTCTACCTTCGGCTCCCGATGCACCTCCCTCCCCTGAAGCTGAGAGGAGGACTAAACAGGCTCGGGATGTGAATGCAACAAGATCTTCAACTGCTCCTCCTGGTTCTGCACCTGCTCATGAGCCCTCCGATGGTGTGCTCAAAATGCTCACCTCTATCTTTGCCTGCTGCCGCAAGATTGAAGTCAGGCAGAAGAAGCATCAACAATATGTCAATGCCAACATCAAAGCAATCTGCGACAAGCTGGAGATTGAGCCGGTGGGATCCCCGCCCGCCTTCGAGGACTCCGAGCAAGAGTCCGCTCCGGCGAATGATGATGATGGTGGTGAAGATGAGGACCGGACCGAGACGGAGGAAGAGAGTGGCGATGAGTGATTCCATTCAATTTTTCCCTTTTTGGTGCCTTGATGCCAAAGGGGGAGAGATTGAGACTAGGAGAGATTATGACTAATAGTTTGAGAGTAGTTGGTGTCTTTATGTTTTTGTGATCAAGGACATGTGTACTTAATTTTAAAACCTTGTAATGCACTATTTCTTCTCTTATGTGCGATGCTTATTGTTGGTTGGATGATTATCTTTATACTCATTGTTGATTATCTTTACTTCATCACACCTTGTTGATCACACACTTGTTAGGCACCCCACCATAAGGTGTGTGCATATGTGAGAAGCTTTTTGTGGACTTATCATTATTCTCATATGTGCACACCTTATGAAAATCAAGATTTTATTCTCAATTGTGATATCTCAAATGGTTGTCATCAATCACCAAAAAGGGGGAGATTGTAAGTGCATCTAGGATATCCCTTGTGGGTTTTGGCTAATTAATGACAAACATGTGAGATCCTAATGAAAACTACTGAGATGATTGCAGGACAAACAAGTGAAACATCTTGATGCACACAAAAAGGTGAAAAATGGAGTGGTGTTCAAAGAGAAATACTTTGATGAAGCTTGGAAGACCAAAATAGATTTTGAATGTATAGGGAGTGTATGAAAGACACATTCCAAGATCTCACAACTTTGCGCGAGAGTAAGGGATTAAAATTAACCTAACTTTCACAAAGCACCAGACTAGTCCGATCATGGGCCGGACTAGTCCGTTCACCTTTCTGGAATCCCACTCACAAGGAGACCGGACTAGTCCGTGCATCCACCGGACTAGTCCGTTGATGTTTTTGGAGCCTCTCATACTGAGGGACCGGACTAGTCCGATCATGGACCGGACTAGTCCGTTGAACTTTCTGTAATCTCCCATTCGTGGAGATCGGACTAGTCCGCGGACTAGTCCGATGAACTTTCTGGAGTCACTTTCACACAGCACCGGACTAGTCCGAAGTTGGACCGGACTAGTGCGGCAAACTTTCTGGACCTCAAAACACATTGGGACCGGACAAGTCCGGACTTGCACCGGACTAGTCCGGTGTTAGGGTTTTTCAACGGCTAGCTTTTGGAAACCCTATAAATAGAGAGTCCACGACTTTCCTATCGACACACACGTCGAATATTGATCAAAGAGCAAACCCTAGCGCCGCCACTTCGTCCCAAGAGCCCAAAACTCATCTCCCCACACATCTAAAGTTCAAAAAGAGTGAAATCAATTGAAAACTTGGATTCGGGATTGGGAGATCGTCATTCTTTCATTGCGAGCTCTTGGGGTTTGATCTTTCTACACTCATACTCTGCATTGTAATACTTTTGGGTGTATTTGATCACTTTTTCATTGTAATTCTCGTGGGAGCCCTCAACGTGTGAGGTTGCCCCACAAACTTGGTGATTACCCGTGATAGTGGAATCAAGTCGGCCTTCGTGGTGACTTGAGGAGGGAAAGGGTTGGAGACCCAGCTCTATGTGATCTTCCTCAACGAGGAAGTAGATCTCGTGATGAAATCAAACCTCAGGAAAAATTCGTGTGTCTTGTGTCTCATTTACTTTAAATTTTGTTCATTAGATCATTTGAGTGCTAAAATTCAACATAAGGCAATTAGAAGTTACACATGCATTCTTATATTAATCTCAAGTACAAATATCAGTTGTTCTCAATTCCGCTGCTAAAGAAATTTATTTTCCCAATTAACACCTGATCAACACACATAATTTTTGCACACCGGACTAGTCCGCCCACACAACCGGACTAGTCCGGCCAACCAAGTTTTGACGATTCTATTAAGTGTGCAGGAAATTCAAAAGGCCTATTCACCCCCCCTCTAGGCCACATTCAATCACCCTCACAGCGACTAAAACCTAATTTGGCTCGACAACCATTTTTCGACGAGTCGTGCTTGTGTTTCATTACCACACTCATCACAGGCATCTTTCATTTTGATGCCAGAGCACAATGACGGCTCAGAACGTCACGACGAAGTCATATGGTCAACGACGTTGACGCGGCTCATGGTGGAGCATCACGAGCACTAACGGACAAGCTAACGCAATTCAAAAGACAAAGGAGGTCAACCTAGGGATTTCTATAGGAATGGTATCAATGCGGAAAATGGACGTACGGCTTGACCACACATGAGTACCATTAGGGGTCACAACGAACGGACTTCGATGATGTCAAGGAAGGCATTTCACGGCGAGGCTCACCTTGTAGGCATTTCGTCGAACATCTTGGGTGTGTACTTGACTCCGTCGCTTCATCACCATTCAAAGGGTATCTTGGCACATGTCCTTGTCGATTGCCACATCATTCTACCCCTGCATCACAGACCAGCTCTAAACATCAAGAAAGTGGGTTCTTCCCTCATAAACATTTCATCGAACAGGTTGACTACAGCATTAATCCGACCAATCTTTGCACAAATCAGAGCTAACCTTGGATCAATTGTCGATGCTGGTGTGTCAACGACGTGTTCTGGTATCTCATACATCACATACATCCCTCGCTTTGCTGGTTGGGTGCAACCATGGCGCGGAACGCCCCGAGGATGCGAGGACAGGGACAGTGTTGGGACATCACAACGCGAAATGTCGCAACGTGTGAACAGGACTGGACGGTAAGTATTTGAGCTGCACGCAAAGGATGGAGGTGGCTTGGTACATGCTGCAACGAAGGCAGTGAGTTGGAGATGTGCCGCGACGGCGAGAATGGCCGACGAGCAGCGGAGCGCAGCAAGTGGCAGCATAGCTGGCGCAGCGAAGCTAGACGCATCGTCGGGGCGCCTTTGCGCAGGAGCGCGGCGAGGAGCAGTGCCTGGGCGGCGGCGCGCAGAGGCCGGGAAGAGGCACGACCGGGGGCGAGCACAAGCGTGCGGGCGAGGCACGACACATGGGGTGCTATCGGGAGGCGAATCGGTGGTCGGCGTGGGGCGAGCGGCGCGCCGTGGCAGCGAGCGCGTAGCGGCGATGGGGCGTGACAGGGAGAGGGCGAACCGGCGTGGGCGGAACGCAGGGCCGTGGGCGGCCGAGCGCGGGGTGAGCGGTGCGTCGTGGCGACCGGAGGGAAGCGCAGGCCGACGGCCAGGCGAGGCGCGCTACGGCTGGCGGGGTGGTGCAGCTCCGGGCGCGGGGCGACGCCGCGGCAGGAAGGCAGCCAGGGCGAGCAGCAGATGGCAGCAAGGGGCACGGCCGGCGAGGAGCACGCGCACAGAGGCGGTGGCAGGGGAGCGACGGCCAGAAGTGCGACCGGAGGGAAACAAAGTGGCGCGGGCATCGGCGAAGCGCGGCCGGTGTGGGAGGCGCGCGCGACCGGAGGTGAGCGCGAGCGTGCGAGCGAGCGGCGTGCCGTGGAGCAGGGCCGGGAGACGAGCGGGAGGGAGAAGAAGAAGAAGAAGCGAAATCGCTTTTCTACCGTTGGAAGCAAGCGCTGGCACATGCACGACGTCGCGGTGGCGCTCCGTGAAACAAACTGGAGGACAGCGCACGTGCAGCAATTTGGCAAGTTTGCTTGTGTCACTTACAGGTGGGGCCCACAACTCTCTCCTCCCTCATTCACCTTTCCAATTTCAAATAGAGCTAGCAAACATGCTTCAAAAATATTCAACTTTGGCCCAATGACTAAATAAAATGTGAAGAATTTTATGGTGCAATCAGATTTCAGAACTGAGCAAGTTGAATTTTTAACTCAGGTTTGAATTTGAATTCAAGTGGTGATACTTGACTCAATGAAATAAATAGTAGATTAGGTTCAAAAATCCTAAAACTTTGAAGTTAACCTTTTTGAACCATAAGGGACTTCAGGAAAAATTTGGAGTTGATTTGGACAAGGTTAAGTACAAAGTTTAAGTTTGAAGTCGACTTTGATTAAACTCTCAGTACGTGTCCAATAAATAAAAACGTGCTTCAAAATTTTTTGAAACTTTATCGAGAGTCAATTTGGAATATTAGAAGGTCATGGAAAAATTTACAGCCTTAGATTCGAATATTTTTGGACAGGGTCAAATGTACAGTAGTATATTCGATTTGTATTAATTTGAATATATATTTGGTACTGCAAATTAATTTGACCTGGAAATCTCTATCTATTGAGCAGCTTAAACCTTCATGTGAACCTAGTTTGAACAGTAGCTTGATTTGAGTTTTTTAATGTCCCATTTTAGGGTTGGAATAATTCATTTTTCTTTCTCTTTATTTTGTTTTCTTTTCCTCCTTAAATTTTCACAGAAAATGTGAATACTTGGAAATTAAGGATTTTACACCTTAAGTTCTAATATACATTAGCAACCATGTTCTATATGTACAATTTTAACAAGTTCCTATTTTAATGAACATTGGTTAACTCATATGGTTCATGTGAGTTTGGATTTCCAAGTCCACTTTCAAAATTTTTATGTTCGCATTTTTACGTTTTTGTTCTTTCGAAAAGTGGGCTTTTACAATCCTCCCCCTTAAAGGAATCTCGTCCCGAGATTCTAACAAGTAGAATAACAGAAACGATGAGGGGACGATCCGTAAAAGAGGGTCATTGACTAATGAAAATGACAATGCCCTTAAAGACTTGGGTTCTACGAAATAGTGATTATCTTCAGGCATCTTATGAAATTCTAAAGTTTGTTTCAAGTGATTCCAGTCTTTAGGTTAATTGGAAAAGCCCGCTTTTCGGAAGAACAAAAATGCACAAATGCGAACTTAAATTTTTTTGAAAATGGACTTGGAAATCCAAACTCACATGAACCATATGAGTTAACCAATGTTCACTTAAAATGGGGACTTGTTAAAATTTTACATACAGAACATGTTTGCTAATGTATATTGGAACTTAAGGTGTAAAATCCTTAATTTCCAAGTATTCACATTTTCAATGAAAAAATAAAGGAGAAAAGAAAACAAAATAGAGAGAAAGAAAAAGGAATTATTCCAACCCTAAAATGGGACATCCAAAATATTCAAATCTCATGCCGTAAATTTTTCCATGACCTTCTAATATTCCGACTAGACTCTCGGTAAAGTTTCAAAATTTTTGAAGCACGTTTCCCATTTACTGGACACGTACTGAGAGTTTAATCAACGTCGACTTCAAATTTAAACTTTGGGCTCAACCTTGTCCAAATAAACTCCAAATTTTTCCTGAGGTCCCTTATGGTTCAAAAAGGTTAACTTCAAAGTTTCAGGATTTTTGAACCTAATCTACTATTTATTTCCTTGAGTCAAGTATCACCACTTGAATTCAAATTCAAACCTGAGTTCAAATTCAACTTGCTCAGTTTTGAAATCTGGTTGCACCATAAAATTCTTCATATTTTATTTAGTCATTGGGCCAAAGTTGAATATTTATGAAGCATGATTGCTATCTCTATTTGAATTTTGAAAAGGAGAAGGGAGGAGAGTGAAGTGGGTCCCACATGTCATGTCTATCCTCATGGCCACAAAAAACCAACTTTGCTCCTCTCTCTCTCGGTCCTTATCAGCACCCGACCCCGTTTCTTCTTCCTCGCGCCTTCATTCTCCCTCCCGACCCCGTCCGGCCACCGGCTCCCGACGCCAGCGCCGCGCCTCCTCCTCGCCGGCTCTGCCCGCGCCTGCTGCTCGCTCTGCCTCCCCGACGGCCGCCCCCAGCGCCCGTGCGCCCCGCCGCCTCAGTTCTAGCACCTCCGGCCGCCGGCTTACCCCGCCCCCACGGCAACTTGCGCCGCCACCTCCAGGTCCGCTGCCCCGTGCGCCTCCTCCGCGTCCGGTCGCCTCCCTGCTCGCCGACCACGCTCTTGGCCGCGCGCTCGGCCGCTCACAGCATAACTCGACACCATGCCGCCATCTTCCTGCCTCCTAGCCACTGCTCATATCCACTGCCCAGCACCGCCATGCACGCTGCCCCATCACCGCCGCGCGCTGTGCTTCTCCGCGCCCAGCCACCCTGATCGTGCCGCCCACCTCACCGATGCCCTACCGCCACTCTGGCCGCGCGGATGGTCACCCATGCCCGCTCCCAGCTCCGCCAGCACACCTTGGCACAACACTGCTGCCCTCGTTCCTCCCCATCAGCCGCATGCCCTGGTCGCCGTCTTGTTTCTCCCATGCCCTGCTCGTCCCTCTCCACGCTGTTGCAATGTTGGTCGCTCCTCATCGCGCCTCACCGCGCGAGCTACACCGTGCGCGCTCCCTGCGTCCGCGCTGGCTGCGAGCACCATGTGCGCCATGCCCACAGCAACGTTAGTTGTGCTGCACCCTGCCCACCTGCCCATCGCCATGGTCAGTGCGGTGATCGTCGTCCTCCCTTGCTGCTTTCCAAGTCCACCTATGCGCCACCAACAAGCCCGTGTGTGTGCTCATGTTAGTTTGACTTGTGCTGTCCCGATGCTATCACCTTCATGGCGTCATCACGATGTTCTGAGCTGTGGCAGTGTCCTGGTAACGAAGCAAGTTATGTATGTGATGCACATGATTCGGGAACACATTGATGATGCAACGGCGACGAAAATTGGTCCAAGGTTAGTTTTGAATTGTGCAAGATCTATTAGATTAGTGACTGTAGCCTAGGTGTTCGATGAAATGTTCACGAGGAAAGCACCAACTTTGTTGATGTTTAGAACTGGTCTGTGATGCAGGGGTAGGATTATGTTGCGACCGACAAGCCTAAGTGCCAAGATACCCTTTTAATGGTGATGAAGTGACGAAATCAAGAACACACCCAAGAAATTCGGCGAGATGCCTACAAGGTGAGCCTTGCCCTAAAATGCCTTGTTTGACATCACCGAAGTCCGTTCGTCGTGATCGCTAATGATACACATGTGTCGTCAAGTCGTACGTCTAGTTTCCGCATTGATATCATTCCTATAGGAGTCCTTAAGTTGACCTCCTTTGTCGTTTGTATCACGTTGGCATATCCGTGCGTGCTTGTGATGCTCCACCATGAGCCGTGTCGACGTCGTTGACCATATGACGTCGTCGTGATGTTCCGAGCCATCATCGTGTCCTGGCATCGAGATGAAGGATGCCTGCAACATACATGATGCTGGAACACGACCACGACACAACGGTCGACAGTCGTTTAACCAAATTAGGGTTTAGTCGAGGCGAGACTCGTCGAGCCCTGGGTGTAACCAAGGTGCTCGATGAAATGCCTTCTAGGTCAAACCAGGTGTGTCGGTGATCACCGATGACCTGGGGTAAAGGTATGCAAGAACGTTGCGACCAACAAGGAGAACTAGACCAAGGGGAACCTTGGATAAGAGTTCATTGGTTGTGTCGAGGATGTTCCGTAGCCGATCACAGGATTTGTTAACTTGGTGTACCATTTCATCGACGACAGGTTCGTCGAGTCGCTTATCAACAACCGAGTTGACATCACTAGCCTTAAGACTCACAAGGTGGTGTTCGAGATTCCGCTCACCCCATTGACGATTCCGGGTTGTTGTGGACGTCGCTAAGACGATCTTCTCGAGATGGAAAAGCATGCCTTCATGGCAAGGTCTCGCATCGTGTTTAAGTCCCGAGAGCTTACCGAGCTCACTTGGACAAGCTTGCGGGAGACACTACATTAGTGTCGTCGTGTAGGCACCTGAACGATGCTTGCGACATTAGTCGTAGCAACTGGTTTACCTAAAAGTCATTTGAACGTTGTCTTGGTACTCATGCTAGGTTAAAAGTGCTTGTAATGACTTGTTAAGTCCAAGCCATGTTGATCTCAATTCAGTCCCAAGTGTCGTTAGGTTCCATCATGGTTCATCCTAAGTCAGGACCCTACGACAGCACTGCTCACTTAACTAGGTTTACTCCTTTATGAGTTAAGTCAAGTTCAGTGGTCGATTGCTAAATCGCAACCTTCGTCTTGTACATCACATAGTCCAATAATGCTTCTTCACCATTCTACCTTATCACTCTTTGAGCGGCATAGCTCCAAGTGTCGAGTGCTAAATTGCGATGTGTCATTACATTGCACCTTTCAGTGCTTATCTCGACACTACTATGCCACCTTGACTCTTAGGTCATCCTTACACTACCAGTCCAACACTTCCACACCATTCATATGTATCATCCTTGAGTGGCATAGCGTCGAGTGTTGAGTGCCAAGTTGCAATGTGTGCTTACATTGCACCTTTCAATTCACATCTCGATACTACTATGACCACTTGACTCCATCCTTTGTTTATCCACACAACAAAGGCATATCTGTCCTTCCTAGTCAAACTCCTCATTCTTAGAGTTTACACAAACCCGTGGAGTCTATTCTTAAATTACTTAATTACTTAATTACTTATATGCATATCATGTCGATAGGAACGTGCTGATAGGTGATCGACAAGAAACTTCGCTTGGAGGAGAAGGCCAAGGTGTTTCCACTGAAGTTCCATGGCAGGTTCTCCGGAGGAAGACCAAGCCCTAACAATTGACATTTATTCGAGTCGCAAACTAAGGCAAGCCCCGGTTTGCATTTAAGAGCTTTTTAAAGTTTTCCAGTTTTATTCACTTACGTCCCAGTTGATATTGTGCATTACATATAAGATGTTTGATACTCCACTTGCATGACCAAAAATCCCAGGTATTGATTGGAACGAGTTACAATTTGACCTGTAGTAACTGCCTTGCTAATGCATAGGAAATCCGGTAGAAGTCGAGTAGTTGGAATCTACTCGCGAGAGATGTAGGACATATCTCACAGGATTGGTTAGATACAAAAATGGCAGAATATAATGAAATGAAGACCGGGCAAGGAATGGATAGGAAGCGGCGAGAATTGAGTCTCGGTCGCATAGCCTTGCCTGTGTCGATTAAGGCCCACTTCGTGTGCGGCCCCTTCGGACAAGATTGAATTGTACCGGCAATATAATGGACATATGGAATCCAATAAACTGATGTAACTTGATAACTGGGGTGTCGAGGCCCATTAAATCACCATCGATAGGGGTGGGCTGAGGACAGTAAGGTGTAAATCGGTCGGCGGACACGAGGTGTTCCGTGCGAAGACCTTCTGTTCGCGGAGGTGAGACGGGCTCGGCGTTCGAGTTTCTTGTGAAAGGTGGCCATATACGCCTAGTACTGAAGTTTTATGTAGGTACGGGTATGCTCGCTGACACTTCCGAACGACGTATGTGTCGTGTTGTCCGGGTGTGTCCTGATTGCAATCACCGTCCCTCGCGGTAATAGAGTACCACTTGTTCACTGCGCCATGACGTAGTAAATACTAAAGAAGCCAGAAAATCAGATTGTATTGAATTATAATTACTTTGCAACCTTGTATGCTTTAGAGATAGTATAATTAAAAGTTTACAGTTTCCCCATACTTTACCTGTAATAGCATTATGTGCTTTGGGCATGTCATATCATCGGCAAAGCGTTTCTTGTTTGATTGTGGAGTCCATGATGTGCCGTGCTTGAAGAATGTCATTTGCTACTTAAAACATGATTATAAGGATCCACTTATAGGTGAGTCTATTTATGCTGTTCCTTACCTATTTTAGTATTCACCCTGCATATGTCTAGTGAGACGGTTAAGTCTTGTTGAGCCTTATGCTCACGTTTGCGCTTTAACGATTTTGCAGGTATTAGTTTTATTTATGCTGTTCAGGTTTGTCGGTACCCTGGGAACCGTACACCCCTTGAGATTACAAAGATCTCAAGGGAAAGTCATCTACTTGATTTGAAGACCTTCGGAGGCCCACATGTCAGACATAACCTGACCCGCTTCTCCAACATGGTTAGTCCCAAGATCGCCACGTGTACTATCAAACCGGAGCTACTGCCCACAAGGGGGAAGCTCCGGGCTATGTACCGAAATGGCACCCCCGGACCTAACCCCACACTGAGGGAAGCTCTGGAACTGACACGTGTCAGGTAGCTCTGGAGCTATCTGTTTCCCACAGTACACTTCAGAGCTGCCACGTGTCCAACCGTCGGATCTTCAGCCTCTAACCTCCGGAAGACTCCACAACGGCTCCGGATCTTCAAAGGGGAATCAAGGACTTCAAGACCCGATTAAGTGTCATTAATACCATATTAATGACACACGATCGGACGACCTTAATTACCTGTAACAGTGCTGTCAAAGCCCATAACTCGGTCATTAAGGGCAATTAAATGTGTTGAATGTGTATCAATATCAGTAACCACCAGGGCCACATGTCAGGCCAGGCTAACTTGTAACGGTCTGCCCTTGTACTATAAAAGGACAGGCCGACGATACATAGGGGACATTCTACACACGCTCGATACGCTATACGCTCACTCTACACTCTGAACTCACTTTGAGCTCAGACAACCAATACAACACAAACACATCCCGTGGAGTAGGGTATTATGCTTAGGAGGCCCGAACCACGTAAATCTCCGTGTCTCCTGTGTCATTTACAATTCACCTTCTTGAATCTCCGCGCGCCCACACCGAACATCAAACTCCTCTAACACTTTATTAGTGTCGGGAGATCTGCCGGATCCAAACCACCGACAGTTGGTGCACCAGGTAGGGGGCGCCTGAGATTTCAAGAATGGCGAACTCAGCTGCTAGATCATCCAACGGTCATCCTGCTGTTCAAGCTGTTGGGGGCAATCCCTCCAATATGCAGCCACCAGCAAGAGCCTCAGCTCCAGCAGGAGTCACACTACCACCACCGCCGCCTCCACCAGCAAATCAAGCTGGACAACGCGATGGTGCACCGGCGTCCATCACTGCGTCGGCAAATCATGACAACCCGGAACACGCGCTCCATGCAGCACGTGCTCTTCTCCAATGCCCACCACCTCCGGATGCATCCCGGGATGCACTGGAGCAGCGGAGGGCTGATGTGGAACATTTGGTTGCAGCAGCAGCTGACCGCATCAGCAACCAGGGTCCTCCTCCTTCAGGACGGGCCCCATCGCAGCGACGGACCTTGTCTGGCAGACTTGGTCTGCACGTTTCCAACAACGGGAGACGTGCTATGTCACAGCAGGTGACGCCATTGCCCTCCGGGGCATGACGCACTCACACGGTATCAAGGCTTTCAACTCATGACCTCCGGGCGGAGCTTGATCGCCGATACCGCCAACAAGACGGTCGAGTTCATATTGAGCGTGCTCGTGAAAGACGAGAAGCTCAAGACGTTCCTGCTCCTGAAGGAGTAGGAGGAGGCTGTTTAGCCCTGGCCATGCATCTGCGTATGGTCAGGTGGCCACAGAAGTTCCGTCCTCACCTGTCGGAGAAGTTCGACGGGACCGTTAATCCTGTTGAATTTCTTCAGATTTACTCCACTGCTATATTGGCAGCTGGAGGAAATGAGGCCGTAATGGCCAATTATTTCCCAGTGGCTTTAACTGGGACCGCAAGGTCCTGGTTTATGAGCCTTCCACCCAACTCCATCAACAGTTGGGAGGAGCTGTGCCGGCAGCTCACCGCCAACTTCGGGAGTTCATACACTCGACTAGGCACTGAACTGGACCTTTTTGCAGTCGTGCAAAAAGGGGGAGCATCCCTGCGATCAATCATCCAGAGATTCTCTCAGTTACGAAACACTATCCCTTCTATCTCTAGCGCTTCTGTCATTGTGGCATTTAGACAGGGTGTACAGGATAAGAAGATGTTGGAGAAACTGGCGACCAAGGAGATCACCAGTGTCACGAAACTCTTCAGTTTGGCCGACAAATGTGTCAGAGCTGCGGAGGGCCGTGAAATGCACTCCAAACCAACCCCGGAGGATCACAAGAAATCCTCCAAAGAAGAAGCCACTACCTCCGGAATTGGCAAGAAGAAGAAAAAGACCAACGGCAAGAAGAAGTCGTCGGCCGGTGCATCCAATGTTGCAGCTGCTGCAGCTCCAGGTGGCCGGGGGCCACGCCCCGAGAAGCGACCTCGACCGTCTTCTGAAGACGGTGGCAAACCCAAAGTGTGGTGTCCAATTCACAAAACGAACAACCACAGTTTGGAAGACTGCCGGGAGGTCCAAAACCTTGCCGAGCGCTACAACAAGCGCCGGGAAGAAGCTCCTTTCCGATAGAGGGAAGGAAAACAAAAAGTTGATGAAGCTCCAGCTGAAGAGGAGTTAGGTTTTCAAGATCACAAAAAGGTCCTGAAGGCCGTCTACACCTCTGTCGATGACGATTCCGACGTCTCCGACAACGAGCGTCGGAAGACCATGAACACCATTTTTGGTGGATCATGGGACATGACCTCCCGCCGCGTCATCAAGACTATGCGTCGGGACATGGCCGTTGTAGCTCCTACAGCCAGACCGGAGCCTCATCGGAAGTGGATGGACACAGCCATCACTTTTGATGCTTCAGACTGCCCTCGAAGCATGGTTGGAGTAGGTCAGCTACCTTTGATGGTATCTCCTACCATCAATAACATCCAGCTCCACCATGTCATGGTAGACGGAGGTTCTAGGCTCAATCTCATAAGCTTCGAAGCTTTTACCAAGCTTCAGCTCTGACCTTCGGATCTCCACCCCTCCCGACCTTTCTCCAGAGTAGGTCCGGGAGCCATTACCCCACTCGGAGCTATTACTCTCCCCGTTACCTTTGGGACACGGGAGAAGTATCGCATAGAGAAGTTGGTCTTTGACGTTGCTCAGATCAACTTACCCTTCAACGCCATCTTGGGTAGGCCTGCCTTGTACAAATTCATGGCAGCTGCTCATTATGGCTACCTGGTGTTAAAGATACCAACACCAGTAGGCGTTCTCCAGATCCGCAGAGATCGAACTGCCGGAGTAACTGCACTGGAAGAACTCCATGCGCATACTACGGCGCAAGAGGAGGACTCCAGGCAGGAGCAAGCGCCAAAACCCCCGAGCATTCGTCAACGAGGCTCAACTTTTGCACCTCGTGTGCAGCCAAGCGACGACACCGACATTCCCGTCAAAGTCGTCCAAATCGGTTCCGATGCCGCTCAGACCACCCGTATATCGAGAGGATTGAACGACACATAGGAACTCGCGCTCATCGCTTTCCTCCGGGCTAATGTTGATGTGTTTGCCTGGCAACCGTCACAAATGCCTGGGATCCCCAGGGAAGTGATCGAGCACAATCTGAAGATCTACCCTGATGCCCGGCCTGTGGATCAGAAGCCTTGGAAGCAATCCGTAGAGCGACAGAACTTCATTCGACAAGAAGTGAAGAAGTTGCTCGAAGTTGGATTCATCCGAGAAGTCTTCCATCCAAAATGGCTGGCAAACCCAGTCGTTGTGCCCAAGGCTGGTGGGAAGCTTCGGATGTGTATCGACTACACAACACTAAATAAGGCATGTCCAAAAGATCCATTGTCACTACCTAGAATAGATCAGATAGTGGATTCCACATCCGGGTGTGAATCACTGTGTTTCCTAGATGCATATTCTGGGTATCATCAAATCAGAATGTCTAAGGAAGATGAAGAGCATACCTCTTTCATCACGGTAAATGGATTGTACTGTTATACAGCCATGCCATTTGGTCTCAAGAATGCAGCTTCAACCTTTGTACGAGCTATGTACAAAACCTTTGAAGACCTCATTAGAGACATAGTGGAAGTGTACGTTGATGACATCGTGGTCAAGGTCAAGAACAAGGAGTCACTCCTTGACACCTTGCAGGCTGTCTTCGACAAGCTGCGGGTCACCCGCACAAAGCTAAATCCAGACAAGTGTGTCTTCGGGGTTAGCTCCAGAAAACTTCTTGGTTTCCTGGTAAGTCACCGGGGCATAGAAGCTAATCCGGCGAAGATCAAAGCCATTGAAGACATGCGGCCACCAGCCCGCATCGAAGATGTCCAAAAGCTAACTGGATGTCTAGCAGCCCTCAGCCGGTTCATTTCAAGACTGGCAGAACGGGCACTTCCCTTCTTCAAGTTATTGAGGAAGTCCGGACCATTCCAATGGTCTGAAGAAGCAGAAAAGGCATTCCAGGAACTAAAACAGTTCCTCACCACCCTACCAATTCTGGTAGCTCCGAACCCTGGTGAGCCTTTGTTGCTTTGCATTTCAGCAACTGACGAAGTCGTCAGTATGGTCCTGGTTGTGGAGAGACCAGAACTACCCCATACTCAGGAATCTAGACCCCTTCGAGAGGGTCCGGAAGATCCTGACAGTGAGTCTGGGTCCTAGCTCCCAGACTCAAATCCACAAGAAGTTACTTCAGAAGACCCAGACCCCTCCGGGAGGGTCCAGGTCGCTTCTTAAGAAGCTCCGGGATCCTCCAGCCAGGACCCAGAGGTCCCTGAAGAAAATCCGGATCCCTCCGGGAGGATCCGAGTCAGCGAAGAAGAAGCTTTGGGCCCCTGCAGGAGGATCCAGACCATTCAGCGCCCAGTGTACTTCATCAGCGAATTACTACATGATGCCAAGACTCGATACCTAGAGGTGCATAAGCTGCTCTATGCAGTTCTTATTGGTTCCAGGAAGCTTCGCCATTATTTCCAAGCTCACAAGATCTCAGTGGTGACTTCTTACCCACTTCGAGCAATCTTGCATAATCCCAATTCAACTGGGAATATTGCAAAGTGGGCAGCAGAATTGGTCGAATTCGATCTCGAATTTATTTCAAGGCAAGCAGTCAAGAGTCAAGCATTGGCGGACTTCGTGGCGGAATGGACTCCTTCTCCATCAAACCCTGGGGGCCCCAGTGAGCAAAAGCCAGAACACGAAGCTCCGGTCTTCATCGAGCCTCATTGGACCCTCTACTTCGACGGCTCCATGCAAAAGCAGGGGGCCGGAGCTGGAATCCTTCTCCTCGCACCAACTGGGGAGAAGGTAAAATACATGGTGCACCTTGACTTCAAGGCGACAAACAACATGGCGGAGTACGAAGAACTCATCTACGGACTAAAGGTGGCACTGTCATACGGTGTCAAGCAACTGCTGGTCAAGGGAGATTCACAGCTCATCATTAAGCAAGTGAAAGGTGAATGCTCCTGCAACAATCTCCAACTAGCTGCTTACCTCCTTGAAGTCTAGAGACTTCAGAAAGACTTTGAAGTCCTAGATCTCCACCATGTTCAGCGTGCCCATAACGCTGAAGCTGACGAACTCTCGACGAAAGCGTCAACCGGAGCTCCGGCTCCTGATGGAACTTTTGTCCGGAGGTTGTCAAAACCCACAGCTCAGCCTGCCGAACTGAGCGAAGGGGGCAAGATCAGCATCCTGAAGCTGATGGTCCCGATGGCCCTGTTACCATGGCAGCCATCAAGGGTCGTAGGTGCTGCCGGAAGCTCCGAGCAACCCAGCACACAAGACTCAAATGCTCAAGTTAGTTCCGATGCATGGATCTCGGAGATCCAGAACTACTTGAAAGACAACATCCTTCCTGACGATGATGTATCCGCTGACCGGGTAGTCAGATTGGCTAAAAGATACACGTTGGTAGAAGGGGATCTCTACCGGCGCGGTGCCAACGGCATCCTAATGCGGTGCATCACAAGGGAAGAAGGTTGCGAGCTCCTCGCAGAAATCCATGGAGGCGAGTGTGGGAACCATGCGTCTTCCCACACGCTGGTTGGTAAAGCCTTTCGGCATGGCTTCTACTGGCCTACAACACTCCAGGATGCAACTGAGCTGGTGAAGAAATGCGAAGCATGTCAATTTCATGCAAAGCAAATTCACACACTGGCTCAGCCCCTACAAATGATACCTCCTACATGGCCCTTCGCTGTGTGGGGGATGGACATCTTGGGACCTTTCCCAAGAGCCGTTGGAGGTTACAAGTTCCTGTACGTCGCCATCGACAAGTTCACCAAGTGGCCGGAAGCAACTCCAGTTGTGACAATCAACAAGCAATCTGCTATCAACTTTTTGCAGTCCAATGTATGTAGATATGGAGTCCCAAACAAAATCGTCACTGATAATGGGACCTAATTCACAAGCTCTGCATTTCAAGGATATTGCAAAGACCTTGGCATTCAAGTTTGCTACGCCTCCGTAGCTCACCCGGCAAGCAATGGCCAAGCCGAGAGAGCAAATGCTGAAATCCTTAAAGGACTCAAAACGCGCACCTATGAGCGCTTGAAAAAACATGGAGCCAACTGGATTGAAGAGCTTTCGCCCACTTTATGGGCCAACAGGACAACTCCAAACCGGTCAACTGGAGAGACACCCTTCTTCCTGGTGTATGGAGCTGAAGCAATCCTTCCTCCGGAAATCACCTTGGGGTCACTCCGGGTCTGAACCTTCGACGAAGCCACGAGGACCAGCTCCGGCGTGAAGACCTAGACCTCCTTGAGGAGGGAAGGTGCCAAGCAGCTGTTCGGAATGCCCGATACCGCCAAGCCCTTTGGCGCTATCATCAGCGGCATGTACACAACCAACAGCTCGAGGAAGGCGATCTGGTGCTACGAAGAATACAATCCAGAGAAGGGTTAAACAAACTCTCCCCCAACTGGGAGGGACCCTTCCGAGTGATTAAAGTATCCCGTCCCAGAAGCGTTCGCTTGGCTACCGAGGATGGGACACCTCTCCCAAATCCTTGGAATGTAGAGCACCTCCGTAAGTTCTACACTTAATATCACGGAGGTGAGCCTGTAGTAACTTGAGGTGTATGTTATAGAGTCATTGTACAGAGTCGGGTAGTTCCTCCGGAAAAACAGCCGGACCCTTCCCGGAAGGTCCGCAAAGTTCATGCAACACTTGTCACAGTCTCAGAACTCAAAGTGTGGCTAGCTACCCTGGGTCAAACAAGAAATTAAACACGCTTAGCCTGGTTCCGTACCCTAAGAGTGTACTTGTTTCCCCTGTACCCCGGACCTATAATGAAAGACATCTTCAGGTGAAACAGACTCCACATGCATTTATTTTGTACATGCTCAACATTTTTTATTTTTCTCTTTCTTGTCCATAACAAAGATGTGCAATTCTTAAGAAATTTTAGTTCAACCGGTTCACATATGATTCGAGTTGTATTGTCGATTCTTTTGGATTCAAATATTGTTCATGGCCCACTCGCCTGAATGCCGCCAAGCCAACCTAGGGCCGGAGTGTGCTATCGGCTTAGCATGGTCAAGCACCCTAAGTACGCCACTCTACCTACACCCCAGCAAGCCGAAGTAAGGCGGGTCTAAGTACAATTGGATCTGGAAGAAAAGACAACGCATTCGGTTGTATTTAGAATCGCGTTTGACCTAAAATTTTCTTGAGAATCATAAGCTGCGACGAAGTTATAGGCAAGAAACGAATTTTACTATTTTTCTTGGCTTCAGTGTGCAGAAAAAATAAAATCTATGTTGATGGAGAAAAGCCGGAGCTAACAAAGCTCCGACTCCCCTAGGCGTCTTGTAATCGATGTTAAGCATTGAAAACGAGCATCACCAGAGCAACCAAGCTCCAGTAGACCTAGGGGGACCAGCCGTCGATGCTAAATAAAAGATGGTGAGAAGACCCCGCAAACGGAGTCTGCTGCCAACAAACTACGTGTTGGCAAAGGTCACTGCCGGAGCTACTAGCTCCGACACCCCAGAGGACTAACTATCGATGCTCTACGCGTTGATAGGGACTATTGCCGGAGCTACTAAGCTCCGACGAAAGACAATGCCGGAGCTTCTAAGCTCCAACAACCTCAGGGGGCCTTCACTATCGAAGACTTCGGACCTACACTCTACAAGTTTGAAGCAAATGAGTCTTCAACTAAACACAATATCCTCTTGGTACATGTTCACAATCAAATTGTGTACATCTACCAGGGGGCCAAGTGAAGACAAAAGTGTTGAAGATAAAAAGTGAAATTCACAAAAATTTGGGGATTTCATTCATCTAGAGACAAGGGATTACAAAATTGAGGAAGAAAAAGAGAGAATACAAGTGGGAACTACGGAGATGGTCCTAGACCCTATGGAAGAACTGGGCGACCTTCTGGGCAACCTCTGACACGTTGGCTCGAGCAGCTTCACCTTCTCCTTCAACGGGACCATCAAGCACCGGGTCTAGAGGGAATTGGGGATTCCGGCTGGTGTAGCACGTCAGCACATATTCTGCGACGTTCTTCGCCAGGGATTGCCCCTCAACCTCCAATTGGTCCGCGATGACGTCGCCCACCTTGGAGAGTTTGCTACCTGCCGAGCTCAATGCCTGCAACGCTAGGTCCGGCTCTGGCTCCGGATCATCCGGACGCACGGGGCTGAAGCCCATCGGTGTCAGCGCGTCGTTAGCCTTGCCCAGGAACTCCCAAATCTGTAGGGAGTCCGCAGTCCTCAAGCCCTTCAATTCCTCCAGGGATCTTCTAGCCGCCACCAGTTCAGAATTCTCGCGAGCAAGGCGCTCAACCTCTTTGGCGTTTTGCTGGATCTTTTCAGCAACTCGCTTCTCGAGTTTTCCGAGCTCCTCCTCCCGGAGGTGGATCTTGTTCCGGCAGTCAACCAGGTCCTTCTCCCTGCCCCTCACTTTCTTCTCCCTGGCAGCAAGGGCACACTCTTGCTCGTAGAGTTCCTGCCCTCGCACCCAGGCCTCCTCCTCCTCCTCAGTGCAGCGCTCTTCCAATTTCTTGGTGCGCTCCTCGAGGCCCTTGTCAGCCAGAGCCACCTTTTCGGTGAGCTCCTCCTCCCTCCTCAGGACGTCATCCCACAGCTCTAGGAGTTTCTACTCTTCATCTTCAAGCCTTTTCTCCCTCTCCTCAAGTGCCTCCCGGCGCTTGATGAGAGTAGTGTTAATGGCCTCAAGCCTCTCTTGGCGTTCATCGGCCGCACTATTAGCTGCTTTGGTCTACTCGTAAATGGCCCCGGATTGAGCGTCGAGGGCGCGAGTCATACTTTCCCTGTCATCCAATAATTTGCCCCAGTATTCCAGACGGACCTTCTCCCGCTTGATCCACTCTTTGTCATCCGCTAGCCTTGACTGCGCCAGCTTGGTCTCGAAGTAGAGCCGTTTACGCCACCGCCTAAGGGTTTGGCGCTCCTCTTCAAGAGCTTTGCTGTCGTGGAAGAAGGCCAGTTGAACTTGACGTAGATTGGAATAGGCGTTGTCAATAGACAATGACAACGGGATAGGTTCCGGACCTGCTGGGGTCTCCTCTGCTGGTTCCAGTGGGTTTTTAGATACAAAAATTGGGTCCCACTCCACAAGAGTGGTCCCCCGAGTCTCCATGGCACTAGGGCCGTCCTCCGGGATGGCCTCAGTCGCCATCGAGGAAGGCCCCGCCGCCATATCTTCATTTGCCCCCTCAGGCAAGGGGGCAGCAACTTCACCAGGGCACTCCGGCTCAGCCGCGAGTACCTCCGACGTCGTCACTTCCGGAGCAGGGGCCGCTTCTGGCTCCGACCTGGGCCCTCCTCTATTGGGGGCTCGAGCTCCGACGCCTCTACAACAACCGGCTCGGGAGTTGGAAGATCTTCATCATCAACCGGCCCTGCGGCCGAAGCTCCAACAACAACAATCGGCTCTGCGGCCGGTGCTTCTGAGGTTGCCAGCCCAACCGCCGGGACTTCCTCAACATCCGACGCGCACGCCGGGACTTCAACCACCTCTGTCTCAACCGCCGGAGCTTCGACAATTTCCGGCTCTGGGGCCAGAATTATTGCTTCCTCCGGCTCAACTGCCGGAGCTTCCATCATCTCAGCACCAGGACCTGGAGCTTCAACCTCCGGGACAGGTGCCGCTGGCGCATCTTCTCTCCCGCGGTCTGGCGCTACCACGGGAGTCTCTGGGGATGAGTCGAGGTCCATGACCACGACAGCTGGCGCCGGAGCTGTCGTATCTTCAGCCACCACTTGGGGCGGCACCGGGACAGGAGCAGAAGCTCCCGCCCTCACAGCTTCAGCTGCTGTGGCTGAGGGTGGAGCCACACTCCTCTTCTTGGGAACACTAAAGATGATGGATGAAGAAACTTAAAAAATAGTTACTACAACAAAACAACTGTCCAAGGTAAAGATTAAAAATTACCTTGGGAGGCTTCCGCACCAGCTTGCGTGGAACCTCTTTCCTGGGCATTCTGGGCTGGTCATAGCCGCCGCCGGCGTGGAAGATCCGGAAGGCCCCCCGGAACTCGTTGCAGCAACGGGCATTTCCCTAGTCGAGGCCCCCCTCGACCGGGAAGAACCTCCGGACCTAGAGGCCTCATCCGGCCCTGGTGCTGGAGTCGCATGCCCGGAGCTAGCACCCCGGGAGGACAACGCTGCGGGTATATTCGCCGCGGTTGTAGAAGACCTCCCCCTCCGGGGAGAAGGAGCCGATACAGAGGTGGCAGGCCTGAGGGACCTTCCACCGGCGTGCTGCAGCTTCCTCTTTCGGCTCAAGTGTTCATCCGCCGGCTCCTTGCCCTTGCTGACGACCTCGACCCTTGGCTTCGGGGCAGGGTCGGAGCCACCTTCGGAAACCCCAGGGATCGCCACCCTGGAGATCCATCTTCTCTCGACGACACCGAGGTCGTCAAGCACAGGCATCTTCCGCTGGAGCTCCCTGCTGAACTCTACTTCCACGTTCAGAGGGAGAAAAGCTGATGGCGGAGTCAAGTTGTCACCCGCGACGTCGATGCCGTGCTGGAACTTCTTGAGGTGGAACTCCAAGGTTGTCCCCACCATGTTGGACTTCAGCCCGGTCTCGACCCGGTCGTCGTCCATCACGCTGTTGAGGGCCCAAGCGAGTTTTTCTCTCCTCTTCAGCGGTGCCCACCTGTTGACCAGGAAGTTACAAAACACCGTCTGAGGAGTTAATCCTCCCTCCACGCACTGGTGGATCCTGGTCAGAGCAGGGTTGATGGCGTCCGCCAACACCGGAGCTTCACTCCAGATCGTCGTGTTAATATTGGGGAGGCCTTCGGGCAGCTCCAGCCTCTCGTGCTCCTCCACCCGGATGACTATCCAGTCCTTCTTCCAGTCATCCCACTTCCCAGAGGGAAACGACCGGAGGTACTTGAATGGGCACTTCTTGCGCTTCACAAAGTAGTAGAAGCCAAGGTACTCATTGCTCCTGCCGGTGGTATGGACGTTGAAGAAGGTCCAGAAGAGTTCAATGCAGGGGGGATGCCCACCCACATCTCACAGAAGTGGACGAAGATAGACACAAGGAGAATGGAGTGAGGGCCAAGGTGGTATAGCTGCAGACCATAAAAGTCTAGCAGCATCAAGAAAAGGAGGAAAAAGGTGGGATCAACCCCACCATGGCGTACGAAGAAAAGTACACCATTTCATCAGCGTGCTCCTTCTCAAATGGGAGCTCTCCCCCGGCGCGGACCATGCGGTTGAAGAAGTCCGAGGACCATCCCATGAGGGCCCGGACCTTCTTCAGGTCACCGTTGGTCTTCAAACGACTCTCGCAGAGACCCAACTCCATCGCAGCACAGCAAGGCAAGAGAGGAAAAGTGAAGCACAAGTTGGGAGTTTGAGCGCAAGATCAGATGAGAGGCGTAAAGAACTCCAGACGGTGCGCGCTTTCCTTCTTAAGTAAGCCCTCGCAACGCTTGGATGGAAACCGCAAGGAAGTTGAAGATACCACTCAAAAATTCCACCCAGCCGATGACAAGAGGGCTCGGGATCACCCCGACGATCAAGTCGAGGTTCTTACCCAAGCGAACGGTTGTCATCATGAGACGGGAAGCCCGAAGGCGGCAGCCTGACAAGGCGCGCGAAACCGATATGGTTTTCGTATCGGGAACCTACGACCTTCAATTGCGTGAGATCCGCACGCCAAAGATCTCATCTGCCGCACGCGGGATACACCACACGGCGAGTATTTAACTCCAAACCATCGCCAACGGCACATCCGAAGACCTTTGAAGACTAAGTTCAAAAGTCGCGAGGATGGACCCACCTCCAGCGGAATGACTTCACCCAAGGGGTCTTCCCCAGAGGTGGGCCCAGGGGGCCACTGTCGGTACTCTGGGAACCGTACAGCCCTTGAGATTACAAAGATCCCAAGGGAAAGTCATCTACTTGATTTGAAGACCTTCGGAGGCCCACATGTCAGACATAACCGGACCCGCTTCTCCAACATGGTTAGTCCCAGGATCACCACGTGTACTATCAAACCGGAGCTACTGCCCACAAGGGGGAAGCTTCGGGCTATGTACCGAAATGGCACCCCCGGACCTAACCACAGACCGAGGGAAGCTCCGGAACTGACACGTGTCAGGTAGCTCCGGAGCTATCTGTTTCCCACAGTACACTTCGGAGCTGACACGTGTTCAACCGTCGGATCTTCAGCCTCTAACCTCTGGAAGACTCCACAACGGCTCCGGATCTTCAAAGGGGAATCAAGGACTTCAAGACCCGATTAAGTGTCATTAATACCATATTAATGACACACGATTGGATGACCTTAATTACCAGTAATAGTGCTGTCAAAGCCCATAACTCGGTCATTAAGGGCAATTAAATGTGTTGAATGTGTATCAATATCAGTAACCACCAGGGCCACATGTCGGGCCAGGCTAACTTGTAACGGCCTGCCCTTGTACTATAAAAGGACAGGCTGACGATACATAGGGGACATTCTACACACGCTCGATACACTATACGCTCACTCTACACTCTGAACTCACTTTGAGCTCAGACAACCAATACAACACCAACACATCCCGTGGAGTAGGGTATTACGCTCAAGCGGCCCGAACCACGTAAATCTCTGTGTCTCCTGTGTCATTTACAATTCACCTTCTTGAATCTCTGCGCGCCCACACCGAACATCAAACTCCTCTAACACTTTAGTAGTGTCGGGAGATCTGCCGGATCTAAACCACCGACAAGGTTGTACATGAGACTCGAGGTGTCGAGATAAATCTCATGTGAACCACGCCGCTGCTGAATGTTCTCCTTGTTTCTAGTGAGAAGCGTCCTAGGGCATGGACGTCTTCTCTTCTGCTTAGTTAGGTGAGATTATGAGTATGTATTTTCCGCTGCGTGTGTATTTCTGTGGTACACTCTTTTGTAAACTCTTCTTATTATGAAATGATAACTTTATATGTTTTGGTATCCTTTCCGTGTGTTCTATTAGGTGCCGCATCGCATGGCACCACTCAATGAGATCCTCGGATGTGTGGACTTCGGTCCCCACAGACATGGTATCAGAGCTTCATTGGGAATAGCACGCTCGAAAAGATCCTATTTTCGAAAACTCCGAAGTAGTCGAGTGAGGATTAGCTATATGCCCATTAAGGACTATTACTAGTATAAGTTAAAAAGGTGGTGAACTAACTTGTTATATTATTTCTGTAACGACGCTCCATCTTCAAGGTAAGAGGTAAGGTACGCCACCGAGAGCGGATCAATCTCGGCAAGCTCTGCATACGAGATATGGTATGTGAAATTTATGTGGCTTAGCACGGAAAGTCAATATGAGTCTCTGAAACTTTTCCATGTTTCTGAGAACATATGACACGCGGTACCTCAGCGTGACACAAAATTAGTGGGAGCCCCCGTCGGGTGGTGTATAACCCGATAGTATGTATCTCTAGAACTATTCATGTTCTATGGGATCATGCGAAACACGTATGCCCGAGAGTTTATAAGCCGGTTCGTACGGGAGTCTTTGCTGTACAGACGTATTTACAGCCATGTACCTCGAGACAGGACTTCGCTCGAGGGCGACTCACACCAGAGTCATATGCATTTACTTTCATATATATTATTGTGACTGCCTGTCGTGTTTCCCCGTGCCGCCCTTGAGGTGTGAAGGTGTGAAAGGGGATTGTTTGTCTTCTGCGGGTACACTAACTCCGGTAGCGACCCGTGTAGAATACGTTTGCGAGTGATCGATATTAGGACCACCTCTAGACATATCCGGATATACCGGGTTAGACATTTCTTTTGGTAAGGCACGTAGTACCGTCAGTATCCCACTTGATACTTTGACCATCCCCCACGAAAGAAATGGCTTCATATTCATATTAAGTCCAAGTATCAGTTGCTGATATCTTGTGGACAAGGTAAAATGTTTCTGTTTAAGAGTAGGTGAACCAGAGTTCTTTGTTCCTGGCGAGAGTTTAGCTCGACTTCGCTGGGTTGAGACTTTGGTTAAGCATGAAGATCCATAGTGATATGCTATGGATAAGAAGGTCATCAAGTCTCTTTTAAGATGCCATTTAGTTCCAAAGCAAATTATTAGTTGTGAATTAAGTTCTAGCCATCCGACTTGAGTTTTGAGCTAAGTTTCAAAATTTGAGTTTATTTCCAAATTCTTGTGTTTCGAAGCCGGTGAGTTCTGTTTTCGAACAGAATTGACCTGACTTTGAAATTCCATATCTCTTCAACCTGGAGGGATTTGGAGGCAAGTGAATACCTTTTAGAAAGCTTTTGAAGTCTTCTATGAGTTTCCTATTGACCTCCAAGCCAAAAGATGCTTTTATGGTGATGAAATTGCACCATTATCACAGCAGCTGCTGTTCTGAAACTACACGGACCAGCATCTGAATTTTTGCCATATTTCCTTGAAGAAAGCTCTTCTATTCCACTATGATACATTTCTGGAAAGGGGAAGATCTATTCTACAACTTTTCTATTCAGTGATACCTCAAATTCAGTTTAGAACTAATTAGAAACTGGAGTTGAAGATAGTACATGTATATAGGTGCTATCTGAAACAGCCAGAAAAATTTTGAACTTTGAACAGCCATAACTGTTAAACTAGAAATGCAACCTAGGCATATTTATACATGCCTGGAAAGCTTAAAGAGTCCTCTACCAACTTCCTATCCAACACGAAGGCTAAAACTCGCAATAACCAAGTCTAAATTGAAGTATCGTTTAAGGTGTTGAAACAGTTCAGAATATGGGCCGTTACCTATTCAGTTACTGTTTCGATTATAATTCCTAGTAGACTTATCGAATGGCTTCATATTTTACATTTCTTGTATCCTGAGAATGTATGCAACAAGTTTGCTATGTGTTACTTTTGCAAATATTGATGTTTGTATATCTGAAAATTGTGGACAAAATCAGCCTTAAACAAAGGAGGTGCTGTCCAAATTTTCAGAAAAACTGTCAACTTGCAAATGCCATATCTTCTCAACCAGAAGTGCTATGAGGGCAAGTAAATACTCTTTAGAAATATTGGGAAATCCTCTACATGTTTTATGTTCAGCACCAGACCAGAATCCTTTTCTATGTGGGTGAAATTTGGATAATCGCAGAGACTGTCCAGGCATACCCGAACTGGACAGCAATCTGTACACCTCTGAGTTTAATCCATAAATCGCAGACCCTTGATCCAGTGGTATCGCGCGAGTAACCGTTGGAAAGGTTAGAGAGTCAGCTACAATTTTTGCAATTGGCTCCAGACCTGAATAGGTCATTTACCTATCCTAAATCAAGTTTGAGTGCAGAATGGTCAATCTTAACTGAATTCAAATTCTGAATGCTGAAATTTTACCCAACTTCAAAAATTCATATCTTTTGAAACAGAACTTATATTAAGACAAGTAAGTACATTATGGAAAGATTATTACATTGGCTACAACTTTGTAAATAAGAATATTTCCAGATTTCCATCAGAACAGTCTGAAAACTGTAGATCAAAACTGGTACTTTTTAAGCAGGTTCTGCTGAAAGTGCAGAAAATTCTGTTAAATTTAAAATAGCATAACTTGCAAACCAGAGATGATATAGAGGCAAACAAATACTTTTTGGAAAGTTATTGAAGTGTACTTTAACTTTGTTGTTCACCTCAAGATCTGGTTTTGCCATTTACTTGGACAAATTCGAAGTTGCGTCCAAGCTATTCATCCTTCACCAGGATTTAATCGGGTGATGACCCTTTAGGGTGATTATGGATTTGGTTCTCGAGTTCAACTCGAGGAGTTTCATAACATCCCAGGTGTTGCGACCTAACAATATTTGCCATTAGAGTTGAGTATTACACTAAGGCAAATCCCTTTTTGCTCGGATGCACATGCTAGTGTTTTAACTATGCAACCTTGCACCTCACACTTTATTTAGGCATTGAGCATGTATGACACTTCCCTTAGTTGGAGGACCCTCCCCATAAAGATTTCTTGGAGTAAGTTTCTTGCTCACCTAACTTGAATCTTAAGGGGGAAGGAATTCATCTAGTAATCGACGTGTTACGTTCACCTAGGTGTCATACCAAGGTACATCGACACCGAACCAACGTGCTGGAAGCAATGCCTCAAGTAAGTAGGACCGAGTACAACATTGACTCATTGAGTCAATGAGAAGCTTAATTAACGGATCACCTCAAACCCCATTTCTTGTGGAACTCGATCATCGAGTTAAAGAAGTCAGTTGATTCTCCACGCTAAACCACTCCCTTGCTTCCGTCTTTGAGACGAGAAGCCATGTGTGAGTAGTATGAGCTGGAGATTCTTTAGCAAGAACGTGGATCACTAACCAAGGTTGTGCCTAGCACAGTACCTTGTCAACCACTTCGTGCAACCTACGGAAGTGATGAGAATCTTACTCTTCAAAGGTTACTCTCTTTGCAACTTCTGAAGGTAACCCTGCCGCACCTTTTTAGGGGTAGACACAATACTTTAAGAAAACTACGAGATGAAAAACCTGACCCTTTGTTAAGGAACCACAACTACCTGTAAGTTGTGATTAACAAGATTTAGGGAACTTCCGATCAACAAGAAGTTCAATCACTTTGTTCCATTTTGTACACTTCGTTGCCTTGAGATGAACCTCACCATTCCTTGCTAATACTTTTACCTTGAAACCATCGAACTTGGTCGAGATATGAAAGTAGCAAGTCTTGTCTAGCGCCTTTCATGACCAAGTTTATTCAATCCTCTTGTATTTGGGATACTTCTGACTGTGTTTGGATTTTCTTACCTATTTTTGCTCAAAGCATAATAATGAATGCATCATACCGTCTACATTTCTAGCTGGCCAGCATTGCATCATAACATTATTCCACTTGTGATGCATCATGAAACGTAATTACTAATGAGTTTTGAGTAAGAATATATGACCCCATTCAAATATCTACGTTGTGTCTCACAATTTTGAGTTGTGATCAACTTTATCATTCGCAACGCATTCGACTTGTTTCATTATCTTGAGTGGCACAAGGGAAACCACTTAACACCTTGTGACCAAAACACAGTTGAGCCTTTGTCCTTGACTTGTTGAAACTCAAATCGCCTTGAGTACTTGCAACTAAACAAACACTTGGACTTCCATCCTTGACTTGTTAGGTTCAAGTACCTTGATTGTTGCAACTATACCGTTCGTCATCGAGTGGTCATCAGTTCGATGATCAACCTTGTCAAATCCATGAGATTTCCTTCCTCGCGAGGATATTGTTCAATTATCAACCTCGTGAAACTCTTTGGGTCCATCTAAGATCTTGTGTTGGTATATGGTAACCTTGATACTCCAAGAACCTTGTAGTTACCATATGATTGAGTTCTTTGCTGTGTTGAAACATATGAGGATACTGAATCCTTAAATCCTCGTGTGCCACCGCAAAGGGTCCTCATTTTCTATTTCTATTGTTTAAAGATGTTGATATACCCAAAAATCTTGTAGTCGCCATATCTTCAGTATTCCTGCTGTTTTGCTCACATAAGAATGTTGAGTGCTTTGGTACTCTTATGCTACAGCTAAGGAATCCTATGGTTGACTAAACATCAAACGAGGTTAATGATTGTTGTTTAACCTCGTAAACCATCTTAACTCATGTCAGGGGAAATACCACATTAAGTTATAAGGACCTATGCAAGACCAAGCAAGCAACCAAGAATCAATGCAAAGATGGTTTCAAACTATCCAGGTGACCTAGAGAAGCAAAGAACAAGACCTGTTTCTTCAAGTCAAGCCTAGGACAGGACAAGATGTCATGTCAGTGTAAGAGTACAACAATAAAGGATCAGTACCAAACGTGAGAGCTTTACGACGTGATATTGTCATGTCGAGCATCCTATCAAGGTTATCAACCTAAAGACTGGAATCCCCTGAGGCAAACTTTAAAATTTCTTCAGATGTCTGAAGATAATCATTATTTCGTAGAACCCAAGTCTTTAAGGGCATTGTCATTTTCCTTAGTCAATGACGCTCTTTTGCGAATCGTTCCCTTATCGTTTCTGTTATTCTACTTGCTAGAATCTCGGAACGAGATTCCTTTAAGGGGGAAGGATTGTAAAAGCCCGCTTTTCATAAGAACAAAAATGCACAAATGCTAACTTAAAAATTCTGAAAATGGACTTGGAAATCCAAACTCACATGAACCATATGAGTTAACCAATGTTCACTTAAAATAGGGACTTGTTAAAATTTTACATACAGAACATGTTTGCTAATGTATATTGGAACTTAAGGTGTAAAATCCTTAATTTCCAAGTATTCACATTTTCAATGAAAAATTAAAGGAGAAAAGAAAACAAAATAGAGAGAAAGAAAAAGGAATTATTCCAACCCTAAATGGGACATCCAAAAATATTCAAATCTCATGCCGTAAATTTTTCCATGACCTTCTAATATTCCAACTAGACTCTCGGTAAAGTTTCAAAATTTTTGAAGCACGTTTCCCATTTATTGGACACGTACTGAGAGTTTAATCAACTTCGACTTCAAATTTAAACTTTGGGCTCAACCTTGTCCAAATCAAATCCAAATTTTTCCTGAGGTCCCTTATGGTTCAAACAGGTTAACTTCAAAGTTTCAGGATTTTTGAACCTAATCTACTATTTATTTCCTTGAGTCAAGTATCACCACTTGAATTCAAATTCAAACCTGAGTTCAAATTCAACTTGCTCAGTTTTGAAATCTGGTTGCACCATAAAATTCTTCATATTTTATTTAGTCATTGGGCCAAAGTTGAATATTTATGAAGCATGATTGCTATCTCTATTTGAATTTTGAAAAGGAGAAGGGAGGAGAGTGAAGTGGGTCCCACATGTCATGTCTATCCTCATGGCCACAAAAAACCAACTTTGCTTCTCTCTCTCTCTCTCTCTCTCTCTCGGTCCTTATCAGCGCTCGACCCCGTTTCTTCTTCCTCGCGCCTTCATTCTCCCTCCCGACCCCGTCCGGCCACCGGCTCCCGCAGCCAGCGCCGCGCCTCCTCCTCACCGGCTCTGCCCGCACCTGCTGCTCGCCCTACCTCCCCGGCGGCCGCCCCCAGTGCCCGTGCGCTCCGCTGCCTCGGTTCCAGCACCTCCCGACTGCCGGCTTACCCCGCCCCCACGGCAACTTGTGCCGCCACCTCCAGGTCCGCTGCCCCGTGCGCCTCCTCCGCGTCCGGTCGCCTCCCTGCTCGCCGACCACACTCTTGGTCGCGCGCTCGGCCGCTCACAGCACCGCTCGACACCGCGTCGCCGTCCACCTGCCTCCTGGCCACCGCGCATATCCACTGCCCATCATCGCCATGCGCGCCGCCCCATCACCGCCGCGCGCCGTGCTTCTCCGCGCCCAGCCACCCTGCTCATGCCGCCCACCTCACCGACGCCCTACCGCCACTCTGGCCGCGCGGATGGTCACCCATGTTCGCGCCCAGCTCCGCCAGCACACCTTGGCACAACACCGCTGCCCTCGTTCCTCCCCATCAGCCGCATGCCCTGGTCGTTGTCTTGTTTCTCCCATGCCCTGCTCGTCCCTCTCCACGCTGCCGCGATGTTGGTCGCTCCTCATCGCGCCTCACCACGCGAGCCACACCGTGCGCGCTCCCTGCGTCCATGCCGGCTGCGAGCACCATGCGCGCCATGCCCACATCGACGTCAGTTGTGCTACACCCTGCCCAGCGCCATGGTCAGTGCGGTGCTCGTCGTCCTCCCTCGCTGCTTTCCAAGTCCACCTATGCGCCACCAACAAGCCCGTGTGTGTGCTCATGTCGGTTTGACTTGTGCTGTCCCGATGCTATCACCTTCATGGCGTCATCACGACGTTCTGAGCTGTGGCAGTGTCCTGGTAACGAAGCAAGTTATGTATGTGATGCACATGATTCGGGAACACATTGATGATGCAACGGCGATGAAAATTGTTCCAAGGTTAGTTTTGAATTGTGCAAGATTGATTAGATTAGTGACTGCAGCCTAGGTGTTCGATGAAATGTTCACGAGGAAAGCACCAACTTTGTTGATGTTTAGAACTGGTCTGTGATGCAGGGGTAGGATTATGTTGCGACCGACAAGCCTAAGTTCCAAGATACCCTTTTAATGGTGATGAAGCGACGAAATCAAGAACACACCCAAGACATTCGGCGAGATGCCTACAAGGTGAGCCTTGCCCTAAAATGCCTTGTTTGACATCACCGAAGTTCGTTCGTCATGATCGCTAATGATACACATGTGTCGTCAAGTCGTACGTCCAGTTTTCGCATTGATATCATTCCTATAGGAGTCCTTAAGTTGACCTCCTTTGTCATTTGTATCACGTTGGCATATCTGTGCGTGCTCGTGATGCTCCACCATGAGCCGCGTCGACGTCGTTGACCATATGACGTCGTCGTGATGTTCCGAGCCATCATCGTGTCCTGGCATCGAGATGAAGGATGCCTGTAACATACATGATGCTGGAACACAACCACGACACAACGGTCGACAGTCGTTTAACCAAATTAGGGTTTAGTCGAGGCGAGACTCGTCGAGCCCTGGGTGTAACCAAGGTGCTCGATGAAATGCCTTCTAGGTCAAACCAGGTGTGTCGGTGATCACCGATGACCTGGGGTAAAGGTATGCAAGAACGTTGCGACCAACAAGGAGAACTAGACCAAGGGGAACCTTGGATAAGAGTTCCTTGGTTTTGTCGAGGATGTTCCGTAGCCGATCACAGGATTTGTTAACTTGGTGTACCATTTCATCGACGACAGGTTCGTCGAGTCGCTTATCAACAACCGAGTTGACATCACTAGCCTTAAGACTCACAAGGTGGTGTTCGAGATTCCGCTCACCCCATTGACGAGTCCGGGTTGTTGTGGACGTCGCTGAGACGATCTTCTCGAGATGGCAAAGCATGCCTTCACGGCAAGGTCTCGCATCGTGTTTAAGTCCCGAGAGCTTACCGAGCTCACCTGGACAAGCTTGCGGGAGACACTACATTAGTGTCATCGTGTAAGCACCTGAACGATGCTTGCGATGTTAGTCGTAGCAACTGGTTACCTAAAAGTCATTTGAACGTTGTCTTGGTACTCATGCTAGGTTAACAGTGCTTGTAATGACTTCTTAAGTCCAAGCCATGTTGATCTCAATTCAATCCCAAGTGTCGTTAGGTTCCATCATGGTTCATCCTATGTCAGGACCCTACGACAGCACTGCTCACTTAACTAGGTTTACTCCTTTATGAGTTAAGTCAAGTTCAGTGGTCGATTGCTAAATCGTGACCTTCATTTTGTACATCACACAGTCCAATAATGCTTCTTCACCATTCTACCTTATCACTCTTTGAGCGGCATAGCTACAAGTGTCGAGTGCTAAATTGCGATGTGTCATTACATTGCACCTTTCAGTGCTTATCTCAACACTACTATGCCACCTTGACTCTTAGGTCATCCTTACACTACCAGTCCAACACTTCCACACCATTCAGCTGTATCGTCCTTGAGTGGCATAGCGTCGAGTGTTGAGTGCCAAGTTGCAATGTGTTCTTACATTGCACCTTTCAATTCGCATCTCGATACTACTATGACCACTTGACTCCATCCTTTGTTTATCCACACAACAAAGGCATATATGTCCTTCCTAGTCAAACTCCTCATTCTTAGAGTTTACACAACCCCGTGGAGTCTATTCTTAAATTACTTAATTACTTAATTACTTATATGCATATCATGTCGATAGGAACGTGCTGATAGGTGATCGGCAAGAAACTTCGCTTGGAGGAGAAGGCCAAGGTGTTTCCACTGAAGTTCCATGGCAGGTTCTCCGGAGGAAGACCAAGCCCTAACAATTGACATTTATTCGAGTCGCAAACTAAGGCAAGCCCCGGTTTGCATTTAAGAGCTTTTTAAAGTTTTCCAGCTTTATTCACTTACGTCCCAGTTGATATTGTGCATTACGTATAAGGTGTTTGATACTCCAGTTGCATGACAAAAAATCCCAGGGATTGATTGGAACGAGTTACAATTTGACCTGTAGTAACTGCCTTGCTAATGCATAGGAAATCCGGTAGAAGTCGAGTAGTTGGAATCTACTCGCGAGAGATGTAGGACATATCTCACAGGATTAGTTAGATACAAAAATGGCAGAATATAATGAAATGAAGACCGGGCGGGGAATGGATAGGAAGCGGCGAGAATTGAGTCTCGGTCGCATAGCCTTGCCTGTGTTGATTAAGGCCCGCTTCGTGTGCAGCCCCTTCGGACAAGCTTGAATTGTACCGGCAATGTAATGGACATATGGAATCCAATAAACTGATGTAACTTGATAACTGGGGTGTCGAGGCCCATTAACTCACCATCGATATGGGTGGGCTGAGGACAGTAAGGTGTAAATCGGTCGGCGGACACATAAGGTGTTCCGTGCGGAGACCTTCTGTTCGCGGAGGTGAGACGGGCTCAGCGTTCGAGTTTCTTGTGAAAGGTGGCCATATACGCCTAGTACTGAAGTGTTATGTAGGTACAGGTGTGCTCGCTGTCGGTACCGTGGGAACCGTACACCCCTTGAGATTACAAAGATCTCAAGGGAAAGTCATCTACTTGATTTGAAGACCTTCGGAGGCCCACATGTCAGACATAATCGGACCTGCTTCTCCAACATGGTTAGTCCGAGGATCGCCACGTGTACTATTAGACCGGAGCTACTGCCCACAAGGGGGAAGCTCCGGGCTATGTACCGAAATGGCACCCCCAGACCTAACCCCAGACCGAGGGAAGCTCCGGAACTGACACGTGTCAGGTAGCTCCAGAGCTATCTGTTTCCCACAGTACACTTCGGAGCTGCCACGTGTCCAACCGTCAGATCTTCAGCCTCTAACCTCCGGAAGACTCCACAACGGCTCCGGATCTTCAAAGGAGAATCAAGGACTTCAAGACCCGATTAAGTGTCATTAATACCATATTAATGACACACGATCGAACGACCTTAATTACCAGTAACAGTGTTGTCAAAGCCCATAACTCGGTCATTAAGGGCAATTAAATGTGTTGAATGTGTATCAATATCAGTAACCGCCATGGCCACATGTCGGGCCAGGCTAACTTGTAACGGCCTGCCCTTGTACTATAAAAGGACAGGCCGACGATACATAGGGGACATTCTACACACGCTCGATACACTATACGCTCACTCTACACTCTGAACTCACTTTGAGCTCAGACAACCAATACAACACCAACACATCGCGTGGAGTAGGGTATTACGCTCAGGCGGCCCGAACCACGTAAATCTCCGTGTCTCCTGTGTCATTTACAATTCACCTTCTTGAATCTCTGCGTGCCCACACCGAACATCAAACTCCTCTAACACTTTATTAGTGTCATTTAGTTTGGATCCGGCAGATCTCCCGACACTACTAAAGTGTTAGAGAAGTTTGATGTTCGGTGTGGGCGCTCGGAGATTCAAGAAGGTGAATTGTAAATGACACAGGATACACGGAGATTTACGTGGTTCGGGCCGCCTGAGCATAATACCCTACTCCACGGGATGTGTTGGTGTTGTAATTGTTGTCTGAGCTCAAAGTGAGTTCAGAGTGTAGAGTGAGCGTATAGTGTATCGAGCGTGTGTAGAATGTCCCCTATGTATCGTTGGCCTGTCCTTTTATAGTACAAGGGCAGGCCGTTACAAGTTAGCCTGGCCCGACATGTGGCCCTGGCGGTTACTGATATTGATACACATTCAACACATTTAATTGCCCTTAATGACCGAGTTATGGGCTTTGACAGCACTGTTACTGGTAATTAAGGTCATCCGATCGTGTGTCATTAATATGGTATTAATGACACTTAATCGGGTCTTGAAGTCCTTGATTCCCCTTTGAAGATCCGGAGCCGTTGTGGAGTCTTCCGGAGGTTAGAGGCTGAAGATCCGACGGTTGGACACATGGCAGCTCCGAAGTGTACTGTGGGAAACAGATAGCTCCAGAGCTACCTGACACGTGTCAGTTCCGAAGCTTCCCTCGGTCTGGGGTTAGGTCCGGGGGTGCCATTTCGGTACATAGCCCGAAGCTTCCCCCTTGTGGGCAGTAGCTCCGGTTTGATAGTACATGTGGCGATCCTGGGACTAACCATGTTGGAGAAGCGGGTCCGATTATGTCTGACATGTGGGCCTCCGAAGGTCTTCAAATCAAGTAGATGACTTTCCCTTGAGATCTTTGTAATCTCAAGGGGTGTACGGTTCCAAGGGTACCGATAGTGGCCCCCTGGGCCCACCTCTGAGGAAGACCCCTTGGGTGAAGTCATTCCGCCGGAGGTGGGTCCATCCTCGCGACTTTTGAACTGAGTCTTCAAAGGTCTTCGGATGTGCCGGTGGCGATGGTTTGGAGTTAAATCCTCGCCGTGTGGCGTATCCCGCGTGCGGCAGATGAGATCTTTGGCGTGCGGATCTCACGCAATTGAATGTCACAGGTTCTCGATACAAAAACCGTATCAGTTCCGCGCACCTTATCAGGCCGCCGCCTTCGGGCTTCCCGCCTCATGATGACAACCGTTCGCCTGGGTAAGAACCTCGACTTGATCGTCGGGGTGGTCCCGGGCCCTCTTGTCATCGGCTGGGTGGAATTTTTGAGTGGTATCTTCGACTTCCTTGCGGTTTCCATCCAAGCGTTGTGAGGGCTTACTTAAGAAGGAAAGCGCGCACCATCTGGAGTTCTTTACGCCTCACATTTGATCTTGCGCTCAAACTCCCAACTTGTGCTTCGCTTTTCCTCTCTTGCCTTGCTGTGCTGCGATGAAGTTGGGTCTCCGCGAGAGTCATTTGAAGACCGACGGTGACCTGAAGAAGGTCCGGGCCCTCATGGGATGGTCCTCGGACTTCATCAACCACATGGTCCGTGTCGGGGGAGAGCTCCCGTTTGAGAAGGAGCACACCGGCGAAATGGTGTACTTTTCTTCGTACGCCATGGTGTGGTTGATCCCACCTTTTTCCTCCTTTTTCTTGATGCTGCTAGACTTTTATGGTCTGCAGCTATACCACCTTGGCCCTCACTCCATTCTCCTTGTGTCTATTTTCGTCCACTTCTATGAGATGTGGGTGGGCATCCCCCCTACATTGAACTCTTCCGGACCTTCTTCACCGTCCATACCACCGGCAGGAGCAATGAGTACCTTGGCTTCTACTACTTCGTGAAGCGCAAGAAGTGCCCAGTCAAGTACCTCCGGTCATTTCCCCCTGGGAAGTGGGATGACTGGAAGAAGGACTGGATAGTCATCCGGGTGGAGGAGCACGAGAGGCTGGAGCTGCCCGAAGGCCTCCCCAACATTGACACGATGATCTGGAGTGAAGCTCCGGTGTTGGCGGACGCCTTCAACCCTGCTCTGACCAGGATCCGCCAGTGCGTGGAGGGAGAATTAACTCCTCAGGCGGTGTTTTGTAACTTCCTGGTCAACAGGTGGGCACCGCTGAAGAGGAGAGAAAAACTCGCTTGGGCCCTCAACAGCGTGATGGACGACGATCGGGTCGAGACCGGGCTGAAGTCCAACATGGTGGGGACAACCTTGGAGTTCCACCTCAAGAAGTTCCAGCACGGCATCGATGTCGCGGGTGACGACTTGACTCCGCCATCAGCTTTTCTCCCTCTGAACGTGGAATTAGAGTTCAGCAGGGAGCTCCGGCGGAAGATGCCTGTGCTTGAAGACATCGGTGTCGTCGAGAGAAGATCGATCTCCAAGGTGGCGATCCTTGGGGTTTCCGAAGGTGGCTCTGACCCTGCCCCGAAGCCAAGGGTTGAGGTCGTCGGCAAGGGCAAGGAGCTGGCAGATGAACCCTTGAGCCGAAAGAGGAAGCTGCAGCACGCCGACAGAAGGTCCGTCAGGCCTGCCACCTCTGCATCGGCTCCTTCTCCCCGGAGGGGGAGGTCTTCTAGCACCGCGGCGACTATACCCGCAGCGTCGTCCTCCCGGGGTGCTAGCTCCGGGCATGCGACTCCAGCACCAGGGCCGGTTGAGGCCTCTAGGTCCGGAGGTTCTTCCCGGTCGAGGGGGGCCTCGACTAGGGAAATGCCCGTGGCTGCAACGAGTTCCGGGGGGCCTTCCGGAGCTTCCACGCCGGCGGCGGCTATGACCAGCCCAGAACACCGAGGAAAGAGGTTCCGCGCAAGCTGGTGCGGAAGCCTCCCAAGGTAATTTTTAATCTTTACCTTGGACAGTTGTTTTGTTGTAGTAACTATTTTTTAAGTTTCTTCGTCCATCATCTACAGCGTTCCCAGGAAGAGGAGTGAGGCTCCACCCTCAGCCACAGCAGCTGAAGCTGTGAGGGCGGGAGCTTCTGCTCCTGTCCCGGTGCTGCCCCAAGTGGTGGTTGAAGCTGCGACAGCTCCGGCGCCAGCTGTCGTGGTCATGGACCTCGAATCATCCCCAGAGACTCCCGTGGTAGCGCCGGACCGCAGGAGAGAAGATGCGACAGCGGCACCTATCACGGAGGTTAAAGCTCCGGGTCCTGGTGTTGAGATGATGGAAGCTCTGGCCGTTGAGCCGGAGGAAGCAATAATTCCGGCCCCAGAGCCAGAAATTGTCGAAGCTCCGGCGGTTGAGCCGGAGGTGATTGAAGTCCCGGCGTGCGCGCCGGATGCTGAGGAAGTCCCGGCGGTTGGGCCGGCTACCTCAAAAGCACCGGCCGTAGAGTCGGTCGTTGTTGTTGGAGCTCCGGCCGCAGGGCCGGTTGATGATGAAGATCTTCCGACTCCCGAGCCGGTTGTTGCAGAGGCGTCAGAGCTCGAGCCCCCAATAGAGGAGGTGCCCAGGCCGGAGCCAGAAGCGGCCCCTGCTCCGGAAATGACGACGTCGGAGGTACTCGCGGCTGAGCCGGAGTGCCCTAGTGAAGTTGCTGGCCCCCTGCCTGAGGGGGCAAATGAAGATCTAGCGGTGGGGCCTTCCTCGATGGCGACTGAGGCCATCCCGGAGGACGGCCCTAGTGCCATGGAGACTCGGGGGACCACTCTTGTGGAGTGGGACCCAATTTTTGTATCTGAAAACCCACTGGAACCAGCGGAGGAGACCCCAGTAGGTCCGGAACCTATCCCGTTGTCATTGTCTATTGACAACGCCTGTTCCAGTCTGTGTCAAGTTCAACTGGCCTTCTTTCAAGACAGCAAGGCTCTTGAAGAGGAGCGCCAAACCCTTAGGCGGTGGCGTAACCGGCTCTACTTCGAGACCAAGCTGGCGCAGTCGAGTCTAGCGGATGACAAAGAGTGGATCAAGCGGGAGAAGGTACGCCTGGAATACTGGGGCAAATTATTGGATGACAGGGAAAGTATGACTCGCGCCCTCGACGCTCAATCCCGGGCCATTTACGAGCAGACCAAAGCAGCTAATAGTGTGGCTGATGAACGCCAAGAGAGGCTTGAGGCCATTAACACTACTCTCATCAAGCGTCGGGAGGCACTTGAGGAGAGGGAGAAAAGGCTCGAAGATGAAGAGCAGAAACTCCTAGAGCTGCGGGATGACGTCCTGAGGAGGGAGGAGGAGCTCACTGAAAAGGTGGCTCTGGTTGACAAGGGCCTCGAGGAGCGCACCAAGAAATTGGAAGAACGCTGCACTGAGGAGGAGGAGAAGGCCTGGGTGCGAGGGCAGGAACTCTACAAGCAAGAGTGGGCCCTTGCTGCCAGGGAGAAGAAAGTGAGGGGCAGGGAGAAGGACCTGGTTGACCGCCGGAACAAGATCCACCTCCGTGAGGAGGAGCTCGGAAAACTCGAGAAGCGAGTTGCTGAAAAGATCCAGCAAAATACCAAAGAGGTTGAGCGCCTCGCTCGCGAGAATTCTGAACTGGTGGCGGCCAGAAGATCCCTGGAGGAATTGAAGGGCTTGAGGACTGCAGACTCCCTACAGATTTGGGAGTTCCTGGGCAAGGCTAACGACGCGCTGACACCGATGGGCTTCAGCCCCGTGCGTCCGGATGATCCGAAGCCGGAGTCGGACCTAGCGTTGCAGGCGTTGAGCTCGGCAGGTAGCAAACTCTCCAAGGTGGGCGACGTCATCGCGGACCAATTGGAGGTTGAGGGGCAATCCCTGGCGAAGAACGTCGCAGAATATGTGATGACGTGCTACACCAGCCGGAATCCCCAATTCCCTCTGGACCCGGTGCTTGATGGTCCCGTTGAAGGAGAAGGTGAAGCTGCTCGAGCCAACGTGTCGGAGGTTGCCCAGAAGGTCGCCCATTTCTTCCATAGGGTCTAGGACCATCTCCGTAGTTCCCACTTGTATTCTCTCTTTTTCTTCCTCAATTTTGTAATCCCTTGTCTCCAGATGAATGAAATCCCCAAATTTTTGTGAATTTCACTTTTTGTCTTCAACACTTTTGTCTTCACTTGGCCCCCTGGTAGATGTACACAATTTGATTGTGAACACGTACCAAGAGGATATTGTGTTTTGTTGAAGACTCATTTTCTTCAAACTTGTAGAGTGTAGGTCCGAAGTCTTCGATAGTGAAGGCCCCCTGAGGTTGTCGGAGCTTAGAATCTCCGGCATTGTCTATTGTCGGAGCTCAGTAGCTCCGGAAATAGTCCCTATCAACGCGTAGAGCATCGATAGTTAGTCCTGCGGGGTGTCGGAGCTAGTAGCTCCGGCAGTGACCTTTGCCAACATGTAGTTTGTTGGCAGCAGACTCCGTTTGCGGGGTCTTCTCACCATCTTTTATTTAGCATCGACGGCTGGTCCCCCTAGCTCTACCGGAGCTTGGTTGCTCTGGTGATGCTCGTTTTCAATGCTTATCATCGATTACAAGCCACCTAGGGGAGTCGGAGCTTTGTTAGCTCCGGCTTTTCTCCATCAACATAGATTTTATTTTTCCTGCACACTGAAGCCAAGAAAAATAGTAAAATTCCTTTCTCGCCTATAATTCATCGCGGCTTACGATTCTCAAGAAAATTTTAGGTCAAACACGATTCTAAATACAACCGAATGTGTTGTCTTTTCTTCCAGATCCAATTGTACTTGGACCCGCCTTACTTCGGCCTGCCGGGGTGTAGTTAGAGTGGCGTACTTAGGGTGCTTGACCATGCTAAGCCGATAGCACACTCCGGCCCTAGGTTGGCTTGGTGGCATTCAGGCGAGTGGGCCATGAACAATATTTGAATCCAAAAGAATCGACAATACAGCTCGAATCGTATGTGAACCGGTTGAACTAAAATTTCTTAAGAATTGCACGTCTTTGTTATAGAAAAGAAAGAGAAAAATAAAAAATGTTGAGCTTGTACAAAATAAATGCACGTGGAGTCTTTTTCACCTGAAGATGTCTTTCATTATAGGTCCAGGGTACAGGTGAAACAAGTACACTCTTAGGGTACAGAACCAGGCTAAGCGTGTTTAATTTCTTGTTTGACCCAGGGTAGCTAGCCACACTTTTAGTTCTGAGACTGTGACAAGTGTTGCATGAACTTTGCGGACCTTCCGGGAAGGGTCCGGCTGTTCTCCCAGAGGAACTACCCGATTATGTACAATAACTCTATAACATACACCTCAAGTTACTACAGGCTCATCTCCGTGATGTTAAGTGTAGAACTTACGGAGGTGCTCGATGTTCCAAGGATTTGGGAGAGGTGTCCCATCCTCGGTAGCCAAGCGAACGCTTCCGGGACGGGATACTTTAATCACTCGGAAGGGTCCCTCCCAGTTAGAGGAGAGTTTGTTTAACCCTTCTCTGGATTGTATTCTCCGTAGCACCAGATCGCCTTCCTCGAGCTGTCGGTTGTGTATATGCCGTTGATGATAGCGTCGAAGGGCTTGGCGGTATCGGGCATTCCGAACAGCTGCTTGGCACCTTCCCTCCTCATGGAGGTCTAGGTCTTCACACTGGAGCTGGTCCTGCGTGGCTTCGTCGAAGGTTCGGACCCGGAGTGACCCCAAGGTGATTTCTGGAGGAAGGATTGCTTCAGCTCCATACACCAGGAAGAAGGGTGTCTCTCCGGTTGACCGGTTTGGAGTTGTCCTGTTGGCCCATAAAGTGGGCAGAAGCTCTTTAATCCAGTTGGCTCCATGTTTTTTCAAGCGCTCATAGGTGCGCGTTTTGAGTCCTTTAAGGATTTCAGCATCTGCTCTCTCGGCTTGTCCATTGCTTGCCGGGTGAGCTACGGAGGCGTAGCAAACTTGAATGCCGAGGTCTTCGCAATATCCTTGAAATGCAGAGCTTGTGAATTGGGTCCCATTATCAGTCATGATTTTGTTTGGGACTCCATATCTGCATACAATGGACTGCAAAAAGTTGATAGCAGATTGCTTGTTGATTGTCACAACTGGAGTTGCTTCCGGCCACTTGGTGAACTGGTCGATGGCGACGTATAGGAACTTGTAACCTCCGACAGCTCTTGGGAAAGGTCCCAAGATGTCCATCCCCCACACAGCGAAGGGCCATGTAGGAGGTATCATTTGTAGGGGCTGAGCCGGTGTGTGAATTTGCTTTGCATGAAATTGACATGCTTCGCATTTCTTCACCAGCTCAGTTGCATCCTAGAGTGCTGTAGGCCAGTAGAAGCCATGCCGAAAGGCTTTACCAACCAGCGTGCGAGACGACGCATGGTTCCCACACTCGCCTCCATGGATTTCTGCGAGGAGCTCGCAGCCTTCTTCCCTTGTGATGCACCGCATTAGGATGCCGTTGGCACCACGCCGGTAGAGATCCCTTCTACCAACGTGTATCTTTTAGCCAATCTGACTACCCGGTCAGCGGATACATCATCGTCAAGAAGGATATTGTCTTTCAAGTAGTTCCGGATCTCCGAGATCCATGCATCAGAACTAACATGAGCATTTGAGTCTTCCGTGCTGGGTTGCTTGGAGCTTCCGGCAGCACCTACGACCCTTGATGGCTGCATGGTAACAGGACCATCGGGACCGTCAGCTTCGAGATGCTGATCTCGCCCCCTTCGCTCAGTTCGGCGGGCTGAGCTGTGGGTTTTGACAACCTCCGGACAAAAGTTCCGTCAAGAGCCGGAGCTCCGGTTGACGCTTTCGTCAAGATTTCGTCAGCTTCAGCGTTATGGGCACGCTGAACATGGTGGAGATCTAGGACTTCGAAGTCCTTCTGAAGTCTCTGGATGTGGGGACCGGAGTCCACACATCCGAGGATCTCATTGGGTGATGCCGTGCGATGCGGCACCTAACAGCACACACAAAAAAGGATACCAAAACATATAAAGTTTTCCTTTCATAATAAGAAGAGTTTACAAAAGAGTGTACAATAGGAGTACACACGCAGCGGAAAATACATACTCATAATCTCACCTAACTAAGCAGGAGAGAAGGCGTCCATGCCCTAGGACGATTCTCACTAGCAACACGAAGAACATACAGCAGCGGCGTGGCTCACATGAGATTTATCTCGACACCTCGAGTCTCATGTACAACCTGAATAGCAGAAATAAAACTAATACCTGCAAAAATCGTTAAAGCGCAAACGTGAGCATAAGGCTCAGCAAGACTTAACCGTCTCACTAGACAGATGCAAGGGGACACTAAACATAGGTAAGGAATAGCATAAATGACTCGCCTATAAGTGGATCCTTATAATCAAGTTTTAAGTAGCAAATGACATTCTCTGAGCACGGCACATCATGGGCTCCACAATCAAACAAGAAACGCTTTACCGATGATATGACATGCCCAAAGCACATAGTGCTATTACAGCTAAAGTATGGGGAAATTGAAAATCTTTAGTTATACTATCTCTAAACCAAACAAGGTTGCAAAGTAATTATAATTCAATACCATATGACTTTTCTGACTTCTTTAGTATTTACTACGTCACCGCTCAGTGAACAAGTGGTACTCTATTACTGCGAGGGACAGTGATTGCAATCAAGACACACCCGGACAACACGACACATACGTCGTTCGGAAGTGTCAGCGAGCACACCTGTACCTACATAACACTTCAGTACTAGGCGTATATGGCCACCTTTCACAAGAAACTCAAATGCTGAGCCCGTCTCACCTCCGCAAACAGAAGGTCTCCACACGGAACACCTCATGTGTCCGCCGACCGATTTACACCTTACTGTCCTCAACCCACCCCTATCGATGGTGAGTTAATGGGTCTCAACATCCCAGTTATCAAGTTACATCAGTTTATTGGATTCCATATGTCCATTATATTGCCGGTACAATTCAAGCTTGTCCGAAGGGGCTGCATACGGACGGGCCTTAATCGACACAGGCAGGGCTATGCGACCGAGACTCAATTCTCGCCGCTTCCTATCCATTCCCTGCCCGGTCTCAATTTCATTATATTAAGCCATTTTCTTTTCAACCAATCCTGTGAGATACATCTCTCGCGAGTAGATTCCCACTACTCGACTTCTACCGGATTTCCTATGCATTAGCAAAGCAGTTACTACAGGTCAAACTGTAACTCGTGCCAAATAAACCCTGGGATTTTTGGTCATGCATGTGGAGTATCATTCACCCTAAACGTAATGCACAATTCATATACTACTCATCATAGTGATAAAGCAAAAGTTTATAAACGACTTAAATGCAAACCGGGGCTTGCCTTAGTTTGCGACTGAACAAATGTCAATTGTTAGGGCTTGATCTTCCTCCAGAGAACCTGCCATGGAACCTCAGTGGAAACACCTTGGCCTTCTCCTCCAAGCGAAGCTCCTCGTCGATCACCTACCATCACGTTTCCTATCGACATGATATGCATATAAGTAACTAAGTAATTAAGTAATTTAAGAAAAGACTCCACGGGGTTGTGTAAACTCTAAGAATGAGGAGTTCGACTAGGAAGGACAGATATGCCTTTGTTGTGTGAATGAACAAAGGATGAAGTCAAGTGGTCATAGTAGTATCGAGATGTGAATTGAAAGGTGCAATGTAAGCACACATTGCAACTTGGCACTCAACACTCGACGCTATGCCACTCAAGGACGATACAACTGAATGGTGTGAAAGTGTTGGACTGGTAGGGTAAGGATGACCTAAGAGTCAAGGTGGAGCATTGAAAGCTTAAGGCATGAGTGAACTGTGCAACAAGAGGTTGTGACTTAGAAGTCGACCAATGAAGTTACACAAACTTATTAAGGAGTAAACCTAATTACGTGACAACTGTGATCGCAGGGTCCTGATAAGGATGAACCAGGATGAAACCCTAGCGACACTTGGGAGTGAAGTGAGGTCAACATTCTTTGGACTTAAGACATCATAACGAGCCTTGTTAACCTGACGTGAGTACTGAGACAACGTTCAAATGACCTTTAGGTAAAATAGTTTCTACGGCAAGCTTCTCGAGCATCGTTCAAGTGCTTACGTGACACTATTGCAGTGTCCTTTGCAAGATTGTCCAGATGAGCTCGGTGAACTCCTAGAACTCGAACATGATGTGAGACCTTGTCGTGACGGTCATGCTTTGCCATCACGGGAAGATCGGATTAGCCACGTCCACATCGACCCGGACTCGTCAATGGGGTGAGCGGAATCCCGAACACCACCTTGTGAGTCTTAAGGCTAGTGATGTCGACTCGGTTGTTGATAAGCGACTCGACGAACCTGCCGTCGAAGAAGGGGTACACCAAGTTAACCAATCCTGTGATCGGCTACGGAACATCCTCGACACAACCAAGGAACTCTTATCCAAGGTCCCCCTTGGTCTAGTTCTCCTTGTTGGTCGCAACGTTCTTGCATACCTCTACTCCAAGTCATCGGTGATCACCGAACCACTTGGTTTGACCTAGAAGGCATTTCATCGAGCACCCTAGCTACACCTAGGACTTGACGAGTCTTGCCTCGACTAAACCCTAATTTGGCTAAACGACCATTGTACGACGAGTCGTGCTTGTGTTCCAGCACCACACACATTACAAGAACCCTCCATCTCGATGCCAGGGCACGATAACGGCTCGGAGCGTCACGACGACGTCATATGGTCAACGACGTCGACACGGCTCATGGTGGAGCATCACGAGCACGCACGGACAGGCCGACGTGATACAAACGACAAAGGAGGTCGACTTAGGGACTTCTATAGAAATGATATCAATGCGAAAACTGGACGTATGACTTGACGAGACATGAGTACCATTAGGGGTCACGATGAACGGACATCGATGACGTCAAGCAAGGTATTTCAGGGTAAGGCTCACCTTGTAGTCATTTCGTCGAACATCTTGGGTGTGTACTTGATTTCCGTCGCTTCATCATCATTAAAAAGGTATCTTGGCACTTGGGCTTGTCGAGTTGCCACATCACCATACCCCTGCATCAAGACCAGCTCTGAACATCAACGAAGTTGGTTCTTTCCTTGTGAACATTTCATCGAATACCTAGGCTGCAGCTCTGTCCCAACTACTCTTTGCACAAATCAGAGCTAACCTTGAGCCAATTGTCGTCGCCGTTGTGTCATCAACGTGTTCTTGCATCTCACACATCTTACAGGTCACTCGCTTCGCTGGTTGGGTGCAGCCATGGCGCGGAACGGGGCGACGATGCCGGGTGTCGACCACCGGTTGAGGTGTTGGACAGCGTCGAGGGTGGACGGCCGTCGCGGGCGCGGTCGCGGACGGACAGGGAGCAGGGCGGCGTGCGTTGGCGCTGGGGAGACACGAGCAGTGGTGGGCATCCGTCGCCGTTGATGGTGCAGCGCGGCAAGGTGAGGGACGACGTGCATCTGTGGCGCGCGCGACTGGCATGGCGTGGCGCTGCAGCACTGGAGGAAGGGAGGGGCAGGGACGCGAGCCGGGGCGAGGTGGTGCGCCGGCGGGGCGGTCTGAGCGCGCGGCGCGGGGAGGTGGAGCTCCGGCGTCGGCGGTGCGATGCAGGGAGCGGCCCAGCGGCGGCGCAGGCGGCGTGTGGGGCGGGCGAGCGGCAGGCGCGGGTGCGAGGCGCGCGGCGCGGGGATGACCCGGAGGCTGGCGGGGAGGCGCCGTGGGGCGAGCTGCGGGGTGGTGCGCGGGCGCGCGATGGCCGGGAGAAGGAGGAGGCACGGGGTCGGTTGGGAGTCGGACGCGCTATGGATAGGAACCGGGAGATGAAGAAACGAATTTGGTTTGGTGGCCATGAGGATAGACATGACATGTGGGCCCCATTTTTCCCTTCTCCTCATCCTCTTCATATTCAGATGCAAAATATCTCATCCATTGAGCAGCTTACCAGTGGGGCCCACCCTTTTCCTAGTACTGAGGATAACTATGACATGTGGGTCCCACTCTCTTCTCCCTTCTCTTTTAAAATTCAAATGGAGCTAGCAGACATACTTCAAAAATATTCAACTTTGGCCCAATGACTAAATAAAATCTGGAGAATTTTATGGTGCAATCAGATTTCAAAACTGAGCAAATTGAATTTGAACTCACATTTGAATTTGAATTCAAGTGGTGATACTTAACTCAAGGAAATAAATAGTAGATTAGGTTCAAAAATCCTGAAACGTTGGAGTTAACCTTTTTGAACCATAAGGGACCCCAGGAAAAATTTGGAGTTGATTTGGACAAGGTTGAGCACAAAGTTTAAATTTGAAGTCGACGTTGATTAAACTCTCAGTACGTGTCCAATAAATGGGAAGTGGGCTTCAAAAATTTTGAAACTTTACCGAGAGTCTAATTGGAATATTAGTAGGTCATGGAAAAATTTACGGCCTGAGATTTGAATATTTTTGGATGTCCCATTTTAGGGTTGGAATAATTCATTTTTCTTTCTCTCTATTTTGTTTTCTTTTCTCCTTTAATTTTTTTTATTGAAAATTGTGAATACTTGGAAATTAAGGATTCTTCACCTTAAGTTCCATTCCACATCAGCAACCATGCTCTATATGTAAAGTTTTAACAAGTCCCTATTTTTAGTGAACATAGTTTAACTCATATGGCTCATGTGAGTTTGGATTTCCAAGTCTATTTTCAAAATTTTTAAGTTCGCATTTTTGCGTTTTTGTTCTTCCGAAAAACGGGCTTTTACAATCCTTCCCCCTTAAAGGAATCTCGTCCCGAGATTCTAACAGGTAGAATAATAGAACGATGAGGGAACGACTCGTAAAAGAGGGTCATTGACTAAGGAAAATGGCAATGCCCTTAAAAACTTGGGTTCTACGAAATAGTGATTATCTTCGGGCATCTTAAGAAATTCTAAAGTCTGCTTCAGGAGATTCCAGTCTTTAGGTTGATAACCTTGACAGGATGCTCGACATGACAATATCACATCGTAAAACTTTCATGTCTGTTATTGATCCTTTATTGTTGTACTCTTGCACTGACATGACATCCTGTCTTGTCCTAGTCTTGATTTGAAGAATTTGCACTTGTTCTTTGCTTCTCTAGGTCACCTTGATAGTTTGAAACTTTTCTTGCATTGATTCTTGGTTGCTTGCTTGGTTTTGCATAGGTCCTTTCAACTTAATGTGGTATTTCCCTTGACATGAGTTAAGATGGTTTACGAGGTTAAACAACAATCATTAACCTCGTTTGATGTTTAGTCAACCATAGGATTCCTTAGCCGTAGCATAAGAGTAGCAAGACACTCAACACTCTTATGTAATCAAAACAGCAGGAATATTGAAGATATGACGACTACAAGGTTTCTGGGTATATCAACGTCTTCAAACAATAGAAGCAGAAGATGAAGACCTTTTTGCGGTGGCACATGAGGATGTAAGGATTCAGTACCCTCATATGTTTCAACACAGCAAAGAACTCAATCATATGGTAACTACAAGGTAATTAGTATAGAAAGGTTACCATATAACAACATAAGATCTTAGATGGACCCAAAGAGTTTCACGAGGTTGACAATCGAACGGTATCCTCGCGGGGAAGGAGATTTCATGGATTTTACAAGGTTGATCATCGAACTGATGACCACTCAATGACGAACGGTATAGTTGCAACAACCACGGTACTTGAACCTAAACAAGTCAAGGATGGAAGTTCAAGTTTTTGTTTAGTTGCAAGGGAGGTTGAGTGATCGGTTGCCCAGGTATCACTCAATAGAAAGAAGATCAACAATGTAAGAAGTCAAATGAATATAGCGAAATGATCATAGTCATTAGACACCTTAGAATAGTTTGAATGGGGTACACAGTCTTGCTCTAGATTTTAGTATTATCATGCATTCCATCATTGGTGTTACATTGGTAATGATGCTTCATGATGCATCATATGTTGTATGGTGCAATGAATATGCATATGGTATGGTGCAAATGATGCAAATGTATGATGCAAATGGTGCACATGCATGATGCAGTAGCTTTTATAGTTTGAGCAAGATTAAATGAACCACACCCACAAAACTCAAGTACTGTCTGATGATTTGCAAGGATTGGAAACCGTGGCCGTGAAAGACACTCAATGAGTAGTGTTGCTTTCATGACTCGACCACAGTTAAGGAATTCATAACAGAGCGATTGACAAGGAATGTGGGAAATATACCACGTTACCTCGACCTTTCGAAAGCTTGTTCATGTTCTACTCAACTTGATTGTATCTTCATCAGGAGAAAAACAACTAACTATAGGTCTCTAGTGATGCTTCACTTATCCTTCGCTTCGATCTGGCAAGAGGAACTGATATCCTTAGTGATCACTTTAATGGAGTTGAAGTCACACTTCTTCTTTGAGTAACTCAATCTGGTGGTGGATGTTGGATCCTCTTGAAGATGTAATCTTACTTGATCGTCTTCTTGTTGACACGACTCGTTGTAACCAAGGTTGATGGTTGAATACCACCATTACTTGAGTGCTCGCCTTCCCCCTTAAAGTTCCAAACCAGGACGTTGAAGCATACTCCAAACAATCCTTCTGGGAAGACGAGATGCAACTCGAGTAATTGCGATCTGCGTTCAACATCACAAGATGTGATGTGGCAAGTCACATAAATCAGACACTAGTATGCCTATCCAAGGGAAAAGGCTTCGAATGAGTTTAACACTCCATTCGACCTGGTAAATAGTTAAATCCCAACTCTTGGTCGGTTATAACATTCCTCGAGTTAAAATCGAGAACCGAATGCCTAACAAAAACCAAAAGTTCAAACTGGCCAGACTATGGTGACAAATGACCAGTCTGGACGCAAACTCGATTTTGATCCAGTTAATGGTAAAATCAGATCTTGAGGTGAATAACAAAGTTAAAGTACACATCAAGACCTTTCCAAAAAGTATTGGTTTGCCTCTAGATCATCTCTGGTTTGCAAGTTATGCTATTTTAAAGTCAGCAGAATTTTTCTGCACTTTCAGCAGAATCTGCTTAAACAGTAGCAGTTTTGATCTAAAGTTTTCACGCTGTTCTGATGGAAATCTGGAAATATTCTTATTTACAAAGTTGTAGCCAGTGTAATAATCTTTCCAGAATGTACTTACTTGTCTTCAGATCAGTCTTGGTTTAAGAGATATGCATTTTTAAAGTTTGCTGAAATTTCAGCATTCAGACTTCTATATTCAGTTCAGATTGACCACATTGTATTCAAACTCGATTTGGAAAAAAGTAGACGACAGATTCAGGTCTGGAGCCAATTTCAAAAATTGTAGCTGACTCTCTAACCTCTCCAACGGTTACTCGCGTGACACCATTGGATCAAAGGTCTGCGAGTTATGGATTAAATTCAGAGGTGTACAGATTGCTGTCCAGTTTGAGTATGCCTGGACAGTCTCTGCGATTATCTAAATTTCACCCACCAAAACAAGGATTTTGGTCTTGAGCTGAACAGAAAACATGCAGAGGACTCCAAAATCTTTCTAAAGAGTATTTACTTGCCCTCGTAGCACTTCTGGTTGAGAAGATATGGCATTTGCAAGTTGACAATTTTTCTGAAAATTTGGACAGCACCTCCTTTGTTTAAGGCTGATTTTGTCCACAATTTCAAATATACAAACATCAACATTTGCAAAAGTAATACATAGCAAAATTGTTGCATACATTCTCAGGATCCCAGAAATGTAAAATACGAAGCCATTCGACAATTATACAGCGAGTTATGCGAGAAACAGTAACTGTATACAGGACTGTCCACTCGCTGTCCAGATTTGATCAAGTCTAGAAATCTGAAATTTTGAGTATGTTAGAGATGGATTCCGCTCTGAAGTTCTATAGAAATGTTGTAGAGGACTCTCTACACTTTCCAACCACATAAAGTAGGCCTGCAGCAGTGAAGTATGCAGAAGGTTACGATTCAATTGGTGAAGAGTTCAGATTCTGTCCCCTCTTCCGGGCTGTCAGAACCTCTTAAACGACAACTCAATTTAGACCTGATTAATGTGAGTTTTAGCCTTTGTGTTGAATAGAAAGTTGATAGAGGACTCTTTAAGTTTTCCATACATGTATAAACATGCATAGGTTGCATTTCTAGTTTAACAGTTATGGCTATTTAAAGTTCAAAAATTTTTTTATGGCTGTTTCAGATAGCCTCGATATACATGTACTATCTTCAACTCTGTTTTTAATTAGTTTTAAACTGAATTTGAGGTATCACTGAATAACAAAGTTGTAGAATAGCTCTTCCACTTTCCAGAAATGTATCATAATGGAATAGAAGAGCTTTCTCCAAGGAAATATGACAAAAATTCAGATGCTGGTCCGTGTAGTTTCAGAACAGCAGCTGCTGTGATAATGGTGCATTTTCATCACCATAAAAGCATCTTTTGGCTTGGAGGTCAATAGGAAACTATTAGAAGACTCCAAAAGCTTTTCAAAAAGTATTCACTTGCCTCCAAAGCCCTCCAGGTTGAAGAGATATGGAATTTCAAAGTCAGGTCAATTCTGTTCGAAAACAGAACTCACCGGCTTTGAAACACAAGAATTTGGAAACAAACTCAAATTTTGAAACTTAGCTCAAAACTCAAGTCCGATGGCTAGAACTTGATTCACAACTAATCATTTCCTTTAGAACCAAATGAAATCTTAAAAGAGACTTGACGACCTTCTTATCCATAGCATATCACTATGGATCTTCAAACTTAACCAAAGTCTTACTCCGGCGAAGTCGAGCTAAACTCTCGCCAGGAGCAAAGGACTTTGGTTCACCTACTCTTGAAAAGAAACATTTTACCTTGTCCACAAGATACCAGCAACTGATACTTGGACTTAATATGAATATGAAGCCATTTCTCTCGTGGGGGATGGTCAAAGTATCAATTGTGATACTGATGGTACTACGTGCCTTACCAAAAGAAAAGTCTAACCCGATACATCCGGATACGTCTATAGGTGGTCCTAATACCGATCACTCGCAAACGTTTGCTACACGGGTCGCTACCGGAGTTAGTGTACCTGCAGAAGACAAACAATCCCCTTCCACACCTTCACACCTCAAGGGCGGCACGGGGAAACACGACAGGCAGTCACAATAAGATATAATAAAAAGTAAATGCATACGACTCGGGTGTGAGTCGCCCTCGAGCGAGGTCATGTCTCGAGGCACATGGCTGTAAATACATCTGTACAGCAAAGACTCCCGTACGATCCGGCTTATACACGCTCGGGCATACGTGTTTCGCATGATCCCATAGAACATGAATAGTTCTAGAGATGCATACTATCGGGTTATACACCACCCGACGGGGGCTCCCACTAATTTTGTGTCACGCTGGGGTACCGCGTGTCATATGTTCTCAGAAACATGGAAAGTTTCAGAGACTCATATTGACTTTCCGTGCTAAGCCACGGAAATTTCACATACCATATCTCGTATGCAGAGTTTACCGAGATTGATCCGCTCTCGGCGGCGTACCTTACCTCTTACCTTAAGACAGAGCGTCGTTACAGAATAATATAACAAGTTAGTTCACCACCTTTATAACTTATACTAGTAATAGTCCTTAATGGGCATATAGCTAATCCTCACTCGACTACTTCGGAGTTTTCGAAAATAGGCTCTTTTCGAGCGTGCTATTCCCAATGAAGCTCTGATACCATGTCTATGGGGACCGGAGTCCACACATCCGAGGATCTCATTGGGTGATGCCGTGCGATGCGGCACCTAACAGCACACACAAAAAAGGATACCAAAACATATAAAGTTTTCCTTTCATAATAAGAAGAGTTTACAAAAGAGTGTACAATAGGAGTACACACGCAGCGGAAAATACATACTCATAATCTCACCTAACTAAGCAGGAGAGAAGGCGTCCATGCCCTAGGACGATTCTCACTAGCAACACGAAGAACATACAGCAGCGGCGTGGCTCACATGAGATTTATCTCGACACCTCGAGTCTCATGTACAACCTGAACAGCAGAAATAAAACTAATACCTGCAAAAATCGTTAAAGCGCAAACGTGAGCATAAGGCTCAGCAAGACTTAACCGTCTCACTAGACAGATGCAAGGGGACACTAAACATAGGTAAGGAATAGCATAAATGGCTCGCCTATAAGTGGATCCTTATAATCAAGTTTTAAGTAGCAAATGACATTCTCTGAGCATGGCACATCATGGGCTCCACAATCAAACAAGAAACGCTTTACCGATGATACGACATGCCCAAAGCACATAGTGCTATTACAGCTAAAGTATGGGGAAATTGAAAATCTTTAGTTATACTATCTCTAAACCAAACAAGGTTGCAAAGTAATTATAATTCAATACCATATGACTTTTCTGACTTCTTTAGTATTTACTACGTCACCGCTCAGTGAACAAGTGGTACTCTATTACTGCGAGGGACAGTGATTGCAATCAAGACACACCCGGACAACACGACACATACGTCGTTCGGAAGTGTCAGCGAGCACACCTGTACCTACATAACACTTCAGTACTAGGCGTATATGGCCACCTTTCACAAGAAACTCAAATGTTGAGCCCGTCTCACCTCCGCAAACAGAAGGTCTCCGCACGGAACACCTCATGTGTCCGCCGACCGATTTACACCTTACTGTCCTCAACCCACCCCTATCGATGGTGAGTTAATGGGTCTCAACATCCCAGTTATCAAGTTACATCAGTTTATTGGATTCCATATGTCCATTATATTGCCAGTACAATTCAAGCTTGTCCGAAGGGGCTGCATACGGACGGGCCTTAATCGACACAGGCAGGGCTATGCGACCGAGACTCAATTCTCGCCGCTTCCTATCCATTCCCTGCCCGGTCTCAATTTCATTATATTAAGCCATTTTCTTTTCAACCAATCCTGTGAGATACATCTCTCGCGAGTAGATTCCCACTACTCGACTTCTACCGGATTTCCTATGCATTAGCAAAGCAGTTACTACAGGTCAAACTATAACTCGTGCCAAATAAACCCTGGGATTTTTGGTCATGCATGTGGAGTATCATTCACCCTAAACGTAATGCACAATTCATATACTACTCATCATAGTGATAAAGCAAAAGTTTATAAACGACTTAAATGCAAACCGAGGCTTGCCTTAGTTTGCGACTGAACAAATGTCAATTGTTAGGGCTTGATCTTCCTCCAGAGAACCTGTCATGGAACCTCAGTGGAAACACCTTGGCCTTCTCCTCCAAGCGAAGCTCCTCGTCGATCACCTACCATCACGTTTCCTATCGACATGATATGCATATAAGTAACTAAGTAATTAAGTAATTTAAGAAAAGACTCCACGGGGTTGTGTAAACTCTAAGAATGAGGAGTTCGACTAGGAAGGACAGATATGCCTTTGTTGTGTGAATGAACAAAGGATGAAGTCAAGTGGTCATAGTAGTATCGAGATGTGAATTGAAAGGTGCAATGTAAGCACACATTGCAACTTGGCACTCAACACTCGACGCTATGCCACTCAAGGATGATACAACTGAATGGTGTGAAAGTGTTGGACTGGTAGGGTAAGGATGACCTAAGAGTCAAGGTGGAGCATTGAAAGCTTAAGGCATGAGTGAACTGTGCAACAAGAGGTTGTGACTTAGAAGTCGACCAATGAAGTTACACAAACTTATTAAGGAGTAAACCTAATTACGTGACAACTGTGATCGCAGGGTCCTGATAAGGATGAACCAGGATGAAACCCTAGCGACACTTGGGAGTGAAGTGAGGTCAACATTCTTTGGACTTAAGACATCATAACGAGCCTTGTTAACCTGACGTGAGTACTGAGACAACGTTCAAATGACCTTTAGGTAAAATAGTTTCTACGGCAAGCTTCTCGAGCATCGTTCAAGTGCTTACGTGACACTATTGCAGTGTCCTTTGCAAGATTGTCCAGATGAGCTCGGTGAACTCCTAGAACTCGAACATGATGCGAGACCTTGTCGTGACGGTCATGCTTTGCCATCACGGGAAGATCGGATTAGCCACGTCCACATCGACCCGGACTCGTCAATGGGGTGAGCGGAATCCCGAACACCACCTTGTGAGTCTTAAGGGTAGTGATGTCGACTCGGTTGTTGATAAGCGACTCGACGAACCTGCCGTCGAAGAAGGGGTACACCAAGTTAACCAATCCTGTGATCGGCTACGGAACATCCTCGACACAACCAAGGAACTCTTATCCAAGGTCCCCCTTGGTCTAGTTCTCCTTGTTGGTCGCAACGTTCTTGCATACCTCTACTCCAAGTCATCGGTGATCACCGAACCACTTGGTTTGACCTAGAAGGCATTTCATCGAGCACCCTAGCTACACCTAGGACTTGACGAGTCTTGCCTCGACTAAACCCTAATTTGGCTAAACGACCATTGTACGACGAGTCGTGCTTGTGTTCCAGCACCACACACATTACAAGAACCCTCCATCTCGATGCCAGGGCACGATAACGGCTCGGAGCGTCACGACGACGTCATATGGTCAACGACGTCGACACGGCTCATGGTGGAGCATCACGAGCACGCACGGACAGGCCGACGTGATACAAACGACAAAGGAGGTCGACTTAGGGACTTCTATAGAAATGATATCAATGCGAAAACTGGACGTATGACTTGACGAGACATGAGTACCATTAGGGGTCACGATGAACGGACATCGATGACGTCAAGCAAGGTATTTCAGGGTAAGGCTCACCTTGTAGTCATTTTGTCGAACATCTTGGGTGTGTACTTGATTTCCGTCGCTTCATCATCATTAAAAAGGTATCTTGGCACTTGGGCTTGTCGAGTTGCCACATCACCATACCCCTGCATCAAGACCAGCTCTGAACATCAACGAAGTTGGTTCTTTCCTTGTGAACATTTCATCGAATACCTAGGCTGCAGCTCTGTCCCAACTACTCTTTGCACAAATCAGAGCTAACCTTGAGCCAATTGTCGTCGCCGTTGTGTCATCAACGTGTTCTTGCATCTCACACATCTTACAGGTCAGTCGCTTCGCTGGTTGGGTGCAGCCATGGCGCGGAACGGGGCGACGATGCCGGGTGTCGACCACCGGTTGAGGTGTTGGACAGCGTCGAGGGTGGACGGCCGTCGCGGGCGCGGTCGCGGACGGACAGGGAGCAGGGCGGCGTGCGTTGGCGCTGGGGAGACACGAGCAGTGGTGGGCATCCGTCGCCGTTGATGGTGCAGCGCGGCAAGGTGAGGGACGACGTGCATCTGTGGCGCGCGCGACTGGCATGGCGTGGCGCTGCAGCACTGGAGGAAGGGAGGGGCAGGGACGCGAGCCGGGGCGAGGTGGTGCGCCGACGGGGCGGTCTGAGCGCGCGGCGCGGGGAGGTGGAGCTCCGGCGTCGGCGGTGCGATGCAGGGAGCGGCCCAGCGGCGGCGCAGGCGGCGTGTGGGGCGGGCGAGCGGCAGGCGCGGGTGCGAGGCGCGCGGCGCGGGGATGACCCGGAGGCTGGCGGGGAGGCGCCGTGGGGCGAGCTGCGGGGTGGTGCGCGGGCGCGCGATGGCCGGGAGAAGGAGGAGGCACGGGGTCGGTTGGGAGTCGGGCGCGCTATGGATAGGAACCGGGAGATGAAGAAACGAATTTGGTTTGGTGGCCATGAGGATAGACATGACATGTGGGCCCCATTTTTCCCTTCTCCTCATCCTCTTCATTTTCAGATGCAAAATATCTCATCCATTGAGCAGCTTACCAGTGGGGCCCACCCTTTTCCTAGTACTGAGGATAACTATGACATGTGGGTCCCACTCTCTTCTCCCTTCTCTTTTAAAATTCAAATGGAGCTAGCAGACATACTTCAAAAATATTCAACTTTGGCCCAATGACTAAATAAAATCTGGAGAATTTTATGGTGCAATCAGATTTCAAAACTGAGCAAATTGAATTTGAACTCAGATTTGAATTTGAATTCAAGTGGTGATACTTAACTCAAGGAAATAAATAGTAGATTAGGTTCAAAAATCCTGAAACGTTGGAGTTAACCTTTTTGAACCATAAGGGACCCCAGGAAAAATTTGGAGTTGATTTGGACAAGGTTGAGCACAAAGTTTAAATTTGAAGTCGACGTTGATTAAACTCTCAGTACGTGTCCAATAAATGGGAAGTGGGCTTCAAAAATTTTGAAACTTTACCGAGAGTCTAATTGGAATATTAGTAGGTCATGGAAAAATTTACGGCCTGAGATTTGAATATTTTTGGATGTCCCATTTTAGGGTTGGAATAATTCATTTTTCTTTCTCTCTATTTTGTTTTCTTTTCTCCTTTAATTTTTTTTATTGAAAATGTGAATACTTGGAAATTAAGGATTCTTCACCTTAAGTTCCATTCCACATCAGCAACCATGTTCTATATGTAAAGTTTTAACAAGTCCCTATTTTTAGTGAACATAGTTTAACTCATATGGCTCATGTGAGTTTGGATTTCCAAGTCTATTTTCAAAATTTTTAAGTTCGCATTTTTGCGTTTTTGTTCTTCCGAAAAACGGGCTTTTACACTGGACTTCAAGGAGGTAAGAAGCTAGTTGGAGATTGTTGCAGGAGCATTCACCTTTCACTTGCTTAATGATGAGCTGTGAATCTCCCTTGACCAGCAGTTGCTTGACACCGTATGACAGTGCCACCTTTAGTTCGTAGATGAGTGCTTCGTACTCCGCCATGTTGTTGGTCACCTTGAAGTCAAGGTGCACCATGTATTTTACCTTCTCCCCAGTTGGCGCAAGGAGAAGGATTCCAGCTCCGGCCCCCTGCTTTTGCATGGAGCCGTCAAAGTAGAGGGTCCAATGAGGCTCGGTGAAGACCGGAGCTTCGTGTTCCGGCTTCTGCTCACTGGGGCCCCCAGGGTTTGATGGAGAGGGAGTCCATTCCGCCACGAAGTCCGCCAATGCTTGACTCTTGACTGCTTGCCTTGAAATGAATTCGAGATCGAATTCGGCCAATTCCGTTGCCCACTTTGCAATATTCCCAGTTGAATTGGGATTATGCAAGATTGCTCGAAGTGGGTAAGAAGTCACCACTGAGATCTTGTGAGCTTGGAAATAATGGTGAAGCTTCCTGGAGGCAATAAGAACTGCATAGAGCAGCTTATGCACCTCTGGGTATCGAGTCTTGGCATCATGTAGTACTTCGCTGATGAAGTACATTGGGCGCTGAATGGTCCGGATCCTCCCGGAGGGGCCCGGAGCTTCTTCTTCGCTGACTCGGATCCTCCCGGAGGGATCCGGATTTTCTTCAGGGACCTCCGGGTCCTGGCTGGAGGATCCCGGAGCTTCTTCAGAAGCGACCTGGACCCTCCCGGAGGGGTCTGGGTCTTCTGAAGTAACTTCTTGTGGATTCGAGTCTGGGAGCTGGGACCCAGACTCACTGTCAGGATCTTCCGGACCCTCCCGAAGGGGTCTGGATTCCTGAGTATGGGGTAGTTCTGGTCTCTCCGCAACCAGGACCATACTGACGACTTCGTCAGTTGCTGAAATGTAAAGCAACAAAGGCTCACCAGGGTTCGGAGCTACCAGAATTGGTAGGGTGGTGAGGAACTGTTTTAGCTCCTGGAATGCCTTTTCTTCTTCTTCAGACCATTGGAATGGTCCGGACTTCCTCAATAACTTGAAGAAGGGAAGTGCCCGTTCCGCCAGTCTTGAAATGAACCGGCTGAGGGCTGCTAGACATCCAGTTAGCTTTGGGACATCTTTGATGCGGGCTGGTGGCCGCATGTCTTCAATGGCTTTGATCTTCGCCGGATTAGCTTCTATGCCCCGGTGACTTACCAGGAAACCAAGAAGTTTTCCGGAGCTAACCCCGAAGACACACTTGTCTGGATTTAGCTTTGTGCGGGTGACCCGCAGCTTGTCGAAGACAGCCTGCAAGGTGTCAAGGAGTGACTCCTTGTTCTTGACCTTGACCACGATGTCATCAACGTACACTTCCACTATGTCTCTAATGAGGTCTTCAAAGGTTTTGTACATAGCTCGTACAAAGGTTGAAGCTACATTCTTGAGACCAAATGGCATGGCTGTATAACAGTACAATCCATCTACTGTGATGAAAGAGGTATGCTCTTCATCTTACCTAGACATTCTGATTTGATGATACCCAGAATATGCATCTAGGAAACACAGTAATTCACACCCGGAGGTGGAATCCACTATCTGATCTATTCTAGGTAGTGGGAATGGATCTTTTGGACATGCCTTATTTAGTGTTGTGTAGTCGATACACATCCGAAGCTTCCCGCCAGCCTTGGGCACAACGACTGGGTTTGCCAGCCATTTTGGATGGAAGACTTCTTGGATGAATCCAGCTTCGAGCAACTTCTTCACTTCTTGTCGAATGAAGTTTTGTCGCTCTACGGATTGCTTCTGAGGCTTCTGATGCACAGGCCGGGCGTCGGGGTAGATCTTCAGATTGTGTTCAATCACTTCCCTGGGGATCCCAGGCATTTGTGATGGTTGCCAGGCAAACACGTCAACATTAGCCCGGAGGAAAGCGATGAGCCGAGTTCCTATTTGTCGTTCAATCCTCCTGATATACGGGTGGTCTGAGTGGCATCGGAACCGATTTGGACAACTTTGACGGGAATGTCGGTGTCGTCGCTTGGCTTCACACGAGGTGCAGAAGTTGAGCCTTGTTGATGAATGCTCGGGGGTTTTGGAGCTTGCTCCTGCCTGGAGTCCTCCTCTTGCGCCGTAGTAAGCGCATGTAGTTCTTCCAGTGCAGTTACTCCGGCAGTTCGATCTCCGTGGATCCGGAGAACGCCTACTGGTGTTGGCATCTTTAACACCAGGTAGTCATAATGAGCAGCTGCCATGAATTTGTACAAGGCAGGCCTACCCAAGATGGCGTTGAAGGGTAAGTTGATCTGAGCAACGTCAAATACCAACTTCTCGGTGCGATACTTCTCCCGTGTCCCAAAGGTAACGAGGAGGGTAATAGCTCCGAGTGGGGTAATGGCTCCCGGACCTACTCCGGAGAAAGGTCTGGAGGGGTGGAGATCCGAAGGTCGGAGCTGAAGCTTGGTAAAAGCTTCGAAGCTTATGAGATTGAGCCCCGAATCTCCGTCTACCATGACATGGTGGAGCTGGATGTTATCGATGGTAGGAGATACCATCAAAGGTAGCTGACCTGCTCCAACCATGCTTCGAGGGCAGTCCGAAGCATCAAAAGTGATGGCTGTGTCCATCCACTTCCGATGAGGCTCCGGTCTGGCTGTAGGAGCTACAGCAGCCATGTCCCGACGCATAGTCCTGATGACGCGGCGGGAGGTGATGTCCCATGATCCACCAAAAATGGTGTTCATGGTCTTCCGACGCTCGTTGTCGGAGACGTCGGAATCGTCGTCGACGGAGGTGTAGACGGCCTTCAGGACCTTTTTGGGATCCTGAAAACCTAACTCCTCTTCAGCCGGAGCTTCGTCAACTTTTTGTTTTCCTTCCCTCTGTCGGAAAGGAGCTTCTTCCCGGCGCTTGTTGTAGCGCTCGGCAAGGTTTTGGACCTCCCAGCAGTCTTCCAAACTGTGGCTATTCGTTTTGTGAATTGGACACCACACTTTGGGTTTGCCACCGTCTTCAGAAGACGGTCGAGGTCGCTTCTCGGGGCGTGGCCCCCGGCCACCCGGAGCTGCAGCAGCTGCAGCATTGGATGCACCGGCTGACAGCTTCTTCTTGCTGTTGGTCTTTTTCTTCTTCTTGCCACTTCCGGAGGTAGCGGCTTCTTCTTTGGAGGATTTCTTGTGATCCTCCGGGGTTGGTTTGGAGTGCATTTCACGGCCCTCCGTAGCTCTGGCACATTTGTCGGCCAAACTGAAGAGTTTCGTGACACTGGTGATCTCCTTGATCGCCAGTTTCTCCAACATCTTCTTATCCCGTACACCCTATCTAAATGCCACAATGACAAAAGCACTAGAGATAGAAGGGGTAGTGTTTCGTACCTGAAAGAATCTCTGGATGAATGATCGTAGGGATTCTCCCCCTTTTTACATGACTGCAAAAAGGTCCAGTTCAGTGCCTGGTCGAGTGTATGAACTCCCGAAGTTGGCGGTGAACTGCCGGCACAGATCCTCCCAACTGTTGATGGAGTTGGGTGGAAGGCTCATAAACTAGGACCTTGCGGTCCCAGTTAAAGCCACTGGGAAATAATTGGCCATTACGGCCTCATTTCCTCCAGCTGCCAAGATAGCAGTGGAGTAAATCTGAAGAAATTCAATAGGATTAATGGTCCCATCGAACTTCTCCGGCAGGTGAGGCCGGAACTTCTGTGGCCACCTGACCATACGCAGATGCATGGCCAGGCCTGAACAGCCTCCTCCTACTCCTTCAGGAGCAGGAACATCTTGAGATTCTCGTCTTTCACGAGCATGCTCAATATGAACTCGGTCGCCTTTTTGGCGGTATCAGCGATCAAGCTCCGCCCGGAGGTCATGAGTTGAAAGCCTTGATACCGTGTGAGTGCGTCGTGCCCCGGAGGGCAATGACGTCACCTGCTGTGACGCAGCACGTCTCCTGTTGTTGGAAACGTGCGGACCAAGTCTGCCAGACAAGGTCCGCTGCTGCAACGGGGCCCATCCTGAAGGAGGAGGACCCTGGTTGCTGATGCGGTCAGCTGCTGCTGCAACCAAATGTTCCACATCAACCCTCCACTGCTCCAGCGCATCCCGGGATGCATCCGGAGGTGGTGGGCGTTGGAGAAGAGCACGTGCTGCATGGTGCGCGTGTTCCGGGTTGTCATGATTTGCCGACACAGTGATGGACGCCGGTGCACCATCGTGTTGTCCGGCTTGATTTGCTGGTGGAGGCGGCGGTGGTGGTAGTGTGACTTCTGCTGGTGCTGAGGCTCCTGCTGGTGGCTGCATATTGGAGGGATTGCCCCCAACAGCTTGAACAGCAGGATGACCGTTGGATGATCCAGCAGCTGAGTTCGCCATTCTTGAAATCTCAGGCGCCCCCTACCTGGCGCACCAACTGTCGGTGGTTTGGATCCGGCAGATCTCCTGACACTACTAAAGTGTTAGAGGAGTTTGATGTTCGGTGTGGGCGCGCGGAGATTCAAGAAGGTGAATTGTAAATGACACAGGAGACACGGAGATTTACGTGGTTCAGGCCGCCTGAGCGTAATACCCTACTCCATGGGATGTGTTGGTGTTGTATTGGTTGTCTGAGCTCAAAGTGAGTTCAGAGTGTAGAGTGAGCGTATAGTGTATCGAGCGTGTGTAGAATGTCCCCTATGTATCGTCGGCCTGTCCATTTATAGTACAAGGGCAGGCCGTTACAAGTTAGCCTGGCCCGACATGTGGCCTTGGAGATTACTGATATTGATACACATTCAACACATTTAATTGCCCTTAATGACCGAGTTATGGGCTTTGATAGCACTATTACTGGTAATTAAGGTCGTCCGATCGTGTGTCATTAATATGGTATTAATGACACTTAATCGGGTCTTAAAGTCCTTGATTCCCCTTTGAAGATCCGGAGCCGTTGTGGAGTCTTCCGGAGGTTAGAGGCTGAAGATCCGACGGTTGGACATGTGGCAGCTCTGAAGTGTACTGTGGGAAACAGATAGCTCCGGAGCTACCTGACACGTGTCAGTTCCGGAGCTTCCCTCGGTCTGGGGTTAGGTCTGGGGGTGCCATTTCAGTACATAGCCCAGAGCTTCCCCCTTGTGGGCAGTAGCTCCGGTTTGATAGTACACGTGGCGATCCTGGGACTAACCATGTTGGAAAAGCGGGTCTGTTATGTCTGACATGTGGGCCTTCGAAGGTCTTCAAATCAAGTAGATGACTTTCCCTTGAGATCTTTGTAATCTCAAGGGGTGTACGGTTCCCAGGGTACCGACAGGACCCAATTCACAAGCTCCGCATTTCAAGGATATTGCAAAGACCTCGGCATTCAAGTTTGCTACGCCTCCGTAGCTCACCCAGCAAGCAATGGCCAAGCCGAGAGAGCAAATGCTGAAATCCTTAAAGGACTCAAAACGCGTACCTATGAGCGCTTGAAAAAACATGGAGCCAACTGGATTGAAGAGCTTCCGCCCACTTTATGGGCCAACAGGACAACTCCAAACCGGTCAACTGGAGAGACACCCTTCTTCCTGGTGTATGGAGCTGAAGCAATCCTTCCTCCGGAAATCACCTTGGGGTCACTCCGAGTTCGGACCTTCGATGAAGCCACGCAGGACCAGCTCCGGCGTGAAGACCAAGACCTCCTTGAGTAGGGAAGGTGCCAAGCAGCTGTTCTGAATGCCCGATACCGCCAAGCCCTTCGGCGCTATCATCAGCGGCATGTACACAACCGACAGCTCGAGGAAGGCGATCTGGTGCTACGGAGAATACAATCCAGAGAAGGGTTAAACAAACTCTCCCCCAACTGGGAGGGACCCTTCCGAGTGATTAAAGTATCCTGTCCCGGAAGCGTTCGCTTGGCTACCGAGGATGGGACACCTCTCCCAAATCCTTGGAACATCGAGCACCTCCGTAAGTTCTACACTTAATATCACGGAGGTGAGCGTGTAGTAACTTGAGGTGTATGTTATAGAGTCATTGTACAGAGTCGGGTAGTTCCTCCGGGAGAACAGCCGGACCCTTCCCGGAAGGTCCGCAAAGTTCATGCAACACTTGTCACAGTCTCAGAACTAAAAGTGTGGCTAGCTACCCTGGGTCAAACAAGAAATTAAACACGCTTAGCCTGGTTCCGTACCCTAAGAGTGTACTTGTTTCCCCTGTACCCCGGACCTATAATGAAAGACATCTTCAGGTGAAACAGACTCCACGTGCATTTATTTTGTACAGGCTCAACATTTTTTATTTTTCTCTTTCTTGTCTATAACAAAGACGTGCAATTCTTAAGAAATTTTAGTTCAACCGGTTCACATACGATTCGAGCTGTATTGTCGATTCTTTTGGGTTCAAATATTGTTCATGGCCCACTCGCCTGAATGCCGCCAAGCCAACCTAGGGCCGGAGTGTGCTATCGGCTTAGCATGGTCAAGCACCCTAAGTACGCCACTCTACCTACACCCCGGCAGGCCGAAGTAAGGCGGGTCCAAGTACAATTGGATCTAGAAGAAAAGACAACGCATTCGGTTTTATTTAGAATCACGTTTGACCTAAAATTTTCTTGAGAATCGTAAGCCGTGACGAAGTTATAGGCGAGAAACGAATTTTACTATTTTTCTTGGCTTCAGTGTGCAGGAAAAATAAAATCTACGTTAATGGAGAAAAGCCGGAGCTAACAAAGCTCCGACTCCCCTAGGTGGCATGTAATCGATGTTAAGAATTGAAAACGAGCATCACCAGAGCAACCAAGCTCCGGTAGAGCTAGGGGGACCAGCCGTCGATGCTAAATAAAAGATGGTGAGAAGACCCCGTAAACGGAGTCTGCAGCCAACAAACTACGTGTTGGCAAAGGTCACTGCCGGAGCTACTAGCTCCGACACCCCGGAGGACTAACTATCGATGATGTACGCGTTGATAGGGACTATTGCCGGAGCTACTAAGCTCTGACGATAGACAATGCCGGAGCTTCTAAGCTCCGACAACCTCAGGGGGCCTTCACTATCGAAGACTTTGGACCTACACTCTACAAGTTTGAAGCAAATGAGTCTTCAACAAAACACAATATCCTCTTGGTATATGTTCACAATCAAATTGTGTACATCTACCAGGGGGCCAAGTGAAGACAAAAGTGTTGAAGACAAAAAGTGAAATTCACAAAAATTTGGGAATTTCATTCATCTGGAGACAAGAGATTACAAAATTGAGGAAGAAAAAGAGAGAATACAAGTGGGAACTACGGAGATGGTCCTAGACCCTATGGAAGAACTGGGCGACCTTCTGGGCAACCTCCGACACGTTGGCTCGAGCAGCTTCACCTTCTCCTTCAACGGGACCTTCAAGCACCGGGTCCAGAGGGAATTGGGGATTTCGGCTGGTGTAGCACGTCAGCACATATTCTGCGACGTTCTTCGCCAGGGATTGCCCCTCAACCTCCAATTGGTCCGCGATGACGTCGCCCACCTTGGAGAGTTTGCTACCTGCCGAGCTCAACGCCTGCAACGCTAGGTCCGGCTCCGGCTCCGGATCATCCGGACGCATGGGGCTGAAGCCCATCGGTGTCAGCGCGTCGTTAGCCTTGCCCAGGAACTCCCAAATCTGTAGGGAGTCCGCAGTCCTCAAGCCCTTCAATTCCTCCAGGGATCTTCTGGCCGCCACCAGTTCAGAATTCTCGCGAGCGAGGCGCTCAACCTCTTTGGCGTTTTGCTGGATCTTTTCAGCAACTCGCTTCTCGAGTTTTCCGATCTCCTCCTCCCGAAGGTGGATCTTGTTCCGGCGGTCAACCAGGTCCTTCTCCCTGCCCCTCACTTTCTTCTCCCTGGCAGCAAGGGCACACTCTTGCTCGTAGAGTTCCTGCCCTCGCACCCAGGCCTTCTCCTCCTCCTCAGTGCAGCGCTCTTCCAATTTCTTGGCGCGCTCCTCGATGCCCTTGTCAGCCAGAGCCACCTTTTCGGTGAGCTCCTCCTCCCTCCTCAGGAAATCATCCCGCAGCTCTAGGAGTTTCTGCTCTTCATCTTCGAGGCTTTTCTCCCTCTCCTCAAGTGCCTCCCGACGCTTGATGAGAGTAGTGTTAATGGCCTCAAGCCTCTCTTGGCGTTCATCGGCCGCACTATTAGCTGATTTGGTCTGCTCGTAAATGGCCCAGGATTGAGCGTCGAGGGCGTGAGTCATACTTTCCCTGTCATCCAATAATTTGCCCCAGTATTCCAGGTGGACCTTCTCCCACTTGATCCACTCTTTGTCATCCGCTAGCCTTGACTACGCCAGCTTGGTCTCGAAGTAGAGCCGGTTACGCCACTAAGGGTTTGGCGCTCCTCTTCAAGAGCCTTGCTGTCGTGGAAGAAGGCCAGTTGAACTTGACGCAGACTGGAACAGGAGTTGTCAATAGACAATGACAACGGGATAGGTTCCGGACCTACTGGGGTCTCCTCCGCTGGTTCCAGCGGGTTTTCAGATACAAAAATTGGGTCCCACTCCACAAGAGTGGTCCCCCGAGTCTCCATGGCACTAGGGCCGTCCTCCGGGATGGCCTCAGTCGCCATCGAGGAAGGCCCCGCCGCCAGATCTTCATTTGCCCCCTCAGGCAGGGGGGCAGCAACTTCACCAGGGCACTCCGGCTCAGCAGCGGGTACCTCTGACGTCGTCACTTCTGGAGCAGGGGCCGCTTCTGGCTCCGGCCTGGGCACCTCCTCTATTGGGGGCTCGAGCTCCGACGCCTCTGCAACAACCGGCTCGGGAGTCGGAAGATCTTCATCATCAACCGGCCCTGCGACCGGAGCTCCAACAACAACGACCGGCTCTGCGGCCGGTGCTTCTAAGGTAGCCGGCCCAACCGCCGAGACATCCTCAACATCCGGCGCGCACGCCGGGACTTCAATCACCTCCGGCTCAACCGCCGGAGCTTCAACAATTTCCGGCTCTGGGGCCAGAATTATTGCTTCCTCCGGCTCAACGGTCGGAGCTTCCATCATCTCAGCACCAGGACCCGGAGCTTCAACCTCCGGGACAGGTGCCGCTGGCGCATCTTCTCTCCCGCGGTCCGGCGCTACCACGGGAGTCTCTGGGGATGAGTCGAGGTCCATGACCACGACAGCTGGCGCCGGAGCTGTCGCAGCTTCAGCCACCACTTGGGGCGGCACCGGGACAGGAGCAGAAGCTCCCGCCCTCACAGCTTCAGCTGCTGTGGCTGAGGGTGGAGCCTCACTCCTCTTCTTGGGAACGCTGCAGATGATGGATGAAGAAATTTAAAAAATAGTTACTACAACAAAACAACTGTCCAAGGTAAAGATTAAAAATTACCTTGGGAGGCTTCGACACCAGCTTGCTCCACCCTGGGCGTTCTGGGCTGGTCATAGCCGCCGCCGGCGTGGAAGCTCCGGAAGGCCCCCCGGAACTCGTTGCAGCCACGGGCATTTCCCTAGTCGAGGCCCCCCTCGACCGGGAAGAACCTCCAGACCTAGAGGCCTCAACCGGCCCTGGTGCTGGAGTCGCATGCCCGGAGCTAGCACCCCGGGAGGACGACGCTGCGGGTATAGTCGCCGCGGTTGTAGAAGACCTCCCCCTCCAGGGAGAAGGAGCCGATGCAGAGGTGGCAGGCCTGACGGACCTTCCATCGGCGTGCTGCAGCTTCCTCTTTCGGCTCAAGGGTTCATCCGCCGGCTCCTTGCCCTTGCCGACGACCTCGACCCTTGGCTTCGGGGCAGGGTTGGAGCCACCTTCGGAAACCCCAGGGATCGCCACCCTGGAGATCGATCTTCTCTCGACGACACCGAGGTCATCAAGCACAGGCATCTTCCGCTGGAGCTCCCTGCTGAACTCTACTTCCACGTTCAGAGGGAGAAAAGCTGATGGCGGAGTCAAGTCATCACCCGCGACGTCGATGCCGTGCTGGAACTTCTTGAGGTGGAACTCCAAGGTTGTCCCCACCATGTTGGACTTCAGCCCGGTCTTGACCCGGTCGTCGTCCATCACGCTGTTGAGGGCCCAAGCGAGTTTTTCTCTCCTCTTCAGCGGTGCCCACCTGTTGACCAGGAAGTTACAAAACACCGCTTGAGGAGTTAATCCTCCCTCCACGCACTGGCGGATCCTGGTCAGAGCAGGGTTGAAGGGATCCGCCAACACCGGAGCTTCACTCCAGATCGTCGTGTCAATGTTGGGGAGGCCTTCGGGCAGCTCCAGCCTCTCGTGCTCCTCCACCCGGATGACTATCCAGTCCTTCTTCCAGTCATCCCACTTCCCAGAGGGAAACGACCGGAGGTACTTGAATGGGCACTTCTTGCGCTTCACGAAGTAGTAGAAGCCAAGGTACTCATTGCTCCTGCCGGTGGTATGGACGGTAAAGAAGGTCCGGAAGAGTTCAATGCAAGGGGGATGCCCACCCACATCTCACAGAAGTGGACGAAGATAGACACAAGGAGAATGGAGTGAGGGCCAAGGTGGTATAGCTGCAGACCATAAAAGTCGAGCAGCATCAAGAAAAAGGAGGGAAAAGGTGGGATCAACCCCACCATGGCGTACGAATAAAAGTACACCATTTCGCCGGTGTGCTCCTTCTCAAACGGGAGCTCTCCCCCAACACGGACCATGCGGTTGAAGAAGTCCGAGGACCATCCCATGGGGGCCCGGACATTCTTCAGGTCACCGTCGGTCTTCAAACGACTCTCGCGGAGACCCAACTCCATCATAGCACAGCAAAGCAAGAGAGGAAAAGCGAAGCACAAGTTGGGAGTTTGAGCACAAGATCAGATGAGAGGCGTAAAGAACTCCAGACGGTGCGCGCTTTCCTTCTTAAGTAAGCCCTCGCAACGCTTGGATGGAAACCGCAAGGAAGTCGAAGATACCACTCAAAAATTCCACCCAGCCGATGACAAGAGGGCCCGGGACCACCCCGACGATCAAGTCGAGGTTCTTACCCAGGCAAACGGTTGTCATCATGAGGCGGGAAGCCCGAAGGCGGCGGCCTGACAAGGCGCGCGGAACCGATACGGTTTTCATATCGGGAACCTGCGACCTTCAATTGCGTGAGATCCGCACGCCAAAGGTCTCATCTGCCGCACGCGGGATACGCCAAACGGCGAGGATTTAACTCCAAACCATCGCCAACGGCACATCCAAAGACCTTTGAAGACTCAGTTCAAAAGTCGCGAGGATGGACCCACCTCCGGCAGAATGACTTCACCCAAGGGGTCTTCCCCAGAGGTGGGCCCAGGGGGCCACTGCCGGTACCCTGGGAACCGTACACCCCTTGATATTACAAAGATCTCAAGGGAAAGTCATATACCTTATTTGAAGATCTTCGGAGGCCCACATGTCAGACATAACTGGACCCGCTTCTCCAACATGGTTAGTCCCAGGATCGCCACGTGTACTATCAAACCGGAGCTACTGCCCACAAGGGGGAAGCTTCGGGCTATGTACCGAAATGGCACCCCCGGACCTAACCCCAGACCGAGGGAAGCTCCGGAACTGACACGTGTCAGGTAGCTCCGGAGCTATCTGTTTCCAACAGTACACTTCGGCACTGCCACATGTCCAACCATCGGATCTTCAGTCTCTAACCTCCGGAAGACTCCACAACGGCTCCGGATCTTCAAAGGGGAATCAAGGACTTCAAGATCCGATTAAGTATCATTAATACCATATTGATGACACACGATTGGATGACCTTAATTACCAGTAACAGTGTTGTCAAAGCCCATAACTCGGTCATTAAGGGCAATTAAATGTGTTGAATGTGTATCAATATCAGTAACCGCCAGGGCCACATGTCGGGCCAGGCTAACTTGTAACGGCCTGCCCTTGTACTATAAAAGGACAGGCTGACGATGCATGGGGACATTCTACACACGCTCGATACACTATACGCTCACTCTACACTCTGAACTCACTTTGAGCTCAAACAACCAATACAACACCAACACATCCCGTGGAGTAGGGTATTATGCTCAGGCAGCCCGAACCACGTAAATCTCCGTGTCTCTTGTGTCATTTACAATTCACCTTCTTGAATCTCCGCGCGCCCACACCGAACACCAAACTCCTCTAACACTTTAGTAGTGTCGGGAGATCTGCCGGATCCAAACCACCGACACTCGCTGACACTTCCGAACGATGTATGTGTCGTGTTATCCGGATGTGTCCTGATTGCAATCACCGTCCCTTGTGGTAATAGAGTACCACTTGTTCACTGCGCCGTGACGTAGTAAATACTAAAGAAGCCAGAAAATCAGATTGTATTGAATTATAATTACTTTGCAACCTTGTATGCTTTAGAGATAGTATAATTAAAAGTTTACAGTTTCCCCATACTTTACCTGTAATAGCATTATGTGCTTTGGGCATGTCATATCATCGGCAAAGCGTTTCTTGTTTGATTGTGGAGTCCATGATGTGTCGTGCTTGAAGAATGTCATTTGCTACTTAAAACATGATTATAAGGATCCACTTATAGGCAAGTCTATTTATGTTATTCCTTACCTATTTTAGTATTCACCCTGCATATGTCTAGTGAGACGGTTAAGTCTTGCTGAGCCTTATGCTCACGTTTGCGCTTTAACGATTTTTGCAGGTATTAGTTTTATTTCTGCTGTTCAGGTTGTACATGAGACTCGCGGTGTCGAGATAAATCTCATGTGAACCACGCTGCTGCTGAATGTTCTCCTTGTTGCTAGTGAGAAGCGTCCTAGGGCATGGACGTCTTCTCTCCTGCTTAGTTAGGTGAGATTATGAGTATGTATTTTCCGCTGCGTGTGTATTTCTGTGGTACACTCTTTTGTAAACTCTTCTTATTATGAAATGAAAACTTTATATGTTTTGGTATCCTTTCCGTGTGTGTTGTTAGGTGCCGCATCGCACGGCACCACCCAATGAGATCCTCGGATGTGTGGACTCCGGTCCCCACATTGATAACCTTGATGGGATGCTCGACATGACAATATCACATCGTAAAACTTTCACGTCTGTTACTGATCCTTTATTGTTGTACTCTTACACTGACATGACATCTTGTTTTGTCCTAGTCTTGACTGGAAGAATCAGGACTTGTTCTTTGCTTCTCTAGGTCACCATGATAGTTTGAAACTATCTTTGCATTGATTCTTGGTTGCTTGCTTGGTTTTGCATAGGTCCTTATAACTCGATGTGGTATTTCCCTTGACATGAGTTAAGATGGTTACGAGGTTAAACAACAATCATTAACCTCGTTTGATGTTTAGTCAACCATAGGATTCCTTAGCTGTAGCATAAGAGTAGCAAAGCACTCAACACTCTTATGTGGGCAAAACCGCAGGAATACTGAAGATATGGCGACTACAAGGTTTTTGGGTATATCAACATCTTCAAACAATAGAAATAGAAGATGAAGACCCTTTGTGGTGGCACACGAGGATTTAAGGATTCATCATCCTCATATGTTTCCAACACAGCAAAGAACTTAATCATATGGTAACTACAAGGTAATTAATGTAGCAAGGTTACCATATAACACCGCAATATCTTAGATGGACCCAAAGAGTTTCACGAGGTTGACAATCAAACGGTATCCTCATGAGTAAGGAGATTTCATGGATTTTACAAGGTTGATCATCGAAGTGATGACCACTCGATGACGAACGGTATAGTTGCAACAATCAAGGTACTTGAACCTAAACAAGTCAAATACGGAAGTTCAAGGGTCTGTTTAGTTGCAAGGGAGGTTGAGTGATCGGTTGCCCAGGTATCACTCAATAGAAAGAAGATCAACAATGTAAGAAGTCAAATGAAGATGGTGAAATGATCATAGTCATTAGACACCTTATAATAGTTTGAATGGGGTACACAGTCTTGCTCTAAATTTTAGTATTATCATGCATTCTATCATTGTTGTTACATTGGTAATGATGCTTCATGATGCATCATATGTTGTATGGTGCAATGAATATGCACATGGTATGGTGCAAATGGTGCATATATATGGTGCAAATGGTGCATATGTATGGTGCAAATGATGCATATGTATGGTGCAGTAGCTTTAATAGTTTGAGAAAGACTAAGTGAACCACGCACATACAACTCAAGAACTAACTCATGATTTGCAAGGCTTGGATACCGTGGTCGTGAAAGACACTCAAGGAGTAGCGTTACTTTCATGACTCGACCAAAGTTAAGGAATTCATTACAGAATGATTGACAAGGAATGTGGGAAATATACCACGTTACCTCAACCTTTCGAAAGCTTGTTCATGTACTACTCAACTTGATTGTATCTTCATCAGGAGAAAAACAACTAACTATATGTCTCTAGTGATGCTTCACTTAACATTTGCTTCGATCTGGCAAGAGGAACTGATATCCTTATCGATCACTTTAGTGGAGTTGAAGTCACACTTCTTCTTAGAGTAACTCAATCTGGTGGCGGGGGTTGGATCCTCTTGAAGATGTAATCTTAATTGATCGTGTTCTTGTTGACACGACTCGCTGTAATCAAGGTTGATGGTTGAACACCACTATTACTTAAGTGCTTACCTTCCCCCTTAAAGTTTCTAACCAGTATGTCGAAGCGTACTTCAAACAATCCTCATGGGAAGATGAGATGCAACTCGAATAATTGCGACATGCGTTCAACATCACAAGATGTGATGTGGCAAGTCACATAAATCAGACACTAGTATGCCTATCCAAGGGAAAAAGGCTTCAATGAGTTTAACACTCTATTCAACTTGGTAAATAGTTAAGTCCTAACTCTTGGTTGGTTATGACACTCCTCGAGTTGAAATCGAGAACCGAATGCCTAACAAAATCCAAAAGGTTCAAACTGGTCAGGCTATGGTGACAAACGACCAGTCTGGACGCAAACTCGATTTCTATCCAGTTATTCGCAAAATCAGATCTTGAGGTGAATAACAAAGTTAAAGTACACATAAAGACATTTCCAACAAGTATTGGTTTGCCTCTAGATCATCTCTGGTTTGCACGTTATGCTATTTTAAAGTCAGCAGAATTTTCTGCACTTTCAGCAGAACCTGCTTAAAAAGTAGCAGTTTTGATCTAATGTTTTCAGACTGTTCTGTTAGCAATCTGGAAACATTCTTATTGAAAAAGTTGTAGTAAATGTAATAAGATTTCCAGAATGTATTTATTTGTATGCATATCAGACCTGGTTCAAAAGATATGAATTTTTGAAGTTTGCTAAAAATTTAGCATCCAGAAGAAGTGGGGTTTCAGTTCAGACTGACCACCCTGCATTCAAACTCGATTTGGGATAGGTAGATCACCGATTCAGATCTGGAGCCAATTACAAAAATTGTATATTACTCCCTAAACTTTGCAACAGTCACTTGTGTGACCCTATTGGACGTAAGGTCTGCGAGTTATGGTTCAAATTCAGAACTGTACAGATTTCTGTCCAGTTTGGTTAATTCCAGACAGTTTCTGCAAATATCCAAATTTCACCCACTTAGAAAAGGATTTTGGTCTTGAGCTGAATATAGAACTTGTAAGGTACTTCCAAAAAATTGTAAGTAGTACTTACTTGCCCTTGTAGCACTTCTGGGTGAGAAGATATGGCATTTGCAAGTTGACAATTTTTCTGAAAATTTTGGACAGCACCTCCTTTGTTTAAGGCTGATTTTGTCCACAATTTTCAGATATACAAATATCAACATTTGCAAAAATAACACATAGCAAACTGGTTGCATACATTCTCAGGATTCCAGAAATGTAAAACCCGAAGCCAATCGATGAGTCTTCTAAAAATTACGATCCAAACAGTAACTGAATATATAGCAGTCTATATTCTGGACGGTTTCGACACCTTAAACGATGCTTCGATTTAGACTTGGTTATTGCGAGTTTTAGCCTTCTTGTTGAATAGGAAGTTGATAGATGACTCTTTAAGATTTCCAGGCATGTATAAATACGCCTAGGTTGCATTTCTAGTTTAAGAGTTATGGCTGTTCAAAGTTCAGAATTTTTTCTGGCTGTTTCACATAGCACCTATATACATGTACTATCTTCAACTCCAGTTTCTAATTAGTTCTAAACTGAATTTGAGGTAACATTGAATAACAAAGTTGTAGAATAGCTCTTCCCCTTTCCAGAAATGCATCATAATGGAATAGAAGAGCTTTCTACAAAGAGTTACGGCAAAAATTCAGATGCTGTCTTACACAGTTTCAGAACAGCAGCTGAGTTAGTTAGAGAGGATTTTCACCATCTTACAATGGTATTTTGACTTGGGGGTCAAGAGAAAACTTATGGAAGACTTCAAAAGATTTCCAAAATGTATTCATTTGCATCCATAGCCCTTCAGGTTAAATAGATATGGATTTTCAAAGTCGGGTCAAATTCTATTAGAAAACAGAACTCACCGGCTTTGAGACACAAGAATTGGGAACAAACTCAAATTTTGAAACTTGGCTCAAAACTCAAGTCCGATAGCTAGAACTTGATTTGCAACTAATCATTTGCTTTGGAACTAAATGGAATCTCAAAAGAGATCTTGACGACCTTCTTATCCATAGCATATCAATATGGATCTTCATGCTTAACCAAAGTCTTACTCCGGCGAAGTCGAGCTAAACTCTCGCCAGGAACAAAGAACTTTGGTTCACCTACTCTTGAAGAGAAACATTTTACCTTGTCCACAAGATATCAGCAACTGATATTTGGACTAAATATGAATATGAAGCCATTTCTTTCATGGGGGCTGGTCAAAGTATAAAGTGGGATACTGACGGTACTACGTGCCTTACCAAAAGAAAAGTATAACCCGGTATATACGGATACGTCTATAGGTGGTTCTAATATCGATCACTCGCAAACGTATTCTACACAGGTCGCTACCAGAGTTAGTGTACCTGTAGAAGACAAACAATCCCCTTTCACACCTTCACACCTCAAGGGCGGCACGGGGAAACATGACAGGCAGTCACAATAATATATATGAAAGTAAATGCATACGACTCTGGAGTGAGTCGCCCTCGAGCGAAGTCATGTCTCGAGGTACATGGCTGTACTACATCTGTACAGCAAAGACTCCCGCACGAATCGGCTTATACACGCTCGGGCATACGTGTTTCGCATGCTCCCATAGAACATGAATAGTTCTAGAGATGCATACTATCGGGTTATACACCACCCGACGGGGGCTCCCACTAATTTTGTGTCATGCTGGGGTACCGCGTATCATATGTTCTCAGAAACATGGAAAGTTTCAGAGACTCATATTGACTTTCTGTGCCAAACCACGGAAATATCACATACCACATCTCGTATACAGAGTATACCGAGATTGATCCGCTCTCGGTGGCGCACCTTACCTCTTATCTTGAAGATGGAGCGTCGTTATAGAATAATATAACAAGTAAGTTAGTTCACCACCTTTATAACTTATACTAGTAATAGTCCTTAATGGGCATATAGCTAATCCTCACTCGACTACTTTGGAGTTTTCGAAATTGGGCTCTTTTTTAGCGTGCTATTACCAATGAAGCTTTGATACCATGTCTGTGGGGACCGGTATCCACACATCCGAGGATCTCATTGGGTGGTGCCGTGCGATGCGGCACCTAACAGCACACATGAAAAGGATACCAAACATATAAAGTTTTCATTTCATAATAAGAAGAGTTTACAAAAGAGTGTACAATATGGGTACACACGCAGCGGAAAATACATACTCATAATCTCACCTAACTAAGCAGGAGAGAGGACGTCCATGCCCTAGGATGCTTCTCACCAGCAACAAGAAGAACATTCAGCAGCGGCGTGGTTCACATGAGATTTATCTCGATACCTCGAGATCTCATGTACAACCTGAACAGCAGAAATAAACCTAATACCTGCAAAAATCGTTAAAGCGCAAACGTGAGCATAAGGCTCAGCAAGACTAACCCGTCTCACTAGACATATGCAGGGGTGAATACTAAGCATAGGTAAGGAATGGCATAAAGGACTCGCCTACAAGTGGATCCTTATAGTCATGTTTTAAGTAGCACATGACATTCTTCAGGCACGACACATCATAGACTCCACAATCAAACAAGAAACGCTTTGTCGATGATATGACATGCCCAAAGCACATAATGCTATTACAGGATAAGTATTTGGAAACTGTAAACTTTTAATTGTGCTATCTCTAAGCCACACAAGGTTGCAAAGAAATTATAATTCAATACATCATATTCTTCTGACTTATTCATTATTTACTACGTCACAACTCAGTGAACAAGTGGTACTCATAACCGCGAGGGACGGTGATTCGAATAAATGATACCCGAAAAACACGACACGTACGCCCGTACTGGAAGTCACATCAGTGCACTCCAAGGACGTCGTATGCAGCCACCTTTCTCAAGTTCCGCCCAAGTTAAATCGATTCGATCGTCTAGGACAGTATCCCCACTCACAGTGCACCCTTCCGCTGTGAAGATGTCATGAGCGAGTTTCCGTCTACTGTGCTGCGGCCGAAAGCCTGAGGCGATCGAAAAAGTCTCAACAAAAGCTTCCTAAGGTACATCAGTTTCTTGGACCCCATATATCTAGTATGACTCCGGTACAGTTCAAACTTGCTCAGCAGGGCGGCATACGGATCGGTCCTTAACCAACACAGGCAGGGCTATGTGCCCGAGACTCCATCTCGTCGACTCCTATTCCCCCTGCCCGGTCTCGTATTCATTTTCATAAGCCATTCTTTCATCTCTCGCCCTTATATGAACTGTCAGGGCCATTCTTTAACACTCCAGCCACTACTCGCCTGGCGGTCGTTACTTCTGGCAGCTCTGTAGGATCATAGACTAGCCCCACAGACCAACACTAGTCTTTTCCGCGCATTTTGTCCTCACTCGTGTGCACCCGGGAAAACTTCTCTGTCGGTCACCCATCCACAAATTGCTCCGGGCCAAGCACGCTTAACCTCAGAGTTCTTTGTGAGTGGGCTTCCGCAAAAGAAGGTATACTTTGGTGGTATGAGTATTCTACCAATCCTATTAAGCCTTGAGCCAGAATGTCACAATCTACCCCCCTTAGAAGATCGACGTCCTCGTCGGTCAACTCCCAAGCCAGAAACATCCCCTCTTGGCCACATACATACGTTCAGTACATGCATACATACCATACCGTGTCCCTCCTAGAGGACCCACGCGTCATGCATACGTACCCATGTCCCTGACCCGTACGCACCCGTGAAACCGCGAGGGTCTTCTCTGATACCATGTCTGTGGGGACCAGGAATCACACATCCGAGGATCTCATTGGGTGGTGCTGTGCGATGCGGCACCTAACATCACACACGAAAAGGATACCAAAACATATAAAGTTTTCATTTCATAATAAGAAGAGTTTACAAAAGAGTGTACAACAGGGGTACACACGCAGCGGAAAATACATACTCAAAATCTCATCTAACTAAGCAGGAGAGAAGACGTCCATGCCCTAGGACGCTTCTCACTAGCAACAAGAAGAACATTCAGCAGCGGTGTGGTTCACATGAGATTTATCTCGATACCTCAAGATCTCATGTACAACCTGAACAGGAGAAATAAACCTAATACCTGCAAAAATCGTTAAAGCGCAAACGTGAGCATAAGGCTCAGCAAGACTAACCCGTCTCACTAGACATATGCAGGGGTGAACTAAGCATAGGTAAGGAATGGCATAAAGGACTCGCCTACAAGTGGATCCTTATAGTCATGTTTTAAGTAGCACATGACATTCTTCAGGCACGGCACATCATAGACTCCACAATCAAATAAGAAACGCTTTGCCGATGATATGACATGCCCAAAGCACATAATGCTATTATAGGATAAGTATTTGGAAACTGTAAACTTTTAATTGTGCTATCTCTAAGACACACAAGGTTGCAAAGCAATTATAATTCAATACATCATATTCTTCTGACTTCTTCAGTATTTACTATGTCACAACTCAGTGAACAAGTGGTACTCATAACCGCGAGGGACGATGATTCGAATCAATGATACCCGGAAAACATGACACGTACGCTCGTACTGGAAGTCACATCAGTGCACTCCACGGACGTCGTACGCAGCCACCTTTCTCAAGTTCCGCCCAAGTTGAATCGATTCAATTGTCTAGGACAGTATCCCCACTCACAGTGCACCCTTCCGCTGTGACGATGTCGTGAGCGAGTTTCTGTCTATTGTGCTACGCCCGAAAGCCTGAAGCGATCGACAAAGTCTCAACAAAAGCTTCCCAAGGTACATTGGTTTACTGGACCCCATATATCCAGTATGACTCCGGTACAGTTCAAACTTGCTCAGCAGGGCGGCATACGGATCGGTCCTTAACCAACACAGGCTGGGCTATGCGCCCGAGACTCCATCTCGTCAACTCCTATTCCACCTGCCCGTTCTCGTATTCATTTCATAAGCCATTATTTCATCTCTCGCCCTTATATGAACTATTATTCCTATCTCGCGAGTAGATTCCAACTACTCGACTTCTACCGGTGTATCTACACTATTAGCATTGGCAGTTCTACACGTCAAGCTGTAAACCTTTCCAGCCCTCCCATAGGATTTGTGGATATGCAAGTGGAGTATCAAACACCTTATACGTAATGCACAATATCAACTGAAGACATAAGTGAATAAACTGGAAAACTTTGAAAAGCTCTTAAATGCAAATCGGGGCTTGCCTTGTTTGCGACTCTATAGCAATGTTAGTTGTTATGGCTTGGTCTTCCTCCGGAGAATCCGCCATGGAATTTTTGAAGTTGGAACTCCTCGACATTCTCCTCCAAGAGAAGCTTCTCGTTGATCTCCTATCATCACGTTCCTATCGACATGATATGCATATAAGTAATTAATGTAATCTAATAATGGACTCGACGAGTTGTAAAAACCTTGTAGTGACAACATGCTTTGCCATCTCGGAAATATCATCTCATCGATGTTCACATCAACTCGGACTCGTCCATGGTGGTGAGCGAAATCCCGAATACCACCTTATGAGTCTCAGGGTTAGTGATGTCGACTCGATCGTCGGCAAGCGACTCAACGAACCTGTCGTCGATGAAATGGCACACCTAGTTAAGCAATTCTGCGGACGGTTAGGAAACATCGTCGACACGCACAAGAAAATCTTATCCAAGGTTCCCCTTGGTCTAGTATTCCTTGTCAGTCACAACGTTCTCGCATTACCAACCACAGATCACCAATAACCTTGGTTTGACCTGGAAGGCATTTTATCGATCACCTTGGCTATACCTAGGACTCGATCACCCTCACAGCGACTAAAACCTAATTTGGCTTGGTAACCATTTTCCGACGAGTCGTGCTTGTGTTTCAGCACCACACTCATCACAGGCATCTTTCATTTCGATGTCAGGGCACAATGTTGCCTCGGAACATCACGACGACGTCATATGGTCAACGACGTCGACGCGGCTCATGGTGGAGCATCACGAGCACTCACGGACAAGCTAACGCGATTCAAAAGACAAAGGAGGTCAACCTGGGGATTTCTATAGGAATGATATCAATGCGGAAAATAGATGTACGGCTTGACGACACATGAGTACCATTAGGGGTCATGACGAACGGACTTCGATGACGTCAAGCAAGGCATTTCAGGGCAAGGCTCACCTTGTAGGCATTTCGTCGAACATCTTGGGTGTGTACTCGATTCCATCGCTTCATCACCATTCAAAGGGTATCTTGGCACATGTCCTTGTCAATTGCCACATCATTCTACCCTTGCATCACAGACCAGCTCTAAACATCAAGAAAGTGGGTTCTTCCCTCGTAATCATTTCATCGAACAGGTTGACTGCAGCATTGATCCAACCAATCTTTGCACAAATCAGAACTAACCTTGGATCAATTGTCGATGCTGGTGTGTCAACGACCTGTTCTAGGATCTCATACATCACATACATCCCTCGCTTTGCTGGTTGGGTGCGACCATGGCGTGGAACGCCCCGAGGATGCGAGGACAACGACAGTGTTGGGACAGCACAAAGCGAAATGCTGCAACATGTGAACGGGACTGCACGGTAAGTATTTGAGCCACACGCAAAGGATGGAGGTGGCTTGGTACATGCTGCAACAAAGGCAGTGAGTTGGAGATGTGCCGCGATTGCGAGAACAGCCGGCGAGCAGCGGAGCGCAGCAAGGGGCAGCATAGCTGGCGCGGCGGAGCTGGGCACGTCGTCAGGGCGCCGTTGTGCAGGAGCTCAGCGAGGAGTAGTGTAAAATCCCACTTTTTCCTTTCATGTGAAGTTCAGCTACAAATGGTTTATCAAGCATAATAGAGGTCAATATAGTTACACATAAACTTGACCTCACTAAAAAGTTTTCTTTCTACTCATGACTAAATCTTATTAACATGAGGACTGGACTTCACCCTAACCCTAGAACATTTTAAATAAACCTTTCTGTAAAGTTGGTAAGTTAATTGATTGAAATGGCTAGGGCAAATTATATGGCAGCAATATAAAAATCAAAACAAATGTAATTTGATTATGTTGCTATGCATATTAGGCCCTGCCAAAAAGATTCAAATCCAAGGCTCCAAATTTTTCCTTGGACTCTTAAATATCTTAATAGCTTCTCGGAAAATTTTCAATATTTTTAAAGTACATCTTCCACTTGTTTGGACACGTACAAAGGATTCATTTCGCGTCGACATCAAATTTAGCTTTGCACTAAACTTTGCCCAAATCAACCCCCAATTTTTCCTAAGACCTTTTATGGTTCAAGGGACTTTGTTTCAAAGTTTGGAGATTTATGGACCCCTGATACTATTTATTTCAATAAGGTTTATACCCATATTTGAATTCCAATTTGAATTTGAATTTGATGGAAACTATGTCCAAATTGAAATCTGTTTTCAGAATTGGAGTCCCCATATTTTTCTTAGCCTACCTGTAAATTTTGGGAATTTTTGGACAATGTTTGAGCTAGAATTTAGAGGAAGAGATACGGGAGAGAGGTGGGGCCCACAAGTCAGTCGGTGAAACCGTTTCACCGCCTCTGTTTTCTTTCCCCGGGTGACACCGCGACGCTGCATGCCGCCAGCGCGCCGTCGGCCGTCGGTCGCCTCCAGCTGCCCCCCTGCGTCCTTATCTACCGCGGTGAAGGCTATAACCCCCCCCCCCCCCCCCCCCCGTCGGCCGAAGTCCATCACCGATTCACTTTTCACCGCGCCGCACCATTTCATCGCCGCCGCGATCACCCCCGTGCCGCTCGACGCCGCACAGCCTCGCCGTCGATACAAGCATCATCATCCTTTGCAGTCTATAGCAAAAAGGTGTGCAACGACCTCGTGCAGCTTCTAGTTAAGTTTGAATTCCTATCGTGCATCCTAGCTTCTGTATTCCTTCAATTCCCGAAGCGCTTTTATAGCTTTAAGGCTAGTTCGTCGGTTTAATTCCAATTGTATGCAAAAAATTTCTTTGATCCAGTTAGATGACATGATCTACGTGACCTAGCACACCTTCCCTCCAAAAATCAGAAAGAACCATCGACTAATTAGCAAGTTCTTCGATTTTTCCCCTTCGTCATTGATGGAGCTCGGTTCACCGTCGACTTCGGTGTTGCCAGCTATGGCACGAGCTCTAGACCCTCCTAAAACCTTTCCCATGCATCCACGATGCTTCCTGAGCTTTCAAACGAGAGATTTAGCTAGGGAATCGATGGTCTCCACATCACCGAAACCCTAACACCCACCGCCGCCGTCGAAAATGGTTTCCAGGTCACCCCTCGCTGTCGGGAGTTGGTCCAGCGTGTTCCCAGTGCGAAAATATGGTGGGGCGGCAAAGCCTCCCGTGGGCCGGAAGTCATCGCCGGTGAAAGCACCACCGCGCGCCGGTGAGAACGCCGTCGCCCGAACCGTGCCCGAGGTTGAAGGAGATAGGACACGCGGGTCCCACTTGCCAGCGAGTGAAAAAGGCGCCGGATCAGTCTGTGGCTAGGGATTTAGTGCGGCCACGTGGGAAAATTTATGACCCCCGGTGTGGCTAGCCCCTGATTGGATGATTTTAAATCCAGTAGGCCCTGGCGCCAAATTTAAAAGCTGAAATTTCCCCTTTTGTACAGAACCATTTCCATAGTTTAAAATTCAATATCTCTGTGAAGACTGCTCCAAGAAATATTCAAACAAATTTTATATGAAAGCCCTTGAGCTCTAGTTTCTGTCAGTACCAATTGGGTTCTGTGAAACTCAGAGTTAAATTCTGTAGAAAACAATCTTTCCAAATGCAAATACAATTTTTTTAGATGAACTTTCGACTGGAAAAATCCCCAAAATTCACATAAAATACATTGTCCTATTATCGACAACCACAAAAAGTTTGAGAGCCATTGCGCATTTATAAACCTTCGTATAGTTCAATTACCTTTTTCAGTTATTGAAATTTTACAGATGTTCAGTTGCTTTATTATGTCCCAAATTTGGACTGAACCTTCCTTTGGTCGTACATTAGTTCCTGTAAGAATCTTGGATTTAATTGACCAAATCTCCTTGTCCTAATTCAGTTGCAAACCGAATATTAATTGAAAAGCTAAAAATTCAATTATAAAATAATTCCAGAAATTCTTGCCAACTTAGAAATTCAATAACTCCTTCACCAAAGCTTAGAAATTTATGAAACAAATTTTTCTAGAACTAGGACAACTTCCTCTATCATGATTATCAACTGGCAGCTACGTTCAAGCTACAGTTTCTTCTCTAAAAATTCTTGGAAGTTATTGTTTGCCATAAATTTAGAGACAACAAAATACTTTGATCATCTCCTGTTCTTTGCAAGAGCGTCTATCATATTCCCTAGTATCTACCATAAAAGTTCCACAGCCAATTAGGTCCTTATCATATAATGATCACCATAGATTAAATTATGGTCTTGGTAGTAATTATTTTTCAAAGTCATTCATATACATATTATATGCATATCGTATAGTGACCAAAGTCGAGGAGGAACCAGAGGCCTCTAACCCCGACTCTGACCTACATCCAGGCAAGCCCGGTTTGCATTTAAGTCGTTTATAAAATTTTACTTTATCACTATGATGATTAGCATATAAATTGTGCATTACGTATAGGAAGCTTGAATACTCCAGATGCATGACCCACAATCCCATTGGCTAATTGGGTAGGTTAATCACACAACGTGTAGAATTGCTATGCTAATGTAGTAGGTAAACCGGTAGAAGTCGAGTAGTTGGAATCTACTCGCGAGATAGGAATTTACACTCATCTACACTGGCATAACATTTATAGAAAATAACTGTTACATCTAAAACTCAAGAACGGTCAGAGATGGATAGGAAGCGGCAAGACTTGGTCTTGGTCGCATAGCTCTGACTGGTCAGTTAAGGCCCGTCTGTATGCGGCCCCTTCGGACAAGCTTGAATTGTACCGGCGACATAATGGACATATGGAATCCAGTAAACCGACGTAACTCGATAACTGGGGTGTCGAGGCCCATTAACTCACCATCAATAGGGGTGGGTTGAGGACAGTAAGGTGTAAATCGATCGGCGGACACATGAGGTGTTCTGTGCGGAGACCTTCTGTTCGCAGAGGTGAGACAGGCTCGGCGTTCGGGTTTCTTGTGAAAGGTGGCCATATACGCCTAGTACTAAAGTGTTACGTAGGTACTGGTGTACTCGCTGACACTTCCGAATGACGTATGTGTCATGTTGTCCGGGTGTGTCCTGATTGCAATCACCGTCCCTCACGGTAATAGAGTACCACTTGTTCACTGCGTCGTGATGTAGTAAATACTAAAGAAGCCAGAAAGATATATTGTATTGAATTATAATTGCTTTACAACCTTATATGATTTAGAGATAGTCACATTAAAGTTTACAGTTTCCCCATACTTCAGCTGTAATAGCATTATGTGCTCTGAGCATGTCATATCATCGGCAAAGCGTTTCTTGTTTGATTGTGGAGCCTATGATGTGCCGTGCTTGGAGAATGTCATTTGCTACTTAAAACCTAATTATAAGGATCCACTTGTAGGCGAGTCGTTTATGCTTCACCTTACCTATGCTTAGTGTCCACCCTTGCATATGTCTAGTGAGACGGGTTAGTCTTGCTGAGCCTTATACTCACGTTTGCAGTTAATGAGTTTTTGCAGGTTATACAATTGATGAAGGGTTTGATGATGAGGCTGCACTCCCTCCAGGGTGTACAGTCGAGTGGGAACCCTACACGCCGCCGTGACTTGCGTGTTGCTAGTGCGAAGCATCCAGGGCATGGATGACTTTGCTTTTGCATAGCTAGTGCTGAGAGCGTAGCTATGATATATATATATATATATATATATATTTCTTTCCTTCCGCTAGTATTGTAAAACTTCCGTTGTAAGATAAATAAAAGACTTCGTCTTGTATTTTATTCGCGTTCTGTTCTTGTATACTATTGGGTGTCGCATCGCACGACACCACCCAATGAGATCCTCGGATGTCGGGATTCTGGTCCCCAAAGACATGGTATCAGAGCATCATTGGGAACAGTGTACTTGAAAAGAACATATTTTCAAAAAAAAAAATAGGATATGAGTGAGGAATTAGCTATATGCCCTTATAAGGAGTATTATTAGTATAAGATATAAAGGTGGTAAACTAACTATGTGTTATTATATTCTGTAACGACGCCCCGACGTGAGGTAAGAGGTAAGGTACGCCACCGAGAGCGGATCAATCTCGATAAACTAAGCATACGAGAAGTGGTGTGTGAAATTTCCGTGGCTTGGCACGAGAAGTTAATAAGAGTCTCTGAAGCTTTCAATGTTTCTGAGAACCTATGACACATGGTACCCCAGCGTGCTTCAAAGTTAGTGGGAGCCCCCGTCGGGTGGTATATAACCAGATAGTATGCCTCTCTAGAACCATTCATGTTCTATGGGAGCATGCGAAACACGTATGCCCGAGCATGTATAAGCCGGATTGTACGGGAGTCTTTGCTGTACAGACGTATTTACAGCCATGTACCTCGAGACATGACCTCGCTCGAGGGCGACTCACACCAGAGTCGTATACATTTATTTTTCATATGTATTATTGTGTTTGCCTGTCGTGTTTCCCCGTACCACCCTTGAGGTGTGAAAGTGTGAAAGGGGATCGTTTGTATTTTGCAGCATTAACTATGGTAGAAGACCGTGTAGAAACCGTTTGCGAGAGAACGATATAGGAACCACCTATAGACGTAACCGGATATACCGGATATAATTTTCTTTGGTGAGGTACGTAGTACCATCAGTATCAAACATGATACTAGACCATCCTCAACAAAAGAATGGATGCATAATGTTTTGGAAAGTCCAAATATCAGATGCTGGTAGGTTTGGACTCCGTAAAAAGGACTCCGACTCGATAAGGTAGATAGAATCAAGATTCTTGATTTCTAGCAGAAGTTGGCTCGACTTCGCCGGGTTGTAATCTTGGTTATCGTATAGATAACATAAGGGTATCATATATGGATGGAAAGATCGTGAAGACCTCTACAACTTTTCTGTTGACCATCAGGGCAGAAGAGTTTCATAATCTGTTGAAATTTGGAGCATACTAAAACTGCTCCATATGACCCAACCATTGTACCAGTTCCAGAAATATTGCAATAACTCGCTGTAGAAACATCTTCTGCCTTATTGTGACACATGTCTGGAAAGGGCAGAGGCAGGTCAACAGGTTTTGTGTTTAGAGTTTTTCCTTTTTCGAATTTGAGTCAAATCAAATTTGGAAATCAAAACAGTGGACTGCAGGACTACTGGTGCAAACCAGTCAGTTCAACTGTTTAGTTTGGATAGTTATAACTTTTAATCCAGAATAGTGACATAGTCACATATATACATTTATGGAAAGCTTAGGAAGTCCTATATCAACTTCATTGTGCATTAATGATCTGAATCTGGGTATAGCGGTGCCTAATTCCATTTGTTGCAAACTTGGTTCTGGCAGTCCAGAACTTGGAACAGTTTGCACCTATTTGTAAATTCGCGCGCGATACCTGTATAACAAACTTTTCAGGGGGTAACTCTTTTTCTTCTGGATTGTTAACTTTATTTTATACAAAGTTTATTTTGTCATTACCTCAAAATATTGTCATGATATCCCTGTGTAAGTTGTGGACATTACTACATATACAGGGGAGGTTCTGTCAAAAAATTTCAGAAATATGGGTCAACTTAAAACCTGTATAGATTCTGTTTCCTAGCTCACTTTTAGCTGTATGAGTACAATCTTGAAAGCTTGGAAAGTATACTACAACTTTTGTATTCAGCCCAACACTTGGATCTGAGGTTTCCTGTAGGAAACTGTGGAATTTTATACAGGAAGGTCAGCTGGAACAGACTGTGATTACAGCTCCAGTTTTAAATTTTCTTAAAACTGTTGAGAGTTGGAAACTTTCTCATTGTTCCAGTATTCTTTTTATAGATGAAGGATGTGAGGATGCTACTACCGGACGGATGGGAATTTTCCACTTGCGCTAGCCATCAGGGTTTCCCAAGTATGCTACGGGAAGTGCTCCAGCAGTTTGGCTTCATCGAGATGCCATGCTTTTGGGGTAGAGAAACGATCGACAGAGGTGTTCGGTCGTGCACCATCTTGGTAGACATCCCGGCTAGTCCACGTCAATATGGATGGGTCCTTTCTCGGTTACCATCGAGGGGGCTCAGTTAGAGGACACTTGGGCAATCGCTGCAGGCGAAGCACTTATGAAGCTTTGTGAGCTTCATCAAGATGCCATGGCAGGGACTCAATTTGCCCTTATTCCAGTCCGTGGTATGGCCGGATTTGAGTGGCAACGTCGTATGATTGCTGCCTATACACCGCATGGCGACACAACCTCGAAGACACTTGGGACATATGTGGCTGCTTCCAATATGGTAGTTGCTACGCAAGGCACCATTATTTTGGAACATGTCGAAGCCTTGCGGGGAGTGATGGAGCGGGGTGATACCCTTGATTTTATCAACGAGGGTCTACGTTCGCTCATAGCCCCAGCAAATCAACGTCTAGATAAGTGCGAGAGTCAGTTGCATTATGCTTGCATTAGGCTACGGAAAGCTCGTGCCGCACAATGACAGACTTGCACTGAACTGCAGCAAGCTCGTGGTGAGCTGCAAGCAAGTCAGTTGGAGGTGCAACAACAGCAAGAGCAGCTATTAGTAGTCACTGAAGAGCGGGACACCGCCATTGAGACAGCTCAAAATTGGGAGTATGAGGCAAGAGAACAGCAGGATAATGTAATTGAGGCCGAGGCACAATTACAACCAGTGGTATATCCACCGGCTCATAACATACCACTAATTATGGGTGAACAATTGCCTTCAGATGACGAAGAAGAAGAAGAAGATCTCGAGGAACTTGAATACGTCGAGTAGGACGTATTGAAGTGGGATGTGGCACCACTTCTGCTGACACGGGGCAACATATAGTTTAATAGTTGCCCGTGTTTTTCTTTTGTGACCATGTTTGTGTCATATTAAGAGTAGTGGTAGTTATGTCTAAGATGACAAGATGTGTACGACATCTCATGAGGACCAAGTATAGTAGAGATGTATTTCCATAGTGGGAGTCCATCATTTTGGAGTTTACTACTGTAAACTTGGTCACGAGATAATATATCTTGTATAAAGCTTGTACTTTATCAATATATGTTGATGTTGTATATTAGCTATCGTGGTCTACCACATTACTATTTATATGGAAGGATGAACTTGAGGCAATGAGACTTATCGTGTAAATCATTGTATTGCAGCATGGTGTGTACATGTACAGCCTCGGAAGTGGGAGGCTCAAGTGGAGGGCAGGGGGATGACACACCACCCCCGGAGCAGAACACGCCTCAAACGCAGCCACCTCCACCACCTCCACCTACACTTCCCAGAAGTCTCGCGGAGGTTCTCGTAGCAGTACTCGGCTCGCGCGACGAGCAAACCGAGTTGTTGCAGACCCTTGTACAGCACTCGTCCCGTCAAGGGGGACGACACGCTGATGGGCCACGTCAGTCATATCCGAGTTCCTACTCGGATTTCACATCGACGCATCCGCCGGTCTTCAAAGAGGCCGACGAACCTTTGGAGGTGGACAACTGGCTCCGCACCATTGAAGGAAACTTCAGTTTACTCGAGATAACCAAACAACAGAAGACTCTATTTGCAGCTCAGCAACTGCAGGGTTCTGCTGGTGCGTGGTGGGCAAACTACCTCGCCGCACGCCCCGCAGGCTATGTTGTGAGCTGGGCAGAATTCCGGGAGGCGTTCTGCGCCTACCATATTCCTCCCAGGATTATGAGGAGGAAGCTTCAAGAGTTCTTGGAGCTAAAGCAAGGAGGAAGGAGTGCTTACGAATACTCCAAGACCTTCAACCACTTGGCCCAGTATGCACAGGACCAAGTGAGCACGGAAGACAGGAAGCGAGAGTGCTTCTACTGGGGGTTGAACTCAAAGATGAAGGACAAGCTTGTCTTGTTCAACCGCGGCAGTTTCAACGACCTTGTCAATGCCGCGATCATGCAAGAGGACGCTACTCGAGAGCTGTCCTCAGACAAGAAGAAGAGGAGTGCTCTGCACGGCAGCAGAGGTGGTGCTCCTCAGAAGTACCGAATGGTGTATCGATCACCATCTGGCCAGAGGTGGCAACCACCATCACGACCACCGATGTTCAGTGGTCGCCAGTTCAGCAACACTGGTTTTCGACCACAGCAACAGCAGGGGATGATCCCACGTGCACTTCCACCTCCACCGCGTGCATCGGGATTTCGTCCTCCCATTCGTACTGGCCAAACCCCGTACACGTGTTTCACGTGTGGACGCATGGGGCATTTCGCCAAGGACTGTCCAGAGAGTAGGCAGGGCGGAGGACAGTCATCATACTAGGGCGCCAACCAACCCCGCAACCAGCCCAAGAAGCCAGTTCCCAGACTCGGCAACGTCCACCACCTCGCCATTGAGGACGTTCCGGAAGGCGCACCCGTACTCACGGGTACGTTCTCTATCTTTGATCATTCCGTAGTCATACTCTTTGACTCCGGAGCTTCACACAATGTCATTAGCAAGTCTTTTTTCATTAAAAATCAATTGCCTATTATCTCCACAGAAACTCCGTATGTGATTAGCACTCCGGCAGGGAAGACAGTAACAAATGAGTTGGTTCCTGGGATACCACTTAACCTAGATGGAACCATATATCTTACTTCACTTCTGATATTAGAGAATCAGAAGTTAGATGTCATCTTGGGAATGGCATGGTTACAATACCATGGTGCTATTCTAGATCTCGTTCCTCGAAAAATATATCTAAATTCTCCACTTCATCCTTCTCAAGTCCTCAATCTTGAGAGAGCCATTCTAGTGAATCCATCTACTCACAATACCGAGGTTATTGAACTTAAGGATATTCCGGTAGTATGTGAATACCCAGACGTGTTTCCCGAAGATCTTCCTGGTATGCCCCCGGAAAGAGATATAGAGTTCAAGATTGAACTTGTACTGGGAACAGTGTCGATCTCAAGGCAATCCTACAAGATGGCACCCAAGGAACTTGCAGAACTGAAGCAGCAGTTAACGGAACTTGAGAACAAAGGTTTCATTCGTCCAAGTTCATCACCATGGGGTTGTTCTGCATTGTTCTTAGAGAAGAAAGATAAGACCTTGAGACTTTGTGTGGACTATCATCCACTCAATGTTGTCACTATCAAGAACAAGTATCCACAACCACGCATTGATATTCTTTTCGATCAACTCATGGGTGCTAAAGTATTTTCGAAGATGGATCTCCATTCTGGTTATCATCAGATTAGAATCTGACCAGAAGACATACCAAAGACAGCATTCTCGACGAGGTATGGACTGTATGAATACCTTGTTATGTACTTCGGATTGACCAATGCACCGTCTCATTTCATGTATCTCATGAACTCGGTGTTCATGCCAGAATTGGACAAGTTTGTCGTGGTCTTCATTGACGACATCCTTGTGTATTCAAAATCCGAAGAAGAACATGATCAACACTTGCGTATCGTGCTTCAGCGATTACGGGACCACCAACTATATGCTAAGTTCAGCAAGTGTGAATTCTGGCTCAGTCAAGTGCCATTTTTAGGGCACATCATATCAGCAGAAGGGATTGCAGTTGATCCAAGCAGGATAAAGCAAGTACTCAAATGGGAGTCTCCAAAGTCTGTACATGAAGTTCGAAGTTTCCTAGGTTTAGCTGGGTATTACCGGAGGTTCATTCCCAGTTTCTCCAAAATAGCTAAACCAATGACAGAACTTCTGAAGAAGGGGACGAAGTATGTATGGACTGAGGCATGTGAGGGAGGTTTCCAGGCATTGGTAAAACACCTCACAACGGCACCAGTATTAGCCCAACCGGACACAACCAAATCTTTTGACGTGTATTGTGATGCATCAGGAATTGGTTTGGGTTGTGTGTTGATGCAGGACAGACGAGTGATCGCTTATGGATCACGACATCTTTGGAACCATGAGCAGCACTATCCGACTCATGATCTAGAGCTTGCTGCTGTGGTACTAGCATTGAAGATGTGGAGACATTATCTACTGGGTAATCTAGTACATCTTTACACTGATCACAAGAGTTTGAAGTACATCTTCACCCAAAAAGACTTAAATATGTGACATCGTAGATGGTTGGAATTGATCAAGAATTATGAGATTGAGATCCACTACCATCCAGGCAAGGCAAATGTAGTCGCAGATGCTTTGAGCCGCAAGTCCCATGTCAACAATCTTTCCATTACTTCAATGGAAGAAGAAGAACCGAGTCTCTACTTGGTTCCATATGGGGCACTCTATAACCTAGCTCTCATTCCCACTACCAGGGAGGATAATATGGCAGCTCAGAAGGAGGACAAAGGGATGTCGCACATTCGGCAAAGAATGGAGAAGGGGGAGATGAAATGTTTCCAATGTGACGATGAAGGTACCCTCTGGTTTAAAAACTGCATAGTGGTACCCCGAAACATGGAACTTCGGAAGAAGATACTGGATGAAGCTCATTTATCCAAGTATTCCATTCATCCGGGAAGTAACAAAATGTACCAAGACTTGAGGAAGAAGTTCTGGTGGACTCGGATGAAGGCCGACCATATGAAAGCAGTTGGGCAGCTTCAACCTTTAAGCATACCGGCTTGGTAATGGGAGGATATCAGCATGGGTTTCATTGTTGGGTTGCCTCCCACTTTCCATAAGCACGACTCAATTTGGGTGGTCATTGACCGGTTGACCAAATCAGCTCATTTCATACCGGTCAGTGTCAAGTATGATGTAAAGCGGTATGCAGAACTTTATATCTCCAGAATATTGTGTCTACATGGAGTACCCCGCACTATCATTTCAGATCGTGGATCTATTTTTGTTGCTCGCTTTTGGGAGCATCTCCACGATGCATTGGGTACCAAACTGATTCGAAGCTTGGCTTATCATCCTCAGACTGATGGACAAACCGAACAGGTGAACCAAGTGCTTGAGGATATTCTTCGTGCCTGTGCCATCCACCATGGTAAAAATTGGGATGATCATCAACCATTGGCGGAATTTTCGTACAACAACGGTTACCAGGCTAGCATCCAAAAGGCGCCATATGAAGCTCTTTATGGCCGGAAGTGTCGCACACCCTTGAACTGGTGCGAATCTGGTGAACGAGTGGTATATGGCATCGACTTGATAAATGAAGCCGAAGAACAAGTACGTATTATTCAAGCCAATCTCAAAACCGCTCAGTCTCGTCAGAAGAGCTATGCGGACAAATGACGTTGACCTCTTCACTTCGAGGTTGGGGATCAAGTTTATCTCCGGGTATCCCCGATGAAAGTAATTCATCGATTCGGAGTGAGAGGGAAGCTAGCTCCACGTTTCATTGGGCCGTTTGCAATAATCAAAAGATGCGGACATGTGGCATATCCATTGGAGTTACCGCCGTCGCTGGCAGGGGTCCACAATGTGTTTCACATTTCTCAGTTGCGGAAATGTCTCAAAGCCCCAGCGAATATACGTATTGAGGATTTTGAAGCTCTCCAACCCGATCTTATGTATTCCGAGCATCCAACCCAGATCGTTGATGAGAAAACTCGCACCACAAGGAGACGCACTTTGCATTTCTACAAGGTCTTGTGGAGCAACCACAGTGCTGAAGAAGCCACGTGGGAAAGTGAGGAGTATCTTAAAATGAACTATCCAGACTTGTTAGCAGCACATGTTCAGTAGATCTTTACCTTTTGTCTTTCCTTTGTAATCTCAGGACGAGATTCTTTTAAGGGGAGAGGAATGTAAAATCCCACTTTTTCCTTTCATGTGAAGTTCAGCTACAAATGGTTTATCAAGCATAATAGAGGTCAATATAGTTACACATAAACTTGACCTCACTAAAAAGTTTTCTTTCTACTCATGATTAAATCTTATTAACATGAGAACTGGACTTCACCCTAACCCTAGAACATTTTAAATAAACCTTTCTGCAAAGTTGGGAAGTTAATTGATTGAAATGGCTAGGGAAAATTATATGGCAGCAATATAAAAATCAAAACAAATGTAATTTGATTATGTTGCTATGCATATTAGGCTCTGCCAAAAAGATTCAAATCCAAGGCTCCAATTTTTTCCATGGACTCTTAAATATCTTAATAGCTTCTCAGAAAATTTTCAAGATTTTTAAAGTACATATTCCACTTGTTTGGACACGTACAAAGGATTTATTTCGCGTCGACATCAAATTTAGCTTTGCACTAAACTTTGCCCAAATCAACCCCCAATTTTTCCTAAGACCTTTTATGGTTCAGGGGACTTTGTTTCAAAGTTTGGAGATTTATGGACCCCAGATACTATTTATTTCAATAAGGTTTATACCCATATTTGAATTCCAATTTGAATTTGAATTTGATGCAAACTATGTTCAAATTGAAATCTGATTGCGGAATTGGATTCTCCATATTTTTCTTAGCCTACTTGTAAATTTTGGGAATTTTTGGACAATGTTTGAGCTAGAATTTAGAGGAAGGGATAAGGGAGAGAGGTGGGGCCCACAAGTCAGTCGGTGAAACCGTTTAACCGACTCTGTTTTCTTTCCCGGGGCGACACCGCGACGCTGCATGCCGCCAGCGCGCCATCGGCCGTCGGTCACCTCCAGCTACCCCTCTGCGTCCTTATCTACCGCGGTGAAGGCTATAAAACCACCCCCCCATTAGCCGAAGTCCATCACCAATTCACTTTTCACCGCGCCGCACCATTTCATCGCCGCCGCGATCACCCCTGTGCCGCTCGACGCCGCGCAGCCTCGCCGTTGATACAACCATCATCATCCTTTGCAGTCTATAGCAAAAAGGTGCGCAACGACCTCTTGCAGCTTCTGGTTAAGTTTGAATTCCTATCATGCATCCTAGCTTCTGTATTCCTTCAATTCCAGAAGCGATGTTATAGCTTTAAGGCTAGTTTGTCGGTTTAATTCCGATTGTATGCACAAAATTTCTTTGATCCAGTTAGACGACATGATCTACGTGACCTAGCGAACCTTCCCTCCAAAAATCAGAAAGAACCATCGATTAATTAGCAAGTTCTTCGATTTTTCCCCTTCCGCCATTGATGGAGCTCGGTTCACCGTCGACTTCGGTGTTGCCGGCTATGGAACGAGCTCTAGACCCTTCTAAAACCTTTCCCATGCATCCATGATGCTTCCCGAGCTTTCAAACGAGAGATTTAGCTAGGGAATCGATGGTCTCCACATCACTGAAACCCTAACACCCGCCGCTGCCGTCGGGAATGGTTTTCCGGTCACCCCTCGCCGTCGGGAGTTGGTCCAGCGTGTTCCCCGCGCGAAAATATGGTGGGGCAGCAAGTACCGAAGCCTCCCGTGGGCCGGAAGTCATCACCGGCAAAAGTGCCGCCGCGCGCCGGTGAGAACGCCGCCGCCCGAACCTTGCCCGAGGTTGAAGGAGACAGGACTCGCGGGTCCCACTTGCCAGCGAGTGAAAAAGGCGGCGGATTAGTCTGTGGCTAGGGATTCAGTGCGGCCACGTGGGAAAATTTATGACCCACGGTGTGGCTAGCCCCTGATTGGATGATTTTAAATCCAGTGGGCCCTGGCGCCAAATTTAAAAGCTAAAATTTCCCCTTTTGTATAGAACCATTTCCAAAGTTTAAAATTCAATATCTCTCTGAAGACTGCTCCAAAAATATTCAAACAGATTTTGTTTGAAAGCCCTTGAGCTCTAGTTTCTGTCAGTACCAATTAGGTTCTGTGAAACTCAATGTTAAATTCTGTAGGAAACAATCTTTCCAAATAAAAATACAATTTTTCCAGATGAACTTGCCACTGGAAAAAACCCCAAAATTCATATAAAATACAATGTCCTATTCTTGACTACCACAAAAGTTTGAGAGCCATTGCACCTGTATAAACACCTGTATAGTTCAATTACCTTTTTTAGTTATTGAATTTTTAGAGATGTTCAGTTTCTTTATTATGTCCCAAATTTGGACTGAACCTTCCTTTAGTTGTACACTAGTTCCTGTAAAAATCTTGGATTTAATTGACCAAATATCCTGGTCCTAATTCAGTTGCAAACTGAATATTAATTGAAAAGCTAGAAATTCAATTATAAAATAATTCCAGAAATTCCTGCCAACTTAGAAATTCAATAACTCCTTCACCAAAGATTAGAAATTTATGAAACAAATTTTGCTAGAACCAGGACAACTTCCTCTATCATGATTATCAACTGGCAGCTATGTTCAAGCTATAGTTTCTTCTCTAAAAATTCTTGGAAGTAATTGCTTGCCATAATTTCAGAGACAACAAAATACTTTGATCATCTCCTGTTCTTTGCAAGAGCGTCTATCATATTCCCTAGTATCTACCATAAAAGTTCCATAGCCAATTAGGTCCTTATCATATAATGATCACCACAAATTAAATTATGGTCTTGGTAGTAATTATTTTTCAAAGTCATTCATATACATATTGTATGCATATCGTATAGTGACCGAAGTCGAGGAGGAACCAGAGGCCTTGGAAGTACACCTTCCGGATACTAACCCCGACTCTGACCTGCATCCAGGCAGGCCCCAGTTTGCATTTAAGTCATTTGTAAAATTTTACTTTATCACTATGATGATTAGCATATGAATTGTGCATTATGTATAGGGTGCTTGAATACTCCAGATGCATGACCCACAATCCCATTGGTTAATTGGGTAGGTTAATCACTCAACATGTAGAATTGCTATGCTAATGTAGTAGGTAAACCGGTCGAAGTCGAGTAGTTGGAATCTACTCGCGAGATAGAAATTTACACTAATCTACACTGGGATAACATTTATAGAAAATAACTGTTACATCTAAAACTCAAGAACGGTCAGAGATGGATAGGAAGCGGCAAGACGTGGTCTTGGTCGCATAGCTCTGACTGGTCAGCTAAGGCCCGTCTGTATGCGGCCCCTTCGGACAAGCTTGAATTGTACCGGCGACATAATGGACATATGGAATCCAGTAAACTGACGTAACTCAATAACTGGGGTGTCGAGGCCCATTAACTCACCATCGATAGGGGTGGGTTGAGGACAGTAAGGTATAATTCGGTCGGCGGACACATGAGGTGTTCTGTGCGGAGACCTTCTGTTCGCGGAGGTGAGACGGGCTCAGCGTTCAGTTTTCTTGTGAAAGGTGGCCATATACGCCTAGTACTGAAGCGTTACGTAGGTACTGGTGTACTCGCTGACACTTCCGAACGACATATGTGTCGTGTTGTCCGGGTGTGTCCTGATTGCAATCACCATCCCTCGCGGTAATAGAGTACCACTTGTTCACTGCGCCATGATGTAGTAAATACTAAAGAAGCCAGAAAGATATATTGTATTGAAATATAATTGCTTTACAACCTTGTATGATTTAGAGATAGTCACATTAAAGTTTACAGTTTCCCTATACTTTAGCTGTAATAGCATTATGTGCTCTGAGCATGTCATATCATCGGCAAAGCGTTTCTTGTTTGATTGTGGAGCCTATGATGTACCGTGCTTGGAGAATGTCATTTGCTACTTAAAACCTAATTATAAGGATTCACTTGTAGGCGAGTCGTTTATGCTTCACCTTACCTATGCTTAGTGTCCACCCTTGCATATGTCTAGTGAGACGGGTTAGTCTTGCTGAGCCTTGTGCTCACGTTTGCAGTTACAGAGTTTTTGTAGATTATACAATTGATGAAGGGTTTGATGATGAGGCTGCACTTCCTCCAGGGTGTACAGCCGAGTGGGAACCCTGCACGCCCCTGTGACTTGCGTGTTGCTAGTGCGAAGCATCCAGGACATGGATGACTTTGCTTTTGCATAGCTAGTGCTGAGAGCGTAGCTATGATATATATATTTCTTTCCTTCCGCTAGTATTGTAAAACTTCCGCTGTAAGATGAATAAAAAACTTCGTCTTGTATTTTATTCTTGTTCTGTTCTTGTATACTGTTGGGTGTCGCATCACACGACACCACCCAGTGAGATCCTCGGGTGTCGGGATTCCGGTCCACACAAGCAGTGCCTGGGCGGCGGCGCGCAGAGGCTGAGAAGAGGCACGACTGGGGGCGAGCGCAGGCATGCGGGCGAGGCACAGCGCATGGGGTGCTGCAGGGAGGCGAACCGGTGGTCGGCGTGGGGCGAGCAGCGCGCCGTGGTGGGGAGCGCATAGCGGCGACGGGGCGCGACAGGGAGAGGGCGAACCGGCGTGGGCGGTACGCAGGGCCGTGGGCGGCCGAGCACGGGGTGAGTGGCGTGCCACAGCGGCCGGAGGCAAGCGCGGGCCGGCAGCCAGGCGAGGCGCGCTGCGGATGACGGGGTGGTGCGGCTTCGGGCACGGGGCGACGCCGCGGCTGGAAGGCGGCCAGGGCGAGTAGCATACGACACTAAGGGGCACGGCCGGCTAGGAGCACGTGCACAGAGGCGGTGGTAGGGGAGCGACGGCCAGAAGCACGGCCAGAGGGAAACGGAGTGGCGCGGGGCACCGGCGAAGCGCGGCCAGAGCGAGCGGCTGCCGGCATGTGAGGCGCGCGCGACCGGAGGCAAGCGCGAGCGTGCGAGCGAGCGGCGTGCCGTGGAGCAGGGGCCAGGAGACGAGCAGGAAGGAGAAGAAGAAGTAGTGAAATCGCTTTTCTACCGCTGGAAGCAAGCGCTGGCACATGAACGACGTCGCGGTGGCGCTCCGTGAAACAAACTGGAGGACAGCGCACATGCAGCAAGTCGGCAAGTTTGCTTGTGTCACTTACAGGTGGGGCCCACAATTCTCTCCTCCCTCATTCACCTTTCCAATTTCAAATAGAGCTAGCAAACATGCTTCAGAAATATTCAACATTGGCCCAATGACTACATAAAATGTGAAGAATTTTATGGTGCAACCAGGTTTTAGAACTGAGCAAGTTGAATTTTTAACTCAGATTTGAATTCGAATTCAAGTGGTGATACTTGACTCGGTGAAATAAATAGTAGATTAGGTTCAAAAATCATGAAACTTTGAAGTTAACCTTTTTGAACCATAAGGGACTTCGGGGAATATTTGGAGTTGATTTGGACAAGTTTGAAGTCGACTTTGATTAAAGTCTCAGTACGTGTCCAATAAATGGAAAACGTGCTTCAAAAATTTTTGAAACTTTACCGAGAGTCAATTTGGAATATTAGAAGGTCATGGAAACATTTATAGCCTTAGATTTGAATATTTTTGGACAGGGTCAAATGTACACTAGTATATTCGATTTGTATTAATATGAATATATATTTGGTACTGCAAATTAATTTGACCTAGAAATCTCCATCTATTGAGCAGCTTAAACCTTCATGTGAACCTAGTTTGAACAGTAGCTTGATTTGAGTTTTTGAATGTCCCATTTTAGGGTTGGAATAATTCCTTTTTCTTTCTCTTTATATTGTTTTCTTTTCCTCCTTAAATTTTCACAGAAAATGTGAATACTTGGAAATTAAGGATTTTACACCTTAAGTTTTAATATACATTAGCAACCATGTTCTATATGTACAATTTTAACAAGTTCCTATTTTTAATGAACATTCATTAACTCATATGGTTCATGTGAGTTTGGATTTCGAAGTCCACTTTCAAAATTTTTAAGTTCGCATTTTTTGTTTTTGTTCTTCCGAAAAGTGGGCTTTTACATTAACGACTGATTCGCACGATAATTGTGGCGCCAAATCGACTGAGCTCGTGTATAAATAACCCCTCGCTCCCTCACTTCACCACACAACACAAGTTTGAGAATAGTACTCCACTCATAAGGTTTAGAGTTGCCCAAGTGGCCAACCAAGTAGAAGGAGAGTGAGGAGGAGCTAGGAGGAGTAGGCTTGGGCTTGTCAAGTCCCTCTTTCCCACTTGTAACTCTACGGAAGTTCTACTGGAATCGAGTAAGAAGTTTTCTTGAATTCAATATTAGTTTGATTTCTATTTTATAGTAGTTTACTTACGTAACTGCTTGTGGTTTCACTGCTGTCGAAGTGTAGCAACGACACTTCCACTGGCACTACTAAAGCGTAGTCCGCGAAGGTTCGTATTTGGATGGGGTGCGTAAGATCATGAACCAGATGATCACATAGGAGTTTTTATGTGGTTTGGGCCGCCTGAGTGTAATACCCTACTCCATGGGGTAGTTGTTGATTATATGGCAGGTGTCTGTAGTTGCTTGTGTGCGTGTGAGCTTGGTCGTCCTCTACCGTGAGATGCAATCCTTTTATATGCTAAGGACTGGTCGTTACAGTATATGCCTGTCCCGACAGGTGGCCCCTACTGTCATTAACCACCTGTACATGATCTACATGTATAATATGTGATTAACAGTGTGATAACGCGCCTTAATGGCAGCGTTACCTATCTTGATGGTCCTCTAATTGTGTGTCATTAATACTGAATTAATAACACGTTAATCAGGTCTTGTAATGGCTGTTTAATAGCCTCTTGAATGTCTGCGCCGTTGGATATCCTGTAGTCTTCCCTTTGCAGGCTTAGGTCTAGAGGTCCAACACGTGGCAGCTCTGGAGCTTCCCTCAGGCCCACCTTTAAGAGAAACCTTCTGGGTGAAGTTATAATACCGGAGGTGGGACCATCTTCGATTCTTGCGTTGCGGCTTCAAAGTCTTTTTCTGGACGGTTGAGGCGACAGCAAAGAGTTATGACATCGTCACATGGCCCTTTTTGACACGGCGCGTGGGATCCTCGCGTGCAGATCTCACGGTATTGAAGGTCGCCGGTTCCCAATATAAAATTCGTATCGGTTCCAAGTGTAATCTTTGTAGCCCTATCAGGCGTCCGCCTTTGGGCTTCCAACTTCTCATCATGACAACGGTTCGCCTGGTGTACCTTTTTAGGCAAAGTGGACCTGAGCCCCCTTATCATTGACGAGGTCATCTGCGATTCGGATCCAGAGGAAGTTTCCATCCAAGCGTTCCAGAGGCTTACTAAAGAGGCAAGTCTGCAGAGGGAGAGAACGCCTTCATATGACATTGTGCTTAGAGCTCTCCGCACTTGCAACCTTTCTTCCTCCTCTGCTCTACTTTGCGGCGATGGAGTTAGGACTTCCTCAGAGCTGGATCAAGAAAAATGAAGACTTGTTGAAGGTCTGCACCTACATGGGGTGGTCAAGCAACACCTTCAACAACCTGGTTCGCATCAGCAAGTTGCCCTTCAAGAAGGAGAACCCCGGAGAGATCGTCTACTTCTTGTTGTATGCCATGGTGGGGCTCATCCCACCATTCTCAAGCTTCTTGTTGATGCTGCTAGAATTCTACGGCCTACAGCTTCATCATCTTGGCTCCCACTCCTTCTTGCTAGTGGTGACTTTCGTCCACTTTTGCGAGATGTGGGTGGGTGTGCCACCCTGCATCGAGCTTTTTCGGACCTTCTTCATGGTCCACACAATTGGGAAGAGCAATGAGTATCTTGGCTTCTACTACTACGTGAAGCACAAGAACTCGCCCCTCAAGTACCTGAAGACATTCCCTTCTGGGAAGTGGGATGGCTGGAAGAAGGACTGGGTGGCAATCATGGTGTATCGCCACAATATGATGGAGATGCCTGACAGCCTTTTGGTTGTCGACACTGATACCTTGATTCTGAAGCTATCAGAGGAGTACAACCCGATCTTCACAAGGGTACAGGAGTGCGTCGAAGGATGAGTGACTCCCCTGATGGTCATCGCCAACTTCCTGACTAACCGGTGGGCTCCGCTGAAGATGAGGGAGTGGCCCACATGGGCGTTCGGTGGAGAGCACGATGACAACCGGATTGAGACGGGCATTGGGTCCAATCTGAGTGAAGAAGCTTTGAAGCTTCATCTCCATAAGCTACAGCACAGGACCATTCGTTGTGATGATCTGAATCCTCCAGTAGAGTTCCTGCACCTAAACATGGTTCTAGAGTTTAGGAGGGAGCTGCGGAAGAAGATGCAGACATTTGATGATCTGGGACTCGTGGATAGGCGTCGGAGCGCTCCTCCAGTGGGAATTTTTATCCCCGGGGCTCCTTGATCTCATGAAGCCTCCAGACCTGCACTGATCAGTGGCAAAGGCAAAGGTCCCGCAGCTTCCCCTCCAAAGAAGTCAACCTCTGGCCGAGGCAAAGAGAAGGCTCCCGTCGAAGTTTCAAGTTGCAAGCGGAAGCTAATAAGGAGCGATGGAAGCAGTAAGAGGGAAGCTCCGACAGTTGCGACCCCTCAACCTCGGCTTCGGTCCATGGTGATCGGGCCTCCAGCTTCGCCTGGTGCTTCGATTCTAGTGCCCGCAGGGGGTGCTGGCTTCGGAGAGTCAACTCCTGCCCCGATGCCAACTGGTGGCTCTGGGTCCGGAGTACATCCTCCGACTACGGAGGTACCAAAGATGGCAGCGCCGGTGGCCGCCTCAACTCCAAGTTTGGGTCCCGGAGCGTCCGCCACACTGACAACAGCGGGCTCTAGCTCCAGGAGCCCAAGGAAGAAGATCTATGCCGACTGGAGCGATAATACTCCAAGGTAAAAATCAGCTCTTTAACTTCTGTTTTGATTTTGTTCCTTGCTTTGTCTTGAATTCCCTACTTTCTGTTTCCAGAATGTCGAGAACACAGCGGCTTCAGTGCCTACTGCGGCTCTAGAAGATGCATCAGTTGAAGCTCCCGCACCGGCTCCTGCCTCTTCCCATGTGGTAGTGGCAGATGACACGACAGCTCTGGAACCGGCTGTCATGGAGACAAGTATAGAGCTGACAACTGAAGGTCACGTGGTAGCGTCGGACCATGCGGAGGAAGGGTTTGTAAAAGCTCTGGCAATTCTGGAGCCTGATGTGGAAGCTCCGGCATCTGTGCCAGAAGTGTATGAAGGTCCAGCAAGCGCTTGAGTGCCAACCCCGGAAGTGACGGCTCCAGAGGTAGTTATGTTCGAGTCGGCGCAACCAGAGGATCAGGCTGCGGGTCCTTCATCTTCTGGGCGGATGATTGAAGATCTGGCTGAGGGACCGTCTTTATGAGCTCCGGCAGTTGAAGCTCCCGCGGCGAGACCTTCTTCAGCCGCAATAAATATTAATAATCTCCCGGAGATCAGCCCCGGCGATGTGGAGCTGTTGGAGAACACGCTCGCGCCGTGGGATCCGATAGTAGTTTTTGAAGACCCCTTGGAGCCTGCAGATGCTCCTCAGGCGGGCCCGAAGCCAATTCCTTCGGCGTTGTCTATTGACAGTGCCTGCTCAAGTCTCTAACAGGTCTAGATTGCCTTCGACTGCAAAAGCAAGACTCTCGAAGAAGAACGCACCACCCTAAGGCGTTGGCGCAATATACTTCACATCGAGATGAAGTTGACGCAGTCTCGACTGGCTGACCACAAGGAGTGGGTTGCCAAGGAGAAGGCTCGGCTAGCATGATTAGACCGCACACTCAATAAGAAACGAGAATTAGGTCATCGGGTATCTTAGAGCCGTCGGGGCCGACGAATATAGTCAAGTTAAGACTGTTGGTTTAGGTGGACCGATGCATGTAAATTATAGCCATCGGCCGTCCTAGCGTAATCGACGAATACAGTTTATAACCGTCACTCGACCAAGAAAAACCAACGGCTCTAATAGAGCCATCGGTCAAACCGACTGAACCGACGCATGTAATAAAGCCGTTAGCCAGGAGGCCGACGATCATATTCATGGGTCCTGCTAGAGGATCGATTTTGTGCCTGCGTGTCCCCGAAACCCTATTCGTTTCTATATCCTCCCGCGCCAAACCATGTCTCACGATTCTGTGGAACTTTCGGCTGCCAGAAAGTGACTGGAGGAAATTAGGAGCTTGAGAGAAACAGAGTCCCAGCAAGTTTGGGATCTCTTGGGGCAAGCCAATGAAGCTCTGGTGCCATTTGGTTTCAGCCTGTTACATTCAGCTATCCCAGAGCCAGAGATGGACAAGGCACTGTGGCATTGACCTCCGCCGGCAATAAGCTTGAAGTCATGGGTGACGTGGTCGTCGATGATCTGTAGACGGAAGGAAGGACCCTGGCCAAGAACATTGTCGACTATGTGTTGGCATGTTTCAAGAGCCGAGACCCCAAGATGTCTTTAGCTCCGGTGTTCGAAGGACCTGTTGTCGAGGAGGAAGAAGCCGCCAGGGCCAGCATTCAAGAAGCTGCCCAAATAGTTGCCTCATTCTTGAGTAGAAACTCCAGTAGTTAGGACTTTTTCTTTTTTGCCTTCATCTTGTAATCCTCTGATTTTGAATGAATTATATTCAAAATCCTTCTGAATTCCATTTTTTGTGTCTTCAATGCATTGCCTTTTATATTGTTGGCCCCTGGTAGATGTGTTTAATGAATTGAAGGCATCTACCATGAGAATTTAGACAATGTCTTGAAAACTCAATAGCTCTGAATTCGTAGCCAGTATTATAGCTCTGAGTTCCGAGTATTGCCTCTGATATGTCAAGGGACTCTTTGTTACGTCGACGGCGGGCCCCTTGGGAGTTGTCAGAGCTTAATGTCTTCATCGACGCCGACTATCAACACTTGAAACATCAACAACGGGCCCCGGGGGGTTGTTAGAGTTTGGTAGCTTTGACGGTGCCCACTGTCAACGCTTGAAACGTCGACGGCGGGCCCCCTAGGGGTTCTTGTAGCTTGGTAGCTTCAACAGCGCCAACTGTAAATGCTTGAAACATCGACAACGGGCCCCCTGGGGGTTGTCGGAGCTTGGTGGCTTTGACGGCGCCCACTGTCAATGCAAAGAACGTCGACGACAGGCCCCCTCAGGGTTGTCGGAGCTTGGTAGCTTCTACGGCACCCACTGTCAATGCAAAGAACATCGACGACGAGCCCCCTGTGATGAGTAGGGTTAGGCCCGATCTTCCGAAAGGTATGTCGATTGGGGTGGAGAACTCGACGTTGATGATCCGCGGCACTCGAGCGGTTCGAGTACCCCTGCAATCACTACACCACGGCTCCGTTGGTTATCAACCGTGCTGCACATGCTTGACCTTGCCAAGAAGGCTAATCCCTGCAAGTGCAATTGAGAACACGAGCAAGAACGTAGAAGACACGATCGGAAATCGCAAAATTGGGGTCTCACAAACCGTAGAACGGCGATTTTATTGATCTAAGCAAAACCCACCGAATATGACCGGAGGCTGCAGTATTTATAGGCTAGGGTTCGACCAAAACACGATTAGACGCGTCCCTAATGGACTCTTACGGGATACAAGGCCCAAAGGCCCGATTCGGTGGCGCAGCACTGGACAGAAATATGGACTCGACTTGTTTCGACGATTCCCAATGACTCCGGAGGAATTTTTAGGTGGGACCAGAACCATTGGAAATTTTATCTTCTCCTCTTTCCGTGCATATGTAGAACGTTGAAAACGGAGTCCGTATGCCTCCTGGGCGTCTGTTTTAAGGTGGACTGCTCCTGGACTCCGAGTTGAACTCGAGTCCGAGTTGTAAACTATTTCCATCTACTTGTGGACGTCCCAGGTGGTTGTCCACGCTCCCAGGGCCTCCTTCCTTCACTTGTTGATCTTCTCCATTATTCCTAGTAACAATTAAATCATCACATAGCAATCTATTCTCAAACTCACATGCAAAAGAAGTTAAGAACAAATTCACCTGCTGATTTAATAACCGTGCCCGTGCTCTTGTGATTGGTCCTTGCAGTTCAATGCGCGTCTCCGCTGTTGTGATGTCCTCATCATTCTCCCCCTCTTGAATTGGAGTCATCCTCGACTCAAGTTCATCTTCTTCTCCCAAGTACGATCGCAAATCTGAAATGTTAAATGTAGGACTAACCCCAAAATCGGGAGGCAATTCAAGCTTATATGCATTATCATTAATCTTTTCAATGATCTTAAAAGGACCAGCAGCTCGTGGCATAAGTTTAGATTTTCTCAAGTCGGGAAATCGCTCTTTTCTCAAATGTAACCACACTAAATCGCCTGGTTCAAGTTTTACTTCTTTTCTACCTTTACTATCTGCAATCCTATACTTCTCATTCATCATTTCAATATTTTTCTTTGTAGTTTTATGCATCTTAAGAATGAATTCAGATCGTTGTGTAGCATCCAAATTTATAGTTTCAGAAGGAGGCAAAGGTAGTAAATCAATAGGAGCACGGGGATTGAAACCATACACTACCTGGAATGGACTTACCTTTGTCGTGGAGTGAACGGATCTGTTGTAAGCAAGTTCTATATGTGGTAAACACTCCTCCCACAACTTCAAATTTGTTTTCAAGACAGCCCGTAACATAGTGGATAAAGTACGATTAACTACCTCGGTCTGTCCATCCGTTTGTGGATGACATGTAGTTGAAAACAGCAACTTGGTTCCCAATTTATACCACAAAGTTCTCCAAAAATGACTTAAAAATTTTGCATCACGATCAGAAACAATGGTATTTGGCACACCATGTAAACGAACAATTTCCGTCATAAATAAATCAGCAATGTGTGTGGCATTATCATTCTTATGACAAGGTATAAAGTGTGCCATTTTGGAAAAATGATCAAGAACTACAAAAATACTATCCCTCCCCCTCTTAGTCCTAGGCAATCCCAAAACAAAGTCCATAGAAATATCCTCCCAAGGTACACTAGGAACAGGAAGAGGCATATAAAGACCATGTGGGTTAAGGCGAGACTTAGCTTTATTGCAAGTAGTGCATCGTGACACGTAGCGCTCGACATCACGCCTCATCTTTGGCCAAAAGAAGTGTGTGGACAGCACGTCTTCAGTTTTCTTCACTCCAAAATGTCCCATCAAACCTCCTCCATGTGCTTCCTGCAAAAGCAATAGACGAACGGAGCTAGCTGGAACGCATAGCTTGTTAGCACGATAGAGGAGACCCTCTCGCAACACATATTTATTCCAAGTTCTTCCTTCTCTACAATTTTCAAAAGCAACTTTGAAGTCCAAATCAGTAGGATATAATGCTTTAATTGTTTCCAAACCAAAGATTTTATGATCAAGTTGGGACAGCATGGTATAACGCCTAGATAATGCATCGGCAATGATATTTTCCTTCCCTTTCTTATGCTTAATGATGTATGGAAACGACTCTATGAACTCAATCCATTTAGCATGTCGTTTATTCAGATTGGTTTGACACTTAAGATACTTCAATGATTCATGATCGGAGTGTATGACAAACTCCTTAGACCAAAGATAATGTTGCCAAGTTTGTAATACACGGACTAAGGCATACAATTCCTTATCATAAGTGGAATAATTCAGAGAAGGACCATGAAGTTTTTCACTAAAGAAAGCAACGGGTTTACCTCCTTGTATGAGAACGCCTCCAATACCAATGCCGCTTGCATCGCATTCTAGCTCAAAGGTCTTGTCAAAATCAGGAAGTTGTAGTAATGGTGCTTGTGTAAGCTTCGATTTGAAAGCATCAAAAGCTTGTTGCTGCTGTTCGCCCCATCGAAATGGAACTCCCTTATTCGTTAGCTCATGTAGAGGTGCTGCAATGGTGCTGAAATCCCGCACAAAGCACCGATAAAATCCTGCAAGACCAAGAAAACTACGAACCTGTGTGACGGTAGTTGGGGCTGGCCAGCTGGTGATTGCTTCAATTTTTGCCTCATCCATCTCAATTCCCTGCGAGGAAACGACATAGCCAAGAAACGAGACTCGATTGGTGCAAAAAACGCACTTTTTGAGGTTACCAAACAAACGTGCATCTCTCAAAACAGTAAAAACAGCACGTAAATGATCAAGATGTTCATCATATGACTTGCTGTAAATGAGGATATCATCGAAGTAAACCACCACAAATTGTCCAATGAAAGCACGTAAAATCTCGTTCATTAATCGCATAAAGGTGTTGGGTGCATTAGTTAAACCAAAAGGCATGACTAACCACTCATAAAGTCCAAACTTGGTTTTAAATGCAGTTTTCCATTCATCTCCTAGTGCCATTCTAATTTGGTGGTAACCACTACGCAAGTCAATTTTTGTGAAGATGATAGCACCACTCAATTCATCAAGCATGTCATCTAATCGAGGAATAGGATAACGATATTGAATGGTGATGTTATTAATCGCTCGACAATCAACACACATGCGCCAACTACCATCTTTCTTAGGAACCAAAAGAACAGGAACGGAACAAGGGCTAAGGCTTTCACGAATGTACCCGCGGTCCAAAAGATCTTGGACTTGTCGCTGAATTTCCTTAGTTTCTTGTGGATTCGCCCTGTATGCTGCACGATTTGGCAAACTTGCTCCTGGAATCAAATCGATCTTGTGTTCAATGCCTCTCATCGGTGGTAAACCAGGGGGTATCTCGGAGGGAAATACATCCTCAAACTCCTGCAAAAGGTTAGCAACAGCAGGGGGCAATGCAATAGACAATTCATGAAGTGAAAACATGGCTTCTTTGCAAACTAAAGCATAGCACATCCCCTTAGCATCGAATAAATCAGCAAGTTCAGATTTAGTTGCGAGCAATGATGGTGATTTTAACTTAATAACTTGCTGTTTTTCAGATTCTAATTTAGTTGCTTTGCCCTCACGAATTTTACTCTTCTCAAAATGCACAATTTCAGCAGGAGTCATGGGGAGCAAAGTGATTTTCTTTCCCTTATGCATGAGAGTATATTTATTGGTTCTACCATGATGAATAGCATCTGTATCAAATTCCCAAGGACGACCCAATAAAAGAGAACAAGCATCCATAGGAACAACATCAAAATCAGCAAAATCATGGTATGAACCAATTGAAAAATGGATTCTCGCTGTTTGTGTTACCCGAACCTTACCGATGTTGTTGAACCATTGAATGTGGTACGGATGAGGGTGTGCTCTTGTTGTCAAACCGAGTTTCTTGACGACGTCCGTGTTTACCAAGTTATTGCAGCTACCTCCATCAATTATAGTGTGTACACGGCAGTCCTTGACGACGAGAAACATGTGGAAGAGGTTGTGTCGTTGTAGCTTGTCGTCGGTCTCCACTTTGGAGCTCAAGGCACGCTGCACAATGATGCTCCTATAGTTCTCCGTCGCCGCTGTACCAAGTACCTCTTCTTCGGTGTGTTCGTCATTTGGATCTGTAAAGTCAGTAGCAAGAGAATATTCATCTTCAACATCCGAAGTACTATCATACCCGCCATCGTCGCGTGCTATGTATGCTCGTTTGCTCGGGCAATCTCTCATCATATGACCAAGTCCCTGGCAGCGGTGACACTTAATGTCAGAAGTACGACCCGTAGAAGGAGTGGACGACGAAGGCTTGAATGATGTCGCCTTGCTGCCTTCCGGCACACGAGAAGGTGGAGCAGCAGGTATAGTTCATTGGCCGCCATTGGGTGGTGTAGTCGCTGCACGGGGGGCCGAAGATGGTGCTGTTTTGGATGGTGTAGTTGCTGCACGCGGCGTGAAGTTGCTCCTCGTGCGTTGTTGCTGTTGTTGTCGGCCCTGCAATTCTTTTTCTGCCAACATAGCAAGCTGAAACAATCTGTTAACAGTATCATATTCTTTGTAATCAACAATGTCCTGAATTTCACGCCTCAACCCCCCATAAAAACGAGCTATTTTATCATCCATGTCCTCTACTACCCCACAACGCAGCATACCCTTTTGTAACTCTTGATAATACTCCTCTACGGACATGTTACCTTGGTCTAAACGCTGCAATTTTTTGCGAAGGTCCCGCTGAAAAGATGGAGGAACAAATCGAACACGCATAGCTTCCTTTAATCTATCCCATGTTGGAGGATCAGTTCTAGTTTTAACAAGTTCATTCCACCATATGATAGCAAAGTCCTTAAACTCACTAGTGGCTTGACGAACTCTATGTTGTTCAGGAACAAGATGGGAATTAAATTTTTGCTCTATTGTCATCTCCCAATCAAGATAAGCCTCAGCATCATAAGCACCAGAAAAAGAGGGTATAGTAAATTTCACTTTAGCAAAAGGATCATCAGGAGGGCGGTTATAATTGTTATGATTATTACCTCCCATACCTCGACGATAAAGTGGCAGTCTTGGATGATTACTGTGATCTTCCAGTTCATTATAAGCATTGTCTTCTTGTCTTCCAGCGAGAGGCAACCGAGCCTCAAAAGTATTCATCCGAAGAGCAAGGTCATCCAGTTTGCGAGTCAAGTTCGCCAATGACTCCTCCGTTGATGCGTTGTATTTGGCGAACATATCACATAACTCAACATGTTGAACACATTCGTCATTATTTTCTTCTCCTGCCATTGTTAGTAGGAAACAAAAGACAACAAAAAAAAAATGTTATCCCTATCAACTACAGTGACAATGTGGAAGGTGGAAGAAAACAATCTCTCTCGCTCAAGCGTCTTACCACGCTCTTACAAGTGTTCTTACTGACACAGCAGGTGGTGTGGACGGTGAGATGAACCAATGAAGCGTGGGGTGATTGCAAAGGTACCTGTTATGCTCAAGAGAAAGGTGGAGCTTGGATGGCACAATATGGTGGCTAATAAGCAGAAAATCGTTAACAGCTAAACAAAGTTGAATAAGTATTCAATGTAGGAAACTGTTGCTGGTCAATTGAGTGCCCTAGAGCCTAGCACAACACAAGGAAGTATCAAGGCAAAAGAAAGACAGAATGATATAACCAAACAAACAGCACCAAGTGGTATAGGCCAATTGCTTTAATATGCGTGCTCTTCACTATTTTTTTTTTTCTTTTTTGTAATATTTTTTTGATATTTTTTCTTTACTCAGTAGCACAAATATAGGAAGCACACAAATTTGCAGCTCAATTGGATGTAATATGCCGCCTATAGAAAATCAAGAAGGGTCTTTAAAATTCGTGCTAAAACTTCGGAGGCTGGATAGCCTATCTTCCGAGGGGAATTTGGGCAATATAATTTCGCCGAACGCAGCTACGCCGCGGAAAATCAGATGCAAAATTTCGCGTAGATGAATTTGAAAAAAAAATTCGCCCGATTTCGAGTTCGTATGCGAAAGTTATGGCCGTTTTAAGGTAGGCTGTCCGAGTTACGTTTTTTTGGATGTTGATTCCAACTCGGTTTGAGAACAGAACTCGCAAACGGATACGAAAACGATCAGGAATTTGCACAGCAACTAATGGGGTGGTGTGTGGTGATTCAAGGATGAATGGCACAAAGATTTGTCACCTAATCTAGGGCTGGCGATGCGGGAGTTCACGCAAGGCGGCTAGCTAGGGCAAACCGATGAACGTGGCGGATCGGTTTGTTATTTAGGGATTGTGGAATAGGTGTCGAATAGCAAGAAAACAAGGACGAAACACGATAACTAGGACCAAAAAACACAAAGCTAAACCAGCACAAGACTCAACCACACGAATGCAAACTCAACAATGCAAACTGAAAAACGAAACTGCAGGCACTATAGTCTGGGAAGCGGTAAAAACGATCTATTTTTTTTGTGGCTTTTTTGTGGACTCTAGGTACGAAACAAAATCGATCTAATGGAAGGAAGGAAAACAAAGATACCTCACGGGCAACCTGGAAATCTGATACCAATTGATGAGTAGGGTTAGGCCCGATCTTCCGAAAGGTATGTCGATTGGGGTGGAGAACTCGACGTTGATGATCCGCGGCACTTGAGCGGTTCGAGTACCCCTGCAATCAATACACCACGGCTCCGTTGGTTATCAACCGTGCTGCACACGCTTGACCTCGCCAAGAAGGCTAATCCCTGCAAGTGCAATTGAGAACACGAGCAAGAACGTAGAAGACACGATCGGAAATCGCGAAATTGGGGTCTCACAAACCGTAGAATGGCGATTTTATTGATCTAAGCAAAACCCACCGTATATGACCAGCGGCTGCAGTATTTATAGGCTAGGGTTCGACCAAAACACGATTAGACGCGTCCCTAACGGACTCTTACGGGATACAAGGCCCAAAGGCCCGATTCGGTGGCGCAGCACCGGACAGAAATATGGACTCGACTTGTTTCGACGATTCCCAACGACTCCGGCGGAATTTTGAGGTGGGACCAGAACCATTGGAAAGTTTATCTTCTCCTCTTTCCGTGCATATGTATAACGTCGAAAACGGAGTCCGTATGCCTCCTGGGCGTCTGTTTTAAGGTGGACTGCTCCTGGACTCCGAGTTCAACTCGAGTCCGAGTTGTAAACTATTTCCATCTACTTGTGGACGTCCCAGGTGGTTGTCCACGCTCCCAGGGCCTCCTTCCTTCACTTGTTGATCTGCTCCATTATTCCTAATAACAATTAAATCATCACATAGCAATCTATTCTCAAACTCACATGCAAAAGAAGTTAAGAACGAATTCACCTGCTGATTTAATAATCGTGCCCGTGCTCTTGTGATTGGTCCTTGCAGTTCAATGCGCGTCTCCGCTGTTGTGATGTCCTCATCACCCTGGGGGTTGTCGGAGCTTGGTAGCTTCGACCGCACCCACTATCAATGCTTGAAACACCGATGGAGGGCCTCCTGGGGATTGTCAGAGCTTGGTAGCTTTGACGGTGCCCACTATCAATGCTTGAAACATCGACGGCGGGCCCCCTCAGGTTGTCGGAGCTTGTGCTCTGGCAGCATCCACCATCACCGAGCATATTGCCATCAAATATTCATTTTTCCTGTGCATAAAAACAAGAAAAATAGTAAATTTCGTCCTCTTGTTTATAACTTATTTGTGTCTTATTATTCTTTTTTGAATTTTAGATCCTGGAGAATTTAACATGATGACATAAGTGTATTGATGAAATCTCTTTAGGTCTGACTGCCTTCTGTACCCGCCCTACTAGGACCTGCCAGAATATGGATAGAGTGGCATACTTAGGGTGCCTGACCAGTCTAAGTCGATAGCACACTCCAGACCTGTCATTGGCTTTTGTTTTCAAGCAAGTATACCATACAACAATGCTAAAACTCATAAGAAGATTACCAACACAACTTATATATCACATTAATACCCCAAACTAAATTTAAGAGGGATTGCACAATATTGTTATAGACAGGAAGGTAAAAATGTAATGAGCTTGTACAAATGAAATGCACAAAGAGTCTGTCCATATAAAATGTTTTCTCATTAAGGTCCGAATTACAGGGGAAGACAAGGGCATACTTAAAATACAATTACCAAGTTAAGCGTGTTATTCATCTTGATCTAACCCAGGAAGGGTAAAGACACTCATAAAGTACAGGACCAAGTTAAGTGCGCTAGGACCCTTTCCAACTCTGTCCATGGACAATTAGAGATACAATTTATACAAACAGACTCACCTTCATGTAGTTAAGCATAAAACTTACATAGGTGCTCGATATTCCATGGATTGGGAAGCAAAGTCCCATTCTCTGTTATCAAGCAAACGCATCCGAGGCAGGAAATTTTGACAACCCGGAAGGGACCTTCCCAGCTTGGGGATAGTTTGTTTATCCCTTCACGAGTCAGTGTTCTCCGCAGCACCCGATCACCTTATTCTAGTTGTCGGTTGCGCATGAACCTTTGATGATAGTGCTGGAGCGCCTGGCAGTATCATGCGTTCCGAACAACCGCTTGGCACCTTACCTCGTCTACGAGGTCTAGTTCTTCACGCTGGAGCTTGTCCTGCGTGGCTTCGTCGATGGTCCGAACACGAAGAGAACCCATGGTGATCTCCGGAGGAAGGACTGCTTCAGCTCCGTACACCAAGAAGAAAGGTGTCTCTCTGGTTGCCTGGCTAGGTGTTGTCATGCTTGCCCACAATGCAGACGGAAGCTCCTCAATCCAGTTGGCACCATGTTTTTTCAGGTGCTCATATGTGCGCGTCTTGAGTCCCTTGAGTATTTCTGTATTAGATCTCTCGGCTTGGACATTACTTTCCGGGTGAGCTACTGATGCGTAGCTGACTTGTATGCCGAGATCTTCGCAGTACTCTTGAAATGCTGCACTTAAGAATTGGGTTCCGTTGTCGGTGATGACTCTGTTCGGAACTCCAAATCTGCAGACTATGGACTTCAAAAACTTGATAGTTGATTGCTTGTTGAATGTCACAACTGGGGTAGCTTCTGACCACTTGGTGAACTTGTCGATGGCGACATACAGGAACCTATATCCTTCGACGGCTTTTGGGAAAGGTCCCAAAGTGTCCATCCCCCACACAGCGACAGGCCACGTGGAAGGTATCATTTGAAGTGACTGAGTCGGTGTGTGAATATTCTTCTCGTGGAATTGGCACGCTTCACACTTCTTTACCAACTCAACTGCATCCTGGAGTGCTATAGGACAGTAAAAGAGATGTTGGAAGGCTTTATCGACCAACGTGCAAGAAGTCGCATGGTTCTCGCAATTGCCTCCATGGATTTCCGCGAGAAGTTTGCGGCCTTCTTCCTGAGAAATGCACCGCATTATAACGCCATTGGCACCACGTCGGTATGGATCCCTTCTACCAACATGTATCTTTTAGCCAATCTGGCAATTCGATCAGCGGAAGCACCGTCTTCAGGAAGGATATTGTCCTTCAAGTAGCTCCAGATCTCCAAGATCCAAGCATTGGAGCTAACTTGAGCTTCTGGATCTTGCGTGCTGGGTTGCTCGGAGCTTCCTACAGTGCCTACAATCCTTGGTCGGTGCCATGGTAACAGGGCCATTAGGACCGCCAGCTTCGAGGTGTTGGTCTCGCCCCCATCACTCAGTTCGGCGGGCTTAATAGCAGGTCCTGACAATCTTCTGACAAAAACTCCATCTAGAGCTTGAGCTCCTGTTGAAGTCTTCGTTGAGAGATCGTTAGCTTTAGCGTTGTTGAGATGCTTGACATGACAGAGATCTAGGACGTGGAAGTACTTCTGCAGCTTTTGGACTTCAAGTAAATAAGCAGCGAGTTGGGGATTGTTGCAACTGCATTCACCTTTGACTTGCTTGATTATGAGTTGTGATCCACCCTTCACCAGTAGCCACCTGACGTCGTACGACAGCGCCACCTTGAGTCCGTAGATGAGAGCTTCGTACTCCGCCATATTGTTGCTTGCCTTGAAGTCAAGTTGTACCATGTACTTGACCTTCTCCCCAGTCGGAGCGAGGAGGAGGATTCCAGCTTCGGCCCCCTGCTTCTGCATGGAGCCATCAAAGTAGAGTGTACAGTGAGGCTCAATGAAGACCGGGATCTTGAGCTCTGGCTTCTGCTCACTGAGGCCCCTGGAGTTGATGAAGAAGGAGTCCATTCCACCACGAAGTCAGCCAGCGCCTGACTCTTGATAGCATGTCGAGGCAGGAATTCGAGATCGAATTCTGCTATTTGGATTATGTAATATAGCACGCAGTGGAAAAGATGTTACCACTGATATCTTGTGGGCCTAGAAGTAGTGATGTAGCTTTCTTGAGGCATAAGGATTGCATATAGCAGCTTATGCACCTCAATGTAGCGAGTCATGGCGTCGTGTAGCAATTCATTGATGAAGTACATTGGCCTCTGGACGGTCCGAACCCTCTCGCAGGGGCCCGGAGCTTCTTCTCCATCAACCTAGACCCTCCCGGAGGGGCCCAGATCTTCTTCTTGAGCAACCCGAACCCTCCCGGAGGGGTCTGAATTTTGTTCTTCATTAGCCCGGGCCTCCTCGAAGGGGTCCAGACCTTCTTCTTCTACTGCAGGAACTCCCTCAATTGAGAGAGGTTGATCCTCAGGCCTCTTGCCTTTAGGATCCATGCCTGGGGGCTCGGATCCAGACTCGCCTTCAGTTAGCTCCGGACCCTCCTGGAGGGGTCTAGGCTTCTGAGCTGAAGATGGCTCCAGTCTCTCTGCAACCAGGACCATGCTGATAACCTTCGTAGTTGCCGAAATGTAAAGCAGAAGAGGCTCATCGGGCTCCAGAGCTTCTAGAACTGGTAGTGTGGTGAGGAGCTGCTTGAGCTCTTAGACCGCCTTATCTGCTTCTTCGAACCAATGAAATGGCCCAGACTTCCTCAATAGTTTGAAGAAGGGAAGCGCACGCTTTGCCAGTCTTAAAATGAATTAGCTGAGTGCAGCTAGACATCCAGTTAGCTTCTGGACGTCCTTGACGCAGGCTGGGGGGGCACATCTCTTAATTGGCCTTGATTTTCGCCGGATTTGCCTCGATTTCTCGGTGAGTTACCAAGAAACCAAGGAGCTTTCTGGAGTTAACCCCAAATACGCACTTATCGGGGTTGAGCTTCATACGCGACAAACACAGCTTGTTGAGGACGGCTTGCAGATTGTCAAGGAGTGACTCCTTATTCTTCACCTTGACGACAATGTCATTGGCATAGACCTCCACCAAGTCCTTGATGAGCTCTCCAAATGTTTTGTGCATGGCTCGCACAAAAGTTGAAGCCGTGTTTTTGAGACCAAAAGGCATAGCAGTGTAATAATATAACCCATCTACTATAATGAAGGCAGTATGCTCTTCATCTTCCCTAGACATTTGAATCTGATGACATCCAGAATATGCTTCTAAGAAACACAATAACTCACACTCGGAGGTAGAATCCATTATCTGATCTATTCTAGGAAGTGTAAATGGGTCTTTTGGGCATGCCTTATTCAAGGTGGTGTAGTCGATGCACATTCAAAGCTTCCCACCAGCCTTTGGTACAATGACTAGGTTTGCCAGCCACCGAGGATGGTGAACCTCCCGGATGAAACCAGCATCGAGCAGCTTCCTAATTTCTTGTCTGATGGACTTCTGCTACACGACAGATTGCTTCTGGGGCTTCTGATGTACTGGCCGTGCATCAGGGTATATCTTTAGGCTGTGCTCAATCACCTCCCTAGGGATTCCATGCATCTGTGACGGTTGCCATGCAAACACATCAATATTCCCCTAGAGGAAAGTAACGAGCGCGAGTTCCTATTTGTCGTCCATACCTCCCAATATACGAGTGGTCTGGGCAGCATCGAAACCAATTTGGACGAATTTGACGGGGATTTTGATGTCGCCTCTTGGTTGCACACGAGGTGCATAGGTTGAGCCATGCTGACGTGAGCTCGAAGGTTGTTGAACTGGTCGCTACTTGCAAGATTCTTCTTCTTGCGCTGTTGCAAGTGCATGAAGTTCGTCCTACGTTGTGACTCCAGTAGTGCGATCCCCACGGATCCAGAGGAATCCTGAAGGAATCGACATCTTCAACACCAGATCACCGTAATGAGCTACATCTATGAACCTATACAGGGTTGGCCTGCCTAGGATGGCATTGAAAGGAATGCAGATGTGTGCCACATCAAAGACCAGCTTCTCGAACCTATAGTTGTCCCTAGTCCTGAAGGTACCAAGAGTGTAAGTTATCTGAGAGGAGTGATGGCTCTCGAACCTACTTCGGAGAATGGACGTGAGGGTCTAAGGTCCGATAGGCTTAGTTGGAGCTTCGTGAAAGCTGCGAAGCTGAGGAGGTTAAGCGTCGTGCCTCCGTCCACTAGGACATGATAGAGTTCAATGTTGTTGATGGTAGGAGAGACCATCAAGGGCAACTGACCTGCTCCGGTCATGTTCTTCGGGAACTCCGAAGCATCAAAGGTGATGGCAGTATCCATCCACTTCCGATGGGGTTCTGCCTTGGTGGTGAGAGCTACGACAGCCATCTCCCGATGCATAGTCTTGAGGATACGCCGGGAGGTAATGTCTCAGGACCCTCCATATATCATATTGAGAGTCTTCTGACGCTTGTTGTCGGAGATGTCGGAGTCATCGTCCACAGTGTTGTAGACATCCTTCAGGGACTTCTTGGCATTCTGGAAGCCAAGCTCCTGTTCCGAAGGATCTTCTCCGACTTTCTGTTTCCCCTCCCATTGGCGGTATGGGGCTTCTTCATGGCGCTTGTTGTTGCGTTCAACAAGCCACTGGACCTCGCGACAGCCTTCAAGATTATGAGTGTTCGATTTATGAATCGGACACCAAATCTTCTCTCCATCACTGTCCTCAGTCGATGGTCCGGGTCATTTTTCGGGGTGTGGCCCCCGGCCACCAGGAACTGCAGCAGCAGCAGTAGGTGTGCCAGCCAATGACTTTTTCTTGCCGTTGGACTTATTCTTTTTTTCCACTGCCAGAGGCAGTAGCTTCAGCCTTGGAGGAAGATTTTCTAGCCTCCGCAGCTGGTTTGGAGTGCATCCCCCGGCCCTTCGCAACCCTAACACATTTGTCAGCTAAGCTGAAGAGTTCCGTGACGCTGCTGACATCTTTGGTTGCCAGCTTCTCCAATATCTTCTTGTCTCTAACTCCCTGTCAGAATGCAACAATGACAGAGGCGTTGGAGATAGAAGGAATAGTATTACATACCTGAGAAAACCGCTGAATGAATTATCGTAGCAATTCTCCTGATTTCTGTTGTACACCCATAATGTTTGGAAAACAAATGGTGATTGGAGAGAACTACGAGACAAATTTTGTCTTGCTTTCTTTCCAATATCTCGAATTGTTTCCTTATGAATGGAAGTACTAGGCTTTCAACAGATGGAGAAGGAATCGATAGGTGCAGCTTGGGATAGGTTTTCGCTTTTGCGAAATTCCGGCCCAAATTTATTAATCTCATATTTTTTGTTATTGGCAACATTTCTTCATGAGACATAACAAAGAGTATGCCCTATACCTCGACATTACGACTGGAGGGACTTTCCTCCATAAGACATTGGAAGAAAGGAAGGAACTTCTAGATCGAATTCTAGAAAATGTGTCCCTCATTACGGGTCTTCATGAACCTCCTCTAGAGGAAGCCATGTCGAGCATCGAGGACACTTCTATAGCCAAGGAGTGCCCATCACCTGCCTTGCCTATAGAATCCTCTCCCGAACCTAAACCACTGAAGGATGAAGAAATTCAACCTTCGGAATTCCCATTCTACTTCGAGGAGGAGCTTTTTGAATATTATGGAAATACCTTGAAGTACCATTACCAAAGGAAGCCATCGTTGCCGCCAACTTCACCCGACCTGCCTAATGGAGTATACCTATTTTGAGTTCGAAATGGACGGCAGAAGTTGAACTCACCCGATATCCTTCGAATGACCTCATCTTAGCCACCATTCTATGTCATATTAGAGGAGCAACAATGCGAGTCCTTTATAATCCCTACGTTGGAGCAAATATCATTTTTGTCACTTGTGCTCTCACCATTTTGGGCGATGTGCGAGTGGCACCAACACAAAAATCCTTTCGAGATACATTTGGAAATATTCTTAAAGGATATGGGATTTTACAATAGGTGTCAGTAAGACACAAAAATGTTGAGGTCTCCTTAATTTTCATGTATTCGAAGTCTGAGACTTCAAAATTATGATTGGGGTACCCATTGAGAAATTCCTTATGGAAATCCCCTCTGAAGGAAACCTCAACATAAATCTTAGAGGGAACAAAATTTCCATTCCCATTCTGCATTCCAAGAACACATATGTTGAACCACCCCTCCAAGATGGGCCAATTGACGAAGTTAGGACTCTTAAATACTTGGAACCTCCTAATGGAGAAGGAGAAGAAGATTTAATCCAAGAAGAGGATGAACTTCATGAAACATTTGAACTTCCTAAAGAAGAGCTCACACCCAAACCTCCTATTGAGCTCAAAATTTTGCCTCAGAGCGTACGCTATGCTTTTCTGAATGAAGATTTAGAAGCCCCTATCATCATAAGTGACAAACATTCAGATGAGGAAACACTCAAACTCATAGCCATGTTAGAAATGCATAGGACTTTCTTTGGCTACTCGCTTCAAGACCTCAAGGGTATCAGTCCTGCTCTTTGCACCCATCGCATTCCCATTGACCCCGAGAGTACCCCTCACAGGAGCCTCAACGGCGGTTAAATAATGCGATGTGTGAGGTTGTCAAGAAGGAGGTCTTGAAACTCCTTCAGTCCAAGATTATTTATCTCGTGCCTCATAGTGAGTGGGTCAGTCCAGTCCCAGTAGTGCCAAAGAAGGGAGGAATAACGATCGTTCAAAACAAGAAGAATTAATACCTCAACGAACCATCACGGGATGGAGGATGTGCATAGACTATCGGAAACTCAACAAGGCAACTAGGAAGGATCATTTTCCACTTCCCTTCATCGATGAGATGTTGGAACCGTTGGCAAAACACTCCTTCTGTTTCCTTGATGGATATTCGAACTATAATCAAATTCCCATCCATCCCGATGATCAAAGTAAGACCACATTCACATGTCCTTATGGGACATAAGCATACAGGTGAATATCTTTTGGACTATGAAATGCTCCTGCATCCTTTCAAAGGTGCATGATGTCTATATTTTTCCGAAATGATTGAGGAAATCATGGAGGTTTTCATGGACGATTTCTCTATCTATGGAAAAACTTTTGATCATTGCCTAGAAAATTTAGACAAGGCCTTATAAAGATGCGAGAAGAAGGATCTGGTACTTAATTGGGAGAAGTGCCATTTCATGGTCCGTGAAGGCATCGTTCTTGGACACTTAGTGTCCGAGAGAGGGTTAGAGGTGGACAAAGCAAAGATCGAGGTCACTGAAAAACATATGCAGCCCATGAAACCGCATAGGGCCCCCATTTTCCAGGGGTCCTTTTTTTGTACCTTCGGTATATAGCGTCAAAAACCAATGGATTCAGCATGCACCCATCGAGCCTGCTACCAGTGAGCAGATGTTGTGCCTGAGCGGCTGCTAGCTGGCCAGCTAGTTCTGGACCACTAGGCACTAGCCCACTACCGCGGCACAGCCCTGCGCAACCTGAAACCGAACCGATGCCAGCCTTCGACTTCCATCCGGCGTCCGACGATTTCGAACGCGATCACACCGCATCGGTCAATCGGTACTTGACTACTCGCTTTGACGCTTTCCGTCGCCCTATCACCGTGTGCCCATGCTGCCAAGCGTCGATTCGCTAAGGGCCAAGGCGAGAACAGATCGCCAATGACACCAAGTCTGTCGCAGTTCGTCACGGTGCCGCTTTCCTCGGTCCATCTTCGACAACCGGTAAATTTTCTCCTCTCCGTATTCTCTCTTATAGAAGGTTTGGTTATTATTTTTTATAATTGTTTTCTTCATTATTTTATGAACAACAAGAGAAGTAATTTTTTTTACTATACAGTCATGTCTTCTAGGAAATATGAATTGGGGTTGAGGATGTTCTTATTGATAGTGGATACTGAGGTTGAGGATGTTCTTATTGATAGTACAAATGATGATGCTTTTCAACCTGATATATTTGATCCAAGATATTGGGCTTCTCTTGATTCTAAACAGGTTGATATTTTGGCCAGAAAATGCCTGAAAAGAGACTTGTCAAATCAAAAAGGTCCTAAGAAAAAATATTCTAGAAGGTTTTATGCATTGTTCTATAACAGATTCCTATTAAATGAGGAACATTGCGACAGAGATTGGCTTGTTTATTTGAAGGAACTTGATAGAGTCTTTTGCTTTGGTTTTAAATTATTTACACAAGGACAATGAAAAGGTCAATTGGCAAATGAAGGTATAATGATTGGACACATCTTGAAAATCGACTTAAAGAGCATGAGACAAGTCCAGATCATATTTTGAATATGACCACTTGGTATGAGTCACGTACTAGATTGCAAAAAGATCAAACTTTCAATACTAAAAGAAAAAGATCATTGAAGAAGATTGAATATGAACATATTATTGAAGATATCATTCAAGAAATACTAAAAGAATGGGTCTATTTGGATAAATATTATGCATCATGAGGTAAATTTTTATAATAGATATGTTCTTGATATAACCTATTGTTATTTAAAATGTTATTATATATACTATATATAAATTTATTATATTTTTTGTGAACAATTTTAATAGTCGTACAGGGTCGTGGATTTTGCCAGTTCGGCCCTGCACTATGGAAAAAGAGCTCCTCGCAGTAGTCTTTGCTATCGATAAGTTTAGGTCATATTTGGTTGGAGCGAAGGTAATTGTATACAAATACCATGCTGCCTTAAAAATTTTTCTCACCAAAAGGACATTAAACCGAGGCTAATCCGATGCATTCTCCTACACCAAGAATTTGATTTGGAGATTAAGGATAAAAAGGGATGGAGAATTTTGTTCGCGGATCATCTCTCACTTATGGAAGTCACGCAACACACAGATGTACTCATTAATGACTTTTTATGTGATGATATGTTGCTCAAGGTGACCGACTCTCACTCCTGGTATGCGAATATGGTGAACTTCATGGTCACGGGGTACGTACCACCAGGGGAAAACAAAAAGAAGCTCATTTATAATAGCCGTAGACACCTATGGGATGACTCATATCTCTAACAAGTACGTGTCGGTGGCCTTCTTAGAAGGTGTGTCCCCACAATCAAAGGCACCAAAATCATTGAAAAATGCCATGTTGGCCCCTATGGAGGCCATTATTGTGTTTACCGTACTCAGGCAAAGATCTGGCAAGGTGGATTCTATTGGCCTTCAATGTATGAAGATATCAAGGAATTCATTCGCCAATTTTGGAAATGCCAAAAGTGTGGAGGAATCACTGCTCGTAATGACATGCCCCTCACATATAATCTCCAAGTCGAATTATTTGATGTGTGGGGTATTAAAATCATGCGACCTTTTCCAAAGTCCCATGATTGCGAGTATATTCTGGTGGTCGTCCATTATGTGTCAAAATGGGTAGAAGCTTCTGGAATGGTCATAAGTGATGGAGGATCTCATTTTATTGTTAAGACCTTCCGGAGTTTTATGAGAGAGCTTGGAGTTCAGCATAATATTGCTACTCCCTACTACCCACAAACAAGCAGTTAGGCAGAAACATCTAACAAGCAAATCAAGAATATTTTGCAAAAGACTGTCTAGGAAATGGGAACAGGATGGAAGCAGAACCTATCTGATGCATTGTGGGCATATAGAACTGCCTACAAGACATCCAATGCCATGTCTCCGTTCCAACTTGTCTATGGGAAGACCTGCCATCTTCCTGTAGAGTTAAAACATAGAGATCATTGGACCATAGAACAGTGGAACATGGATCTTGATAAGGGTGGAAAGTTCCATTTGAGGCAAATCTCTGAACTTGAGGAATGGAGGGAGAAGGCGTACCATAGTGCCAAAATTTATAAGGAAAGAACCAAGAGATGGCACGATAAATGGATTACGCCAAAGGAGTTTAAGCCTAGAGATAAAGTCCTTCTCTTTAACTCTAGGGTAAAACTCTGTGGACATGGGAGATTACAAAGTAAATGGGAAGGACCATTTACCGTAATAGAAACTTCATCTTATGGAGCCATCACACTCCAAGATGATAAAAGCCATCTATTTAAGATAAATGGGCACCATCTCAAAATATTCTTAGATTCCCAAGAGGATTTGGAAAAGGAAGTCAACATTGTAAATTTAATTGATTTTCACGCCATTCTTCCAAATTCCATGTAATTCCTCGAAGTCCCACAAGTGGGCCCATTATAAGACTAATCTATATGGCCCATGGGGACAACCCAATAAAAATAAGCCCAAATGGGGCCCACCCAAGGTCGGTCAATCCCCTAGCTCGGCCGACTACTGGTTGGCGCTGCCAGGGTTCAGTTTTTGTAGGTTGTCTCCTCTGTGTTATCCCAACAGAACCCTCGGTGTGATAGGTTCAATCTCTGCCTTGGCGATATTAAAAAGCCACGAACAGAGAGGAAACTTGCACCGTTCCAGAAAATAAACATCCTCTCCCATATTCCTCCACAACCCATATACCATGGACGGCAAAGGCATCGTACCCATGCATCTTGCAACTCCACATTCAACCTTAGTGGGGAATCTACGCCGGCCAACAACGACTCCACCATAGCGATTGAGGCCATCATGGCTTTGGACGTGGCACCTCTCGCTGTGATCCTGCCCCTTGGGACGCCCCATGGACGTAGCCCTGCTCGTCGCAGCATGGCATGGTCACTCTCTCCACGTAGAGCGCCCATGAAATCACAAACTCCTACACGACATCCAAAAACGGTGGCTCTCAAGCCCATTGCGACTCGTCTTTTCCATGGAAAAGACAAAGTCTGTCCCACGCTCCAGCCTAGCGAGAAGTACACGGATATGCTCAAGACGAAGAAAGGTGATGTAGTGATCCACCACTACGAGTTGCCAACTCATACCTCGCCAAAGCCCGTGAATGACCATTTCATAATCCAAGGCATGAGAATGCCAAAAGGTTATGGAAAAGGTCTCTACAAGCGTGTGTATGACTTAGCCTTGGAGGAATCGGCGGGCTCGTCTCCCTCCAGGGTCAGGTGTCACCTCTCACCACCTGTTATAAAAGGCCTCCAGGCCAATATCAAAGCAGTGATGAAAAATCTCAATCTCCCGGTGCCGATGGGGCGCAAATAGCTAAAGGGATAGAAAATATCCATTGGAAAACAAAAATTTAGTACGCACAGTGGTCGAAGCACACATCAAGAGGGTGGAATTAAAGGATGATATTGATGCCCTTAAGCAGGAGATAGTTGGTGTACGCCGTGGCATGAGTGCTAAAATCAAGCGCTTGTGCAAGACCATGGGGATGTCCAACAGCTACAAGGCACCATGAGTAGATGTCCCTTTAGGCCATTGGGTGCTTAACCTTAGTTTGCTCATTTTGTTTCATTCCAATATTTTGTAATTCAATAATGTAAGCACCCCCAATTTTATGTTCAATAAAGTGAACTTACCGGTTAATCTAACACTGATAAAGTTTCCCTTTTAGTTTATTTCGTGTAAATAAAATTACCAGGAACAAGTGTGGGGGAGGAGTCCCTCTGCGATCTCGCAACGCTTGGATCACGCGTTTTACACAAGGACACGTCGCAAACAAACACGCAATACGACACGAAAAAGTGGAGCACCGGGGGAGCCAACCAGAGGTCGGCCGACCCCCTGGCTCGCCAACCTGTTGGTGGCCCCTCTCGGGTCCATTTTGCTACACGTCGGTTAGAATCTCATATCCCCTGCTCTCGGTGATTCAATGCAATTTGAGTTCAAAATTTTGATGCATTCATGAAAATTCAAATTCAAATTAAAATCAACTCAATTAAAATATATAATTAAAGTTGCTTAAATATGAGACTAGTATACTTCGTATTTTGATTTCACTACCATGTTTCTGGACCCCTATCATTAAATTAGGACAACATGTCATCTAATGAACCCATGGACAAACCCATCCTCGCTTGAAATTGATTTTAAATCTTGCACAATTTTGAACTCTTAAGGTTTTGCCTTCCTCTCTCATTGAAAATTAAATACCCACCAAGGCCATATGATATAATTATTGAAGACCACATACATATGCCACTTTGCATTTTCATTGAACTTTGTCAAACTCTTGACCCTATGGAGTGGCTTGTATGAAATCTTTGATTATGAAATTTCGTGTGCACTCCACCATATTCCATCATTTTCATCCAGACACCATCAAAAGATACTCCATGAAAATTATTGCAAAATCCTCTCTAATTGAAAATATGCATAAAAGGAGTAGAAGGCATGGCTATAAGAACTCCCAAAAGAGAGAGAGAGAGTGGGAGAGAGAGAGAGAGAGAGAGCCAATAAGTAGTCATGCTTCATCCTTTCACAAAAAGAGAGTGATCAAATATGAGTTATCACAACCATTCATCATCCATCATCCACCACCCACAATTTGTGCAGAAGAATTTCCTTAGTCATTGATTTTCATTGCATGGTCTTCTCATATGGATCTCGTTTTTGACTTAGTAATATATGAATTGCAAGTGTGCTACTCTTTATCCCTACCAAGCTCCACAAAAAGCCGTACTTAGTTGTAGTGAAAAAAGTGACAATATTATGCCAAGGTGAGGGTTCAACAACTTGAGTGACTTGAGAGAATCCAATAGAGTAGGAAAAAGCATTATCCTTTTGATGTTTGAAATATAGCAAATTTCAAAGCTATTTTAGCAGGAGGAAGTCCGTGTGAGATACACTCAACCGTTCCACCTCTCAAACACCCAAGATGATGTTGTAGCCACCACAAAAAAGGTTCATGAGCAAACACAATAGGAAACACAATCATTTGCGATGTCTAGTTTTATTTGCGACGGCCAGCCGTCACAAATAACTTAAATTGCGACGGCATGTATGTGGCCGTCACAAAGAACAAGGCCGTCGCAAATAGGGACTAATTTGCGACGGCTTCGTCGATGGCCGTCGCAAATAAGATTTTTTTGCGACGGCCAACCCTAGGGCCATCGCAAATAAAGTAGCCGTCGCAAATAAAACCTTATTTGCGATGGCTGCAAAAAGTACCGTCGCAAATAACTTAAATTGCGACGGTCATAAGATAAGGACGTCGCAATTAAGAGTGCCGTCGCAAATAACGGCTATATCGACCCCATCCGACCCCGACACTTCATTCTTCTCCACCGTCCACGAATACGCCGCCGCCGCCCTGTCACGCCTCCGCTGCCCTGCCGCGCCCCCACTGTCGTGCCGTCGCCGCGCCCGCCGCCGGCCCGCCGCCCCTGCTCCTGCCGCCGGCCTGTCGTGCCCCCGCCGCCACCGGCCCCGCCGTGGACCCTGCGCACCCGGCCCTGCCGCGCCCCCGGTGCCCCCGCCACCGGACCGCCGTCCCCGCTCCAGCCGCTTCCTCGCCGCCCCCGTCCCCGGCCCCGTGGCGCCCCCGCCCCCGCCGTCCCTACCCTGGACAGCAGCGCCCGCCGCGCCCCCGCCGCGGCCCCTGCGTCTCAGCCCCGCCACGCCCCCCGTGCCTGACGCCGCGCCCCCGCCGCCGCCGCCCCCAGCCTTGGACAGCAGCGCTGCCGGCCTCCTCCAACGCCTCCATCGTCCCTCCGACATTGCCAGCCGCCGGCCTCCTCCAACGCCGTCTCTCCAACGCCTCCGCGGACTAGGTATGGGAATGTATGATGGACGTTTGAATGATGGACATTTGAATGATGGAATGTTTAGATGATGCAATGTTTAGATGATGGACGCTTGATGCAATATTTAAATTTTCAAGTTTTGTTTTCGAATGCATGATGAACGTTTGAATGATGAAATGTTTAGATGATGCTATGTTTAGATGATGCAACGTTTATATGATGCAATGTTTATATGATACAATGTTGTAATGTTTAGATGATCCTACTTCATTGCTAGTTATGTTTAGATGATGCAATGTTTTAAATTGTGCGTGCTCATATACGTGCTCATATATGATCATACATTGCTAGTTATGTTTAGATGATCCTACTTCATTGCTACTTCATTGCCAATGATATTTATTTTTTATTGGTGCTTATTGTTTATCGATATTTAATGTTTTTGAGTGACTACTTAATATATGTAAATAAAGGGGTTTTGGGCCGGCTCGGACCAACCCGGAAGGGCACGACGCGCAGTAAGTATGATCGTGCCGTGTAGACCATTGTAGTGGTACCGTATGCATCAAGGCGACATGAAAGCGAACGGGTTGGTAAAAACGTCAATGACCCGCGATTGCGTGGATGGTGGAAGTGGATGTGGAATTGTCATCTAAGACCAACTTTCCTCTCGCTCTTTCTCTAGTTCTTTCCTCTCTCTTAAATGAATTCAAAATGAAAATGAGCAATGAAACCTATAGCAATGTATTACCCATTTCGGATCGGCATGTCTCACATGCCATTGGCATGTGAGACATGCAGGTTCAGAATTGTCCCTTTTTGGACAGCTTGGGAGTGACCGAGGGGGTGGCTTGTGACAAGACGCGGGTCCGGATTTGGACGAGATTTCAATGGCATAACCCTGTTGTTCTCTGCTGCACCAGTTTTTGGCGTGCAGTGGAGAACAGCGGGGTTATGCTGCCGAAATTTCGTTCGAATCCGGATCATGCATCTTGTCATGAGCACGCTCCGCTCAGTCACTCTTGGGTGGGTTTAGGATCTATCTGCCTAGGTTGTAGGGTCGTGACATAACATAACAATGAAATAAGAATGATTTGTCTGCTTTAAAGGTATACTCTGACGCGTCTCGTCAAGCTGTCGAAATTTTAGGACCTATCCTGTATACATTAACGACAATTTCTTTCGCGTTAAACTACAGAGCCAAACATGGGTGAAGACCGAAGTTGGATGTATACTGGCTGGAAGAGCAGAACCGGTGGTCACTCGGATGAGTGGTACATCAAGTTAGATAAATTTTTGGATCGAGCATTTTCATTATCAACAGAAGATATGGTGCGGTGCCCATGTACAAAATGCCGGAACACCAAGTTTTTGAGAAGATGGGAGCTTTCACTTCACTAATGTCGAACCGTTTTCGCTCCACATTATGAAGTGTAGACCTTTCACGGCGAGACTAATTCTCGAGTCATCGCAGAAGTGGATGAGGATGATGATATAACAGAGTTTGATAGGATGGATGAGATGCTAGAAGCTCTGGAAGCGGAGGGTCCTCTTACAAATGAGGTAGAGGAGTTCTTCGAGGAGCTGAAGAAATCACAAGAGTCGTTGCATGAACACACGGTTGTGACCATACTTGCTTTCTTGACCAGATTTATGGCAATTAAGTCCAAGTACTTTTTTTCATCAACTGCTACAATAATCTCATGAAATTGATCTGTGATATCCTTCCACAACCTCACAAAGCGCCACCAGATATGTATCAGTCAAATATCAAGATATCTGGTCTCGGTATGAGTATGAGAAAATCTATGTGTGCCTAGACAACTGCATGCTATTCTGGAAAGAGCACGCCAATGAGAAGATGTGCTTGAAATGTGGTAAATCGAGGTATGTCGAAGTTATTAATGACGATGGTGATAATGTGATGACAGATGTCGCACATAAGAAGCTTCGTTACTTGCTTGTGACACCTTGGTTGAAGCGGTTGTTTCTTTCAAAAAGAACCACAAGACACATGAGATGGGACAAAGAAGGTAAACGTGTGAACAAAGAATTCTTGACGCATCCGTCCGACGGTGATGCATGGAAGGCGCTAGACCGTTTCGATCCAGACTTTTCTCGTGATGCGAGGAATGTTCGCATCGTATTAGCGACAGACGGATTCTCATCGTTCAGTACGAACGCCACACCATACTCTTGTTGGCCCGTCTTTGTCATTTCGTACAATCTGCCACCTGCTCTTTGTACGAAGAACGAGTTCATGTTTCTCAGTCTCATTGTACTAGGACCTGATCATCTCAGGTCACGTCTCAACGTGATGTTGAAACCACTGATCGAAGAATTGAAAGTCTTGTGGACAGGAGTCGAAGCGTATGACAGTTACAAGAAGCAGAAATTCAACCTTCGAGCTGCTTATTTGTGGTTCATCCATGATTTGCCGGCATACGGCATGTTTTCCGGATGAAGCACTCACGGTCGTCTTACGTGTCCGATATGTGCTTCAGACACAGATTGCTTTCGACTAACTCATGGAGGCAAAATATCTTACTTCAATTGTCACATACGTTGGCTGCCCTCGAATCACATATTTAGGCAGCAGTGACATGTCTTTCGAAAGAACACTGTTGTCACTAAACGGCCACCAAAGCATCTCAAAGGGTCAAAAATTTCTAATATGTTGGACAAACTGGTGCCTGATGAAGGTCGTCCCGGATATTTCATAGGTTATGGAGAGGAACACAATTGGACTCACATATGTGGACTTTGGGAGCTACCGTATGTGAAGTCGTTGATTCTAATGCACAACATTAATGTCATGCATCAGGAGCGTAACATGAGCGAAAGTATAATAAGCACTTGCATGGATATGCCTGGCAAAACGAAAGACAATTACAAAGCTAGACTAGATTTGGCAGACATTTGTCACCGTCCAACTCTTGAAATCTCTGAAAGTGGTGGGAAGCCACATGCTTCTTTCAGTCTTCATCGAAAGAAAAGAAAGAAGTTATGAAATGGATGAAAACTTTGAAATTTCCAGATGGTTACACAGCTAGCCTAAAACGAGCCGTAAATGTGAACACAGGAAACCTCACCGGGTTGAAGAGTCATGATTATCACATTATAATGGAAAGACTCTTACCTGTTATGTTTAGAGGCTATTTAGATGATGCGGTGTGGAAGGTTTTAGCCGAGCTCAGCTATTTCTATAGACAGCTTTGTGCTAAAGAAATCAAGATAGGGATGACGGATAAGTTAGAGAAGGAGATACCCATACTTTTATGTAAGATGGAAAAAAATTTCCACCGGCTTTCTTTAATCCAATGCAACAATTGCTTATCCATCTTCCATTCAAAGCTAAAGTTGGTGGTACTGTGCAATACAGGTGGATGTATCACATTGAAAGAGCGCTACAATATCTGAAACCAATGGTTGGCAACAGGGCAAGGGTGGAAGGGTGCATCGCTGAAGCATATGCTCTTAAGAAAATAGGATACTTTTCAAGTGTCTACTTTGCGGAAGAAAACAATATCAATAATTCAGTAATGCGGTACAATGTGGACGAAACACCCCCTTTAAGCGACCTTTCCATTTTTCAAATGAGAGGCACCACCGTTGGTAGCTACACGACCTACGTGCTATCCGAACATGACAGGACTGTTGCTTTACTCTACATGTACGCAAATATAGAAGGCATGCAGGAATACTTTGAGTAAGTGTTTGTCCTACAATTATGCTAATTGACATATTTTGCTACACATGTATTCTAAAATATGTTTTTTCATGTTCAGCGAGTTCCACAGACAATGTTGGCCACATAGGCATCAACCTACGGCCAAACAAGTAGAAGGGATGCGAAAAGAAGGAATAAATGGAGGGCCGAGTTTCCTATCCTGGTTTCGAGATTATGTAATACTCTCTCGTCTTCTATGTATTATAAGTTACTATTATTAAAGAAGTGTTATTTTAACTTACGATCATTTTTGACAGTGTCGGACTCACAATGTCCATGAAGATTTGCGACAGCTATCTTATGAATTGGTGAATGTTAGAAGCTATGGTCGATATGACGTAAATGGATTTTGATTCCGTACAACTCATTTTGAAGCTCTTCGTCCTCTCGCGGCAATATCAAATTCCGGTGTTGTGACGAGAGCAATTGACACTCAAGGGAATTTAACCCATTATTATGGGATCATTAAAAAAATTCTTGAATTTACTTTTACCAGAAATAAGACCCTTTGAGTTGTCTTCTTTGACTGTGGCTGGTTTGATCGCACTCATGGAACTCGAGAAAACCAATTTGGAATGGTGGAAGTGAAACATAAGGACCGACTACGAGGTTACGATACATTTGTTCTTGCACATCAAGTGGAACAACTGTATTATCTACCTTATCCATGCACGAAGCTCAATGTTTGGTGGGTGGTATATAAGGTGAATCCTCGTGAGTGGTTATATACTCCTGGGGATGATGGTTACCATGATAGCGAAGACGTTGAAGAAGTGTACCAAGAAGAAGAGTTGTCAGACACTTGGTTTAAGGAGTAAGGCACATGATAATGATGTTGATGAATTTTGAAAGTGATTACAAGTAATGTTTTCTTGAAGATAGTAACATGAATTTTGTATATCTTATTTGCATATTTATTGATTATCTATTAAAACGGGATGGCGTCAAAGAAGGGTAAGAAGGTGCCGCCAACGAGGGGGTTCTACCCCTCTAGACCTAAGGACGCTTTCGCTGGTGCCTCGTCGACTGGGAGCAGACGCTCTCAGCTGCTGGGGCACGTTCTGAGCAGCTCTAGAGCTTCGTCACAAGTAAATTTCACTCATTTTTGACAAATTCTTTAAATTCAATTTCACATTAAACTTACTTATGAATCATTTGAATGTTGTAGTCCTCACCGGTAGGGGTGGGCGTTCGGTCTACCCGTTAAATTCGGTTTGTTTATTTTGGTCTTTTTGAATTTCGGTTTTTGAAAATCACTACCCGAAATGTTATACAAATATTAGGTACCCAAAATTTTTCGGTAGCTAAATTTTGGTTTGGTCTTCAGTCTTATCCGAAATACCCGAATTGTACATTATTCTTATTTTATGCTCTCAACAATCAATATAAGTTTAATATCATTCGTAAATTTAATCTCAAGATACAATAAATTATTAGTTCATTAATTATGCATAGTAAATAAATATTTTAATCTAATGATTTCACATATCAAAACTCACAAATGAAATATCAAAATTCATATTGTTTAGGATTCATAGATTGTAATTTAACTTGAGATTTTATAGTTCGGTTATTTTGGGTACCCGAGAGTGATACCCGAGTTCGAAATTAATATATCGGTTATTTAGATTTGGTACCCGAATAGGTATCCAATACCCGATATTTTGGTCTTTTCGGTCTCGGTCTCGGTTTTCTCGGTTCGATTTTTTTGGTCCCGGTTCTTTTGCCCACCCCTACTCACCGGCTCACTCAGAGGTTGCGGCACCAGTTGACCATGGCTACCCTTCTGTGAGCCAGCCCTCGGCTAGCGAGCCTTCTGTTCCTCAGTCCTTTGACTCGGCTGGTGAAGAGCTGTCTGGGTCAACTGACGTGACGCCCCAGTAGACGCGAAGAACGAGGAGGACTCACTTTGTCAGTCCTCCTGCGGTCCCTTCACAGAGGGTCGTGATTCGTCCAGTCGGAGACAGGTAATAAAAATTATAGTGTTCAATTCTAGTTTCTTTTGGTTACTTAAGTAATGAATCAATAAATATCTTGCAGGGTTTGGGACGACACGTCTTTCACCGTTGAGAGACACCAAAGACTGGTGAATGGTGTCCCGGGTCCTTAGTGCGTTTGCACTATCCCGGGGTCATCGACGGGGTGCCTGCTCTTTCGTGGGAGGACTACGCACGCGTCCATCACCAAGAGCATGACAACCTTCAGGAGGTCGTATGGGCCGATTTTATGGTAAGTATGTTAAAAATAGTTTCTAAGTTTTAACTCCTAAACTCTTCTAATGAACATCTCTTCAATATATTCTTTATCACAGGCAAGGTATACTTTAGAGGACCCGAGCGATCCTCGCATGGTTGAGGATGCGAGGAGAGTGTTTCACTACAACGCTGCCAAGGCGGTTCAACAAGCTTTGTCGAATGCTCGTGTTCAAATTATTAATGAGCACTTGAAGGCGAACCAGCACCACGTGCTACACTTCCGGCAAGAGAGTGAGCGGCACCTGACGGAGGAGGAGTACGCGCAGGTACGTGGGGTGTAGTAAGTATTTTTCTGATAATTTCTTCAATGGTATTTTTAACAATCTACAACTATGCGCAGGGCCACGTGAGCTGGTTGTAGGATCGGACCAATGCATTTCGGGCCCTTTGTCGGTACTGGGCTAGCAATGAGTTTAAGGCTAAGTCCGGGAAGGCTCGAGGGTGCAGAGGGGTCGAGGGGAAGAGCAGGCACGGCCAAGATAACCACTTGCGTTTAGCTAAACGCATGGTAAGTGTATGTAACTTATGTTTATATATTCATAATATATTGCTCGTACTAACAAGTATTGACAGGAGCGCGAGACGCGGGTGTCGCTGACCCCTGCTGAGATCTGGAAGAGAGGTCACAAGGACCCTTCTCAGCCTCAGGGGTGCAGTCAGGCTGCAGCCGAGCGATTGGTAAGTTTAGAAATCATTCATATTAAATATAACTATATGGATTGTTGAACTTATACGGTTTCCTTGTTTTGCAGGCTAAGTACAGGGAGGAGGCTAGGAAGATACACGGCGAAGATTTCGATTGGAAACGTGAACCAATCAATCTTCAAGCCGCGTATGCAAGCGGAGGTGGAAAAGCACACGGAAGGTGAGTTTATAAGTCATTTTATCATTTTCAATTCAAAGTATTCAAGATATTTCAATTTCATATTACTGACTCTCTTTTTTTTAGGCTCGCCATACTCGACGGAGTTGTCGACTCAAGGGCAGGGAGACCTGCGAGAGGCAGCTCCACGCAGGCTTCATCGATGGGCACGGCAGGTCACCGCGTCTCGCAGAGGGACATTGAGATGTAGTACCTCCGACAAACTATAGAAGAGAACCACAGGCGACAGGAGGAGGCAGAACGCCAAAGGATCGCGATGGAGGCCACAATCTCTTCCCAGGCAGCAGTGTTGTTGCAGATGCGGGAAGCAATGGAGGTAACAAAATGAAAACTAAAGTTCTCATTATTCAGCGTAAATGACTTACTAATAGGTAACATTTAATGTTTACAATGACAGGCCATGGCTCGGGCGCAAGGTCTGGAGATCCAGCTACCGCCACTACCAGTCCTTCCAGGTGATCCTTCTTCTGTGGGTCAGGTAATTTTCTATGTCAACTTAACAATTCTAGTTTACCTCAACCAAAATAAAGCGAGGAAATGGAGTGACTGTAAAGATAGTTAGATAGAGTGAGAGATGGAGTTAGAAGAGTGAGGAAGATAGAGAAAAAAGGATTGAGATAGAAGAGAGGGGGAGATAGTTAGATAGAAGAAAAGGATTAAGACAGAAGAAAGAGAGAGATAGAATAAAGAGTGAGAGATAGTTAGATAGAGTGGGAGAGGAATGAAGAGAGAGGGAGATGTAGATGGAGATAGAAGGAGAGGAAGAGAGAGGGGGGAGATGTAGATGGAGATAGATGTAGGAAGATAGAGGGAAAATGATAGCATTAGAGAGATAGAGTGAGAGAGAGATAGATTGAGGGGGATGAAAAAAGAGAGGAAGAAAGGGGATCTAGATGGAGATAGAGGGAGAGGGAGGGAGAGAGATGTTGATGCATTTATATTCTAACTATAAGTCTCATTAATTGCAGGGGTCTGCGACGGCTGCTCAAACTTCGGCGCCATCGTTACCGCCACCTGGAATGAGACGCGACGACGACTTCGACTTCGGAGGTGGCTTCGGAGGTCAGACGGGCGAGTGAGCTCTTGTTTCCTTTGTTGATGGTGATGTGTGATGTATCAAGGATATTGTGATGTTGTTTGTGATTGTGATGCTATTTGTGATTGTCATATATTATCTTGTTTGTTCTGTGATTCTGGCCATCGAGTCGGGTAGTATTTTTAGTTTTTAAAAAAAAAACCTTATTTGCGACGGCTTTTTATACAGTACCGTCGCAAATAAGGATCCAGACCGTCGCAAACTAGCATTTGTTATTTGCGACAGCCTGGCCGTTGCAATTAAGTCCCTATTTGTGACGGCAAGGCTGCCGCAAATGGCCGTGTGGGCCCCGTCGATTGATCGCGTGGGACCCATCGGCTGACCTTATTTGCGACGGCCAGACCGTCGCAAATAGGGACTTAATTGTGACGGCCCGGCCGTCGCAAACCGCCCTGTGGGGCCCATCGGCCCCCTGGTAATAATTTGTGATGGCCGGTGCCGGTTGTCGCAAATAAGCCTATTTGCGACGGTGGACGTCGTAAATAAGCTTATTTGCGACGGTCAAAAGCCGTCACAAATAAGGAAAGTCATCACAAATAGCTTATTTGCGATGGTTTTTGGCTTATTTGCGATGACCCTGGCTGTCGCAAATCGTCGAGATTCCTGTAGTGAAAGGTATGAATTAAAATAATTTGTATACTCCTTTCATATTCATAGCAATATGTTATCGTAGCATTTAGTTCTTCTTGCCTTCACTCGAGAACGGGCGGAGCACTATGTATGGGGCAGTTTGTTGGGTCCTCAAATACTAAATTTGATTGTCAAGTCACTGCATAAAGATTATAAAATGGAGAGCACAACATAGTGATAGAAGTTAAGCTAACAAATTCCACAAGTGTTAGTGTCTATTTGCATGCAAGTGAATTAAGCCCCAAAATACCCAATAATGCAGAGAGCAATCCAATAAGTTACCATTCGACCGATCAGGCGATAAGACATGGCATCACATGGATCCATGACTCATTCCCAGGCGTATCCCAGGAGATCTAGTGATTCATGTGGGAAGGGGGTCAGAGCCCGCCAGGAAGCCACCTCGAAAAAGCACAGCCGAGGGAAGGCCATGACCAAGTCGGCCGACCCCCTAGCTCGATCGACTTGGCCCTGACGCCAAACCCAATCAGCTTCCACGTGTTGGCTTCCTGCAGGCGTTAACGACTGATTCACGGGATAATTGTGGCGCCAAACCGACCGAACTCGTGTATAAATACCCCCTCACTCCCTCATTTCTCCACACACCACAAGTTTGAGAATAGTACTCCACTCATACGGTTTAGAGTTGCCCAAGTGACCAGCCAAGTAGAAGGAGAGTGAGGAGGACCTAGGAGGAGGAGGCTTGGGCTTGTCAAGTCTCTCTTTCACACTTGTACCTCTATGGAAGTTTTGCCGGAGTCGAGTAAGCAATTTCTGTGAATTAAATATTAGTTTGATTTCTAATTTATAGTAGTTTGCTTACGTAACTGCTTGTAGGTTCACTGCTTTAATTTATTAGAGGCTCTAGTCATAGCTCTGCATTCGAAACAATTAGAGTTGGGAATTAGAACTTAAGTGTGATGCTTAGGTTAGAATTCATCTCGTAGACCAACGGATTGAAGAGGTGGACAGTAGGTGGTGACAGGCCTATTTGTCCTTAGTAATCCTCCACGTTCGGCTACGCCATAGGCTCGTGGCGGGAATCGTCTTGGTGTTGCCAAGGATAAACCCATGCCTGAAGCAAGCAGCTGTCGGACTACTCAGGCCTAGATCTTGAACCATTGATTAGGAGAACAAGATTAGGAGATCTCACACACATTCCTTGGATTCGATACCCTTAGGAATACTCTTTAAGGGGAAGTGCTACAGCGATATTTCTATGCGCTTGCATATTATTTTGTTTTTGTAAGAAATACTAACAATGACTTAGCTACTACTTAGTATAGTTTATAGTTCGTAAGTGTATTCTTATCTTTCCGCTGCTTGTACTGATGTACATTATTTGTAACTAGACGGTACTATGGAATAAAATCCCTATGTATTGTAAATGTGCATTTTCTGTGTTATGTTGTTAGGTGTCGTATCGTACGACACCACCTAATGAGATTTCTAGAATGTCAGGACAGTGGTCCTCACATGATTCTGCTGCCTACAGGAGCCTTGTCGACGCCTCCATTACCTCACCTTCATGAGGTCGAATATCTCCTATGATGTTCAACAGGTGTGTATCGACCTGTATGATCCACGGGAGTCACACATCATAGCTATGATGCGAATGCTTCGGTACCTCCGGGGCGCCCTCGACTATTCCTTCTTCTCCGACATTCCTCAATGTCCGAGAATTCATCCAACACTAATTGTACGGGTTGCCCAAACACGTGTAGGTCCTTTGGCTACATGTTATTGGGCGGCAACAACATCTCCTAGTCGTTGAAGCGGCAGCACGTCGTCTCCCATCTAGGTGTTGAGGCCGAGTACCGCGTCGCGGCTAACAGTGTGGTCGTGTTGTGGCAAACAATGTGGTCATGTCATGGCCAACAGTGTGGATGAGGCGTGTTGGTTTCGACAACTGCTCCTGGAACTTCACAGTCTTCCTGCTCGGCCTCGTCTACCTTTCCGCCAACCCTGTCCAACACTATCACACGAAGCGTGACATAGTCATGACAAGAAAAGGGCATCTTAAGCAAAGTTCAAGTAGTGTTATCAAGGCATTGCCTAGGCGATACCTATCACCACCTAGGTGTCCAGGTGCTCTAGCTTAAATGTCATGGCTGGTCGAATCGCCTGGCTAGGCCGTCGCCGCTGCCAGGTCATCACCGCCGCAGCCAGCGCTAGGTCACCGTCATCGTCCTCCGTGGCACCACCACTATCATGGCGCCATCATGTTCGCCACTGGTGGAGAGAAGGGGGGAGAAAAAGATTAGAGTTAGGGTGAACCTTTGAGGATGGGTTTTTATATACCTGATCTGAATTGAGGATCATCGGATGAGATCCGACAGTTTGCATCAATTGGTTGGACTCCCAGGCCAGACCAGCCCGCCTCCCTAACGCCAACAAAGCCTCCAGGTCCCTGGTGCTGCCTCCCCTCCTCGACCCGTCGCCACCTCCGACTCCCTGACCGACCGCCGCCTCCCCTCCCCGATCGGTCGCCGGGCGCCTGACCGGTTGCCTAGCACTATAGGAAATTGCATGATTTACGATGGCTAATTAATTTATAATTTACAATGGTTGGCTGTCATAAATAGAATAACCCATCGTCACTTAATTCATAACTTATGATGGTCAGACCTACAACTGTCGTAAATTAAGAAGCCATTGTCAATTAATTCATAACTTACGATGATCAACCTTAAAGCTATCATAAATTAAGAGGCCGTCATAAATGGGTGGATATACCCAGCCCACGAGGCCTGCCTCTCTCTCATACACTGCCGCCTCCCTCACGCGCGCAGCCGCCGTCGTCGCTACCTCCTGACACTGCCCACCACGTAGCACGGTCCCTTGTTTATGACGGTTACGGGCTTCCATTGTTAATAAGCTAATTTATGACGATGGCCATCGTAAATTAGCTAATTTACGACGATTTAATTAAGACGGCCAAAAACCATCTTAATTACGCAAAAACCATTGCAGATAGCTTAATTACGATGGTTTAGGGTTAATTATGATGGTTTTGGCCATTGTTAACTAGTCGCATCCTTGTAGTGTAGGCGGACGTCTGGGCATCCAGGCGGCAATTTTGAACATTGAGTGTAAGTGAAAACAACAACGCATAAAAAAACATCTAGTGGCTATTTTACACAGTGTTATAAAAGGCGCTAGACGTAAGCCGATGGTAACCCACTGTCTAGAGCATAGGCATGTATAAGCGTTTCTAGGCGATGCCTAAGTGTTTTGTCCTGTTGCATGTACTATAAAAAACGGAAAAGTATATTGATACCCTTTTTTTGCTGCAAGGCTGCTTTATTCAATCCTTGTCTTCATTTTGTCAACTTCTTCATAAGAGCAACACGGAGATGACAAATATCAGTGGAGTTTCAATAACTTAAGAATGACATAATAGATGAATAAAGGGGTAAAGAATACTAATATAATAGAATTAGAACTCAACTACTCATTTTAGTGATGTCATAAGCTTTTGTTGTTGTCGTCCATAACATCTCCTTTTGAGTTGTAATGCTCGATTCACAAACATGGAGAGCTATGGCAGATCCCAAATTGCATGAAAATTTCATAAATAAAGTTATTGCTTAGTGCAGAATAAAATGATACCTGAAAGCTGCACTAAAGAGTCCATTAAGGACTTAAAAAGATAAAACAACACATGACAATGCATGTCATATTCGCTCAACCCCCTCAATCCTCATTCATGTCTTCCTCTTGTACCTCACAATCCTTATCTTCAGAATCAAATTTCTCTTCTACATAAAGCTCTCTCATTCTTGCACTTCGACGCGTCTACAGTTATTCATTCACTCTCATTGCTTCTTCAATAACAGATCAAGAGAAAATCTATGTCAGACATTTGTACATCTTCATCCCTATAAACAACTAGTGCAGAAACATCACTACCCTTATAGGAATCTTTGGGCTTCAGTTATTTCACTAGATAGGATGGCTGTCACAGACGTTCTTGTAAACATTGCCGAACCTTCCGCCTGATCGTCGGCGCCGCCGCTGCGTCGCCAATGAACAGGGACAGTGTTAAAGAGACATGTTCTCTTGGACTATAATTTTTTATTGCTTTATTTGCTATGCACTGGCCATATTATTGCTTTATTTCACTGATTACATCATAGAAACTATGACTATCTCTAGGGAACTAAACCAAACTTTATCTCTAACCAATTTTATCTCTAATATGGAAATTGATCAATTATGACTCTTTATTTCTTTATCTCTAGATTCAATCTATAGAAACTAATCTGGCCACCTATTAATGAACTAATCTGGGCATGTGGTTTTCTGGCCGTGACATATCTTCCTCCCTTACAAAAAGCATGTCCTCGAGCTTATATGATCTTCTTCATCATTGAGCCTACGAGCGAACCTCCATGAATACATTTTCATCTTCCACATTGCTTTAAACTTCCCTGAATTTTCTTCATTTCATAGCATATTTTCAACCTCATCTGGGGCAGTGATAGACTTAAAATCCCACATTGAAACTTTGTTTTGCCATTCACCGATACACCACATATTTGCTTCCGTGTTGTACGCCTTATGCAAGACTTTTGGAGCAACATAGCATGCATTGCTGATGATATTATTAAGCCTTTCATCTGGTCTTATAAAACCCGACAGGCCAAAATCAATCATCTTCATAGGAGGATGCTCATCCTTAGTGTTGAATAAAAAATTCTCTGGATTCAGATCAAGGTGAACAACACCCTCCATCTTGCAGCGAAGGTCTGGAGGAAACATCAGCTTCTGTATGAGCTCAACTGTGGACAAAGCAGCTTCAGTCTCCACAACGATCTTGCGGAACATGGCAGATTGATGGGGAAGGCCAAATCCGGTGCAAAACTAAGTGGAAATCTCGTGGATCTGGCGCGCTCGGGGTGGATCGATAATACTTTGATGTTGACATGGACGTCGAGGACGCAAAGGACAGCAACGGGCGCGGGTGCGCACCAACGATGGAAACGGGGCGTTTGCCGGCGTCTGGGTCGTGGAATCCGTGCAGAAGGCAGCGATGGCGCCTAAGTAGGAGTTGCGCCCGGAGGTGAGGGAGAGGACCAAGGCAAGGCTGATGCAGACAGCATGGGTTCCCATGAGGGTGATGCGGCTCTGATGTGAGGACCATAGGAACAGATCTCCGCGCAAGGAGCCGGAGGACGAGTCCCCGCGGAGGACATTGAGGAGTTGCGCCGAGAGAAGCGATTGGAGGAGCTTGCTTGGGAGGAAGCGGTCGACGAGTGCTCACAACTCGCGCCCGCCGATTCCACATCTTGCTCGCAACTCGTGACTTCGGATTTCGTGCCCTGCTCTTGACTCGCGCCCGCGCGTGCACGGTTCAGCCCTTTCCTCCCGCGCGCGCCTTCGGTCTTTCTGGCAGGGAGTCGGATCTCGACGCAGTTTGGAGAAAGACGGCGGGCCCTATCGCCTAGGTGTTGTTCTTTGGCGTGGCGGCAAGGTCGACGAGCAAGGCAGCAAGGTTGGCGGCGGCGCTAGGTTTCTTCTACCCCGCATGCGTCTTGACTTTGCCTTCAGGACCGATTGCGGAGGAGGCAGGTGCTGCTTCGTCGACCAGCGCCTGAATTTTGCCATCAGGACTGATTTCATCTGCATGTGACGCGATGCCTGAAAGTATGACCTTATTGTGTTTCTGCCACTCAAGGATCTTGTTTAAGGCATCTTCCAGTACAGTTAGCTGATCGCTGATAGCATCGAGTGCAGCGCCCATCACAGCATCATCATCGCTCATGAGATCGTTACTCGATCGTGATACCAGATTGTCAGAAACATTCTTGTAAATGTCACTGAACCTTGCGTCTGATCGTCGATGGACAGAGGCAAGGGTAAGGAGACAAGTTCGTTTAGCTTGCTTTATTTGCTATGCACCGACTACGTTATATAACCAGTTCGCTAATTACATTATGGAAACTATGACTTTATCTCAAAGGAACCAAACCGAACTCTATCTCTAACCAACTTTATCTCTAATATGAAAACTAACCTATTAAGACTCTTTATTTCTTTATCTCTAAACTCAATCTATAGAAACTAATCTGGACACTACTAATTAACTAAGGTTGCCTGGCCGTGACAATAGCATCATTTCGAATGGAATTGCATTTAAGACAAGACCGTTGAGACCTTGAGTAGTTAGCCCATTTCTTTTCTTTGAGTGTATCTATAAATGATAAACCAATGAAGAAATTACAGATTACTCCTACAAAATAATTCAGATTTCAGATTGAACTGAATAGAACCCTTCATTTTCAAATTTCAGTATAAAGTTCAAAACAGCAACAAATTTTGGTTTCAACTTCAGAACATATAACAGAAATTAGTTAAGAGAACGCAGTTCAGATTATTTCAGCGTTCAGCTTGTAACAGAATTCAGCTTGTTCATAGCTTGTAATTATTTCAGAAATCATAATTCAGCTAATAGAATTAAGCTAATTTGTTAAAAAAATTAAGCTAACTGCTATTCTCAATTCAATGAACAGCAAGCAGCAAACAGCTAACAGAACATAATGAACAGCTAATCTGTAACAGGACAGAATAACAGTTGACACAATAGAATTTAGAATTGGCCCTGTCCACTTATCAATGGCTCCTAGCTTGTAAGGCTCCGAGCTGCCAACACAAATAACTTCATCCTCATCTCCTCCAACTCCAGACACACACACTTCTTCTCTAAGATTCAGCTGACGAACAGTCCTCTGCCTCCTCTTCCTTGTCGCCTCAAGTGATTTCTTGCACTTCTCTATTGCCTCTGCTGAGCTTTTCATGCAATTTGCTACAGAATACCCAACATTTGCTAAATGTTGCTTCAGACGGTAAATCTCTCCTGAGCAAACATGGTTATAAATCAAGCACCGAACCTTGTTCTTAGCATCAACTAGGACCCATACTCCCATCCTATGTCACTTGACTGTCTCTTCAACATAGGCACACTCTCAGTTTCTGCTGCCTCAATTCCTGGGAGTGCTGCTGTTGTCGCACTCATCTCCCCAGCCATTGCCATCCTATAAGAACATAAGTTATGAATCCAGATTTATGTAAATAAACATCTTTATGTACAATACAGAATTAAACCTGTCAAGATTGACTGGAGGTCCCCCTCTCGTGGGGTCCGCCGTGCTTCTCCTCCTGCCGGCCGCCTCAGCCGGCGTCTCCGGCCTTGCCCTGCTGCTGGCCCCTGGCCGCGGCAGCCCCCCTCGCCTGCTGCTATGCCTTCTCTGCCGCCCGCGGTCCCCCCTCTCCCCGTCGCCCCCCCTGGTTCACACCTCCGCCCCACTTCCTCCGCTCTCGCCGGACCTGAAGCTCCTGCCGACTCCAGCCCCTGCTCCCCGGGCCTCCCCGCCGCCCTCGCCACCCTTGTCCCTGACCCCTTGCCCTCAGGCCCCCGTCGCGCATGCGGTCCCCCTGGGACCTGTGGAACCCTCCCCCTCTTCACCTCTGTGGCTGCTATGCACCCCCTTCTTGGAGCTCTGTAGCCCCCCTGGCTCTGCTGGGAGCCCTACTGGAAAGGATGGTCGCGCCTTCTCCTTGCTCCCTCTGCTTGACGACAATGCTTCGGAGTCCGACGAGGGTGACATGTCCTCTGTCAACAGTGTGGCTTCGTCTGTCCCCTCAAGCCTCCGGAGCTCCAATCTGCACCTGGCTAGCATCCCCTGCCCTCCTGAGATCTCCCCCCTTCCGGTGCATGATCGTTTGCACTCTCCATCAGTGTTGTCGCCGGAACTGGCAGTTATGCTTCTCTGTTCCGATGACCGGGCAGTCCACCACCTCCCTCTCCGCCTTGCTACCTGTCCCTGGCTCGTTTCCAGAGTTGTCCTCGTTGGGCTCCCTATCCTTCAGTAGGCGTAATGCCCCTGTGATCCGGCGACGGTCGGGAAATCTCACCCCTTGACCTGCGGCATCATCGGTTGCCTTGCCAGCTCCTCTTGCCTGCCTCCAAGAACATGTTTCACGCTCCGTGACGCCTGTCCCATCACCTACTCCCTTGCAGGCTTTCTCTGACGGGTCTCCCCTAAAAGTTGGGTCACCTTTATTACCTAGACACAATAGCTTTTCGGCCGGTGCTGCGGCCATGCCCCTACCTCGTACCGTCGTTGCTGTTGCGTTGGGTCATGATGTCCCTTCTATTGAAACCCCTACTCCTCTGCATGGGTTAGACCAGCCTTGGAAGACTGTGACGAGACGGAAGAGGGCCCCTCCTTTGGAGAGATTCTCACGCAAGCCTAACGACGTCTCCAGGGCCCGTCCTCCTGGGCCCACTTCCCGCCTCCATCCAGAATTAAAGCCATCCTTGTCGGTCGCTGCTTCCGGTGCCTGGCCAAAAACCACCTAGTTGCCCACTGCCATGATCCTCCGCGCTGCGTCTCCTGCCTTCACTCCGCCCACGTCTCGTGACGTTGCAGCGTCCCACGCGACTCCTCAAGCCGCCAACCGATCCACCCGCACCTCCTCTCCCCATCACCAAACATCCACGACCGCCTCTCCTTCCCCCCGCTCACCCCCTCTTGCCCAGCGGCTCCAAAACCCGCTTTCCCAGCTCCAATGGCGGCTTAGGCCTGCCCACGCTCGGGGCTCTGCAGTCGCTGGGGGTGAGCCCCTGGTTGAGTTGCAGAGCCTCCGCCGCCGAGCGGTGCTTCTCTCCACGGAGGGTGGCGCGCACGACCTCAGCTCCAAAGCTGTACGCTATGCCCTCCACCTGAAGCTCCAGATTCCAGAGAAGTCCATTACAGTCTCCAAGCATGCTCCAGAAAACTTTATGGCTTGCTTTGAGCTCCAAGACCAGAAGAACAAGGCTATTGAAGCAGGTTTCGTCAACGCTCGCGGCTACCGCCTGGATATCCAGCCATGGAACCAGACCCTTCAGAACTGGAACTCGACATGGTTCTACCAGGTCACGGTGGTGATTGAAAACCTGTCCCTTTATGCTTGGTCAGCCGAGGGGGTCCGTCAAGTGTTGGGTGATGTCTGCCTATTTGATTATATGATGGAGGAGACCTAGTCTCAGGAACGCACTGACATCTTCCGCTTGTTGGCTGGATGGCTCACCCGGACCTCCTCCCCTGCGCAAAGACTGTGACCTTCCGTTGATGGTTGATCACTACAGTGCTAGGGATGCCCCCCCCCCCTTCGCAGGAGAGTTCGCCATCCCCCCTGAAGGGGACAAATTTGATCTCTTGATCCACTTGGAGCATGTCTTCGACCACTACCCAGATGCTAATGCCACTCCTGAGGAAAGAGACCTCTACATGCAGGTTCCTGGGATTGAGGTTGTCTTCCCTAGCTCCCGGCGTTTCACATGGGAGAAGGGTATTCCTGATGATCAGCTCCTGAGCCTGAAGGCTGCTCGCGAGGCAAGCCTCCAACTCGTTGATGACCATCCCAGAAGAGATGCTGAGGACCCGGATGAAGATGGCAATGACCCTGACGTTCGGCGTACGGGACGTTCCTATTACAATCCACTTGCAGCCCCGCCTCCTCGCAGGATCCTAGGGCGGAGGGAGCCGCCTCTTGGGGTTGAGCCCTCCCAGCAGCGCAACACAGGCAACTCTGGCCAGCGGAACCGAGAGGGGAAACACTTGGCTGGTCGTGTGGGATCTGCTAGTGATTGTCGCAAGGAAAGGCGAAGAGAGCCTACTTTGGTCCAGTGCATCAATTCCAACAAAAGTCGCCTGCTGTGCCGTGTTCCCAAAGCCTTGCCCCATTAGAGTTGGACCTTATATGCCCTTCTCAGGTGCTGGATATGAAGGACAACCAATACTACTCCTATGAGTCTGATCCGATGTTGGAGGAATTGCAATCGTGGGGAAGACCTGTGCGCCACCGTGTGACCCCCCTGGTTGATAGAAGCCGGACTGTGTGCAACAGACTCCCCCTGCAAACTTGATGACAAGTGGTGCACATAACAGTACGAGTGTGGTCCAAGACCCAGTCCAACTCCAGAGTTCTCTAGCCAGAGCCGAGACCATCATCCTCCAGGCTGTGCAGGACCCGCCAAGCGACACTGACAAGTTCCTTCAAGAGATGTTTACCGCTGTGGCCCCGCCCCTGCTCAGGCCCCCTCCCCCCCCCCCCCCCAAGGCGGTTTACTGTCGTCACAAAGATTGCTCCTCCTCACTGGAGCCTGTGCGCTCCAGTGCCCGCCAAGCTGCCAACAACTCGCCTGTCCCGATAGCGCACAGGGCCACCGAACGTCTGATTCGTGACCTGGACTTTGTGGGAAAGAACAAACCAGTGGATGATGTTGCAGTTGCCAGATACAAAGCAATGTACAAGGGTCCACTCCCAAAGAAGGCCATTGAAGCAATCAGGAAGGCAACCAAGCTGGACAATGAGAGTGTTCAGGAGGCCTTTATTGCTCTACAACCACAGGAGGAGGTGACTGGGATGACCATATGATCCCGCCAAGTCCAGCGCTGCCCAGTTGTTTCTTACTTTTGGCCATGAGTACGCCATCTGTGTCAACCCTAGACAATTGGTGCTCTTTTGCCTTGATGTTGTTTGCTAGAAGTTGGGGTCCTTGTGTCGGTGTGTTTCTCTATGTTGTCTCTTGGCTGGGTCAGAGACGTGGTGGCCCAGGAAGAAATGGTTCTTACCTGGGGTTAACCATTTTGGCCTGGCTCTATCGTAACTGGTGGTGCTTTCCCGTGTTTCGGCCTGTGATGATTTTGACCCCAAGTGTTATCAATGTATGACAATCTTTCTATGTTATGTTGGAACGTGAGAGGACTGAACTCCCCTGCACGACGTGTGGCGGTTAAGTCGACAGTGCAGTCAGTTAACCCCTCAGCCATCTGTTTCCAGGAGACAAAGCTGATCAACATATCAATGTCGATCCTTACAGAGACTTTGGGGCCAGGAAATTGGGGCTACCACTTCTTGGCTGCAGATGGCACTCGTGGAGGTATCCTTGTAGCATGGTTGATAGATATGTTTAATGCCTCCCAACCCAGTCATCTGGAATTCTCTGCATCTGTCCAACTCATGCCAAAAGGATCGCTCCAGCCATTTCTTTTATCCTCAGTTTATGGGCCGACTAACGATAGGGAGAAAATCAGATTTCTGGATGAACTGCTCTCCCTCAAGCCTGCAGACCCCATGCCATGGATATGCATGGGCGACTTCAACCTTATTTTTGAAGCTCGAGACAAAATTAACTGCAATATTAACCGCAGTTTGATGGGTAGATTCTGACGCACTCTGGACCGTTGTGAGCTGTTGGAAATACCGCTTCAAAACAGGAAGTATACATGGAGCAATGAGCGTCGACTACCAACTCTTGTGAAGCTCGACAGGGTTTTCTGCAATACTGCTTCAGAACCTCTGTTCCCTTATCACTCAGTAGTGTCGACTACCAACCCTTCAGCCTTTATCCTCGGCAGTGTCTGATCACTGCCCGCTCTTCTTGACACAACAGTTGAAGCAGAGAAGAAAGGAATCCTTCAGATTTGAGTCTTTAGACACGAGTATCTGGTTTCAAAGAAGTTGTACAACAAGCTTGGGGTCTGTCGGTACCATACATACCGAGTACCCCACGACACCGCAAGAAGTGCAAGAAAGTTCCACCTGTCAGAGTCGAAGGCCCTTACAGGTCCCACATGTCACGTTGTACCGGACCCGCTCCCCTCACATGGCTGGCTCCCGGGTTAACACGTGTAATATAAGACCGGAACAAAACTCCCAACCAAGGGAAGCTCCGGCGACTACACGTGTAAAACAGCGCCGGACCTAGCCCCCGCCAGAGAGGAGCTCCGGTACTGACACGTATACAACGACCCCGTACCTACCCTCTCGCAAGGGAAAGCTCCGGATCTGCCATGTGGGAAGCCTTCGGACCTTCATCGCCAACAGAAATACGAGCAAATCACGTCCGTTACAAGCATTCAAGGACGGTTAAAGCAGCAGTTACTGTTAGTAGCTGAATTTTTACTCATTGAAGAGAGGATGGCACTAGAGAGTTGGGGCAATTTTCTTGTCTATTCCTCACACAATGCCATACCCTCCAAGGGGTTGGGGATACATATTTATAGCAGCCAAGGTGCTGCTGCCCTAGCTGCTCTAAAAGCAGTCCAAGATGTCATGCAAGCTGCTGTCCTAGAGATGCTAACAGCTGTTTTAAAAGCAGTCAAGATGTTGTTGTCCTAAAGATGCTAATAGCTTTCCTAGATGTTGTCTTCTAGTCTAAGATGTTGTCCTCTAGTCTAAGAGGAGTACAACAAGAACCAAAGACCAAGGACTAAGGTACAACAAACTAAGGACAAGGGTACAAGGGACTAGGGGACCAAAGACCAAAGGACTACAAGACTTATTCCATCATTCTCCCCCTAAGTCTTGTATGTCTCTTCTAGGAGGGTTGGACCATCCCGATCCTAGAGCAAAGTTCAATGAATTTGAGCCTCCCAAGGGGCTTGGTGAGTAGGTCCGCAAGCTGGTCCTTGGTATTAATGTAGATCGCCTTGATGATGCCTTCCTCCAAGCAGCCTCGGATGAAGTGGTACCTCACCCAGATGTGTTTGCTACGTTCATGGAAAACGGGGTTCTTTGCTAGGGCCAGAGCAGACACGTTGTCCACCCTGAGTTCCACCGCTCCAGTGTCTCTGCCGAGGAGATCACCAAGCAGTCGAACGAGCCAGAGCGCCTGAGTCGAAGCGGTGGAAGTCGCTATGTACTCGGCCTCGCAACTGGACATGGCCACCACCTGCTGCTTGACCGACTGCTAGCTAACGAGGCACTTGCCGAAGAAGAAGAGGATCCCGCTCGTGCTTTTGCTGGTGTCGATGTCGCCGGCGTGGTCGCTGTCGCTGTACCCGACAAGGTGTGCCTCTCCAGGACACCTCGGGTAATGGAGGCCGTGATCGAGAGTCCCCGCAACATAGCGTATGATCCTCTTCACAGCCTGCTGGTGCTCTGTCGTCGGTCGCTGCAGGAACCAACTAACGTAGCCGACGGAGAATGCCAAGTCCGGTCGTGTGTGGGCGAGGTAGCGAAGGCTCCCCACAAGACGCCGGTACTGTGTAGCGTCCACCTCCTCCGTTGTGGTGTCGCGGCTCAACTTCAACCTCTCCTCCATCGGAGTGAGGGCTGGGTTGCAGTTTGTGAGCCCAGCTAGCTCAACAATGCGCTTAGCGTAGGCGGTCTGTCGAAGCGTGATCCCAGAGTCAGCCTGGTGCACCTAAATCCCTAGGTAGAAGGAGAGGGATCCTAGGTCACTCATCTGAAAGGTGGCTTTCATCTCTTCCTTGAACGCCGCCACCTCCGCATCCTTGGTGCCGGTGATCACCAAGTCGTCGACGTAGACACCCACCAGTAGGGTGTTTCCTCCATGACCCCGCCGGTAGATGGCCGCCTCGTGAGGGCATTGTCCGAAGCCCATCCTCTTGAGCGTGGAATCCAACTTGGCATTCCACGCCCGTGGTGCCTGCCGCAAGCCATAGAGGGCCTTGCGCAGGCGCAACACCTTGCCCTCCTTGCCAGGGAGCGCAAACCCCGGTGGCTGGTGTATGTAGACCTCCTCCTTCAAGTCGCCGTTGAGGAACGCCGACTTGACGTCCATGTGCTGGACACGCCAACCTTCTTGCGCAGCCAGCGCAAGGAGTCGCACGGATTCCATCCGTGCCACGGGGGCAAAGGCATCGTCAAAGTCAATCCCCTCCTGCTGCACGAAGTCGCGTGCCACCAAGCGAGCCTTGTGCTTGGCGATGGCGCCGGCTTCATCACTCTTAATCTTGAACACCCACTTAAGGGTGACCGCACGGTGACCGCGAGGGAGGTCAACAAGCTCCCAAGTGTGGTTCGTCTCAACCGCGTCCATCTCCGACTGCATCGCGGCACGCCATACCGCGTGTTTCTCGGCCTCCGCGAAAGACTGAGGCTCGCCGTCATCGCACGCAAGGTGCAACTGCGCCTCCGGATCTTGATCATCCAAATCGTGAGGGGCCAGTCCCAGCACCGGCTGGTCACCGAGAATGTTCTCCATCTTGCGATACCACAACTGCTCGCCGCCGTAGCACCCGTCAAGGCGCTCCTCGTCGTGGGAGAGCGGAGTGACAAACTCCACTGGGTCGTGCTCGACACGAGCTGGCGACGGAGTGGACGTGCCCGGAGGAGTGGTCGTCGATGCTGGAGTGTGTGGGGTCGCTGGCTGAGGTGGAGGTGGACGCTCGGGGGCTGGGGTAGATACGCTCGGTGGAGAAGAGTTGCCTACTCCCCCAGCTCCCTTGAAGTAGACGTAGTTGACGATGAAGTCGTCGTTCGGCGAGGTCGAACCGTCGTCCACCGCCTTGTCCCATGCCCATCCTCGCCCTTCGTTGAACACAACGTCGCACGTCGTGCGCACACGCTATGTCTCTGGGTCGAGAACGCGGTAGGCCTTCGAGCCCTCCGCGGAGCCGATGAACACCCCGGGGGTGCTCCTGTCGTCAAGCTTGTCGATCTGGCCAAGCTCCTTGGCGAACGCGAGGCAACCGAAGACCCGTAGGTGAGAGACCGCCGGCTTGCGCCCATACCAAGCCTCGTACGGCGTCCTGCCGTGGAGGGCCTTGGTGGGCGAACGGTTGAGGATGTAGACGGCAGTCACCACCGCCTCTCCCCAGAAGACAGCCGACATTCCACTCTGCTTGAGGAGGGCCCGAGTCATCCCCACAACCGTTTGGTTGCGTCGCTCGACGACGCCGTTCTGCTGCGGGCTGTAGGGCGCGGAGTAATGGCGCTGAACACCCTCATCCGCGCAATACGACGCGAATTCAGCCGCCGTGAATTCGCCGCCGTTGTCGGTGTGCAGCACGTGCAGCTTGCGGCCGCACTCTGCCTCCGCAGTGGCCTGCGCACGCCTGATGGCGTTCGCAGCATCTCCCTTGCTGCCAAGGACCATTACCCACATGAAGCGGGAGAGGTCGTCGACGAGCAGCAGGAAGTAGCGTCGTCCTCCTGGTGTAGCCGGTGTCACCGGGCCACACAAGTCCTCGTGAACGAGCTCGAGCCGCTCCTTGGCTCAAAAGCTCGACTGCTGGGGAAAAGGAAGCCGCATCTGCTTCGTCACCACGCAGACATCGCAGAGCTGCTCCACGTGGTCAAGGCATGGCATGCCTCACACCATCTCCTTGGCACTGAGCTGCTTCAGGGCCTTGAAGTGAAGGTGCCCAAAGCGCTCGTGTCACTGCCATGCCTTGTCCTCCCGACGAGTGGCAAGACAGACAGGTTGTGCTACCTGCACGTGAAGGACATAGAGTCGATTGGTGCCTCTAGTTACCTTAGCAAGAAGGTGACAATGGCGATCCCAAATCCTCATGACTCCGGCCTTGATCTCCACGCGCGAACCACCCTCATCCAGCTATCCCAAGCTGATGATGGAGTTTCTCAACGCGGGGATGTAGTAGACTCCGACGAGCAGCTTGTGCTCACCGGACTCGACGCTGAGGATGACGGAGCCAACACCCTTGATCTCCACGCTGGAGGAAACTTGACGGAGCCTCAGACATTGGGATCAAGCTCGGCGAAGAACTCCCGTCGACCGGTCATGTGATGGGTGGCGCCGGTGTCGAGGCACCACCCGTCAGTCTTGTCGTTGCTGGAGCTGTTGCCGAGAAAAGCGGGTGCTCTCGGCTCATCAAGATGGAAGAGAGCCGCTGCGGTCGATGCCACTAGACGTGGCTTGATGCTTCCGTGTGCCATGAGCAAAGCTGGCTCCTCCACCTGTGCAACGTGGGCCTCCTCCTCCACTTGTACGACGTGGGCCTAGCCACGTCGTGGCTGACGACACCCACTGGCCCAATGACCAAGCTTGCCACAGTTGTGGCAGGTGTCGTCTCGTGCCGACTTGTGGTTGCCGGTGGCACCGCCCTGGGCGCCTCCGCGGGCACGTCCTTGCGCCCCGGTCTGGGCACCTCCGCGCCCCTTGCGCGACTTGCCGCGCTTGCGGCCGCCTATCGAGGAAGAGGACTCCTCTTCTTCCGGTCACCCTGGCCAGCCTCCCACTGCTCGCGAGTGAGATGAAGCTTCCCACCAATGGCGATAGGCCCCGAGAGGTTGTGGTTCGTCGCTGTCGACGACCTTGAGGCGACCTATCGCCTCTTCGATTGACATCGTGGAGAGGTCCAGCAGAGACTCAATCGAACGAGCGATCTGCTTGTACTTCTCGGGGATGCAACGAAGGAGCTTCTCGACAGCTCTCTCCTCGTCGTAGGTGTCGTCGCCGAATTGCTCCAACTTCTGCAACAAAGTGTTGAGACGGAGAGCAAAATCATCGACGTCCTCACCTGGCTTAAAGGCCAGGTTCTCCCACTCCTTGTGAAGCACCTGCAGTGTGGTCTCGCGGGCGCGGTCGCTGCCGATGCGTGCTGCAGCGGTGGCGTACCAAGCCTCCTTAGCAGTCCGCTTCTTGGAAAGCGAGAACTGCATCTCGAGCGGGACTGCAGCAATGAGGGCATCCAGCGCCCGTCGATCCTCGTAGTAGTCGACGTCGCCGTACCGAACTGCTTCCCACATGTGTCGCACCTGGAGCCGCACCCTTATCACTGCGGCCCACTCGACGTAGTTGGTCTTGGTGAGGGTAGGCCACCCACCGTCGGGACCGACATCCCTGACAATGGCCTGGACCCCATGGTGTCCATGGTACTTATCCGGGGAGGGAGAATCGCGCTGCCTGTAACGGCCGCGTTCTCCGTCGACTCTGCCGCCGCCGCCGGGAGCGCCACTGGCATGTCCGCGTCGGTCTGGACTGCGGCTGTCGCGCCCAAGGGGACGCGCAGCTGCTCGATGCACCTCCTATGCTCGCGCCGCTCCCCTCGCCAGCCTGAGCTCATCGTCGACGCCGCCGTCGACAGAGCCGCTGGAGCTACCGACGCGTAGAGCCTCCAGCTCCGTTGCCTTTGCACGCGTTGCAGCCGCCGCCGCCGCTGCTTCCACTTCCGCCCTCGCTGTTGCCAGTTCCGCCGCCGCCAACCTTGCCACCAGTGTCGCCGTCGCCGCAGTCTCTGCCGCCGCTCGCTCGTGCTCCTCTGCCGCGGCGACCTCCATCTGTCGCGCGCTCGAGGCGACCGAACGCGGAGACTGTCCGTCGGACATCGCGCACTAGTGGGGAGCTGGTGTGTGGGGAAGAGGGATGAGCTGGGGCAGCCGGTGTTCCTACTACCGGTTGCGGACAGGGAGAGGCGCGGGAAGGAGATGAGCAAGAGATGTTTAAGCTACAGGATAGAACAACTCTGATACCAAGTGTTAGTAGTTGAATTTTTACTCTCATTGAAGAGAGGATGACACTAGAGAGTTGGGGCAATTTTCTTGTCTATTCCTCACACAATGTCATACCCTCCAAGGGGTTGGAGATACATATTTATAGCAGCCAAAGTGATGCTGCCCTAGCTGCTCTAAAAGCAGTCCAAGATGTCATGCAAGCTGTTGTCCTAGAGATGCTAACAGCTGTCCTAAAAGCAGTCAAGATGTTGTTGTCCTAAAGATGCTAACAGCTGTCCTAGATGCTATCCTTTAGTCTAAGATGTTGTCCTCTAGTCTAAGAGGAGTACAACAACAAACAAAGACCAAGGACTAAGGTACAACAAACTAAGGACAAGGGTACAAGGGACTATGGGACCAAAGACCAAAGGACTACAAGACTTATTCCATCAGTTACAAGGTTTGATAATGTGTCATTAATGTCATATTAATGACACACGATCAGTGCACTGTTAATAGAGTAACGCTGCCATAAAAGCACGTTACCACACTATTAATTATATTCAATACTCTTTAGACAGTGTATTAGGTCATTAAGCACACTAGGACCACATGTCGGGCCAGACCAGCTTTGTAACGGTCAGTCCTTAGAACTATAAAAGGGTTGCACCGCACGAATATAGGGGGGATCTGATCTGGTTCGAGTTGATCCTAGCGAACGCACTCGCTCAATAAAAATACACAAACCCCGTGGAGTAGAGTGTTACGCTCAGGCGGCCCGAACCACGTAAATCTCTGAGGTCATCATCTTGATCTTGATCCTTGCGTGCCCCAACCACAAAAGAACCTCCACGGGCTGCTTCTTAGCGGGTCTGGGGGAAGTGTCGTATCAAACACTTCGACATTCGACGCGCCAGGTAGGGGCGCTAGCGGCGCAATCCCGAGATCACAAGATGGTGAATTCAGCTGTTGGATCTTCCAATGGCAACCACGTTGGACCACCTGCCGGAGGCAATCCCTCCAACGTCCAACAATCAGCAAGTGTCGTTGTTCCAGCAAGTGTTGTGGCACCACAGCCACCATCTGTTCCAGCAAACAATGTTGGTCAACAAGATGGAGCATCTGCGTCGATCACTGCATCGACAAACAACAACTCCGAGCATGTGCTTATTGTTGCGCAGGCTCTTCTACAACGTCCACCGCCTCCAAGTGCACCCCAGGGTGCTATGGAGCAGTGGAGGGCTGATGTTGATCATCTAGTCGCAGCAGCGGCTGCAGGCATCAGCAACCAAGGTCCTCCCCCTTCGGGGCGAGCACCTTCACAACGACGGACTTTGTCTGGCCGACTTGGTCTACAAGCCTCTCAACAAAGGAGATGTGTTGCCTCCCAACAGGTGACTTCGTTGCCTCCCGGGGCACGGCGCACCCACACAATTACCAGGATTCCGACTCATGACCTGTGGCGACTCATGACCTGTGGTCGGAACTGGATCGCTGTTACCGGCAACAGGATGGTAGTGTCCACATTGAGCGTGCTCGTGAGAGGCGAGAAGCTCGGGACAACCCTGCTCCTCAGGGAGTGCAAGGAGGTTGTTCTGCCCTGGCCATGCACTTACGTACGGTCAGGTGGCCACAGAAGTTTCGGCCCCACTTACTGGAGAAATTCGACGGGACTGTCAATCCCGCTGAATTTCTCCAAATCTACTCTACTGCCATACTGGCAGCAGGGGGTGATGAGGTTGTAATGGCCAATTACTTCCCGATGGCTTTAACTGGGACTGCAAGGTCCTGGTTCATGAGTCTTCCACCTGACTCCATTAATAGTTGGGCGAAACTATGCCAGCAATTCACTGCCAACTTCGGGAGCTCCTACACTCGACCCGGCACTGAATTGGACCTGTTTGCCATAAAGCAAACATCAGAGGAATCGCTACGATCCTTCATCCAGCGGTTCTCTCAGGTACGAAATACCATTCCTTCAATCTCGAGCTCCTCTATTATTGTTGCATTCAGACAGGGTGTTCGAGATAAGAAGATGCTAGAAAAGTTGGCCATTAAAGAAGTTACCAGCGTCAAAGAACTCTCAGCCTAGCCGACGAATGTGCTAGAGCTGCGGAGGGCCGTGAAATGCACTCCAAGCCAGTTCTGGAGGCCAACCAGAAGTCCTCCAAAACTGAAGCTGCTACCTCCAGTAGTGGTAAGAAGAAGAAGCCCAACAGCAAAAAGAAGTCATCGATCGGCGCTCCAGCTGCTGCTGCTGCTGCAGCTCCTGGAAGCCGAGGGCCACGCCCCGAGAAGCGACCTCGACCTTCATCAGAGGACGGCAACAGTTCCCAAGCATGTTATTCAATCCACAAGACGAACCGACACAAGTTGAAAGAATGTCGGGAGGTCCAGAACCTTACCGAACGCTACAATAAGTGACGGGAAGAAGCTCATTTCCGTCAAAGGGAAGGAAAACAAAAAGTCGACGAAGCTCCGGCTGAAGAAGAGCTAGGTTTCCAGGACCCCAAAAAGGTCTTGAAAGCCGTCTACAACACTGTCGACGACTCCGACGTTTCTAACAACGAACGTCGGAAGACCTTGAACACCATATATGGTAGTTTTTGGGATATCACCTCTCGCCGCATCCTCAAGACAATGCGGCGGCGGGACATGGCCATGGTAGCTTCCGCTGCTAAGGCGGAACCACATCGGAGGTGGATGGATACATCCATCATTTTCGATGCTTCGGACTGCCCCTGGAAAATGATCGGGGCTGGTCAACTACTGTTGATGGTGTCACCCACCATTAACAATATTTAAATCCACAATGTCATGGTGGACGGAGGTTCTGGGCTAAACCTCATAAGCTTCGAAGCTTTCGTTAAGCTTCAGCTCCAGCCTTCAGACCTTCGCCCATCCCGACCTTTCTCCAGAGTAGGTCCGGAAACCATTACTCCTCTTGGTTCCATTACAAAAACTCGGGAGAACTACAGAACCAAGAAATTGATCTTCGACATCGCGCAGATCAGTCTGCCTTCCAATGCCATTTTGGGCAGGCCAGCTTTATACAAGTTTATGGATGCTGCCCATTATGGTTATTTGGTGTTGAAGATGCCAACACCCACGGGCGTTCTCCGGATCCGCGGAGATCATACCGCAGGAGTTACTGCACTGGAAGAACTCTATGCGCTTACCACAGTACAAGAGGAAGCATCCGGTAAGGAGCCAGCTGCGAATCCTCCAAGCATTCGTCACAAAGGCTCTACCTCTGCACCTCGTGTGCAACCAAGTGGCGACACTGACATACCCATCAAAGTCGTCCAAATTAGTTCCAATGCTGCTCAGACTACCCGTATATCGGGGGGTCTGAACAACAAATAGGAACTCGCGCTCATCACTTTCCTCCGGGCTACTGTCGACGTGTTTGCCTGGCAACCGTCACAAATATCTGGGATCCCTAGGGAGGTGATTGAGCACAATCTGAAGATTTACTCAGACGCACGCCCTGTACACCAGAAGCCCCGGAAATAATCAATCAAGCGACAAAACTTCATCCGACAGGAAATCAAGAAGTTGCTTGAAGCTGGATTCATCCGGGAAGTCTTCCATCCAAAATGGCTGGCAAACCCAGTTGTTATACCCAAGGCCAGTGGGAAGCTTCGGATGTGTATCGACTACACCACCTTAAATAAGACATGTTCAAAAGATCTATTTCCACTACCTAGAATAGATCAGATAGTGGACTCCACCTCTGGGTGTGAACTACTGTGTTTCTTAGATGCATATTCTGGATATCATCAAATTCAAATGTCTAAGGAAAATGAAGAGCATATTGCCTTCATAACAGTAGATGGATTGTATTGTTATACTGCCATGCCATTTGATCTTAAAAATGCTGCTTCAACATTTGTGCGAGCCATGTACAAAACATTTGGAGAGCTAATTAGAGACTTAGTGGAGGTGTATGTTGATGACATCGTCGTGAAAATAAAAAACAAGGAATCACTCCTTGACAACTTACAAGCCGTCTTCGACAAGCTGCGCATTACGCGCACCAAGCTGAACCCGGACAAGTGTGTCTTCGACGTTAACTCCGGAAAACTTCTGGGGTTCTTGGTGACTCATCGAGGAATCGAAGCAAATCCGGCAAAGATCAAGACTATAGAAGAAATGCAGCCTCTGGCCCGCATTAAAGATGTCCAAAAGTTGACTGGATGTCTAGCTGCGCTCAGCCGGTTTATACCAAGACTGGCAGAACGGATGCTACCCTTCTTCAAACTCTTGAGGAAGTCTGGACCATTTCATTGGTTTGAAGAAGCAGAAAAGGCGTTTCAAGAGCTGAAACAGCTCCTCACCACACTACCAATATTGGTAGCTCCGAATCCTAGTGAGTCTCTACTACTTTACATTTCGGCAACCACCGAAGTTGTATGGTCCTGGTCGCGGAAAGACTGGAACTACATTCAGTCCAGGAATCCAGACCCCTCCAGGAGGGTCCGGAACCACCTGAAGACATGACTGGGTCTCAGCTCCTAGACATGGAACATCGAAATGAAGTACTAAGAGATCAACCTCATTCGTTTGAGGAGGTTTCCAGTGAGATCCGAGTTGAACAAGAAGGAATTATGGACCCCTCTGGGAGGGTCCAAGAAGCACAACCTGAAGGTTCGGGACCCTCCAGCAGAGTCCGGGTCGATAGAGAGAAAGCTTCGGGTCCTTCTGAAAGGATCCGGACCATCCAACGCTCTGTGTACTTCATCAATGAAGTACTCCACAACGTCAAAACAAGATACATTGAGGTGCATAAACTGCTTTATGCATTTCTTATTGCCTCAAGGAAGCTTCGTCACTACTTCCAAACCCACAAAATATCAGTAGTAACTTCATTTCCACTACGTGCAATTTTGCATAACCCTAATTTTACTGGGAATATTGCAAAGTGGGCAGCGGAGCTGGCAGAATTCGATTTAGAATTCGTGTCAAGACAAGCAATAACTCCGCCAATGTTGTAATGACATAGTCGGTCCCAAGCCCGGGTAAAGGAGGAGGGGTTGTGATAGGCTTGGCGAGCCAGCAACTAAACTTAGCCATTCTCATGGAAATGAAACCCATTGGAAATTCGTTTGGGCGTAACCCTCTTAGCGACGCGCCATACCGGAACCCGGGTATGGTGTTAAGTGGGCGAGGGCCGGGTCGCCACCGCCTTAGTGGCGCGCCATATCGGAACCCGGATGTGGTGTCAAATGAGCGAGGGCCGGATCGCCATCACCTTAGTGGCGCGCTACATCATCGCCCGAATGTAGTGTTAAGTGAGCAAGGGTCTTTGCATCTTCCTCGACGGATGCGAAGGGTAACGAAGCTAGCCGAGGAAACTAGGTTTCGGGTGGGTAGTTGGAATGTAGGATCCTTGACGGGAAAGCTACGAGAGTTAGTGGACGTTGCGATTAGGAGGCGTGTAAATATTCTTTGTGTACAAGAGACTAGATGGGCAGGTCAAAAGGCGAGAGAGGTTGAGAATACCGGTTTCAAGCTTTGGTATTCTGGCTCGACGGGAACTAGGAATGGCGTAGGCATCCTAATAGATAAGAGCCTCAAGGATGGAGTAGTGGATGTCTGTAGACGAGGGGATAGGATCATCCTAGTCAAGGTAGTTGTGGGGTGCCCCACAAGTTGGGCTCGACATGAGCACTAAGAGACAATTTTGGGAGGACTTGGAGGATATGGTTAGTAGTGTACCAGTAAGCGAGAAGCTCTTCATAGGAGGAGATCCCATGGTCATGTAGGTACAACTAACGTAGGTTTTGAGGGGGTACACAGAGGTTTTGGGTGTGGCGATAGAAACCAGGAGGATAAGGATATCCTAGACTTTGCCGTAGCGTATGACCTATTGGTAGCTAACACCCTCTTTAAGAAGAGGCTATCTCACATAGTGACCTTTACTAGTGCCCAACATGCTAGTCAAATCGACTATATCCTCACCAGGAGAAGGGAGAGAGGGGCATGTTTAGATTGTAAGGTGATTCTTGGGGAATGTGTTGTTCGACAACATAAACTTGTGGTAGCCGACTTTCGTTTCTACGTGCGTGTGTCACGAGACAAAGGTGTTAAAACTGCAAGAACAAAGTGGTGGAAGTTGAAGGATGAAGCGCAACAATCATTCAAAAGAAGGATGATCGCAGAAGGACCTTGGAGCGAAGAGGAAGATGCAAATAGTATGTGGGAGAAGATGGCGACTTACATTAGGAAGACGGCTAGGGAGGTGCTTGGGTGGACAAAAGGTAAGAAACTTGTAGATAAAGACACTTGGTGGTGGAATGAAGATGTACAAAAAGCTATTAAGGAGAAGAAGGAGTCTTATAAGAGCTGGCATCATGAGAGAAGTGCAAGTAACATGGCGAAGTATAAAGAGACTAAGAAAAATGCTAGGCGTGTTGTGAGTAAAGCAAGGGGGCAGGTCTATGATGCGCTATATGAGAGGCTAGGGACAAAAGAAGGCGAAAAGGATATATACAAGATGGCGAAACTTCGCGAGAGAAAGGTGAGAGATCTCAACCAAGTCAAATACATTAAGGATGAGGCAGGCCAAATTCTATTGAAGGGGGAAGAAATTAGGAACAGATGGCGGAACTAATTCAATGGACTATTCAATGACGGGAATGAGAGTATTAGGTTCGAGTTGGATGACTCATTTGATGACACCAACAGACGATTCGTGCGGAGGATAAAAGAGTCCGAGGTTAGAGAGGCCTTAAAAAGGATGAAAGGAGGAAAGGCCCGCGGCCCCGATGATGTCCCAATTGAAGTGTGGAGATGTCTAGGGGATGTAGCAATAGTATGGCTCACTAAACTATTCAACCGCATTTTTCAGTCAAACAAAATGTCTGAAGAGTGGCGGAAAAGTATTTTAGTACCCATCTTCAAAAATAAAGGAAATGTTCAAAGTTGTACTAATTACCGAGGAATTAAGCTCATGAGTCATACTATGAAGCTCTGGGAGAGAGTGATTGAACACCGCTTGAGGAAAGTGACCAATGTCACTAAAAACCAGTTTGGTTTTATGCCTGGGAGGTCCACTATGGAAGCGATTTTCTTACTCCGTCAGCTTATGGAGAGGTATAGGAAGCAAAAGACGGATCTACATTTAGTGTTCATTGACTTGGAGAAGGCATACGATAAGGTACCAAGACCGGTCATGTGGTGGGCACTAGAGGAACACAAAGTCCCAACAAAGTACATTAACCTTATCAAGGATATGTACGATAATGTGGTGATAAGTGTGCGCGTAAGAGATAGTGAGACCGACACTTTTCCTATCACAATAGGGTTACACCAAGGATCAGCCTTAAGTCCTTACATCTTTTCCTTAGTGATGGATGAGGTGTCGAAGGATATACAAGGGGATATCCCTTGGTGTATGCTATTTGCTGATGATGTAGTGTTGGTAGATGAAACTAGGGATGGTGTTGATAGAAAATTGGAGCTATGGAGGCAGACCTTAGAGTCTAAGGGGTTTAGACTTAGTAGAACCAAGACCGAGTATATGAGATGCGACTTTAGTGATGTCGGGTGCGAGGATGGTAATGTTAGTTTACAAGGACAAGTAGTACCTAGGAGGGACACATTTCGATATTTAGGATCAATGTTACAAAGCAATGGTGATATTGACGAAGATGTTTGCCACAGGATCAAGATCGGGTGGATGAAGTGGCGACAAGCATCTGGAATCTTATGTGATAAGAAAGTTCCACAAAAATTGAAAGGAAAATTCTATAGGACGGTGATCAGACCTGCGATGCTGTATGGAGCAGAATGTTGGCCAACTAAAAGGCAACATGTCCAACAAATGAGTGTTGTGGAGATGCGCATGCTACGGTGGATGTGTGGTCACACAAGAAGAGACAAAATTAGGAATGAAGTAATACGTGATAGGGTAGGGGTGGCACCGATTGAGGAGAAGCTAGTCCAACATCGCCTACGGTGGTTTGGGCATATTTAGCGGAGACCTCCAGAAGCACCGGTTAACAGTGGGATTATAAAGAGTAGAGAAAATTTTAGGAGGGGTAGAGGTCGACCAAGGTTGACATGGCAGGAGGCGGTGAAACGAGATTTAAAGGAGTGGGACATACTTAGAGATTTGACTCATGATAGGACTGCATAGAAATTAGCAATTCATGTGCCAGAAGCTTAGTTTATTCGTAATTTGTTACTCTTATCTTCTTTTTTTTTTTACTTTCATCTTATTTTCTATTACTTTTCTTCAAAATGGTTGGGTTTCATTTCTAGCCGACCCCAACTTGTTTGGGACAAAGGCTTGGTTGTTGTTGTTGTTGTTGTTGTCGTCGTCGTCGAGACAAGCAATTAAAAGTCAAGTCTTGGCTGACATTGTGGCGGTGGACCGCCTCTCCGTCAAACCTGGGGGCCACAGTGAGCAGAAACCAGAGCTCAAAGTTCTGGTATTCACTGAGCCTCACTGGACCCTCTACTTCGATGGCTCCGTGCAGAAGCAGGGGGCTAGAGCTGGAATCCTTCTCCTGGCTCCGACCGAAGAGAAGGTAAACTACATGGTACACCTTGATTTCAAGGCAACCAACAATATGGCAGAGTATGAAGCCCTCATCTATGGACTCAAGGTGGCACTATCTTATGGTGTAAAACAGCTGTTGGTGAAGGGAGATTCACAACTCATCATCAAACAAGTAAAAGGTGAATGCTCCTGCATCAATTCTCAATTAGCTGCTTATCTCCTTGAAGTCCAGTGGCTTCAGAAGGACTTCGAAGTCCTAGATCTCCATCATATTCAGTGCCTTCATAACTCCGAAGCCGATGAACTCTCGACGAAAGCCTCAACCGGAACTCCGGCTCCTGACGGAATCTTCGTCCGGAGGTTGTCAAGATCAACAGCTCAGCCTGCCGAACTGAGTGAAGGGGGCAAGACCAGCACCTCGAAGCTGGCGGTCCCGGTGGCCCTGCTACCATGGTGTCCACCAAGGGTTGTAGGTGCTGTCGGAAGCTCTGAGCAACCCAGCACACAAGACTCAGAAGCTCAAGTTAACTCCGATGCATGGATCTCGAAGATCCAGAGCTACTTGAAAGACAATATCCTTCCTGAAGACAGTGTATCCGCTGACCGGATTGTCAGATTGGCTAAAAGATACACGTTGGTAGAAGGGGATCTCTACCGACGTGGTGCCAATGGCATCCTAATGCGGTGCATTGCAAGGGAAGAAGGTCGCAAACTCCTCGCGGACATCTATGGAGGCGAGTGCGGGAACCATGCTTCTTCTCGCACGCTAGTCGGTAAAGCCTTCCGGCATGGCTTTTACTGGCCTACAACACTTCAGGATACGATTGAGCTAGTGAAAAAATGTGAAGCGTGTCAATTCCACGCCAAACAAATTCACACATTGGCTCAATCACTACAAATGATACCTCCTACATGGTCATTCGCTGTGTGGGGTATGGACATCTTGAGACCTTTCCCAAAAGTCGTCGGAGGTTACAAGTTTCTATATGTCGCCATCGACAAGTTCACTAAGTGGCCGAAAGCAACTCCAGTAGTAACAATCAACAAACAATAAGCAATCAAGTTCTTGAAGTCCATTATATGCAGATTTGGAGTTCCAAACAAAGTCATAACTGACAATGGAACTCAATTTACAAGTACTGCATTCCAAGAATATTGCGAAGACCTCGGTATTCAACTTAGCTACGCCTCAGTAGCTCATCCAGCAAGCAATGGCCAAGCCGAGAGAGCAAATGCAGAAATTTTAAAAGGACTCAAGACGCGCACATATGAGCGCTTGAAAAAGCACGGAGCTAACTGGATTGAAGAGCTTCCGTCCACATTATGGGCAAATAGGACAATACCTGGGGAGACTCCATTCTTCCTGGTGTACGGAGCTGAAGCAGTCCTTCCTCCGGAGATCACCTTGGGGTCCCTCCGGGTCCGGACCTTCGACGAAGCCACGCAGGACCAGCTCCGGCGTGAAGACCTTGACCTCGTCGACGAGGAAAGGGGCCAAGCAGCTGTTCGGAATGCACGTTATCGCCAAGCGCTCCGGCGATATCATCAAAGGCATGTGCGTGATCGACAACTTGAAGAAGGTGACCTAATGCTTCGGAAGATACTAAGCCATGAAGGGATGAACAAACTTTCCCCCTGCTGAGAGGGTCCCTTCCGAGTCATTAAAGTATCCCGACCAGGATGCGTTCGTTTGGCAACAGAGGATGGGACCCCGCTCCCAAATCCTTGGAATATCGAGCACCTCCGTAAGTGTTATGCTTAGAATCACGGAGGTGAGTCTGTAATTACACACAATGCATGTTGTAGAGTCATTATACAGAGGCGAGCAAGTCCTCCGGGAGAACATCTGGACCCCTTCAAGAGGGTCCGGGAAGTTCAAGTAACACTTGAGACAGTCACAGCACTAAAAGTGTAACTACTTGCTCTGGGCTAGTACAAGATGTATAGCACATTTAGCATGGTCCAACACCCTAAGTGTGTCCTTGTCTCCTCTGTAATTCGGACATATAATGAAAGGCATTGTTGTGTGAAAACAGACTCCACGTGCATCTACTTTTTGTATTAGGCTCAATATATCAAATTATTTTTACCCCACTTGTCTATAATGAAGATGTGCAAATCTCTTTGAGCTTTGTTCCAAATAATTCACATGCATTACAAACCTTATTGATAGTCTTTTTGGATCTTAACATTGCTACATTGTCTACTTGTCTGAACGCCAAACCAACATAGGTCCGGAGTGTGCTATCGACTTAGCCTTGTCCTGCACCCTAAGTACGCCGCTCTGCCTACACCCCGGCAGGCCTCAGTAGGGTGAGTACTAAAAAGGCATGCAGATCTAGAAAGATTATATCAAAACGCTTGTTATCATGTTGAGTTTCTTCGGATCTAAAGTCCAAAGAAGAACAATAAGTCACAACCAATTTATACACAAGAGAACGAATTTTACTTTTTCTCTTGCCTTTAATGTGCAGGAAAAGCAAAAATTCATAGCGATGGTGGATGACGCTGGAGCTACTAAGCTCCGACCATCTCAGGGGGCCTGTTTTCGACGCCTTAAAATTGAAGACTTCGGACTTAAAATCTAAAAGTGTGAAGCATTCAAGTCGTCAACATACTGCCACAACCTTTGGTACATGTACACATTTCAATTGTACACATGTACCAGGGGGCCAACAAGATACGGCATAGTATATTAAAGACAAAGTGAAATTCAAGGCAAAAAGGAGGATTTCATTAATCAAAAGTACTGGATTACAAAATTGGGGTTACAAGGGACAAAAGGAGAAAAGTCCTAGCTACTGGAGGATCTAGGTCCTGTGCAAAAATGAAGATCTAGGTCCTATGCAAAAATGAAGTAACCTTCTCAACAGCTTCTTGGACACTAGCCCTGGCGGCATCCTCTTCCTCCACGATGATTCCTTCAAAGACCGGATCAAGGGAGAATTCGGGGTCTCGGCTTTTGTAACATGCCAAGACATACTCGGCGACGTTCTTGGCCAAGGATTTACCCTCCGTCTCCAATTGATCTGCGATGACATTACCCATTGCGTCGAGTTTGCTGCCAGCAGAGCCAAGTGCCGCTAGCGTCTGGTCCAGCTCCTGCGCTGGGTCTTCCGGGTGTAATGGACTAAAATCAAGAGGCACAAGGGCCCTGTCCGCACGTCCTAAGAAGTCCCATAACATCAAGGACTCAGTTGCCTTTGAGCTCCGCAGCTCTTCCAGTGACCTCCGGGTAGCCGCAAACTCCGAACCTTCACGAGCAAGGCGCTCGGCCAACTTAGCATGCTGCTGCATGTTCTCAGCAACTTGCTTCTCCCGGTCGGCTTGCTCTGTCTCTCGGAGGTGGATGCGGTTCCGCCTTTCAGCTAGGTCCTTTTTCCTGCCTTTGACTCTCCCCTCCCTAGCAGCAACGTCAGATTCTCTCTTCGAGAGCTCTTGCCCCACCTTCCAGTTCTTCTTCCTCTCTTCCTCCTTCCATAGATCCAGCTTTTTGCTGCGATCTGCAAAATTTTTCTCACCCAAAGTCAACTTTTAGGTGACCTCCGCCTCTCTCCTCACCACATCCTCCTGCTGCCCAGGAGTTTTTCCTCCCTCGCCTCCAGGTCCGCTCGACGCTTTAGGAGAGTTTCATTCAATTCAGCGAGCTTTTCGTAACGCTCGTCAAAAGCGTCACGTCTCTCCTTGGCTTGCTCCAGGATTTCCCTAGAGTTAGCATCGAGCGCCCGGATGGCGGCCTCCTTCTCTTCCATCAACTTATCCCAGTATTCCAACCGGGCCTTCTCCCCCTTGATCCATTCCTTCTGGTCAGTCAGCCTCGTCTGAGCAAGCCTGGTCTCAAAATGGAGCATGTTGCGCCAACACCTCAAGGTGTTGCGCTCCTCCTCCAAGGCTTTGCTCTCATGATCGAAGGCAAGCTGGACCTGTCGGAGACTTAAGCAGGAGTTGTCTATGGACAACGCCAGAGGGATAGGTTATGGGCCTGCTGGGACTATTTCCGCAGGCTCAAAAGGGTTTTCTATCACAAAAATTGGGTCCCACTCTACAATAGTGGACCCCTGTACTCCTGCAACGCTAGGGCCGCTCTCCTGGAACCCTTCAGCAGTAGTAGAAAAGCCCACTGGGGGAACGTCCACCTCCGGAGCAGTTGGAGACGCTGCTTCAGGGTCTCCAGTTGACGGCACCGAAGTCGGAGGACCTGCTGCCACTTCTTCGGGTTGCTCTGGCTCCAGCCCATGTACCTCCGGGATCACCACCTCTGGAGCAGCAGCCGGAGCTTCAACTGGAGCCTCGACTGCCGGTGGCTCGGGCTCTGGCACGGCGACCACCTCCGACACAGCCGTCGGACCTCCAACCACCTCCGGCTCGGCCGCCGGACCCTCTACCACTTACGGCTCAGCCGCCGGATCTTCAACCGTTTCCGGCACAAGGGCCGGAGCTTGGGTGATTTCCGGCTCAATAGCCGGGGCTTCAGCTACTTCTGGCTCAGTAGCTAGGGCTTTGGCATCTTCCGGCTGGAAAGCCGGAACTTCTGGCATCGCCAGTGCTGGAGCATCAGCCTCCGCCGCCAGGGGTACATCTTTAACTTCTCTCCTGCGGTCCGGCGCTACCACAGGAGCTTCGGGAGAGGACTCCAAGTCCAAGTTCACGACAGCTGGCGCCGGAGCTGCCGCGACTTCCACCTCTGCTTGACGAGGAGGCTCAGCGCTCGAAGCCGGAGCTTCGGCAGGTGCAGCCCCAGCCTTTGCAACAGGCGCTGAAGCTCCAAGTCCTTTCTTCGACACCCTGGAAACAAAGGGAAGAGAAGATTAAGAACACATCAGAAACAAGACTAGCATTTTAGGGTGAGCAATCAATGCTTACCTGGGGATGCTACCATCCCAGTCACCTCGAAACCTCTTCTTCTGAGGCCCGGAGCTAGAGCCCACCAAATCTGGTGAGACAACTGCTTCGGACCTCAGTTGGGGAACACTCGCAGCCGCCGAAGTCCTTTCAGTCGGAGCTTCTCTTCGTCGGGAAGAACCCCCGGACCTGGAACTTCTAGCCAGCACTGAGGTTGGGTCGCCTGCCCGGAGCTTACGCCTCTTGAAGACGTTTGCACCGGAGCAGGGTAGCTACAGAAGACCTTACCCTCTGGGGAGAAGCAGCCGTCGTGGAAGGAGTAGGTCTGACAGACCTCCTGTCAGCGTGTTTCAACTTCCTCTTCCGACTGGAGGGCTCAGCTGGCTCTTTGCCCTTGCCCTTGCCGACGTCTTCAGTCTTTTGGCTTGGGGCGGGGGCAGGACCACCCTCAGAAGCTCTAGGAATCGCCAATCTGGTGGTCGGACGCCTCTCTACCTCGCCAAGGTCATCAAGCACCGACATGCTCCTCTGAAGCTCCCTACTGAACTGTGACTCCATGTTCAAGGGGAGGAAGGCTGCTGGCAGAGCCAAGTCATCGTTGTTGACGTTAATCCCGTGCTGGAATTTCTTCAAATGAAACTCCAAGGATTCTTCATCCAAGTTGGATTTCAGACCGGTTTCAATCCGGTCTTCATCCATCACGCTGTTGAGGGCCCACGCAAGCTTCTCCCTCTTCTTCAGCGGAGCACACATGTTGACCAGGAAGTTGCAGAAGACCATTTTGGGGGTCACTCCACCTTCCACGCACTCGCGGATCCTGGACAAGACAGGGTTGAAGGCATCTAACAGCACTGGAACTACACTCCAAGCGTCGGTGTCAACATTGGGGAGACCTTCAGGTAGCTCCAATTTCTCGTGCTCCTCTGTCGTAACGATGATCCAATCCTTCTTCCAATCTTCCCACTTGCTGAAAGGAAACGACTTCAAGTATTTGTAGGGGCAGTTCTTGCGCTTCACAAAATAGTAGAAGCCAAGAAACTTGGACCCCTTGCCGGTGGTGTGGATGGTGAAGAAGGTGCGGAAAAGCTCGACGCAGGGGGGAATACCCACCCACATCTCGCAGAAGTGGACGAATGTCGCCACAAGAAGAAGAGAATGGGGGCTAAGGTGGTACAACTGCAGACCATAAAAGTCTAGTAGCATCAAGAGCAAAGAAGAGAAAGGTGGAATGAATCCCACCATGGCGTACGCTGTGAAGTACACCATATCGCCATCGCGCTCCTTCTTGAACGGGAGCTTGCCGGCGCGGACCAAATGATTGAAGAAGTCACTGGACCACCCCATGTAGGTCCGAACCTTCTTCAGATCATCATCGCTATTGAGGCGGCTCTTAGGGAGACCCAACTCCATCACGGCAAAGCAGTGCAAAGGAAGGGAAGCTACGCAGAGTTTGGGAGGCTCTGAGCGCAAAGATGATCGAAGGCGTAAAGAGTCCTCAAACCGTGCGCACTTTCCTTCTTAAGTAAGCCTCCGCGACGCTTGGATAGAAATCGCAGTGAGATCGAAGGCACTTTTCAAAAATCTACCCCGTCAATGACGAGTGGGCCTGGGGCCCCACCCCAACGAAGAGATCAAGGTCCTTACCCAAGGCCAACCGTTGCCATGATGGGCGGCGGGAAACCCAAAGTCGGCACTCTGACAGGGCGCGCGGAACCGATACGGTTTTTGTATTGGGAACCGGCGACCTTCAATTGCGTGAGATCCGCACTCAAAGATCTCATATGCCGTATTCATAACAAGCCACGCGTCGAAGGTTCACTCCCGGACCGTCACACTATCGGCGCATCAGAGGACTTTTGAAAGTCGAAGCATAGAAATCGAGAATGGCCCCACCTCCGGCAGAACATCTTAACCAAAAGGGTTTCTCCCAGAGGTGGGTCCGGGGGCCACTGTCGGTACCCTACGTACCGGGTACCCTACGACACCGCAAGAAGTGCAAGAAAGTTTCACCCGTCAGAGTCGAAGGCCCTTGCAGGTCCCACATGTCACGTTGTACCGGACCCGCTCCCCTCATATGGTTAGCTCCCGGGTTAACACCTATAAAATAAGACAGGAACAAAACTCCCAACCAAGAGAAGCTCCGGCGACTACACGTGTACAACAGCCCCGGACCTAGCCCCCGTCAGAGAGGAGCTCCGGTACCGACACATATACAGCAACCCCGGACCTACCCTCTCGCAAGAGAAAGCTCCGGATCTGCCACGTGGGGAGCCTCCGGACCTTCATCGCCAACAGAAATACGAGCAAATCACGTCCGTTACAAGCATTCAAGGACGGTTAAAGCAGCAGTTACAAGGTCTGATAATGTGTCATTAATGTCATATTAATAACACACGATTAGTGCACTGTTAATAGGGTAACGCTGCCATGAAAGCACGTTACCACACTACTAATTATACTTAATACTCTTTAGACAGTGTATTAGGTCATTAAGCACGCCAGGGCTACATGTCGGGTCAGGCCAGCTTTGTGACGGTCAGTCCTTAGAACTATAAAAGGGCTGCACAGCACAAATATAGGGGGATCTGATCTGATTCGAGCTGATCCTAGCGAACGCACTCGCTCAATACAATTACACAAACCCCGTGGAGTAGGGTGTTACGCTCAGGCGGCCCGAACCACGTAAATCTCTGAGGTCATCATCTTGATCTTGATCTTTGTGTGCCCCAACCACAAAAGAACCTCCGCGGGCTGCTTCTCAGCGGATCCGGGGGAAGTGTCATATCAAACACTTCGACGGGGTCAGCATACCTCGGCCGGCCAGCCTTTAGCAATGCTTGGGCAAAAGCTTAAGACTATTGCATTTGCTCTCAGGACATGGAGCAAGAGAAGATTTGGAGAGGTTCGCCTCCAAATCCAGCTAGCTAATGAAGTGATATCCAATCTAGATGCAGCCCAAGAAGACAGAATTCTAACATATGACGAAACAGCATTAAGGAAACATCTCAAGGTGAGACTTTTAGGTCTTGCGGCGGTGGATCGAGCCCGGAGACACCAAGCCTCAAGATTGATCTGTTTAAAAGAAGGGGATGCATGTACCCGCTTCTTCCATATCACAGCAAATGCGAGGAAGAGGAAACTACACATACCAAGACTGAGACGAAGTCATAGCCAATACACCTAGAACCATGAAGGTAAGGAACAGGGGCTGTTCCAACACTTCCAAAAACTGTTGGACACTGCCACGCCACACCGCTCCACCCTGGATTGGAACCTTTTGAACCTTTTGTGCCTTGATACGGCTCAGCAACTGGATGCTCCCTTCACAGAGGCAGAGGTGCTTAGGGCAGTGAGAGACCTCCCCTCAGAAAAGGCCCCGGGCCCTGATGGTTTCACGTCAGATTTCTACAAGACTTGTTGGCCGATTGTTCGATCCGATGTGATGGCCGCCTTCCAGAGCTTCTTTGATCTCAGAACCACAAAGATTGAGAGGCTTAATGGTGCCTTGATCACCTTGGTGCCCAAAGGCGACACCCCTGATACCCCTGCAGATTTTAGGCCAATTAGTCTTGTGAGTTCCTTCGCTAATATCTTAACAAAGGTTCTGGCGACAAGGCTCTCCAAACATATTGATCGTCTGATCTCTCCGGCGCAAAGTGCTTTCATCAAATCAAGGTGTATCCAAGACAACTTTTTGTATGTACAAAACTTGGCCAGAGACTACCATTGGAAGCAAAGGCCGGTGATGCTCCTTAAGCTAGATATATCCAAAGCCTTTGATTCCGTTAGTTGGGAATACTTATTCGAGCTCCTGGAACGTAGCGGTTTCCCTTCAAGATGGACAAACTGGATTGCAGCACTCCTCTCCACCTCCACCTCAGCTGTCACATTGAATGGAACTGTTGGTCCGTGGATCACACCCAGAGCTGGCCTCCGGCAGGGGGACCCCCTCTCCCCGTTTCTTTTTATCTTGGCCTTTGACCCCATTCACCGCATCTTCGTTATGGGCTCACTGCACTTCAAGTGCGCAAGAAGCTTTTAAAAGAGATTGACAAAGCCCGAAGAAGGTTCCTTTGGGTAGGGGATCAAGATCTATATGGTGGCAAGTGCAAGGTGAACTGGAAAAAGGTCTGTAGACCGCTGGATAAGGGAGGATTGGGGATCACAAATCTGGAATACTTTAGCAAAGCCCTCCGCCTGCGATGGTTGTGGGCGACCTAGAAAACCCCCTATAAACCCTGGGTTGGCATGGAAACCCCAACAGATCACACTGATGAACTTTTCTTTAATGCGGCAACTAGGGTCTCCGTCAGAGATGGTAACCTTGCTCACTTTTGGACCTCCAGTTGGCTCCAAGGTGCTGCACCTGCCTCTTTATACCCGGACCTCTTCCAGCATAGTCGACAAAAGAGAAGAACAGTGCGACAGGCAATGAATGGTGAAACTTGGATCTCTGACCTCATGCATGATCTGTCAAATGCTCTTCTGGACCAGCTGCTATCACTATGGTTTCAAATCCAGGAAGCTGTGCTTATCCTAACAGATGAAGGTGGGGATGAAATATCTTGGACGAGGAATGTTACTGGAATCTACTCGGTGCGCTCAGCTTATGCTCTGCAGTTCGAAGGGAGCACGATGTCATGGTTCCCATGCAAAGTCTGGAATGTTTGGGCGCCCCCAAAATGCAAAGCCTTCACTTGGTTGCTTCTGCAAGACCGCATTTGGTCAGCTACTAGGCTCCAAAGGCGCGGTTGGGTCAACCAGTATTTCTGCCCCCTCTATAGAAGAAATTTGGAAACTACCTACCGCCTCTTTGTTGACTGCCTCTTCTCCCGTGATCTTTGGTCAAGACTCTCTCTGGATCAATTTCAGGAGGCTATGGCCTGGAGAATGGACTCGCTCGCTGTCACTTGATGATTGGTTTTTTGGCTTGTCCGGGAGTACAAGCGACGAGAAAGCCAAGGGCATAAAATCTATTGTCATTCTGGTATGTTGGTGCATTTGGAGGGAGAGAAACGCTCGCATCTTCAGAAACATCGAGCGATCACTGGAAGGCATCATGGAAGACTTGAAAGACGAGGCACGGCTTTGGGCTGCAGCGGGTGCTAAAGGAATTTCTGCTATTATTATTAATTAGTGTTTTTCTCCTTGCAGTCTAGTTGATTTTGTTTGTTTGTTTTGTCACGAATGTGTTCTGGCTGCCTCTATAGGAGGTGTCTTTTTGTAACTAAACTATCATATTTTTTCTGCTATCAATAGAATGTTGAACCTCCGAGTTTGGGGCTTTCTAAAAAAAAAGAACTAGAAACATATTCTTGCTAGAAATAATACAATTTTATTGCCTAATGTAAGGTCCAGCACCAACAACCCTTGACTGTGGGCAGAACGAACTCTGTGACAGGAAAGGTTCTAGCAAATAACGGCAGGAAAGGAAACAAACATCTTGAAAGGGGAATGCTTTTAGCCATAAGTATAGGGATATACAGTCAGAAAGTAAACAATGCAGTGAACAGCAGTGCATATTTAACAGCAGGGAATAAACAAGTAAACTATCAGCAGTTCATATCCTCTGAAATAAACAAGTAAACAATCAGCCAACAATTTTACCTAACAGCAGCACATATCTAACAGAAGACATGCAGTTAAGTAGTGAACCACATCTAACAATTTTATCTAACAGCAGACAAGTAAACAACCTGATTGGAATTGCAGTTTGAATGGCCAGGACTTAAAAGTTCAAAAATATAAGTTCAAAACTAAAAACTAAGCATTATTGTTCTTGCAGCAATCCTTCACATTCTTATAGCAATCCTAGCATATTCATATTGCAGTCTTCAGCTCAGTATTGCAGTAATGCAATCTTCAGTTCAGAAATGCAGTAATACAGGGGAGTGCGCACACCTAAATCCAAAGCCAAAGTGTACGTGTACTATGAGAAGTGATAACTGATAAATTGTACAGGTAGAAAAAAGTGCACACACCTTCAGATTCAGATAAATAATGTTAGGAAACCCAAACTAACAACAGAGGAGACGGGCGGAGGAGGCACGCAGCACAGGAACCGGCTGCAGCGGCAACGAATCGAGGATTCGGCAGCTACGGCACGCGACGGGAGCGGGAACAAATGGCCGAGTTCGAGTCTGCGCACTCCTCTTTGCCCGCAAACATGACAGAGCGCAGGAACGAGCACGTGCCAAGATGCTCCCGTCGAAACAACGTGTGCCAAACAAAATACTTCTGCTGTCGCGCGTGTTCCCACCTCCGGGCCACCTCCGCACGCCTACAGCCTCCTCCACACGTCACCTAGGTGCTCACCTTGCCTCGCCTATACTTAGCCACCAAGGCTACATGGACGGCACATGCGAAGCGCCTAAGCACATCTGGGCAGCCGCCTCATGCCGCTTTTTGGTACACTGATTTTGCGATACCAATTACCATGTCAGGAGAATTTGAAGCATAAATTTTGAAATGTTTATTGCCACTGAGCTATAACCTACAAAATGACAATCAAAGCCCCATTATAATTATCCATAGAAAGGAAACTTTTGTACAGATATTCAAGTAATGGAACCCCCAAAAAAAATTACATTATCTTCTTTTTGTTGTGTTTGTTGATTCCTACTTGAGGTTGAAACAATCAGAGTGCTAACCTCTCGTATTTTGGTAAATCAGCCATAAGCTGCTGATATTAGTTCCAGTTGATCTTCTTCGTGACATTCTCCTAACGTAACCAGTTCTTCATTGAATGAGAATTGAGACGTTTGACGGTACCCTTCATCCTTCATGTGTTTAGCGAGCCTTATCAATTCTGCACTTATATTTTCTACCTCAGGATGTTGATATTGTTGTTCCCCAACAACAAACACATGAACTTGGCTGTTAAGCTCAACCCAGCTACACCCTGGATCTTTGTTAATTCCTCGGAGTCTCATCAAATGTCTCACCCGCTCAACGGCATTCCATTTTCTCTGGGAAGCATAGATGTTTGATAACAATATATAAGCTGAGGAATCATCGGTACCCAGTTCCATCAGACGTTCACCTGCATATGCTCCAACGTCAAAGTCCCGCAGACTGCGACATGCTCCTAGGACTATACGCCATAGGCATGTTACATGGTCAATTGTAATTGACTCTATGAACTCCTTTGCCTTCTTTAGCAGACCTGCTCGACTAAGAATATCAACCATGCAAGCATAGTGGTCAAGCCTAGGAGTTAAACCATAGTCCTTGGTCATAGACCTAAAATAAATCCAACCTCTATCAACTAGGCCCATGTGGCTACAAGCGCATAAGACATTAATGAATGTTATATGATCAGGAGCAGTGCCCTCTAGCTTCATCTCCTCAAACAGTTCAAGTGCACCACTGCCGCACCCATTTTGTGAAAACCCAGAAATGATTGAGTTCCAAGCAACAACGTCCCTATCAGGCATCCCTCTGAAGATTGTCATGCCATCTTCAAGGTTCCCACACTTTGAATACATTGTAGACAGAGCACTTCCAACTGAACCACCCAAACTAAAACCAAACTTCAAGATTTGTGCGTGCAGTTGCTTCCCTGGCTCCAGTGCTGCAAGGCATGCGCACGCTCTAAGAACACTAGTTATGGTCAGATTACTAGGCATGATGCCCTCTTTGTCCATCCTGGCATAGAGCATCATGGCTTCCTCATGCTCCCCATTCTGCACGTGCCCAGCAATCATTGCCGTCCAAAGGACGACATCATCAACATCATATAATTGAAGAAAACCATATTTTGCGTCACCAATACAACCGCACTTGGCATACATATCCACAAGTGCACTCTTTACATAAGCCTGCATTTCAAACCCAAGCTTTACCATCAGACCATGTGCCTGCTTCCCCACCACCAACGCTCCCAAATCACTGCATGCGTTGAGTACACCAACAAAGGTGAACTCAGTTGGCGAGAATCCTGCAGAATGCATCTGTAAGAACATCCTAGCTGCACTCTCTGCTTCCCCGTTCTGAGCATACCCGGTGATCATCGCCGACCATGTGATTGAGTTCCTTTCCTTTGAGGACTCGAACACCTGCTGTGCTGCATCCATATATTCAGCCTTTGCGTACATTGTTACAAGTGAATTCTCCACGGATACAAACCCTACCAAGCCATCCTTCGCAACCAATCCATGCACCTGTATGCCCATAAACAAACCCGATGGCACACTAACTGCGCTAAGAACTGAAGTGGTGACAAACTCATTTTTCTCCAACGGGCACTCCTGAAGCATCATCCGAAAGAGCTCAAACGCCTCCACAGAGCACTTCCCCACAGCATACCCAGACACCATGGCAGTCCAAGATACCGCGTTCCGATGTGACATTTCATCAAACACCCTGCGGGCATCGGAAGTCATACCCAGCTTGCAGTACATGTTGAGCAAAGCTGTGGAGACGAACACATTGGTGGAGCCGGCGGAGGAAGTCAGCTTGCAAGCGAGAGCGTGGGCCGCAGCGCCCACAGACGCGGAGGGCACCCGCGCGGCCGCGGTGAACGTGGCGGCGAAGGAGTGCGGGGACGGGAGGACCTCGGGGTACGAGGAGAGCATGGAGCAAAAGTGGGACAGCGCGGCGAGGGGACGGTGGCGCGAGAGCGGGTTGAGGAGGGAGTTCCAGGAGGCGACGTCCCGGGCAGCGTCGGGGATGTCGGCGAAGACGGCAAAGGCAGCGTGGAGGAGGGGCCGCGGGAGGGAGCAGTAGAAGGTGATGAGGGAGTTGGAGACGGGCGCGTCGGAGGCGGCCCTGGATTTGAGCGCCCACGCGTGGAGCGCCTCGCCGTCGCGAGGGCGAGCGCGGAGGTGCTGGATGAACTGCGTGTGAGACATGCGCCGCACGGACGGCGCCGCGCCTGACATCGCTTGGCTAAGGTGACTAGCCACGCGCGCGGGATCGCGGGCTAGGAAGAGTAACGGCAGATAGCCGATTGCTATTATAGGGCAAACTTCAATGCAATCTGAATTCTCGTGTAAGTGTGCAATTCAGTCGTGTGATGTATATCTAGAGTGCTATATTTTTAAAACATAGATCTCTCCACCTGCTTGCGCACTTTTTACACATTTATATGTAAAAGGTGCAGCCACTTTTGGATGTTCATCAAATGGCTGAGATTCGCGGATTGCATGTTTGCACAGGAACCTAGATTGCACAACAGTTGTTACCCTATTATAGATCTCACATAAGTGGCTTCAACGGAACACCACTATACCGTGGACTTCCTTAAAAACATATTTTTAAATATGTACATACCGTTATAATAATATTTTCATATATTTTGGGTCATTTTTTATATCTTTTCTATTTTTCTATTTTCTCAAATCTGAATGTGACCAATTTGTACTCGTGCCGGCTGCTTGCGATCTGATTACGCAATTATATCCTTCCTTCCTCTTCTATTTTATATTTAATCTGTATTTGATCGCATTCTACCAACAAAGGTAAATCTTCTAATCCAACTGATGGATCAACCACTGGAACCGTTGCCTCCGTAGTTAAACTGTTTCATCAAGTCAATTTGAAATTAGAATATATACAATACTCTATTAGCAGTTAATAACAAAAAGAATAACAAGAACTTATTGTTGGATATGTGTCGAATATTGTGTACGAGTTATTTACACTTAGGACTTTGAGTTGTGCTAATGGTGGGTGTAGAGTTTGTGTTGGACTTTGTATTCGGCCTGTTTGCCAATATGAGCCGGCGATGACAACATATTGGAAGGAGCGCTAGTTATGCCCTAGGGATGTAGGCTTCGGCTGAACCTCGTTAACAAATAGTGTGTCTTGCGTGTCGTCAGTGATCTTGCATCGTGTGCCTCGAAATATCCGTCGTCGCTTCCACGTGTGTATTTTCTAACAAGTGGTAATAGGGGTCAAGGTTGGATTAGATCTAGAGATGATGCAGGAGATCAATCGTGGAGGTGCGAGGATCATGCTCGACAGGCACCGTGGAACTGCTTGATGCAATGCAAGGTGGAGCATGACGGCAATCTACGATATGATCGGTGTTGTCGGACACTTTAGACAAGTGGCCTAGACCATCCTACTGGCGACAACCGGCAAGGATCGTCCATACGTGGAGATCAAACCAGTATGGTGGTCGTTGAAGGCGTCACGATGAGAGCGGCGGCTTCGGCTTGCGATCAGATCAGCAGCTAGACTTGGTGAAGGCTGGATAGATCGAAGCGTGGAAACATCATGACAAGACGATGTGACCGGTGTTGCACAAAGGTGGTATCGCAGCATGCAAGCAGACTGTGTCGGTGATACGGGTGGCCATAGTGCGACACGCTTGTGCACAGGATGCATGAATGTGTGATGTTGCAGCAAGAGTCGATGTGCTGGTAAGTACAAGAGACAGAGTTGCATCAATACGCGGACGATAATGTTGATGAGATGATCAGTGTTTGATTTATTGCGCGGAGAAATTATGATGGTATGCAGATGCAAGACGAGGCTGGATTGGGAAGTCTTTGTGGTTGCGGGAGGGCGCATCCGTCGGTGCCGATTTCCTGTCGAATATCGGAGAGTCGGGTGGCTCAGAGTTGATTCCCAACAGATAAGATGTATTGTATGCAGACACATAGAAAGCAAGGACGTACTTGAGTTAGAGTCATAAAAAAAACAAGGCGAGGAAGGATATGATGCATGCACGTAGCAGGTATTAAGGGTGTGTTTGGCACGGCTCTGCTTTTTAGTGGAGCAACTCTGCTCGAAAATGCTGGTGTGGAGCAACTCTATTGTGATGGTGGGGGTGCCACTAGAGGTGTTTGGCTCACAAATGATTCTCAGCTATGAAAACAAGAGAATTTTGGACGTAATGTCTATTTTACCCTCAATATTTTTTTGGACCTGAACCAGAAATTGTGGGCTGAATTGTAGCATGAAATTTTTTTTTTTGCTGCTACATTGAGGTTCCTTTTTTTCTTGTTTTTTCTTTCTGCAAAAGACGTAGTGGCTGGAAGGAGACGTTTTTTTTCTTATTTTTTCTTCCTGTATGAGACGTAATGGCTGGAAGGAGCAGGGCCATCATTGTTTTTTTACATTTTTTTTGTTTCAACGTTCAGAGACATGTACTGCTATCCAAGTAATATTATATATTATTAGAGCATAAGTTCTGAACACTAGTGAAAATCTATAGAGTTGGACCTCTCTTTAGAGTTTTAGAGTTAAGGTGTTTGGTAATATTTTTTTACTCTTGGGCGGATTTTAGCTCTAGAGCCAATCCTAAAAGGAAGGAATAAAATATTCACTAGTATGCATGTATACGGGTGGGTTTGCCTTAGGCCTTTCGGCAGAGGCGTAGTGGTCTGAGAAAGGACAGGTGACGGACAGGTGTGTCTTTTGGTAGAGGTGGTGTCCGATAAGGACAGGTGCGGACAGGTGCATGTCAGTTTTGGCAGCGTTTAAGACCATCCGCACCAGCAACCTCTAAAGCATACTCTATCCTCTAAAATCTACTCTAAAGCATACTCTATATACTCTATATTTACAGTTTTCCCTCTCTCTAAATATAGAGTTGTCTTTACAGTTCGCTTTAGAGTGTCATTTACAGGGCACCGGTGCGGATGGCCTAAGCATGTTTCATCCCGACGTCAAGCTAGACTCGATTTCTGGTACTCACGCGACGTGGATAAAAGCAGACGTAAATAGGAGGGATCGTATCACAGGATAATTGAAGCAAGACACACGTTCGACGTAGCAGCACAGATCGAAGCATCGACTAGATTTTTGTGCGTGCTTGCAGGAAAAGGCGTGTGAAGGGCTCAGGTTCTGTTGCAAGACACGATGTTCCGTGCGCAAGAACTCAAGGTGATCTGTGGCATTATCGTCAAGGTAGTCTCGCGATCAAGGAAGATCGTGCAAAGGCAAGCGAATCGGACGGTAGGATCGAAGACAAAAGGTCAGAGGAATCTTGTGTTGGCGAGATGGTGTCGAAAAGTATGGTGAAGTTTGATGGCAGCGACAACTTCAACTTATGGCAGATAAGGGGGTGAAAGATTTGTTGGCGCAACAAAGTCTTTTGTTCGTTTTGAAGGCGAAACAACCAGTCAAGATGGAGGATGTCAAGTGGGAGGAGAAGCAGCTGCAACCATACAGCTGTGTTTAACTGACAATATCATGTACCATGTCATCTGGTATACTACACCAAAGAACATCTGCGATGAGCTAGAAAATCAGTTAATGTCAAAGACTTTGACAACCAAGCTGCATTTGAAGCAAAAATTATATGGGTTGAAGATTCAGGAAGGGTCTGATCTTACACAACACATAAATATCGTCAATCAAAGGGCCACAGATCTAGGTCAACTAGATGTGAAAATTGATGATAAAAAAGGCAATAATTCTTTTATGCTCGTTACCACCATCTTATGAGCAAACGATCACGACTCTAACATTCGGCAAGGATTCTATCAAAATTGAGGATGTTACTGCAACGTTACTAGCTCAAGAGCAAATGAGTAAGAACAATGCAGTGGACGAATTTCAAGTTGAAGGTTTGCTGATCAGAAGGTGAGAATGTCAAGGAGAAGTTGGAGGCTAAGAGCAAGAACAAGAAAAACGTGCAGTGCTATTTTTGCAAGTAGCGGGGACATATTAAAAGGGATTGTCCAGCAAAAATGAAGGGTTCAAGTGCTAATGTGGTAACTCCTAAGAGTGACTCAGATAGCGACGGTGATGTTCTCTTGGTAGGTATCGAAATACAATCGACTAAAGTATGGATGTTAGATTCGGCAAACTCTTTTCATGCAACACACAAAAGGGAGTGGTTCTCTTTGTACAAGTCAGATGATTTTGGCAAAGCTTATTTAGGAGATGATAGGGGACACCTTGTTATTGGAATAGGCGAGATCAAGATTAACACTCAAGACGAAGGTGAGCACGTGCATCGAGGTGTTAAGCATGTACCAAAGCTGCAAAGGAATCTAATTTTGCTTGGGGCTTTATATCATGATTGTCTGTTATTCCGAGCTGAGCCAGATGGAAAGACAACGAAACTCATGAATGTAGATGAGACTGTGATGATAGGAGAGAGAGAGATATATATATCAAATTTATACAAGTTACAAGGATGTCTCGTTGCAGGTGGAGTCATGGAAGATGGAGTTGCGGAGATAGCGTTGTTCTCTTCAGATAGCGGGTCTAAGGTTTTGGACTCGTTGGGTAGCTCTCCGTGAGCTATGAAGTCAACAACTCAAGTCCGGATATCTGGAGGTTCGCGCATGACGACTTCAATGTGGTGTAATATTCGTCAAGGTGGAGTTTGTTGGATACGTATCGAATATTGTGTACGAGTTGGTTACACTTAAGACTTTGAGTTGTATTAGCAGTGGGGTATAGATTTTGTGTTGGACTTTGTATCTAGCCTTTTTATCAATATGAGGGGAGGGTTGTTGTTGTAACCGACGACGACAACATATTGGAGAGGAGCGCCCGTAGTCATGCCCCGATGATGTAGGCTTCAGCTGAATCTCGTTAATAAATATCGTGCCTCACGTGTCGTTAGTGATCTTGCATTGTGTGCCTCGAGAGATCCGTCGTTGCTTCCGCGTGCGTATTTTCTAACACTTATCAAGCATTGTGAGATGAGACTACAACACAACATTGCAAACTCATGACATGAGACGCAGTTATACAGAACATTGCAAACTCCTAATCTGTTTTCCTCCAGTACCTAATCAATATTGGAATTAATACATGTAATATTTCTAGATGAAGGGTTAACTCTATCAAGCTCAGTGCAATATGATGTGAATGGTATAGTAGCGAGATACAACAAAGTTGATGTATTTTGAAGGCGGCACACACTTGGTAGGCTAGGGTGGCGGCTCCATGTGCATGGAATCGGACTATTCAGCCTCGAGTGCGCGTAATCGGGATCGCGACGACTACTGCACACGGATCAAAAAGTCAGGGGCGGCAGAGCCTCGCGCTTGAGAGGCGATGGCTGCGACACCTCTCACCTGGGAGAATACAAACCGTAACGAAGTCGGTTGTGCCTGGGAAAAGACGGCTGTCGCACCTGGGACGGAGCCGCCTAGAGCGTGCGACAACTCGAATGGCAGTGCTTCGCGCATTAGGGTGGAAGAATTTGTGGCGGCGGCGCCTCGCGCCTGGGAGGCCAGGGCCGCGGCGATTGTGGTGACTGCTGACGGCTCCTAAGGTATACTAACAAATCATCCCTGGCAAAGGCGGCAGAAATGCTTGTTGACGGCTCCTAAGGTATACTAACAAATCATCCCTGGCAAAGGTGCCAGAAATGCTTGTTGGTATTACTTACGCACCATTAACTAAACATCTCCAACTGATGTGTCAGAAATGCTTGTTAATGGTTCTATTGGATCACAGAGTGAGTTCCGCAAGCGCACAGAGATATCATTGTAGCATCTCCCCTTAAGAGTATTCCCAAGGGTGTCATTTATTTGATCCCAAAGAAAGGAGGGGTAGAGATATAACAATCATCAAGTGGAAAGGGTAGAAAGGTCTAGGTAAGAATCTAGTAAGGATGGATAAAACAATAGTGGAGGTAGTGTGACACACACAAAAGCTTTCAAGTCTAAGGGGGGGTAAGAGGATCCTAGAGCTTAGTTAAGGTTGAGAGTTATGGAGGTACTCCTACTATGCTCTATTGTACATATACATAGTCTAAACTAATTATCCATAAGCTCGATCAATAGTGAATACTTATGTTATGTGGTTCAACACATCGGGCACGGGCTTACCCCTAGCAATACTAGGGCGACTCCCACCAAGAGCCTGTGGCATAGCCGAACGTGGAGGATTACAAAGGACTGATAGAGCTATCACCACCTACTGCCTATCTCTTCAATCCGTGGGTCTACGAGACATCCAATGCTACTTAGCTATCCTAGCACCATACTAGCATATTAAGTAATTACCTTAAGAGCCTAGGCATAATCCATCCTAAGGCAATGAATTGAATCATCATTGAACCAATGTTGATACACAACATAATCATCCATACTAACCTAGTTATGTTATAATTAACTAGACTATAGTGGGGGTCTATAGGTTCTATGATAATGAGATATGTTCATGATAAAATAGTCATAGAAGCTATACCTTCCACATACATGGACTCCACAATCAAACAAGAAATGCTTTGCCCAAATATATGTATAAGTAGAGACTAAAGATACTATCTTTATTATGCATAAAATCACAAATACAAGAAAGAATACATGAGCCATACCTTTCCAAATGTAGGATTGGGAAGAGAGAGACCTCCTTACTCCTTTTCCAATTTGGACTTGGGACTAGAGACTCTCCTCTCTACAACCTAACTCCTCTAAGACTATGGATGATAGTGTATACAATAGAGATGAAGCTCAAGTGGTGTGTGTTGAAGTGAGGGGTAGGGGGTCCTATTTATACTAGTGTTGAGGTCGGTTCTCGCCACCAAAAGCACGCGAATCAGTCACCATTGACTCCAGGAAGCCAGGAGGAGCCAACACGTAGAGGCTAACCGAGTTTGGTGCAGAGACCAGGTCGGTCGACCCCCTGGTTCGGCCAACCTGGTCATTGCACCAATTCTCGTGTGCTTTCTCCAGGTGGCTGCCAGGTGGGTCCCATTGATGTATATTGGTGATACACCGTTGGATATCCTCAGATACTTCTGTTTGTGGGCCATTTGATCCATGTGATGCCACGTGTCGTTGCTTGATTGGCAGGGATGATATTTTATAGGATTGGTCCCTCTACATTTCCTCATTTCCTGCATAAAATGCTGCATACACACATTTCTTCAAGTCCAAGTGGAATTGGGTTAGATAGAAAGGTGATGTGTGCAAGAAATGACAAATCCTTCACATAATTGAGTTAAATTGACGGATGGAATTGGTATATAACAGCCGTCAACAAACTCCCCCAAGCTTATCATTTGCTCGTCCGGAGCAAAGTTAAGACTTTAGGTTGATGATCAGGAGTTGCTATAATGTCTTATTTTCAAAAGTATATAATGCACAACAAGATACTCTACCTAGTATTGCAGAAATTGGCTATGATACTCTACCTTTCTTAAGTTATCATGGGGCTTATGCTTTCTCATATTCGTGAGTAGTTGAAAGGTAGAATAGCAAATGGAGCAAACATAGTATATAAATCAAGTTCCACTTAAACCCCCGAGAATTCAATTTAGATATTAAGTACCTCAATTTGATTCTCTCAGTCACTCCTTTGTGGATAGTGGAAATATTTTCTCACGAAAGCATCATGCCTCTACTATTCCTACTCATTGAATATGGCTTGTATGTGGAGCTTGGTAAGGCAAGTAAGTAGGCATATTTGCATCACATATATTGCTAAGTCAAAAGAGTAAGCCTTAGGAGAATTCAAATCAAAACTTTTTGATTCAAGACTAGTGCATGTGTGATGGAGTGGAAGTGGATGTGGATACTTGAGATAACTCCTTTTTGGTATAATCCCTCTTTCTTTTGCAGGGATGAAACATGGCTTTTTTTTCTTTTCTTCTCATGCTTATGATGTAAGCATGCTTTTTTTTTTCATTTTCTTTTTGTAGCCATGTCTTCTACTCCCTTCCTTTGCAATGAATTTTGAAGAGAGTGCTAAACATGAATAACATGGAGTTTCTCTTTTTATTATGGTATGGTGGATATGATGGGCATTTTGCTTACTTCTAGTGTAGAAGTATAACATGTGCAAGTGAAGTCTTTAATTCAAAAAGAGTTGAATGCTTTCTCACATAGGTCATACTAGTTTGACTAGGCTCAATGTGAAAGCAAATAGCATATGCATAAGGTTTTGTCTATGTATGAATATCATATGACTTTGGTAGTTATTTCCAATCAAATGAGGGAAACTTAAATCTTTTTAGAATTTCTCCGGAAATCTAAGTTTTACTTTCAAACTAGGACTAGCAGCCCTATTACCAATTCTAGTCTTGCAACAACCTAGAATTAGATTAAGCTTTTGCTATCAATAATTTCCAAATTAAGGTAAAAGTATTTCAAACCAATGAAAGCAATATTCAGAGAGTAGCAAGTTGTAAACTAATGACTTAGGAAAATAAACAGAGCAACTATTCATCATTTCATCAATGTGAATTCTAAATCATTCTTACCGCACATCTTTATTTGATGAAAGCAAATCTAACCTATATTTTTTTTAAAATGCAAGGTGGATGATGGATGGATGGAAAATAAATATGCAAGGAATGTGATACATGTTACCTCAAGTGGGGGTCCTCCCCCAAGCTTGTTCTTCAACTACCTCCGTGATAAGGGTTGAACCCTTGATGACGAAAGTACGCTGCAAGATCGGCTTGTTGTTGTCGTAGCGCCGTGTTGAAGTTGGTGAATTGAGCATCCATGTGTTGTTGTCAATCTTAGGTACCTTGAACATGCTCTCGGAGTGTGCTGTGGATGTCACCCGTTCTCACTTCAAGTTCTCCCATACGTCTAGTGAGGTCCGTCATTCCTTGGCTATAGTCATGATGACTTCTAGCCGAAAAGGAACGACGTCCTCTCATGGATGTTGGGGGCAAGCTGCTAGAGCTTGAAGTTGATAAGGGTGGATCCCTTTGCCATTCTTGCCAAGATGATCCCCCAGTCTCATACGTCGAAGGTTGAGTCCATCTGGGCGCATAACCCATTGGGTTCTCTTCCTCTTGGTATTCATAGACCGGAGAGATTATCGGTGGCATGCCTGTGGCTGCAGCCCTCGCACGATTCCTTGTTACCCTTCCAGAGACATTACTTCTTCTTGCTTCCTCAAGGGGAAGAAGATTAATGGTTAGCCTCTAACATTTGTACAAATGAAAATCCGGGTTAGGTAATCGAATTTCATTGACAAAGTCGGGATAGAAAAATATCAAGGATCCATCTTGATCATGCTTAAGTGTATGTCCTTGCACTAAATAGTCTTCATCACACAATTCTCTTTCAGTTTCAATATATTCAAATGAAGAGTATTTAAGTGCTCCTACCCTATCAGCAATATGAGTAATCAATGAAGTGCATTCAATTGGTCCTGATTTTAAAATGTAATCTAACCATTGTGTCATCATGACTTTGACTAGAGCAACTTTTATCTTTTTAGTCATGGCAAACAAAATTTTCAATTCATCATCTTGCACAACCCTAACATCTCCCCTGGGGAACATAGTCATAGCCACCCATCTATGCATGAAGTGTAAGGTAGGGTTTTGGATGTGGCTATTCCTAGGAGCCCTACATGTGACCTCACTAGTTAGCTCATGCCAAAAACTTTCTTTTTTAAACTTAGGCAAATTGTCTAAATATAGCAAACACCGATTATGGAAGCCTAGGATGCTACCCAATTCTTTCCATAGGATTTTGTATTCTTTTTGAAATAATCTAAAAGTAATACCATCAAATCCTATTCTTAGCGTGCAAAGGAATTGCATAGTGAGAAGGCGTGAACCTTTCTCCTCTATGTGAGCAAAGTCAACAAAAACAATTGCATGCCAAATGGAAAGAAATTCAGAGTCCATACCTATTTTGGAGATCAAATGTGGATTGCAAGCCTTGGTGTGGCGAAACTCACGATCTTGGAGAAGCCTGCGTGCTTGATCTTCAACTTTGCTTCGTATGTCGAGGTCGTTGTCATGAAGAAGTTGGTGTGGGTTAATTCTCTCTTCCATGGGAGTGTCCTCACACACACTTCTCCTCCTTGGGCTTGTACCCATGGAAGAGAGGCGTGTACTGGAACCTTCACCATGGCTTGAGCTTGCAGCCTCCTTCCTCTTTCCAAACAACCTCTTCATGTCTTTTTGAGTTCAACAAGCAAGAACAAAACAAGGCGAGAAAATATGAAAAGAAGCGATGTTTGGAAAACAAAACTCTAAACGAATTTTCTCCTCTTGAAAGCTTGAGTGTAAAATGCAAATGCAAACAAAAGAAATTCTTTTTGGGGATGGATTTGAGCAAGAGTGTTGCAATGAAGAGCAAGAAAAACAAGGTGAGCTAGAGAGTGACTTGGGGAGGTGTAAAATGATGTGGTGTGTGAAGAGAGGTGCTGCTCACGGCCACAGTATATAGGGTGCACCCTCCAACAGTCACTTAGGGTTCAAAATGTAGCTGTTGGAGGAAGGGGAGCCAATTTGGCTCCACTCCCTGTTCATCCGACCAGGGGGTTCAGCCGACCTGACAGGTGGCCCCCGTGGTTCCCCTTTTGGCAAGTGGCTCCCCAATGGCTATAAAGTTAGCACGTTGGTGAAATGCCACATGTGCAGCTCAGAAAAAATTGTTTTTCAAATAAAAACCTTTTTTCAAATCCAATAAAAATTTTCTTTTGAAAAGAAAGAAAGAAAAATGATAGTTGAGAATATAAGATTCTCAACTTGCTAGGAAAAATCAAATATGCAATGGGAAAAATCCAAATGGGGTGGAAAAAGAAAGAAAGAAAAATAAAGTGGGATAACTACCAATTTAACCTATTGGCGTATGTCTCACCCCATCCGATGAGATGATATTCCTCCATCTTCATTTCATATCCAGGCCAGGAGGGATGGGCTCGGATGGCTTGTCTTGCTTTTTCTGCCATTCCTTCTTTGGCAGCTTGGTGGACTTGGGCCTTCGGGAAGGTCCAGATGATTCCGTCGCCTTTGGATATCGGCGTGGTCGAAACGACAGATTCTCCTACTAGATTAATCTTCTCATGAATGCAATGAGTGAGTCCACCTTTGGAGGTGTGACTTCGACCTCTCTAATGTGTTTACCATTCGGCTCATACTTGATTCGAATCATGGAGCATTGTTCTGATTTTGGCCGAAAGTTAAACCTTTCCTCCTTGCCATTGATATGGAAGTGGATTTCTCCAGCTCCCACATCTATGCGAGCTTTTGCAGTGCTTAGGAATGGACGCCCAAGAATGAGTGGTGTATCTTTCTCAGTGTCCATGTCTAGCACCACAAAATCCACGGGTATGAAGCAGTTTCGGATCTTCACTGGGACGTCTTCAGCAATACCCGCTGGATAACGGACTGAAGAGTCAGCCAGTTGTAGTTGCATTGGTGTTGGAGTCAGCTCTGTGAAGTTCAGCTGGTCGAACACAACCTTGGGCATCACACTAACACTTGCTCCCAAATCACAAAGTGCCTTCTCAAAGTGGTGAGCCCCAATTGAGCATGAAATGGTAGGACATCCAGGGTCCTTCTTCTTTTCAGGAAGCCTATTGAGGATGGTTGCACTGCAGTCTTCTGTAAACTTGACGACCTCAGTGGTGGGCAATGGTTGTTTGTTGTTCAATATGTCACTGAGATAGCGAGCATAAGTGGGTACTTGCATCGCATCAATCAAGGGCACATTGATGTGGATCTTTTGGATGATCTCAACAAAATGGTTGAATTGCTCATCCACTGTTGGCTTCCTTTATCTGTGAGGGAATGACAATAAGTTGGTGTCTTCAAAGTGTTTGGCCATTCTCTCACCAAGTAATTCACTTGGGACATCCTCCTTTTCAGGCTTAGTTGTCCTCTTTTATTGTGTGGGATATGGTGGGTCACGAGTGGTCTTTCCTCCTCTCGTAACCACTACACTGACTTTCTCCACTAGGGCTTCTGGCTGCCCCAGAATTTTGTTGTTTTATAATGGAGAGACAACTACAGCAAGTTGTGCCAACTGAGTCTCCAACATATTATTGAAGCTTAGTTGATTCTTGAATGCTGAGGATAGTCCTTCAATCTTTGCATTGATATTCTCTAGGGTCTTGTCATTAGCTGACAGCTTCTTGGATAGGGCCTCATTGATCTTGAGCTGGCAATGGCAAGTTCTCTCAAGTTGGGCTGATTTACAGGGTTGCCATTGTTGTTGTACCCTCCTTGAAAGAACGGGCGTTGTTGACCCCACCCTTGACCTCCTGGATGATAGCCATTGTTGTTGTTGAAATTTCCGTTGTTGGCGAGGTATAAGGCATCCTCACGAGTTTCTGGGCAATCATTGCCCATGACCCGTGTTGCCACAGACTTCACACGTGATGTGAGAGTCTAGGGCATAAGCATTGCCAGATACTTCACCACTGACTTGTCCATCAATTTTCTTCATTAGGAGGTCCAATTTTGCAGCGATCATGTCCACCTCCTTCAAGGTGTGCATGCCTCACTGTCGGGTATGGAGACGCTCATCGTTCCATCTCATGTTGGACACCATCTTATCAATAAGATCTTTAGCTTTTGGCACCGTCAATGAGAAGAAGGCTCCTCCAACAGCAGCATCCAAATGGTCACGAGCTGATGGAATCAACCCGTTATAGAAATTTTGAATAAGGAGCTAGTCATCCATCCCATGGTGGGGACAGGCTAGGATGTACTCCTGAAGCCTTTCCCATGCCTCAGGAATAGATTCCTTGGACTCTTGCTGAAAGCTGGAAATCCTTCCACGTAGGGCATTGGTTTTGCCCATTGGGAAGAATTTGGCGAGGAATGCCGTATAACACTTCTCCCATGTCTCTACAGCACTTCGGTTCGCGTACAACCTAACGGGAACAATCTCAGACGGACCGCATCCGGAGACACATCCTTGATCTTAAAAGTGCTGCAGATCTCGAGGAATTGTTGCAGGTGAGCACTTGCATCCTCGTTAGCCTTCCCACAGAATGGGTTGGCTTGCACCATAGTGATAAGGCCAGTTTTGATCTCGAAGTTCACATCTCCCGTGTTAACAGTGGGCCCAATAGGCACATTATTAGAAGAGGGAGCTGAGAACTCATGAAGGGTCTTTTGAGCCATTGGCGTTTGGATTGTTGGTGCAGAAATGTCGGCTTGCCTTGCCGCTCGAATCTTCTGGTAATGACACGAGGTCGGTCTCTTAGAAGAGATTCAGGATCTTCAACAAAGTTTTTTGGCAGGCGGAAACCGGACATACACTACCTTGTTCTAACATTAAAAATGCGAAAACAAAGAATGGTTATCCTACTAAAGTCCTACCCATGTTTCTATGCTATTCACCCAGTCATGTTATATCTATTTGCCTTCCCTGGCAACGGCGCCAGAAATGCTTGTTGACGACTCCTAAGGTATACTAACAAATCATCACTGGCAAAGGCGCCATAAATGCTTGTTGATGGCTCCTAAGGTATACTAACAAATCATCCCTAACAAAGGTGCCAGAAATGCTTGTTGGTGTTACTTACGCACCATTAACTAAACATCTCCAACTGATGTGTCAGAAATGCTTGTTAATGGTTCTATTGGATCACAGAGTGAGTTCCGCAAGTGCACGGAGATAGCATTGTAGCATCTCCCCTTAAGAGTATTCCCAAGAGTGTCATTTATTTGATACCAAAGGAAGGCGGGGTAGAGATATAACAATCATCAAGTGGAAAGGGTAGAAAGGTCTAGGTAAGAATCTAGTAAGGATGGATAAAACAATAGTGAAGGTAGTGTGACACACACAAAAGCTTTGGGTCTAAGGGGGGTAAGAGGATCCTAGAGGTTAGTTAAGGTTGAGAGTTATGGAGGTACTCCTACTATGCTCTATTGTATATATACATAGTCTAAACTAATTATCCATAAGCTAGATCAATAGTGAATACTTATGTTATGTGGTTCAACACATCGTGCACGGGCTTACCCCTAGCAATACTAGGGCGACTCCCGCCAAGAGCTTGTGGCATAACCGAACGTGGAGGATTACAAAGGACAGATAGGACTGTCACCACCTACTGCCTACCTCTTCAATCCGTGGGTCTATGAGACATCCAATGCTACTTAGCTATCCTAGCACCATGCTAGCATATTAAGTAATTACCTTAAGAGCCTAGACACAATCCATCCTAAGGCAATGAATTGAATCATCATTGAACTAATGTTGATACACAACATAATTATCCATACTAACCTAGTTATGTTATAATTAACTAGACTATAGTGGGGGTCTATAGGTTCTATGATAATGAGATATGTTCATGATAAAATAGTCATAGAAGTTATACCTTCCACATACATGGACTCCACAATCAAACAAGAAACGCTTTGCCCAAGTATATGTGTAAGTAGAGACTAAAGATACTATCTTTATTATGCATAAAGTCACAAATACAGGAAAGAATACATGAGCCATACCTTTTCAAATGTAGGATTGGGAAGAGAGAGACTCCTTACTCCTTTCCCAATTTGGACTTGGGACTAGAGACTCTCCTCTCTACAACCTAACTCCTCTAAGACTATGTATGATAGTGTATACAATAGAGATGAAGCTCAAGTGGTGTGTGTTGAAGTGAGGGGTAGGGGGTCCTATTTATACTAGTGTTGAGGTCGGTTCTCGCCAACAAAAGCACGCGAATCAGTCACCATTGACTCCAGGAAGCCGGGAGGAGCCAACACGTGGAGGCTGACCGAGTTTGGTGCAGAGACCAGGTTGGCCGACCCTCTGGTTCGACCGACCTGGTCATTGCATCAATTCTCGTGTGCTTTCTCCAGGTGGCTTCCAAGTGGGTCCCATTGATGTATATGGGTGATACACTGTTGGATCTCCTCGGATACTTCTGTTTGTGGGCTATTTGATCCATGGGATGCACGTGTCGTCGCCTGATTGGCAGGGATGATATTTTATAGGATTGGTCCCTCTACATTTCCTCATTTGCTGCATAAAATTCTGCATACACATATTTCTCCAAGTCCAAGTGGAATTGAGTTAGATAGAAATGTTATGTGTGCAAGAAATGACAAATCCTTCACATAATTGAGTTAAATTGACGGATGAAATTGGTATATAACAGCCGTCAACAGTGTCGAGCGGCGGCCCTTGCACCGTGGAGACAGGGTGCTGGTGTTTCTTCCTCGATAGGTTCCGCTGAAAGAAAGAAACCGACAAGCAACAGGGGAAAATAACCACGAGGGCAAATTGGTCCATTTCAGATTTGAGAAAATGAAAAAACAAAAAACAAATAAGAAAATGACCTAAAATATATGATAATGCTATTATAACGGTGTGCACATATTAAGAAGGCTATTTTAACGAAGCCCATTGTATAAGTGTCGTTCCATCGAAGCCCCTTCTCTAAAGGATCATAATAGCAATTCGCTCTGTCAGGAAGACGGCTGCGGTGGGCAGGATCCCCGCCGCGACACCTCCTGATAAATTTCAATTTCTTTGAAAAAACAATTGAAGAACTTAGAAGCTCTAATATTTCCTACTCTATTATCACATTTTGTACCCCATAGATGGTTTCTATCGAAGTGTGTGATCGATACTTCCCCATGGGTTCTTTTTTAGGAGGGGCGTAACTCGAAGATCTCAATAACAAAGGTGACACGAGGATTTTTACATGGTTCGAGCCACCTGAGCGTAATACCCTACTCCAAGAGGGTGTGTTGTATGCTTGAGTGTGTTACGTATGTCTCAGATCGGAGTTAGCTTGCTGTCTACCGTGCAACGTAGACCTTTTATATACCAAGGTATGGCTGTTACAGTGAGACCGAGGCCCGACAGGTGGCCCCAAACCATTAAGCACCCTGTACACGATCTAAGGCTCTTAATAGTGGTTTATTCATGTGTTAACATGCCTTGATGGCAACATTACCATGCTCCTGATGGTGCATCATTAATGCGGAATTAATGATGCATTAACCAAGTCTTGAAACGACTGATTTGTAGCCTTGAATGTTCGCGCTGTTGGAGATCCTGGAGTCCTTTCCGTTGGAGAGGTAGAGTCCGACACGTGGCACCACCACCCTTAGTATGGAGGCAGTCTGGAGCTGCAGGACACGTGGCAGTACCAGAGCCATCCTTAGGAAGGAGGCGGGTCTTGGGTTGCAGTACATGTGGCAGCACCGGAGCTACCCTTAGCATGGAAGTAGGTCCGACACTGCAGGACGCGTGGCAGCACCAAAACCACCCTTAGGAGGGAAGCAGGTCCGGCACCGCAAGACATGTGGCAGCACCAGAGCCACCCTTAGGAGAGAGGCAGGTCCGACACTGCAGGACACGTGCTAGCACCGGGGCCATTGGGTTTGCCAACCATCGTGGATGATGTACCTCCCGGATGAATCCAGCATCGAGCAGCTTCTTGATTTCTTTACGGATGAGTTTTGCCGCTCGATGGACTGCTTTTGAGGCTTATGTTGTATTGGTCATGCGTCGGGGTAGATATTCAGATGATGCTCAATCACCTCCCTAGGGATCTCAGACATTTATGATGGTTGCCATGCAAATACGTCAACATTATCCTGATGGAAGGTGATGAGTGCGAGCTCCTATTTGTCACCCAGACCTCTCGCAATGCGAGTGGTCTAGGCGGCTTCGAAACCGATCTGGACGACTCTGACGAGAATGTCGTTGTAACCGCTTGGCTGCACACGGTGTGCAGAGGTTGAGCCGTTCTGGAGTGCTTGGAGGTTGTTGAGATGATTGCTCCTTGTTGGAATCAGCTTCTTTCACAGCAGCTAGTGCACTAAGCTTCTCCAACACAGTGACTCCAGCAGTACGGTCCCCTCGAATCTGGAGGACACCCGTTGGAGTCGGCATCTTCAACACCAGGTAGCTGTAGTGAGCTACAGCCATGAACCTATACAGGGCCGTTCTGCCGAGGATGGCGTTGAAGGGAAGGTTGATCTCTGCTACATCATAGATCAGTTTCACCGACTGGTAGTTCTCGTGAGTCCCGAATGTTACCGGGAGAGACACACAATTGAGCGGAGTGATAGCTCCTTGACCAACTCTGGAGAATGGGCGTGAGGGCTTAAGGTCCATCATGGGGACCTGTAGCTTCTTGAAGGCAGCGAAGCTAATGAGGTTGAGAGTCGCCCCACCATCAACCAAAACATGAAAGAGTTACAAGTTGTTGATGGTCGGGGAGACTATTAGCAAAAGTTGCCCAGCTCCCGCCATGTTCTTGGGGCAGTTAAAGGCGACGAAGGTGATCGAAGTTTCCATCCACTTCTGATGGGGCTCTGCCTTGACGGTGGGAGCTACAATAGCTACCTCCCGACGCAAGGTTTTCACTACACGTCGGGAAGTAATGTCCCATGACCCTCCATACATCATATGGAGATCCTCCTCCAATTGTTGTCAAAGCTGGTGTCAAAGTCGCCGACGTTGTTGTAGACCGCCTTCAACGCCTTCTTGGTGTCTTGGAAGCTTAGCTCCTGCTCCGCTGGAGCTTTGTCGACCTTCTGTTTGTCCTCTCATTGGCGGAATGGCGTGTCATCTTGACGCTTGTGCTAAGCTCATTCGGCTCGCCTCTTGACCTCTTGGTAGTCCTCGAGGTTGTGACCCGAGGAGTTGAGGATTGGGCACCACATCTTGTTGTCGCTATTATTAGACGAAGGTTAACGTCGCTTGTCGAGGCATGGCCCCAGGCCATCTGGAGCCGTTGCGGCTACATATGTAGGTGCGCCAGCAAGTGAATTTTTGCCACTTATCTTCTTGTTTTTTCTTACCACTGCCGTGGGCACTGGTTCCCACCTTGGAAGAGATGGCGCTTCTGCCCCTGCGGCTGGCTTGGAGTGCCAGTCACGCCCTTCAGCAGCCCTACACATTTGTTTGCCAGGTTGAAGAGCTCCGTAATTGAAAGTTGCCTAGAGGGGGGGTGAATAGGCTAATCGACCTGCAAATGACTGAATAAAATGAGATTAAATCACAGGGGGCGGACTAGTCCGGTCTGGGGGCGGACTAGTCCGGTCAGCCTGCGTGAAGAACCCTAAAAAGTGTTTCTAGCAAGTTTTAAAGGGATTTTCTCGAGGCTACAAGTGAGGATATGTTTAAGACAAGTTTAGAAACTATCAACACAAGAGTGAGTCAAGTTTTAACAAGATTAAGCAATGTGAGGCACAAGACAAGACTAGCAACCCTAGAGCTAAGTATGCGATAAACAAAATACGAAGAACACGGAGACACAAGGATTTTATCCCGAGGTTCGATTCCACACAAGAATCTACATCCCCGTTGAGGAGTCCACAAAGGACCGGGTTCACCAACCCTTCCCTCACCAAGTTTATCACACGGGCCTAACTTGGTTCTCCACTATCTCAAAGTGCGAATACAAGATTCGTTGGGGCTTCTCACAATCTGAGGCTCCCACACCACAAAGATGATCAACAACGCAAACACACTCAACACACAGCTCACAAAGACTCAATGAGTGCAAGAGATCAAACCGGGAGCACAAGCGCGATGTTCTTCCTCTTCTTCACCTCACTAAACCCTAATCCACACAAGAATTAGTTTTAGAGAGAAAGTTGGCAAGAAAGAGGCTTAAGAGTGCTCCAAGTTGGCTGTGGCGGCGCTAGGGTTCGAGAGAGTTTGAAATGAGGCCGAGGGTCCCCTTTTTTATAGGAGTCCCGAGCCCAAACTGCTGACCTCAGCTAAAGGGCGGACTAGTCCGGCCTCAGGCCCGGACTAGTCCGGCCTAGGGGACCACTGACCCCTCTGACACTGTCGCACTGCGCGGCAATCGTCACGCTACCCGCCAAAGTTCAAATTCAAACGGTAACTTCCACAACGGACTAGTCCGGCCCTTACCGGACTAGTCCGATCTCACACAGAACCTTTTGTTCCGTGTGAAAACGGACTAGTCTGGAGACCACGGACTAGTCCGGCCCCAAGGGCGGACTAGTCCGGCCTTCCCAGACTTAGTCACAAAGCCTCTCTGCACTCAGCACCACGGACTAGTCCGGCCCAAGGACGGACTAGTCCGATCTCACACAGGACCTTCTGGTCCGTGTGAAAACGGACTAGTCTGGCGAGGAGCGGACTAGTCCGGCCCTAAGGCGGACTAGTCCGGCCACTCCTGCCAGACTACTCTAACTTCAACTTCAAATAGGATTTCTACCTCAACCACCACTCTTGAGCTCCTACTTTGATCTCTTTGCACTTTACGCACACACCCTCCTATTTCTACGGCTAGTCTAACTCAACACGCTAGAAACCCTAGTTTCTACGCTTCGAGTCGACTCCGTTTCCTTCCTTTTCCTTTTTGAGGGTTTGCGTCTCCAATCGAGTCCATACCTGTGCTAAGATCACATGAGCTCATTAGCGACTTAATCGTCGTCATCAATCATCCAAAACCCACGGGGAACCTAGATGCACTTTCAGTAACATTATGGATGTTCTTGGTGGCCAGCTTCTCCAACATCTTCTTGTCTCTCATGTCCTGTCAGAATGCAACAACAATGGAGGCGTTCGAGATAGAAGGAATTGTGTTTCGTACCTGGGATAATCACTGTATTAAAGGTCACAGTGATTCTCTTGAATTTTGCCGTATGGCAAAGAGATCTAGTTCAGTGCCAAGGCGAGTATAGGAACTCTCGAAATTGGTCATGAACTGGCGGCATAGCTCTCTCCAACTATAGATGGAGTTAGGGGGTAAGCTCATGAACCATGACCGAGCAGTTCCGATCAATGCTACTAGGAAGTAATTGGCCGTGACGGCCTCATTCCCTCCTGCAATGAGAATAGCGGTGGAGTAGATCTGCAGGAATTCGACAGGGTTGACAGTCCCATCATACTTCTTCGGCAGGTGAGGCTGGAACTTGGGTGGCCACTCCACCATACGAAAATGTAGTGCGAGCGCCACACAACCACCACCTACTCCTAGAGGGGAAGATTCCTCTAGGATGTGGTTCCCCTCGCAACTACGCTCGATGGTGACTCGACCATCTTGCTCCGCGTAATGGCGGTTGAGCTCCGCCCTGAGGTCTCCCATCAGTAGCCTCGACACTGTGGAGGTGCGACGGGCCAACGAAGGAGTGTGCGATGTCGCGTGGTGCGATGGTGCATGTCTCCTATGTGACGGCACAGGACCAAGTCGTCCCGACAGGGTCCTGTTGCGCGTTGGGGCCGACCTGGGCCAAAACTGCGACATATTGTTGAGTGATGTGGCTGCGGTTGCGACCATATGGTCGACACCGTTCTACCACTGCTCCAGCGTGCCACTGATCCAGCAATGCTGGAGGTGCGACCGACACTCGTGCACGCTGGAGAAGAGAACACGCTGCAATCAGCGCATTCTCTAGACTTGTGGTCAATTTAGTGACCAATGGTAGGACACCATCCTGTACCTCAGTAGCAGGTGCTGCAGCAGCAGGTGGTGGGACATTGTTCCCAGGCTGATGCGTGTTGACAGTTCTTAACACCACAGATCATCTCTGATAAGATATGAGGTCCGCAAGCGTACGGGAGATACCGTTGTAGAATTTTACCTAAGAGTATTCCCAAGGGTATCATACTTATACCAAAGGAAGGCGGTGAAGTAAAGTAAACACTATTCTTATGATCAAGGTATAGGGTACTAAGTATTTATCAGAACAGGGGTAAGATGACAATATGGGTAGTGTGACACACACCTAAGCAATCTACTCTAAGGGTAAGGTTGTCCTAGCGAGGGTTAGACTACGAGACGGAGCCACTCCAATTGTGCTCTAATTACTCATATACATAGCCTAATAAAGTACACATGAGTATGCTAATGGTGAATACTAGGGCTTAGTGGTCCAACATGTCAGGCACAGGCTTACCCTAGTCTGCCAGACGACTCCCGCCAAGAGCCTACGTCCTATCCGAATGTGGAGGATTACAACAGACAGATAGGGATGTCACAACCTACCGCCTACCTCTACAACCCGTGGACTACGATGCATCCAATGCTACTTAACTATCCAAGCACCACGCTTACATGCTAAGTAAATACCTTAAGAGTTGCATTGTAATATTCATCCTAAGGCAATGACTAACCTAAACATCGTTGAACCAATGTTGGATCCAAGCACTAATATATTCATATTAAGATAATCATATTATTACTTAATTAGACTATAATGAAGGCGTATGATGTTTATGATAATATGACAATGACATTATGTCTAGATCATAACAACATCTACACCTAGCACATACATAGACTCCACAATCATACAAGAACCGTTTTGCCCAAGTATATGAATAAAGAGAGACTAATAATACTATTATTATAATGCATTGTCACAAATACAGGAAAAGATACATGAGCCATACCTTACCCAATTTGGACATGGGACTAAAGGCTCCTCTCTACAGCCTAACCTCCACTAAGGACATGGAGAACTAATGTATACAAGAGAGTGAATGCTCAAGTGGTGTGTGTTGAAGTGAGGGGTGAGGGGTCCTATTTATAGTAGTGTTGTGGTCGGTTCTCGCCATCTTTTGTGCGCGACACAGTCACCATTCTTATCACCAAGCCACGGGAGGGTGCCACGTCAAAGTTGACCGAAAAAGGCGTGAAGAAAAGGTCGATCGAACCACCTGTTCGACCAACCTGGTAAACCCGCCAAACGGGTTGTGCTTTCCCGAGGTGGCTGACAGGTGGGTCCCATGACTGTTTCTGGGCGCTACTCCGTTGGATCTCCTCGAATACTCCTGTAAGTGGGCCATTTGATCCATGTGCTGCCACATGTCAGCATCTAATTGGCTGGGAAGATATTCTTTAGGATTCATCCCCTTGTTTCACCTCAATTATGTATAACATACCCGCATGCACCATTTTCTCCAAGTACAAGTGGAACTAGATTATTTCTAACTATGATGTGTGTAAGAAATACTCATACCTTCACATAATTGAGTTATATTGACAGTCGAAATTGGTATATAATGACCATCAACAAAGCGCTACAACATCAACTTGTGGACATGTCTTTGTTAAGCTCCGATATGTTTTGCTAGGTCCGACTTATGTTGGTTAGCTCGGACATGTTTTTCTAGCTCCGGCGCTAGGTTGTACTAGCTTTTGTAAGCTCCAACGCTAGGTTGTACTAGTTTTGGTAAGCTTCGATGCTAGGTTGTACTAGCTTTGGTAAGCTCCAGCTCAAGTTTCGGTTAGTTTTGGTAAGATTCAGAGCTTGATCGCAATGTTCCTGCTTTTACTGTGAAATGTTTCGAACTTGCTTTACATTGTTGGAAAGATTGCTTAGTATTCATTCGCTAAGTTTTTGGTGCATTTTGGTTGATATGGCTGATATCGTTTTTCTATGATTTGCAACATGCTTATGTGAGGTGCTCACGTAAGGTGTTGTGTTTGGAACTAACTTGAGTCAAGTCGCAGACTTGGGCTCGTACGAATTGGTTGTTTGTTCATGTGCAAGTGTTGCTTGAGTTCAAGTCATGGCTGGTGATAGGATCCTTTGGACTAGTCTCAGGGAGGAGATGAGGTTCCAACAACCAAATTCAGGAGTAATTGTGGTTGAACGGGTCAGGAGGTCGCGTAGGATGATTGAATCAAGGGCAGTGCATATGAAGGTTACTGGACATCAAAGGAATGTGTTCGCACGTATGCATGCAGTGCATGATGTGGCAACATGGTTCCGAAGATGGGCTAAGGAAGGAAAGATCTGGTTGGAAGGATCAGATCGTATCGGTTGATGACTTTGGCTGCGGCAGAGTCGGTTATGGCTCAGTACGGAAAGTATCGAGTAGGTTATGATAGGATTTCGTGTGGGTCACAAATTTGAGTTGCTTTAGGAATGTGGGATACGTTCCTAAGATGTTTGGAAGTCTTAATATTGCTTCTATCTGCGTATAGAAGAGTCATGAGCAGTTATGGAAAGTTACTATTCTTGAATTGAGTTGGATTAGAGTCCTAGCTGAGATTGGGTTGGCCTAAGGGCTGGTTATATAAGCAAGGGAGGCCAAAGCTCGTGGTAGACGACTTTGGGGCTGTTCCTCTTGTGTTGAATAAAATTCATAGTTGAAAGGAACTTTTGTGCCTTGTTCGTCCGACTTGTTCCAGACAAGATTTTCTTGTCGAGTTTTCTGCACAACACTACCTTTCTTCAGTAGTTTTATCATAACTCGAGTTTTACAGATCCAATTGACATGATTGTTTTTGGGTTTTATTCACAAATTAATTTTCTATCATCTTTCAAAATTTTACAGTCATTGGATTTGTGGTTTCTAATCTACACGAGTTTCTTTGCAGTGTTCCAAAACTGTTTTTCTCGGGTAGGACAGATTGAGCTTTGTTCGATCTTTCAATCGTAACTTGAGTTTCTTTCAACGGATTTGAGTGATTCTGGTTGTGTCATCTTCGTGACTTGATTCTCTCTGATATCTTTCACTTTTGTCATGGTTAAATATGTTTATATTAGTCTCACACATGATTTCTTTAACAGATCATTTTTCTGCCAAGGGGTTTTTATTGCTTCCGCTGAAAAAGTTTTAAATCTAGCATTCACCTTCCCCTCTAGTAGCTTTTAACGTGCTCTTCGACCCTACAATTGGTATCATAGACATGGCGCTCTAATATTTGTGATTTGCATGCGTTTTGACTAATCATCATGGAGAAATACTCCGCAAAACCTTGTGTCTTTAGTGGTATTGATTTTCAGGTTTGGAAGGCACGTATGGAAGCCTTCATCCAGGCTCAAGGATTTGAAATATGGGACAAGGTGTACAAGCCTTATGAAGTGTCGTCAAACGATCAAGTTACAACTACAAATCTGAGAGATGTCGACAACAACAACAAGGCTTGGAACTTGATCATACAAGGATTAACTCAAAGCGACTTCCACTGGGTTGCACACCTCCGATCTGCATACGATGTGTGGAAAGCACTTTGTGACTAGCACGAAGGATCCAACACTGAAGTTTGCCTAGAGGGGGGATGAATAGGCTAATCGACCTAAAATGTCTTAATATAATGAAATTAGTACTTAGGAGGCGGACTAGTCCGATCCTGGGGTGGACTAGTCCGATCCTACTGCAGGGAAACTTTAAAAAGTGCTTCTAACAAGTTTTAGTCAGTTTTTCGTGAAGCAAAATGTGTGAGGATGATACAGTGAACCTTAACAAGTTATAGAGCAAGTATGGAGCAAAGGACCACAGTGAAATGGAAATGATGAACGAAAAATGGTAAAGCTGACCCTAGAAGCAATGCGGGATAAATGAAAGCGAAGTACACAAGGGACACAAGGATTTTATCTCGAGGTTTGATTCCACATAGGAATCTACGTCCCCGTTGAGGAGTCCACGGAGGACCGGGTTCAACAACCCTTCCCTCACCAGTTTGCCACAAGGGCAAAACCGATTCTCCACTATCACAAGGGTGAATACAAGATTCGTTGGGGCTTCTCACAATGTGAGGCTCCCACCACAAATATGATCACAAATCACAAAGAACGACTCAAGCCACAGATCACAAAGATTCAACAAGTGCGAGAGATCAAACCGAGAGCCAAAGAGCGGTGTTCTTCCTCTTCTTCACCTCACCAAACCCTAATCCACACAAGAATTAGTTTTTGAGGGAAAGTAGGCAAGAGAGAGGCTTTAGAAGGCTCAAAGTTCGCTGTGGCGGCGCTAGGGTTTCAAGATAGTTCAAATGAACCGGGGGGTCCTCTATTTATAGACGACCCAAGCTATACTGCTGACCTCAATAGATGTGCGGACTAGTCCGGCCTCTGGCCCGGACTAGTCCGACCTTTGGGACCACTGACATCCCTGACAACTGCCACACTGCGCGACAATCGTCACGCTACCCGCCAAAATCAAATTCAAACGATCCCTCCATAATGGACTAGTCCGGTACAAACTGGACTAGTCCGTTCTCACATTTTGTTCCGTGTGAAAACGGACTAGTCTGGAGACCACGGACTAGTTCGACCACCAGGGAAGACTAGTCCGACCTCCTAGACTTAGTCGCTGAAGCACCCAACTCTCACAAACCCATACTAGTCTACACCCACAGCGGACTATTCCGATCTCAGTCAGGAGCTCTTGGTCCGCCCTAAAACGGACAAGTCCGGGTTTTGGGACTTAGTCCCAAAAACCCACTCCAGGACTACCCCAGACTAGTCCGTCCCACTACGGACTAGTACGAAGTCAGTCAGAACCTTTTGGTCCGCCTGAGAACGGACTGGGCCGACCAGGAGCGAACTAGTCTGGCCACCAACATGGACTAGTCCGACCTCTCCTGCCAAACTACTTTAACACTCTTCTCTCAATGGGTTTTGATCTCTAAACCGCTTTGGGCTCCCAACTTGATCTCAATGCACTTTACGCACACACCCTCCTACATATATGGCTAGTCTAAACTCGACACGCTAGAAACCCTAGTTTCTACTTTTCGAGTCGACACCGGCATTTCCATCCTTTTCCTTTTTGAGGGTTTGTGATTCCACTTGAGTCCACACCTGTGCTTAAGATCACTGAGCTCATTAGTTACTTAATTGTCATAATCAATCATCCAAAACCCACGGGGATCCTAGATGCACTTTCAATCTCCCTCTTTTTGGTGATTGATGACAACACATCAAGTCTTCAACAAATTTGAGTATAAAATTTGGTTTTCATAACGTGCGGGTGTATGAGTGACTCCCCCTCAATGAATGCATCATGAAAAAAAGGTTGAGGAAGTCCTTCATACACACACACATTATGATGGGGTGCCTACATGTTGTGCTCAACATTTGTGACAAGATATAATAGTTATGAATGTGATAAAGATAGACAATTAAAGCATCACATTGATGTTATACAATTAAACATAGTCTTGCACAAATTTAAACATCCAAATAACATAAATATGACAATATAGAGTGCAAATATAGAGTGCAACATGTCCAAGGATCCCAAATAACTAACCAAGCACTACTACCCCCCCTCTAACTCTCCCCCTTTGGCATCAAGACACCAAAAAGGAAAAGAAGAGGGAAGCTAAGAGGCCTAGAGTCTAGTCATCATCCTCCTCGCTGTCGGCCGCCTCATCGCTCTTCGAGGCCTTCGGATCCTCTTAGTCCTCGTCGTCGTCATCGTCGGAGATCGGTGCCGAGGGAGTCGCCCGGAAAGAGCTCCCGTCCTTATGGAACTGGGCGAGCTCGTTGGCGGTGAAGTCAGGATACGGGGTGATCTCGCCGTCGCTCTCATCTGAAGGAGACATAGGGACCTCAAGCTCCGGGATGGACGGAGGCATCTGAGGACGGAGGGGTTGATGAGTTGTATCCTTGGCAAACACAAGCCATGTCACCTTATCGATGAAGCACATAATGTAGGGTGCATACCCACATGCACGGTTCGGAGTGTAGGAGATGTTGAAGATGTCATCAAAGATATAGTCCACAAGATTGAACATCTCATCTCCATCAATTAGCAGTAGGAGGTGCCTCAGGTTGCCCTGTATGATCCCAACATCACCCTATTTAGGAGCCACGGTCCACCGCAGAATTCTGTTCAGGATGGTGTAGAAGGGCTTGATGTTCCTTGCAAGCCCGACCTCATAGGGGACATGACTAGGATACATGTAGGCCAACTCATCCCTGTCCACCACCTTTAGATTCGAGATGATGATCTCGTGGTCCAGGTGGTGCTCAAGTCTTAGAGCCTTAGCAAACTCTTCGAATGTGGCAGAACACTGCTCACCATTCGTCATCCATGTGATGGCTCGGTTGCCATGAGGGTGAAAGAAGATAGTTGTGTAAAACTGCACAATCACCTCCACGTTCCAGTCATACTTAAAACCTAGAATATCTTTGTTGCCATGGCGCTCAGCGGCTTCGATCAATTCATCAAAGGCCGCATTCTTCTTCTTGGCCGTGTATTCCCAATCGACCCATTGAGCTTGGATGACAGGATTCTTCATGGATTGGTAGACTGAGCGATAATAATCGCAATGGAAATCACACCAAAACCGTGGATCGGCGGTGTGCTTCTCGTTGTCATAAACTCTGTCAGTCCTCAGCCTTCGGGCCTTCTCAGCTCCTTTGCCCTTGAAGATATTGGCTGCCAGGTTGGGTTGTCTGTTCGGGTTGCAAGCTGGAGAGTGCATCTTCAGGGGGCCAATGGGTTTGGCCTTCCCCTTCTCCTTTATGACCAAGCCCTTGGCCTTCTTTGCCGGAGACTTCACATAAGGCTTCTTCTTCTTGGGCTCTGCAGGGGTCGGGGCCTTGCCCTTCTTTGGATCTCTCTCGATCCGGCGTTCAGCTACTTCTTCTTGGGCTTGCTCCTTGGCCCTTTCCTTCTCTCCCACTGTCACTAGTTTCTTCTGTTTGGAGACTTGTGCTGCGGCAGCTTAGGAGTTGTGTGCTTCCCACTCCTCTCTCTTTTTCTTTCTGAGCTCCTTACGGCTCGCCTCAATGGCACGATGCATAACTGCCTCTTCATCATAGAGCTCCTGAGGTTTGGAGCAAGGGGAGCTATGCTCGGATCCTGACATGGTTGCTGCGAACACATTAAGGAGAGAAGTGGTGAGGTCAAAGAAGTGGAATATTGCGAAAGAGATCATGAAGAAAGGTCAAAATAGGGTTTGTCCTGTGTAAACCGGACTTGTCCGCCTGGGACCGAACTAGTCCGGGTTACGCAGAAAGAACCCTAACCCTAACGATTTTTTGAAAAATCTTCGAAACAAGTCGCAATACTCCTAGGCTATGATCACACGGGTGCTAGAAACAACTTTTGTAAAGGGGCATCTATCAATAACTCTATGAAGCAAGAATGAGGAAGGATTTTGAAAAGTTGAGAGTACCTCTTCAAATCTCGAAGAATTGAGGGGATCGGTGATAGATCGCGTTTGGAACGCGCGGGGAAAGCCTCCCACACCTCCAAAGAGTCCAATGCATGGATTGGAATCGGTTTTTGGTGGAGAGAATTGAAAATCGCTTAAGGGGGCAGTTTTTGTGCGTGAGGGAGAGAGAGGGCAAGTGAGGAGAGAGAGGAGGGGTTGGGCCGCCTCCTGGAGCTTTAAGTCCCCAGGAGCCAGACTAGTCTAATATGGGGCCGGACTAGTCCGGTCGGCGGACCAGACCCGCTCCAGTCTGCGTCCGGACATGTCCGGCCTTGGGACGGACTAGTCCGGTGCTAAAGGCTGGAAAAAATACATATATTGAGTTTTAGCCACTATAATGGATCCTTTCGGACATATTTACACAAGAAAACTTTATGAACATGGTCAGTAAGGAATCAACAATCAAACTATGACCATAACTTACAGAGTTAATAGTTTTTCAAATAGTTTAGAGAAAATCGAGATAGAGATGAATGTTTCAAAACCATGCGTTCTTTTGAATAAGGTGCTAAGTAAAATTCAGATGTGCATGTTTCAAGCCACATTTCGAGAATCTAAGATATTGAGCTCACTCCTAGGCTCACAAAAGTGCTTCTCATCTAAGGGCTTGGTGAATATATAGGCTAGTTGGTTCTCGGTTCTTACATGGGAAATCACTATATCCCCCTTCAAGGAATGATCTCTAAAGAAGTGATGCCTAATATCGATGTGCTTTGTCCTCGAATGCTCAACTGGATTATGGGCTATTTTGATGGCGCTCTCATTGTCACATAGGAGTGGAATATGGCACAAGTTTATACCATAGTCTCTTAGAGTTTGTCGCATCCAAAGAAGCTGTGCACAACAACTTCCGGCTGTGACATACTCCGCTTCGGCTGTAAAAAGAGCAATGTAGTTTTGTTTCTTGGAGGACCAAGACACTAAGGATCTACCCAAGAATTGACATGTCCCAGATGTGCTCTTTCTACCAACTTTGCACCCCGCATAATCCGCATCGGAATAGCCAATAAGGTTAAACTTGGATCCTTTGGGGTACCAAACTCCTAGGCTAGGTGTGTGAACTAAATATCTAAGAATTCTCTTAACGGTAGTCAAATGACACTCCTTAGGTGTGGCTTGAAAACTTGCACACATGCACACACTAAGCATAATATCCGGTCTAGATGCACAAAGATATAACAAAGAACCAATCATAGAATGATATACCTTTTGGTCCACACTTGGACCATCTTCGTCGAGGTTGAGATGTCCATAGTCGCCATTGGAGTCTTGATGGGTTTGGCCTTGTCCATGTCAAACTTCTTCAATATGTCTTGAGTGTAATTTGTTTGACTTATGAACGTGCCTTCCTTGAGTTGTTTGACTTAGAAACCTAAAAAGAACTTCAACTCCCCCATCATGGACATATCAAATCTCTCCGTCATTATCTTAGAAAACTCATCACAAAACACTTCTTTAGTAGAACCAAGTATGATGTCATCGACATATATTTGGCACATAAAGAGATCATCATTAAAGTGCTTTGTAAAGAGAGTATAATCAACTTTTCCTATCTTAAAACCATTTTGGATCAAAAAGTCTCTAAGGCACTCATACCAAGCTCTAGGAGCTTGCTTGAGGCCATAGAGAGCCTTACGCAATTTGAAGACATGGTTGGGGAAGTCTTGGTCTTCAAAGCCCGGTGGTTGCTCCACATAGACTTCCTCCTTGATTGGGCCATTTAGGAACACACTCTTGACATCCATTTGGTAGAGCTTAAAATCATGGTGAGTAGCAAAGGCAAGTAATATACGAATTGACTCTAGCCTAGCTACGGGAGCAATGGTTTCATCGAAATCCAAACCTTCAACTTGTGAGTACCCCTTGGCCACAAGTCGTGCCTTGTTCCTTGTCACCACACCATGCTCATCTTGCTTGTTGCGGAACACCCACTTGGTGCCCGCAACATTTGCTTGTGGATGCTTGACGAGCTCCCACACTTTGTTCCTCTCAAAGTTGTTGAGCTCCTCTTGCATGGCCACAACCGAATCCGGGTCTCTCAATGCGTCTTCAACCTTATGAGGCTCCAAAGAGGAGAAAAAGGAGTAATGTTCACAAAAGTTTGCAACACGAGAATGAGTAGTTACCCCTTTTGTAATGTCTCCTAGGATGTTGTCAACGGGGTGATCCCGTTGAACACTTTGATGCACACGAGGATGTGGAGGTTAAACTCTTGATTCATCATCATCCTCTTCTTCTTCTTGGTCTCCCCCTTGATCTATGCCTCCCCCTTGATCTTCGTCTTCTTGATCATGTTGAGGTGCAACTTGTGCATCTTCAACTTGGTCACGTGGGGGATGACTTGCATCATCTTGTGGTTGATCACTTGATTTTTGAGGTTGTTCTTGTGGACAAACATCTCCAAGTGCCATCCTCCTAAGAGCTTCTTGTGGAGAGTCTTCTTGATCTAACACACTTTGATCAACTTGCTCCACTTGGGAGCTATTAGTTTCATCAAACACCACGCTGCGTGCTATTTCAACAACCCCGGAGGATTTGTTGAAGACACGATAGGCGTGGGTGTTCGAATCATAACCAAGCAGAAACCTTCATCGGACTTTGAAGCGAACTTCGAAGTCCTAGGATTCTTGTTGAGAATATAGCATTTGCCCCCAAAGACACGAAAGTAAGAGACATTGGGTTTCTTACCAACTAGAAGCTCGTAGGGGGTCTTCTTGAGGAGGGGATAGAGGTACAACCGGTTGACGGCGTGGCAAGCGGTGTTAACCGCTTCCGCCGAAAACCGGTCCGGCATCTTGTACTCATCAAGCATCATACTTCACATGTCAATGAATGTCCTATTCTTCCGTTCAGCCACCCCATTTTGGTGAGGGGAGTAGGGGGCTGAAAATTCATGCTTAATGCCCTCCTCATTCAAGAACTCTTCCACTTGTGTGTTCTTGAACTCGGTACCGTTTTCACTTCTTATAGATTTTATTCTTAAGGTGAACTCATTTTGAGCTCTCCTTAAGAACCTCTTGAGGACATCATGAGTCTCACCCTTATCATGCAAGAAAAATACCCAAGTGAAACGAGAAAAGTCATCAACAATAACAAGACCATATTTGTTACCGCCAATGCTAATGTAGGTTATTGGCCCGAAAAGGTCCATGTGTAGTAGTCCCAAAGGCCTTGTCGTCGTCATGATGTTCTTGGACGGGTGTTGAGATCCTACTTGCTTCCCCGCTTGGCAAGCGCTATATGGCCTATCCTTTTCAAACACAACATTCTTCAAGCCATAGATGTGCTCGCCCTTAAGAAGCTTTTGTAAGTTCCTCATCCCAACATGGGCTAGCCTTCTATGCCAAAGCCATCCCATGTTGGTTTTCGCCATTAAGCATGTGTCAAGTTGAGCTTTATCCGCGGCGAAATCCACAAGATAAAGCTTTCCCTTGAGCACACCCTTAAAAGCGATTGAGTTATCCCTTCTTCTAAGGACGCTCACACCCTCATTAGTAAAAACACAATTATAACCCTTGTCACATAGTTGTGATATGGACAATAGGTTATAGTCTAAGGAATCAACATGCAAAACATGAGAAAGTGAATGTTGAGGGGAAATAAAAATTTTACCGGAGCCAAGGATTGTCCCTCGGCTATTGTCCCCGAAGAAGATCCCTAAACTTGGATCATCATTTTGCTCATAATCCACAAACATTTTCCTCTCTCCGGTCATGTGGTTGGTGCATCCACTATCAAGCACCCATTTTGATCCACCGGAGGAGTATGCCTACAAAACAAGATTATGCCTTCCTTTTAGGTATCCAAGCGAAGTTGGGTCCTTTGACGTTAGTAGTGAGGCACTTGGGCACCCACACGCAAGGCTTGGGGCTCTTGCGGAGTGGCCCAACATATCTAGCAAAGACTTTGCCATACTTGTTCCTCATTAGAACATATGATGCATCAAAATCATGATAGAGAGGATGCGGTTCAGTTTTAGGCATTTCATTGCTAGTTGCTATGTTCTTTCCAATTTTAGTTGAGGATGTGCTTCCCTTGACAAAGACAATCAAGTCTTTGCCACACTTGGAGGTTTTAGCATTTTGCTTTCGACCTCTAGTATAACCAGGACCATCCTTGACATAGGGAGGTCTTGTGTTGGTGTATGCACTTCGTGCATAAGCCACCTTCTCTTTGTCAAAGATGGCACTCTTAGGTGCTTGTTTGCCTTGAGTCAACTTAAGCTCATCCTTTAATTTAAGGATCAAGTTTGAACATTTGCAAGTGGAGATTACTTCGGATGCAACCTTTGAGGAGGACGAGCTTTTGGAGGAAGAGGCTACATTAGTCTTGAGGGACTCAACTTGAGTTTCAAGGATCTTGTTAACTTTTGCCAAGTTGCCAAGTTCATCCTTGAGCCCAATGGTTGTCTCCTCAAGACTTGAGCAAATTTTCTTGCTTAGAGGAAGTTCATGCTCTAATGCCTTGCTCTTCTATCTCTCAAGCTCAAGGAGCTCAATAAGCTCAAAGATTTCATCCGAGAGCAATTTCATTCTACGCAAAGTGCTCTTACTTATATCCTTAAGCATGTGTTCGTTTTCACTAGCACTATCAAATTCATCACGAGAAGATATGGAGGAGGATGAGTGAGAAGTAACCTTTCTCCTTCCTTCTTTTGCCATGAGGCATGTTGGCTTGTGGTCGTCGAGGTTGGGGAAAAGCTTGCTTCCCTTGGAGCTCCTCCCGATGGCTATGGTTGCCACCTTCTCCTCGTCTTCGGAGGAGGACTCATCGTTAGAGTCCCATTCCTTGCCCAAGTGAGCATTATCGGAGGGCCTCTTCTTCTTGAAGAATTTCTGTTCTTGAGGCTTGCCCTCCTTGTTCTTCTTGCCCTCTTCATGTGGGCAATCCACAATGAAGTGCCCGTACTCGCCACAATTGTAGCAAGCTCTCTTTGTTTTGGGCCTTGCTTTTTCCTTGCCCTTGCTCTCGTTGTTGTATCCTCCTTTCCTTCTCCTCATCATCCTCTTGAACTTGTTGATGAAGAGGGCCTCTTCCTCATCGGTGTTGAGACTCTCCTCATCACTTTTCTTTTTGCTCTTTTGAAGAGGATGTTGCTTTGAGTGCAACATCCTTCATCTTCGAGGCGGTGAACCTTTGGAGGTCGTTGTAGAAGAGCGCCTCCTTCTCCATGATCTCGTGGTTGATGATCCTTCCTAGGACCTCCTCCGGGGTCATTTGAGCAAACCCTGGGCTTTCTCGGATCATAGAGCAAAGAGAGACGTTTCTAGGCATGAATGCTCGAATCATCCTCTTCACTACCTCGTGGTCGGTCCACTTGGTGCAGCCATAAGATCTACTCTTGTTGATGAGGATCTTTAGGCGGTTGTACATCTCATGGGGAGATTCACCATCCATAATGGCAAACCTCCCGAGCTCTCCTTCTATGAGCTCAATCTTTGCCTCCTTCACGACTCGGTTACCTTCATGAGCCGTCTTGAGGGTGTCCCAAATATCCTTGGCCAACTCATCTCTTGAGAGAGACAAGATGATCACTCCGGCCGCTTGGGCATTGCGGTGAAGGAGCACGGCTTGCTCCGGAGTGATGTCTTCCTCATTCTTTGGGATATGCACCCCGATCAACACAATTTGCCACAATGAAGGGTTGAGTGACACGAGGTGGATCTTCATGTTGTGCTTCCACATCCCGTAGTCGGTTTCATCGAATTGGGGAGGCATTCCCAATGGGATGGAGAGGTAGTGGTTGTTGGAGACGAGGCGTTCATAGTTGTAGCCTTGTTGGTTGAAGTGGGTTGTGCCACCTGTTGTAGAGGTTGAAGAGTCAACCTTTGGAATCCTCAACTTCTCTCGAAGTTTCGCCTTGAGCTGGCGAGTCTCTTCGTCATCCGCCGGTTTGTCTTGGTAGACAACCATCTCCTTATGGGTTGTTTGGACCTCATAAGTCAAGACTTCGTCATTCCCCACTCCGGCCATCTCCTCTCCGAGTTGTTAGACTCTTTGTGGAGAGTCCTGCTCTGATACCAATTGAAGGTTGCCTAGAGGGGGGTGAATAGGCTAATCGACCAGAAATGACTTAATAAAACAAAATCAGTACTTAGGAGGCAGACTAGTCCGGTCCTCCTACAGGGAAACCCTAAAAAGTGCTTCTAACAAGTTTTAATCAGTTTCTCGTGAAGCGAAATGGGTGAGGATGATACAGTGAACCTTAACAAGTTATAGAGCAAGTCTGGAGCAAAGGACCACAATGAAATGGAAATGATGAACGAAAAATAGTAAAGCTAACCCTAGAAGCAATGCGCGATAAATTAAAGCGAAGTACACAAGGGACACAAGGATTTTATCCCGAGGTTCGATTCTACACAGGAATCTACATCCCCGTTGAGGAGTCCACGGAGGACCGGGTTCAACAACCCTTCCCTCACCGAGTTTGCCACAAGGGACAAACCGATTCTCCACTATCACAAGGGTGAATACAAGATTTGTTGGGGCTTCTCACAATCTGAGGCTCCCACCACAAATATGATCACAAATCACAAAGAACAACTCAAGCCACAGATCACAAAGATTCAACAAGTGCAAGAGATCAAACCGAGAGCCAAAGAGCGGTGTTCTTCCTCTTCTTCACCTCACCAAACCCTAATCCACACAAGAATTAGTTTTTGAGGGAAAGTAGGCAAGAGAGAGGCTTTAGAAGGCTCAAAGTTTGCTGTGGCGGCGCTAGGGTTTCAAGATAGTTCAAATGAACCCGGGGGTCCTCTATTTATAGAGGACCCGAGCCCATACTGCTGACCTCAACAGATGGGCGGACTAGTCCGGCCTCTGGCCCAGACTAATCTGACCTTTGGGACCACTGACATCCCTGACAACTGCCACACTGCGCGGCAATCATCATGCTACCCGCCAAAATCAAATTCAAACGATCTCCATAACGGACTAGTCCGGTCCAAACCGGACTAGTCCGATCTCACACAGAACCTTTTGTTCTGTGTGAAAACGGACTAGTCTGGAGACCACGGACTAGTCCGGCCACCAGGGCAGACTAGTGTGGCCTCCCAGACTTAGTCACTGAAGCACCCAACTCTCACAAACCCGGACTAGTGCGCACCCACAGCGCACTAGTCCAATCTCAGTCAGGACCTCTTGGTCCACCCTAAAACGGACAAGTCCGGGTTTTGGGACTTAGTCCCGAAAACCCACTCCATGACTACCCCGGACTAGTCCGTCCCACTACGGACTAGTCCGAAGTCAGTCGAATTTCCTGGTCCGCCTGAAAACGGACTAGGCCAGCCAGAAGTGGACTAGTCCGACCACCAACACGGGCTAGTCCGGCATCTCCTGCCAGACTACTTTAGCACTCTTCTCTCAGTGGGTTTTGATCTCTAAACCGCTTTGAGCTCCCAGCTTGATATCAATGCACTTTACGCACACACCCTGCTACATATATGGCTAGTCTAAACTCGACACGATAGAAACCCTAGTTTCTTCTTTTCGAGTCGACACCGCCGTTTCCATCCTTTTCCTTTTTGAGGGTTTGTGGTTTCACTTGAGTCCACACCTGCGCTTAAGATCACCGAGCTCATTAGTTACTTAATTGTCGTCATCAATCATCGAAAACCCACGGGGATCCTAGATGCACTTTCAAACACGATCAAGGAGGTAAGGCAAGACATGTTCAAGAAAGAATACATGCGCTTCGAGATGCAACCCGGTGAGTCCATTGATGATTTCTTTGCTTGCTTTAATAAAATTCTCAACCACTTGTGTAGCGTCAATGTTAATTTTTCAGATGCTGAGAATGCTAGGCAATTACTAAGTGCATTAGACATGTCAATTTGGGAGATGAAGGTCACATCCATTCGTGAATATACTGTCATGAGTAAACTTACATTATATATTCTTTATTCTAAATTAAAAACTCATGAAATTGACATAATCTCACGTAAGAACCCCAACAAGTCTCTTGCATTTGTTTCTCAACGTGATATGCCTAGCTCCATCCAATCATCATCTTGTAATACTCTTGCTTTGTTGTCCTCACTAACCCTGGAGCAGATTGAGGAATTTCCAGAAGAGGAGTTAGCACTCATCTCTACTAGATTCTCAAAAGCATTGCAAAATGTGAGAACTAGAAGGAGAGGAAGCTCTGGACCTCAGCGCTGTTTTGAATGTGGTAAGACAGGACACTTTCGTACAGAATGCCCTAATCTTTCAGGTCCTTCTACCCTTGAGGAAAAGCAGAACAAGGTCAAGACCACCTCTCCAAACTCCAACAAGAAAAAGAAGGGTACTATAGGACGCAAGATGATAAACAGCTTCATCAACGCACTTCAAGAACTTGGCTCAAGCGACGTGGACATTGGAAGTGACGAAGATGAAGATGATTTGGCAAACTTGTGCTTCATGGCGGGCGAATCAAGATCAAGATACAGAACACAACAGCGATAATGAAGAGGTATGTCCTACTTGCGAAGAAATGTGTGATGCTATTTCTCGTGCCACTATTATAGTTAAGAAAAAAGACAAAAAGCTTAGGGATAGTGCTGCTAAAATTGAATCACTAGAATCTGAAATCAACCGTTTAAAAACTTTGATTACTAGTGATGATGCATGTTCCTCATGTGATTTAATATATGAAAATTGTCCTCATTAAGAAGTGCGCACACCTCCACACTTGATAAAATCGAGTTAGAAATTGAAAAGAACAGAGAGCTTGCTGCACTTAATGATAAAACTTGAAAAATGCTAGCTGTTCTACAATTGATTTGCATTGCTCTACTTGTGATGATCTTGATAAGAAACTACAAGATGATATGAATGAAATTTCTATATTGAACAATGCTTTACGCTCTCATGAAGTTAAATATTGTTCCAATTGCAAATTAAAAGGAAAAACTTCATGTGAAAATTGCCTTGATCTGTCCAAAAAACTTGATGACATGCATATGACATTAGATCAGTTTTGTAATGGGAATAAGAACCTAAATATGCTGCTGAATTTTCCAAATCTTGCAATGATAAAACTGGTTTAGGTTTTGATTCTCATGCTCATGCTAAGGCACATCCACCTAAAATTGTAAAGTCATTAGGAAGTGGTTTGATTCAAAGAGTTCCTAAAAAAAAGAAGTGGTTTTCAAATCTGCAGGAGTGTTGTCTCATTCGGTTTCAAATAAAAATGTTGCTTGCTTATCTAGACATGAACACAAAGTTAAATTTCATTGTACCTACTGTGGTAGAGATGGTCATGTCATAGATTTTTGTTATAGACTAGCTAAACAACATAAAAAGGAAAGAATGATTGCTAGATCTTGTACTTTCATACAAAATTTGCTGCACTTGCTAAACCGAATGATAGGAACATGCGATCTGCTGTAATGAGTCGAAAACATGCAAAGTTTGCTCTCAAACCTACTGTTTTTTGTGCTACACATGTAAAATCTCGTAGGACAGTAGTTGGGTACAAAAAAGCTCAAGCTTTGGCTCATAAACCTGCTGTTTTATCTCAACTTTCATGTGTTATTCCTCCTGGACGTCGTGTGACTCAATACTAGATTCCTAAATGCCTTTTGACTAACCCCAATATTGAGTCATCGACGTATTGTGCTTCTATGTAGGTTACACGCTTGAGGAAGGAGACATTTGGATTGTGGATTTAGGTTGCTCACGCCACATTACCGGTAACAAAGAATGGTTCTCCTCCCTTTCTTTTGTGTCACGTGTAGAGAATGTTACTTTTGCCGATAATTCTTCAACTCCTATAATTGCTAAGGGTTCGGTTAGAGTAAATAATCACTACACTTTGAAGCATGTGGCACTTGTTAAAAATTTTAAATACAACTTGCTTTCTGTTTCACAACTGCTAGATGAAAATCTGGAAATTATTTTCACTAAAAGTTGCTGCAAAGTTGTAAATTCAAATAGTGAGCTTATTTTTAACATGTCACGGTTTGGAAGAGTTTTTAAAGCTGATTTTGATATGTCTTCCTCTAAGCATAGTTGTCTAGTTACTAATGATTCAAAGTACTTATATTTTTGGCATCGTAGACTTGGTCACGTAGGCTTTGATCATCTAACGTGTGTTAGTGCTCTTGATCGCATACATGGGCTGCCTAATCTTAAAGGGAACAAAGAAATTGTGTGCTCTTCTTGTAGACATGCTAAGATGGTTGCAGGTTCACATACTCCTCTCACAACGATCATGACAACTGAACCGGGTCAACTTTTTCACCTTGACACCGTAGGACCTTCACGCATTCAATCCTTTAGAGGTAAATGGTATGTTCTTGTGATTGTTGATGATTATTCTAGATACTCTTGGATTTACTTTATGACATCTAAGAATGAAGCTTTTAGTCACTTTAGAACTTTATTTCTTAGATTATCAATTGATCACCCAGTATCTTTAAAAGCAATTAGAAGTGATAATAGAACCAAATTTAAAAATCAATCTTTTGATCACTTTTGTGCTGAAAATGGAATAAATCATCAATTTTCTTCACCATATGTACCTCAACAAAACGGTGTTGTAGAAAGAAAGAACATAACCTCAGTTGAGATGGCTAGGACTATGCTTGATGAATATCATACTCCTAGGAAATTTTGGGATGATGCGATTGCAACCGCTTGTTATGTCTCAAATCGTGTTTTCTTGCGTGCTAAACTAGGTAACTTCGGTTTGGACATAGGTCTAGTCTTACACACTTTCGGGTATTTGGTTGCAAATGCTTTGTTAAGAAACATGGTAATCTTGATAAATTTGAACCTACATCTATTGATGGCATGTTTCTTGGTTATCCATCTCATACTAGAGGCTACCGTGTGCTTTTACTTGACACTAACAAAATTGTGGAGACTTGTGAAGTGTCTTTTGATGAAGCTAGCACAGGTACTAGATCAAACATTGCAGGTCCGGATCCATATCCGCAGGGGGAGAGCATTTTCGTTGAAGATGAGGAAGAAGTGGTGCCGCTGTCCGAAAATTCAGCAGCTAATGACATTGTTCCAGCTCCTAATTTTGATTCACAGCCAGCACCGACAACCACCATTGCTGGTCCAGATCCTCCTCAAGTCACAAGCTCATCAATTTGTGATGAACATGAAGAAGAAGAAGCTTTTGAAGTGTCCACTCCCCTCTGGGTTCTCAAAAGTCATCCCCCATAACAAATTATTGGAAGCTTGCACGAACGAGTCACACGGTCTAGGTTTTGCGACCCAAACTCTCATGCTCATTCCGCTTTTGTTGCTTCTTTTGAATCCAAAGATATATCACACACACTCACTAATGAATATTGGATTATTGCCATGCAAGAAGAGTTAGAAAATTTTGAAAGAAATAATGTTTGGAAACTTGTACCTCCACCTCAAGGTCACACTTTAATTGGAATTAAATGGGTGTTTAAAAATAAACAAAGTGGGGATGGGATTGTGGTTAAGAATAAGGTTAGGTTGGTTGCTCAAGGTTTCACTCAAGTTGAAGGTCTAGATTTTGATGGAACTTTTGCTCCTGTTGCTAGATTAGAAGCCATAAGAATTTTGTTAGCTTTTGCTGTATCTAAAGGTTTTAAGCTATATCAAATAGATGTTAAGAGTGTTTTTTCTTAATGGCTACATAGATGAGGAGGTTTATGTCAAACAACCACCGGGTTTTGAAAATTCAGATTTTCCTAACCATGTTTACAAACTGTCCAAAGCCTTGTACGGTCTCAAACAAGCCCCTAGAGCATGGTATGATAGGTTAAAAACATTTTTTACTTAAAAAGGGGTTTACCATGGGCAAGGTTGATAAAAATCTTTTTGTGCTTAAGCATGGCAATGACTCATTATTCGTTCAAGTGTATGTGGATGATATTATCTTTGGCTGTGCTTCTCATGATCTTGTGTCCAAGTTTTTAGCTATGACGAGTTCAGAATTTGAGATGAGTATGATGGGAGAACTCACGTACTTTTTGGGGCTGCAAATCAAGCAAACCAAGGAGGGTACCTTTGTGCATCAAACGAAGTGTACAAAAGACCTCCTAAGGCGCTTCAATATGGACAAAAGCAAGCCTCTTCGGACACCAATAGAAACAGCAACAACACTTGAACTTGATGAAGATGGTGAACCCGTGGATCAAAAAGAATATAGAAGCATGATCGGATCACTTTTGTACCCCACGACATCAAGACCAGACATATAATTCGCGTATGTCTTTGTGCATGGTTTCAAGCCTACCCACGTGCTTCACATCGTCAAGCCATCAAAAGGATTCTCAGGTACTTACATGGAACTCAAGAATTTGGCATTTTTCTTCCTTCTTCCTCAATCGTTACTTTGAAATCTTTTTTGGATGTTGATTTTTGGAGTTGTAGGATTGATAGAAAAAGTACTTTGGGTGCTTGTCATTTTATTGGTAATTCACTTGTTGCTTGGCCATATAGAAAACAAAGTTCAGTTGCACAATCCACATACAAATCTGAATATGTAGCTGCTGCTAGCACTTGTTCACAAATTCTTTGGATTGTTCAAACACTTAAGGACTATGGGGTTCATCTAGATAGTGTTTCACTGTTTTATGATAACACTAGTGCCATTTGCATTGCTAAAAACCCCGTGCAACATTCTAGGACTAAGCACATTGACATTAGGTATCACTTTCTCCGTGATAATATTGAAAAATGAAACATTGTGCTTCACCATGTAGATACTGAACAACAATTGGCTGACATTTTTACAAAACCTTTGGATTTCACTCGTTTTTGTTTCATTCGTAGTGAAATAGGGGTTATGCATCCTCATGGCTTACATTGAGGGGGAGTTTTGAAACTTGGGAAGTCTATGTGTGAATCTGAAATTAAAATAATATGAGCATAGTATTTCATACATATATGACTTTGTGATTCCTTTAATATGCTAAAAGTTCTTACTACATTACTCGTGTTATACATTTTGTATTTTTGCCATGTCTAGTAATTGGAATAATTACTTACACTAAATTTGGTCATGGTCAAACTTTCTTGCTGTTTTAACTTGTTGCATGCTCACAAGTGCTTTTAATTATAAAGAATTAATCAAGTAATTAACTCACATGTTGAGTTTTTATGAACAAATATAAATTGAGAAAAGATCAAGAGAATATGCATGCATCACACTTCTTCTTTTGAGATGGCTTATCATTGAACTTAGATATGAACTTGGAAGAAGTTGTGTATGACTAAAATCATGTCTTTAAGCTTCTGATTATCAAATGACATAGGCTTGTCTTGGTTGGTTAGAATAAGGCAGATGCGGCATATAATCTCTTGCAAATGTCATATGATAAAAATTTGTGCTTTAAAGAAAAAATTACAGCAACAAGTGTCATGCTTTCAGGTATTGAAATAGTTAAGTTTGTGAGATCATGACTTTCTTAAATTGAAAATTACATTTGATCTCTAGCATGGCTTACACTACTTTATGTATCTCATTGATGTGATAGTATAAGTTACTTGATAGTGTGACTTGCATGAGCTTTGTTTATATGTATATGTTATAATATGCTCATAACATTTGAAATTTATCTTTTGAACCTTGTTGAATACATTGTCAAACGGGGAGAGATAATAGATAATATGTGAAATTTTAAAGATAAGTATGCAAGGGGGAGAAATTGATTACACGTTGCACATATTCACAATTGTTTTGGCACGATTCTTCTAGGAGGGAGAATTTGTTTTTCTTCTCATTTTATTTCTGTTTTACAAAGGGGGAGAAATTGTTTTCAAAACTTTTCATGTAAATAAGCCAATGTTCGGATTTTAAGTGGTGTTGCCAATGCATTCATCAAGGGGGAGATTGTGAGACCTATGTGTGCTGAATACATTGACTTGTACTGAATACGTAGGCTTTGATGATATAATTTCTAAAATTCTGCCAAAATACTTGTCGGTACCCTGCGTACCGTATACCCCTTGGGACTACAAAAAGACCAAAGGGACTTCACCTGTCTAAGTTGAAGACCTGCGAAGGCCCCACATGTCATACGAGACTGGACGTGCCTCCCATCTATGGTTAGTCCCGGTACTGCCACGTGTACACTACAACCGGACCTATATCCCACACATGTGATAGCTCCGGGCTAAACACTTGTGCAACACCCCCGGACCTAACCTCCGACAGAGGGAAGCTCCAGTATCTACACATGTACATCTACACCGGACCTACCCATCCCAGATGAATAGCCCCGAAGCGGCCACATGTCCAAACCGTCGGACCTTCAACCTCAGCAATCAAGCTGGTGAACCCCCAACGGCTCGGACCTTGAAGGGGCAATCAAAGACTTCAAGACCTGATTAAGTGTCATTAACCCATATTAATGACACAGGATCAGAAGACCCTTAATACCAGTAACAACACTGTCAAGTCCCATTACCACGCTATTAAGGGTAATAAATCTCATTAATTATGTATTAGTAACCGCCAGGGCCACATGTCGGGCCAGGCTAACGGTGTAACGACCAGTCCTTGTACTATAAAAGGACTGGTCGACGATACACAAGGGGGCATAGATGATCTCTGGACCGGAAATTCTCTAGAAGATCTAGACTCTTAGACGCTCAATACAACAGCTACACACCCCGTGGAGTAGGGTATTACGCTCAGGCGGCCCGAACCATGTAAATCCTTGTGTCCATTTGCCATACTCTTTGGAATCTCTGCGCACCCAATACCGAACTACAAACTCCGCGAGCTACCAACAGTAGTATCGGGAGAATTGCCGGAAAAACACTCCGACAGCTGGCGCGCCAGGTAGGGGCAGTGCCCGAGATTTCAAGAATCGTGAACTCAGCTGCTGGATCGTCCAAGGGCAACCCCGCTATGCAACCTGTTAGAGGAAATCTCTCCAACATGCATCAACCAAAAGGTGCCGCGGCTCCAGCAGGAGTCATGCCTCCGCAGCCGCTATCCGCACCGGCAAATCAAGCTGGACAGCGGGATGGAGCATCTGTGTCGGCCACAGCATCGACAAATAACAACCCTGAACACGCGCTCCAAGCCGCGCGTGCTCTTCTCCAACGCCCACCACCTCCAAATGCATCCCAGGGTGCAATGGAGCAGTGGATGGCTGATGTGGAACATTTGGTTGCAGCAGCAACCGATCGCATCAGCAACCAAGGCCCTCCCCCCTCGGGGCGGGCCCCATCGCAGTATCGGACTGTGTCGGGCAGACTTGGACCGCACGCTTCCCAAAATAGGAGGCGTGCAACGTCTCAACAGGTGACATCGTTGCCTTTTGGAGCACGACGCACCCATACGGTAACCAGGCTTTCAACTCATGACCTCTGGGCGGAGCTTGATCGCCGTTACCGCCAACAGGACGGCCGCATCCATATTGAGCGTGCTCGTGAAAGGCGAGAGGCTCGAGACAGTCCTGCTCCCGAGGGAGTAGGAGGAGGCTGTTCTGCCCTAGCCATGCATCTACGCATGGTCATATGTCCACAAAAGTTCTAGCCTCACCTGCCGGAGAAATTTAACGGGACTATCAATCCTACTGAGTTTCTCCTGATTTACTCCACTGCAATCCTTGCGGCCAGAGGTAACGAGGCCGTAATGGCCAACTACTTCCCAGTGGCTTTAACTGGGACCACCAGGTCCTGGTTCATGAGCCTTCCGCCCAACTCCATCAATAGTTGGGCGGAACTGTGCCAACAATTCACTGCCAATTTCGGGTGTTACATCTGACCAGGCACCGAACTGGACCTTTTTGCTATCACGCAGAAGGGGGGAGAATCCCTGCGTTCCTTCATCCAGAGGTTCTCCCAGGTACGAAACACTATTCCTTCTATCTCCAGCGCCTCTGTTATTGTGGCATTTAGACAGGGCGTACGAGACAAGAAGATGCTGGAGAAGCTGGCGATCAAGGAGATCACCAGCGCCACAGAGCTCTTCAGATTGGCAGACAAGTGTGCTAAAGCTGCGGGGGCCGTGAAATGCACTACAAACCACCTCCGGAGGATAATAAAAAATCCTCCAAGGGTGAAGCCACTACCTCCGGGAGTGGCAAAAAGAAGAAAAAGTCCAACAGCAAGAAAAAGCCGTCGGCCGGCACACCTGCTGCTGCAGCTGCCGCAGCTCCAGGTGGCCGGGGTCCAAGCCCCGAGAAACAACCTCGGCCATCATCTGAAGACGGCGGCAACTCCAAAGTGTGGTATCCTATTCATAAGTTGAACAACCACAACCTGGAAGACTGCCGAGAGGTCCAGAACCTTGCCGAGCGCTACAACAAGCGCCGGGAAGAAGTTCCTTTTCGACAAAGGGAAGGAAAACAAAAAGTCAACGAAGCTCCGGTTGAAGAGGAGTTAGGCTTTCAGGACCCTAAAAAGGTCTTGAAGGCTGTTTACACCTCCGTTGATGACGACTCCGACGTCTCCGACAATGAACGTCGGAAAACCATGAACACCATCTTTGGTGGTTCGTGGGACATCACCTCCCGCCGCGTCCTCAAGAACATGCGGCGGGACATGGCTTCGATGGCTCCCACCGCCAGGGCGGAGCTGCACCGAAAGTGGATGGATACTGCCATCACTTTCAACACGTCAGACTGCCCTCGGAATATGATCAGAGCTGGCCAACTCCCATTGATGGTATCTCCAACCATCAACAACATCCAACTCCACCACTTAATGGTAGACGGAGGTTCGGGGCTGAACCTCATAAGCTTTGAAGCTTTCATCAAGCTTCAGCTCTGACATTCAGACCTTGGCCCCTCCCGACCTTTCTCCGGAGTAGGTCCGGGGGCCATAACCCCACTTGGTGCCATTACTCTCCCCGTAACCTTTGGGACTCGGGAGAACTATCGCACTGAGAAGTTGGTCTTTGACGTTTCTCAGATCAACTTACCCTTCAATGCCATTCTGGGCAGGCCAGCCTTATACAAGTTCATGAGTGCTGCTCATTATGGCTACTTGGTGTTGAAGATGCCAACACCAGCTGGTGTTCTCCGGATCCGTGGAGATCACACCGCCGGAGTGACAGCTCTATAAGAACTTCACGCGCTTGCCACAGCGCAAGAAGAAGAATCTGGAAAGGAGCAAGCTCCAAAACCTCCGAGCATTCATCATCGAGGATCAAACTCCGCACCTCGCGTGCAACCAAGTGGCGACACCAACATTCCCGTCAAAGTCGTCCAAATCGGTTCCGACACCGCTAGACCACCCGTATATCGGGAGGTCTGAATGACAAATAGGAACTCACGCTCATCACTTTCCTTGGGCTAATGTCGACGTGTTTGCCTGGCAACCGTCACAAATGCCTGGGATCCCTAGGGAAGTGATCGAGCATAATCTGAAGATCTACCCTGACTCTCGGCCTGTACATCAGAAGCCTCGAAAGCAATCAATAGAGCAACATAACTTCATACGACAAGAAGTGAAGAAGTTGCTCGAAGCTGGATTCATCCGAGAAGTCTTCTACCCAAAATGGCTGGCAAACCCAGACGTTGTACCCAAGGCCGGCGGGAAGCTTCGGATGTGTATCGACTACACAACACTGAATAAGGCATGTCCAAAAGATCCATTCCCACTACCTAGAATAGAACAGATAGTGGATTCTACCTCCGGGTGTGAATTACTGTGTTTCCTGGATGCATATTCTGGATACCACCAAATCAGAATGTCCAGGGAAGAAGAAGAGCATACCTCATTCATCACAGTAGATGGATTATATTGTTGTACTACCACGCCATTTGGTCTCAAGAATGCTGCTTCAACATTTGTACGAGCTATGTACAAAACTTTTGGAGAGCTTATCAGAGACGTAGTGGAAGTGTATGTCGATGACATCATCCTCAAGATTAAAAACAAGGAGTCATTCCTTGACACCTTGCAAGCTGTCTTCGACAAGTTGCGAGTCACTCGCATGAAGTTGAACCCGGACAAGTGTGTCTTCGGGGTTAGCTCCGGAAAACTTCTTGGTTTCTTGGTGAATCACCGAGGAATAGAAGCAAATCCGGCGAAGATAAAAGCCATTGAAGATATGCGGCCACCAGCCAGCATCAAGGACGTCCAGAAGCTGACTGGATGTCTAGCTGCCCTCAGCCGGTTCATCTCCAGACTGGCAGAACTGTAAATGCATCTAGGATATCCCTTGTGGGTTTTGGCTAATTCATGACAAACATATGAGATCCTAATGAAACTACTGAGATGATTGCAGGACAAACAAGTGAAACATTTCAATGCACACAAAAAGGTGAAAAATGAAGTGGTGTTCAAAGAGAAATACTTTGATGAAGCTTGGAAGACCAAAATAGATTTTGAATGTATAGGGTGTGTATGAAAGACACACTCCAAGAGCTCACAACTTTGCGCGAGGGTAAGGGATTAAAACTAACCTAACTTTAACAAAGCACCGGACTAGTCCGATCATGGACTGGACTAGTCTGTTCACCTTTCTGGAATCCCACTCACAAGGAGACCGGACTAGTCCGTTCATCCACCGGACTAGTCCGTTGATGTTTCTGGAGTCTCTCATACTGAGGGACCGGACTAGTCCGATCATTGACCGGACTAGTCCGTTAAACTTTCTGTAATCTCCATTCGTGGAGATCGGACTAGTCCGCGGACTAGTCCAATGAACTTTCAGGAGTCACTTTTACACAGCACCGGACTAGTCCGATGTTGGACCGGACTAGTCCGACAAACTTTCTGGACCTCGAAACACATTAGAACCGGACAAGTCCGGACTTGCACCGGATTAGTCCGGTGTTAGGGTTTTTCAACGGCTAGCTTTTGGAAACCCTATAAATAGAGAGTCCACGACTTTCCGATCAACACACACGTCAAATATTGATCAAAGAGCAAACCCTAGCATCGCCACTTCGTCCCAAGAGCCCAAAACACATCTCCCCACACATCTAAAGTTCAAAAAGAGTGAAATCAATTGAACACTTGGATTCGGGATTGGGAGATCGTCATTCTTTCATTGCGAGCTCTTGGGGTTTGATCTTTCTACACTCATACTCTGCATTGTAATACTTTGGAGTGTACTTGATCACTTTTTCATTGTAATTCTCGTGGGAGCCCTCAACGTGTGAGGTTGCCCCACAAACTTGGTGATTACCCGTGATAGTGGAATCAAGTCGGCCTTCATGGTGACTTGAGGAGGGAAAGGGTTGGAGACCCGACTCTGTGTGAGCTTCCTCAACGAGGACGTAGATCTTGTGGTGAGATCGAACCTCGGGAAAAATTCGTGTGTCTTGTGTCTCATTTACTTTAAATTTCGTTCATTAGATCATTTGAGTGCTAAACTTCAACATAAGGCAATTAGAAGTTACACCTGCATTCTTATATTAATATCAAGTACAAATATCAGTTGTTCTCAATTCCGCTGCTAAAGAAATTTATTTTCCCAATTAACACCTGATCAACACACATAATTTTTGCACACCGGACTAGTCCGCCCACACAACCGGACTAGTCTGGCTAACTAAGTTTTGACGATTCTATTAAGTGTGCAGGAAATTCAAAAGGCCTATTCACCCCCCTCTAGGCCACATTCAATTGGTATCAAATCAAGGTTATCCATCAACGAGACTCACATCTCGGAGAGATCAATGGCCTCTGAGAAGAACAACGATATCTCGAAGATGAACATCAATGAGGAGGAACAAGAAACTAAAGCTTTTGATGTGCTGAAAGAGAGCCCACACGATGATGAAGAAGTGCGACAACTGAAGGCATTTCTGAGAAAGAAGCTGCTAGGACAAAAAGGAAAGGAAGAAGAGAAGACGACGGGGAGCGGTCATCACGACTACTCCCGACAGCCTTACAACTACAACCGTCTCAACTCAAACAACCATTATCTTTCTATTCCTATGGGAAAATCTCCACAGTTTGACGGAAGCGACTATACAATGTGGAAGTACAACATGAAGATGCATCTAATATCCCTAAATCCTAGTCTATGGCACATCGTTTGCACTGGCATAGATATCCCGGACACGGATGAAGAACTCACCCCAGAACAAGAACAAGAGATTCACAGAAATGCACAAGCCGTCGCCGTGATCACATCATCATTAAGTAGAGAGGAATTCACCAAGATTGATGGCTTAGAAAGTGCAAAGGAAATCTGGGATACACTTAAGACGGCTCACGAAGGAAATAGATCGGTTCGTGAAGCAAAAATAGAAATGCTTGAAGGAGAGTTGGGGAGATTCGCTATTGAAGAAGGCGAATCACCTCAAGACATGTACAACCGGATGAAGGCAATCATCAACAAGTTACGTGCCTATGGAAGTAAGAAATGGACGGATCACGAGGTAGTCAAGAGAATGATTAGAGCCTTCATGCCAAGAAATGTCACACTCTGCTCAATGATTAGAGAAAGCCCCGGTTTTCATAAATTGACCCCCAATGAGTTGTTGGGGAAGATCATAAATCATGAGATGATGGAGAAAGAGGCAAAATACGTCAAAGACTTGGCCGAACTCACTTCCTCCAAAAGGAAAGAGGTCGCTCTCAAAGCTACATGCCGACCCAAACTCAAAGAAGCTCGTGAAGATCAAGAAGATGGGCACACAAGTGACGAGAGCACCGATCTTGATGATGAGGAAATGGTACTTTTTATCAAAAAGTTCAAGCAAATGATGAAAAGAAGACACGACAACAAATCAAATGAAGGCAAAAGCAAGGACAAAGGAAAATCCAAGGCTCGACGCACTTGCTACAACTGCAGAGAGTATGGTCACTTCATGATGGACTGCCCCTATGAAGAAAACAAAAAGAAGAAGGAAACAAGATCTCAAGAAAAGAAAAATTTCAGAAAAAGAAGACAAAACCATCAAGCTCACATTGGCAAGGAGTGGGACTCAAACGACGAGTCCTCCTCCGATGATGAAGAAGAGATGGCCACTATTGCAATCAAGAAGCCTACTATGAAGGCCACACTCTTTCCAAAGATGGGAGGACAAGACATGAACAACCACACTTGCCTTATGGCTAAGGAAGGCAAGAAAAAGGTACGGCTCACTCCTCCTACGCTAAATTCCTCTATTGATGACTTTGACAGCTCTAGCGATAACGAAGAAATGTTTAGAGGACTAAGTAAAATTGCTCTAAAGAAAATGGAAATGTTGTCGAACGAAATTTTTGAGAAGGAAGAACTTCTTGATCGACAAGAAGATATGCTCATCCGTGAAAGGAAGAGATATCAAGAGGTTGAAAAGCTTCTCGAGCTTGAAAGAGAGAAGAATAAGTCGCTTGAAGTTGAGCTAGTCTTGAGTAAGGAAACTTACTCAAAGCTAAAAGACTCACATATTGTAATCAAGGAAGAACTTGCTAACTTGTCAAAAGTTAACAAGATCCTTGAGGTGCAAGTTGAGTCGCTCAAGCAAAGTGACTCTTCTTCCTCCAAGAGCTCTTCCTCCAAAGATATGAGTTCGACAACAATCGGAACTTGCACTTGCTCTAGTAAGAAGAATATTATCTCTAATACATCAACTTCTCGTAATATGCATGCCCCTCCAAGAGGCATCTTTGATAAGGAGAAGATCAAATATGCACGCAGTACATACATGGTCACTAGACCTCCTAATATCAAAGATGGCCTTGGTTTTGATAAGAACAAACACATGCCTACTTCTAATCATGCTAAGAATAGAATTGTCTTTGTCAAGGAAAAATCTCATGAATCTGAACCACAAACATTGTTTCATACATTTAATGCTTCTTATGTTCTTATGAAAGCCAAAAATGGAAGAGTCATTGCCAAATATACAGGGCCACGCCACAAGAACTTGAAAACTTGTGTGTGGGTGCCAAAGACTCTTGTGACTAACCTGAGAGGACCCAAGCAAGCTTGGGTACCTAAAACCAAGGAATAATTCTTTTTTTGCAGGCTTACTCCTCCGGCGGAACAAAATGGGTACTTGATAGCGGATGCACAAATCACATGACCGGAGAGAGAGGTATGTTTGTGGAGTACGAGCACAACAAGGATCCAGGTGAAGGCATATACTTCGGAGACAACAGCCAAGGAAAGGTCCTTGGTAGCGGTAACATTGAAATATCCTCTCAACATACCTTATCAAATGTTTTACACGTAGATTCTCTAGATTATAACCTTTTGTCAATATCCCAACTATGCGACAAAGGTTACAACTGCTTATTCACTGATGAGGGTGTGACTGTTTTTAGAAGAAGCGATGGCTCGATTGCATTCAAGGGAATGTTGGAGGGCAAGCTTTATATAGTTGACTTCAACAAAGATAAAGCCAAACTCAACACTTGCTTGGTTGCTAAGACCAACATGGGATGGCTGTGGCATAGACGGCTAGCCCATGTTGGGATGAGAAATCTGCAGAAACTTCTAAAAGGTGGTCACATCCGTGGTCTTAAGGATGTGGTTTTTGAAAAGGACAGGCCGTGCAGCGCTTGTCAAGCAGGAAAACAAGTCGGAGCACCACACCCTGCCAAGAATGTGATGACCACCGCAAGACCGCTGGAACTTCTCCACATGGATCTTTTTGGTCCAGTCTCGTACATCCGCATCGGCGGTAACAAATACGGTTTTGTAATTGTTGATGATTTTTCAAGATTTACCTGGGTATTTTTCTTGTATGATAAATCAGAAACTCAGGGGATCCTCAAGAAGTTCTTAAGAAGAGCTCAGAACGAATTCTCATCAACCATAAAGAACATCAGAAGTGACAACGGGACATAATTCAAGAATCTCCAAGTTGAAGAGTTTCTCGATGAAGAAGGGATAAAGCATGAATTCTCAGCACCCTACTCCCCTCAACAAAATGGAGTGGCCGAAAGGAAGAACAGAATATTAATCGAAATGGCGAGAACCATGTTGGATGAATACAAGACATCCGATCGTTTTTGGGCAGAGGCGGTGAACACCGCTTGCCATGCCACTAATCGACTGTACCTCCATCGACTACTGAAGAAAACTCCATATGAACTCCTTACCGGTAAAAAGCCAAATGTTTCTTATTTTAAAGTTTTTGGTTGCAAATGTTTTATTCTGAACAAGAAACAAAGGGCCTCGAAGTTCGCTTCGAAGTCCGATGAAGGATTCTTGCTCGGTTATGAATCGAATGCCTACGCCTATCGTGTCTTCAACAAGGTGTCAGCCTTGTTGAAGTAGCACGTGACGTAGTGTTCGATGAATCTAACGGCTCCCAAGTGGAGCAAGTTGATAAGTGTGTGCTAGATGAAGAGGAAACTCCATATGAAGCACTGAAGAAAATGGGACTTGGCGATATCTTACCACAAGAGCAAACATTCAATTGGTATCTTACCACAAGAGCAAACATTCGACTAAAATGCACAAGTTGAACCTCAACACGGAGGCAATGATCAAGGGGGAGCCCTTGCACAAGATCAAGAGGAGGAAGGTCAAGAAAATCAGGACCATCATGGAAGCAATGATCCAGGGGGAGACAATGTACATGAAGATAATGAAGAACAAGCAACTACACAAGCTCCACACCCAAGAGTACACCAGAGTGTGCAAAGAGACCACCCTGTCAACAACATCATTGGAGATATTGCAAAGGGAGTAACTACTAGATCTCGAGTTGCAAATTTTTGTGAATCCTACTCTTTTGTGTCTTTTCTGGAATCATACAGGGTAGAAGAAGCCTTAGGGGATCCAGACTGGGTGATTGCAATGCAAGAGGAGCTGAACAACTTCAAGAGAAATGAAGTATGGGAGCTAGTGGAGAGACCAAAGGCGAACATAGTCGGAACTAAATGGGTCTTTCGGAACAAGCAAGATGAACATGGAGTAGTAACAAGAAATAAGGCAAGACTGGTGGCCAAAGGTTATTCTCAGGTCGAAGGTTTGGACTTCGATGAAACTTTCGCTCCTGTAGCTAGACTTGAGTCCATTCGTATTTTATTGGCATATGCTACTCACCATAATTTTAAGATGTATCAAATGGACGTCAAAAGCGCTTTCTTAAACGGCCCAATCAAGGAGGAAGTTTATGTGGAGCAGCCACCAGGATTCGAAGACCCGAAGTATCCCAACCATGTCTACAAACTGCGTAAGGCTCTCTATGGCCTCAAACAAGCTCCTCGAGCTTGGTATGAGTGTCTTAGAGATTTTCTAATTCAGAATGGATTCAAAATTGGTAAAGCTGACTATACACTTTTCACTAAACATTGTGATGATCATTTATTTGTATGTCAAATTTACGTTGATGATATTATCTTTGGATCAATTAACAAATCCTTCTGTGAAGAGTTTAGCAAAATTATGACAGATAGGTTTGAGATGTCAATGATTGGCAAATTAAAGTTCTTCTTGGGATTCCAAGTCAAGCAACTAAGAGAAGGTACATTTATAAGCCAAACCAAATATACACAAGACATCCTCAAGAAATTCAATATGGACAAAGCCAAGCCCATCAAGACACCCATGGCCACAAATGGACATCTCGACCTCAATGAAGACGGTCCAAATGTAGATCAAAAGGTATATCGGTCCATGATTGGCTCTTTACTTTATTTATGTGCATCTAGGCCAGATATTATGCTTAGTGTTTGCTTGTGTGCAAGGTTTCAAGCTGCACCTAAAGAGTGTCATTTAGTTGATGTAAAAAGAATCCTAAGGTACCTTGTGCACACACCCACCTTGGGCCTTTGGTATCCCAAAGGATCCAAATTTAACTTGATAGGATATTCCGATGCCGACTATGCAGGATGCAAAGTCGATAGAAAGTGCACGTCAGGGACTTGTCAGTTTCTTGGTAGGTCCCTGGTATCTTGGTCATCTAAAAAGCAAAACTCCATTGCCCTTTCCACAACAGAAGCAGAATATATTGCAGCCGGTAGCTGTTGCGCCCAATTACTTTGGATGCGGCAAACCCTTAGGGACTACAGCTACAATCTTAACCATATCCCACTTCTATGTGACAATGAAAGTGCTATAAAAATTGCACACAACCCAGTAGAACACTCAAGAACTAAGCACATAGATATCCATCATCATTTTCTTAGAGATCATTCATTAAAAGGTGACATTGCTATTTCACATGTTAGAACTGAAAAACAACTTGCAGATATTTTTACCAAACCATTGGATGAGAAAAGGTTTTGTGAACTTAGGAATGAACTTAATATTCTTGACTCTCGAAATGTGGCTTGAAACGTTGCACATTTGGTTGATACTTCAAATGTTACATTTTATTGCTAAAACTGCCCCTCATTTTTTTAAGAAAACTATTTTTAATGAAGAAATCTTGGAATTTATGACCATGTTTTTGTGTTGATTGCTTTCTAGTCATAATCACCAAGATTATTTGCAAAACTTGTCCTTGGATCACTATTAGTTATCTCCAAATACTTAGTTTGTCCAGTAACACCGGACTAGTCAGGTTTGCCACCGGACTAGTCCGGATAATCCCTCTTCCTAGGGTTTTCAGGGACACCGGACTAGTCCGGTCGGCTGCCTATATAAGCAGCTGGCCCGTTTCAAATCTCCCTCCACTTGACCTAAACCCTCTCCTCTCAAACCCTAGCCCCCAAAAGGTGATTTTCGAGTTGAGCCCTCAAAATCCAAGCTCTCTCCGTGGGAAACTCTCCCCTCGACGAGTTGGTACTCCTCTCCAAACTCATCCAGACAGATTTGCGCTCCTTCAACGCGAATTCTCAAATCTCGGTAAACTTCTCCCTAAAATCAATCTCTCAACTTTTCTAGTCCTAGTTTATTTCTCTTGATTCTAAGGAAGTACATTAGCTTCAGAGATGTATTCCTTTCACCTTCATACTCATTTGCACCCTAGATAGAAGTTGTGATTCTAGTTTTGTTAGGGTTCTTGTGCCAGGCCGGACTAGTCCGGCTCCTAGGTACGGACAAGTCCGGTACACCAGACTAGTCCGCACTCTGAAACTGGACAAGTCCGGTCTCTGACACTTGAATCCTCACATCACCTTCATTCTCAGTTCATTCTCATCTAAATCATGAACTCCTTGTTAGGCACGATGTCTTCAAGCTCAGATGACAGCTCCTTCCATGTTGATAAAGAAGTTGAGTGCGAAAAGGTGAAGAGAGCCAAGGAGAGGTACATGAAGAAAAGGCATTATGTAAATGTGCACTCTCCACCCTCCGACGACAACTTGCCCAAGAAAAGGAGGGTAGTTGTGAAGAAGGCCCAAGGAAAGGCTGGTGAGAGCTCCTCAGGGCCAAAGAGGACTCTCAACAAGGGAAAAGGGCTTGCTAGTGGTCCCATTGGACCCTTTAAAATGAAGAACCCAAGTCACCGCAACAGGCAGCGCTCAAGCAAGGATTTCACTGGAAAAGGGGGTGAGCTTGCCGATAGCTTCAGGCAGGTTGATGTGTATGCTCAACCTCGGCAATGCTCAGACCCAAGATTTTGGAGCAACTTCCATGCCGACTACTACGAGCATGTGTACAAGAAGATGAAGAATCCCGTTGTGAAGAGTCAATGGGTGAACATAGGGTACATGCAGTCAAAGAAGTATCCTGCTTTCCGTGAGGTGGTTGAGTCCCTGGAGAGGCACGGACTGAAGGAACTGTTTTCCTTTGAAAATGACTGGAACAATGAGGTGATCGCCAAATTCTACCCTACCCTCTACTTTGCTCAGGGTGATGGAGACAGTCTTACTTGGATGACCCATGGTTCCAAGTATAGTGTCACTTATGATGAGTTTGCAAGGATTCTCCACCTTTGAGCATACCTTGGATCATGATCTAGTCATCCACAATTTGCAACCCCTGGAGAAGGATGAGCTCACATTTCTCTATGACACAAGGATGCCGTATGTTGCTCCCACTATCAAATATTTGAAGCCCCTCTATGTGGTCCTAAACAGAATTTTGAGGAAGACAATAGCCCCAAAAGATGGAGATGCGGGGACTATTCAAGGAACCTTGAGGACCCTAATGAAGGTCATTGGTGGGAGGAGACCGTTCAATGTCTTTGAATACATCTACAATGACATTTTGAACATCTCAATCACTCCAAACAGATCTTGTGGGTATGCCCCGTACATCATCTACATGATTGAGAAGGTGACTGGACTTGAGTTCGTCAAGGATGTTCACCACACGGGGATGAAACCGCAAAAGCCCACCGAGTACACTCTACCTTTAGCTCCTGATGCACCTCCCTCCCCTGAAGCTGAGAGGAGGACTAAACAGGCTCAAGATGTGAATGCAACAAGATCTTCAGCTGCTCCTCCTAGCTTTGCACCTGCTCATGAACCCTCCGGTGGTGTGCTCAAAATGCTCACCTCTATCTTTGCCTGCTGCCGCAAGATTGAAGTCAGGCAGAAGAAGCATCAACAATATGTCAATGCCAACATCAAAGCAATCTGCGACAAGCTGGAGATTGAGCCGGTGGGATCCCCGCCCGCCTTCGAGGACTCCGAGGAAGAGTCCGCTCCGGCAAATGATGGTGATGGTGGTGAAGATGAGGACTGGACCGAGACGGAGGAAGAGAGTGACGATGAGTGATTCCCCTCAATTTTTCCCTTTTTGGTGCCTTGATGCCAAAGGGGGAGAGATTGAGACTAGGAGAGATTAAGACTAATAATTTGAGAGTCGTTGGTGTCTTTATGTTTTTGTGATCAAGGACATGTGTACTTAATTTTTAAAACCTTGTAATGCACTATTTCTTCTCTTATGTGTGATGCTTATTATTGCTTGGATGATTATCATTATACTCATTGTTGATTATCTTTACTTCATCACACCTTGTTGATCACACACTTGTTAGGCACCCCACCATAAGGTGTGTGTATATGTGAGAAGTTGTTTTGTGGACTTATCATTATTCTCATATGTGCACACCTTATGAAAATCAAGATTTTATTCTCAATTGTGATATCTCAAATGGTTGTCATCAATCACCGAAAAGGGGGAGATTGTAAGTGCATCTAGGATATCCCTTGTGGGTTTTGGCTAATTGATGACAAACATATGAGATCCTAATGAAACTACTGAGATGATTGCAGGACAAACAAGTGAAACATTTCGATGCACACAAAAAGGTGAAAAATGAAGTGGTGTTCAAAGAGAAATACTTTGATGAAGCTTGGAAGACCAAAATAGATTTTGAATGTATAGGGAGTGTATGAAAGACACACTCCAAAGCTCACAACTTTGCGCGAGGGTAAGGGATTAAAACTAACCAAACTTTAACAAAGCACCGGAGTAGTCCGATCATGGACCGGACTAGTCCGTTCACCTTTCTGGAATCCCACTCACAAGGAGACCGGACTAGTCCGTTCATCCACCGGACTAGTCCGTTGATGTTTCTGGAGTCTCTCATACTGAGGGACCAGACTAGTCCGATCATTGACCGGACTAGTCCGTTGAACTTTCTGTAATCTCCCATTCGTGGAGATCGGACTAGTCCGATGAAATTTCTGGAGTCACTTTCACACAGCACCGGACTAGTCCAATGTTGGACCGGACTAGTCCGGCAAACTTTCTGGACCTCGAAACACATTGGAACCGGACAAGTCCGGACTTGCACCGGACTAGTCCGGTGTTAGGGTTTTTCAACGGCTAGCTTTTGGAAACCCTATAAATAGAGAGTCCACGACTTTCCTATCAACACACACGTCGAATATTGATCAAAGAGCAAACCCTAGCGCCGCCACTTCGTCCCAAGAGCCCAAAACACATCTCCCCACACATCTAAAGTTCAAAAAGAGTGAAATCAATTGAACACTTGGATTCGGGATTGGGAGATCGTTATTCTTTCATTGCGAGCTCTTGGGGTTTGATCTTTCTACACTCATACTCTGCATTGTAATACTTTGGAGTGTACTTGATCACTTTTTCATTGTAATTCTCGTGGGAGCCCTCAACGTGTGAGGTTGCCCCACAAACTTGGTGATTACCCGTGATAGTGGAATCAAGTCGGCCTTCGTGGTGACTTGAGGAGGGAAAGGGTTGGAGACCCGGTTCTGTGTGAGCTTCCTCAACGAGGACGTAGATCTCATGGTGAGATCGAACCTCGGGAAAAATTCATGTGTCTTGTGTCTCATTTACTTTAAATTTCGTTCATTAGATCACTTGAGTGCTAAACTTCAACATAAGGCAATTAGAAGTTACACCTGCATTCTTATATTAATATCAAGTACAAATATCAGTTGTTCTCAATTCCGCTGCTAAAGAAATTTATTTTCCCAATTAACACCTGATCAACACACATAATTTTTGCACACCAGACTAGTCCGCCCACACAACCGGACTAGTCCGGCTAACTATGTTTTGACGATTCTATAAGTGTGCAGGAAATTCAAAAGGCCTATTCACCCCCCTCTAGGCCACATTCAAGAACGGGCACTACCCTTCTTCAAGCTATTGAGGAAGTCCGAACCATTCCAATGGTCTGAAGAAGCAGAAAAGGCGTTCCAGGAGCTGAAGCAGCTCCTCACCACTCTACCAACCTTGGTAGCTCCAAACCCTGGTGAGCCTCTACTGCTTTACATTTCGGCAACTGACGAAGTGGTCAACATGGTCCTAGTTGCAAAAAGGCCAGAACCATCTCCAGTTCAGGAATCCAGACCCCTTCAGGAGGGTCCGGAGCTACCTAAAACCAAGTCTGGGCCTCAGCTTCCAGACCCGGATCCTTAAGGATAAACTGCGGGGGATCACACTCCTTCAAATGAAGGAGTCACTACTGCAGAGCGACAAGATCCGGACCCCTCCGGGAAGGTCCGGGTCACTTCACAAGAAGATCCGGGTACCTCCAACCGGCACCCGGAGGTCCCTGAACAAGGTCCGGACCCCTTCTGGAGGGTCCGGGTAGATGAAGAGGAAGCTTCGGGCCCCTTCGGGAGGGTCCGAATGATCTAGCGCCCAGTGTACTTTATCAGAAAAGTACTCCATGACGCCAAGACTCGATATCTGGAGGTGCATAAGCTGCTCTACGCAGTTCTTATTGCCTCCAGGAAGCTTTGACACTACTTCCAAGCTCACAAGATCTCAGTGGTAACTTCTTATCCACTACGTGCAATCTTGCATAATCCCAACTCTACATGGAATATTGCAAAGTGGGCGGCAGAACTGGTCGAGTTCGATCTTGAATTCGTCCCAAGACAAATGATCAAGAGTCAAGCTCTGGCGGACTTTGTGGTGGAATGTACTCCCTCTCCATCAAATCCTGGTTGCCCCAGTGAGCAGAAGTCAAAACCCAAGGTTCCAGTCTTCACTGGGCCTCACTGGACTCTCCACTTCGACGGCTCCGTGCAGAAGCAAGGGGCCGGAGCTGGAGTCCTTCTCCCCGCTCCAACCGAGGAGAAGGTTAAATACATGGTGCACCTTGACTTCAAGGCGACCAACAACATGGCGGAGTATGAAGCACTCATTTACGGACTATAGGTGGCACTATCATATGGTGTCAAGTAGCTGTTGGTCAAGGGAGATTCGCAGCTCATCATTAAACAGGTGAAGGGTGAATGCTCCTGCAACCATCCCCAACTAGCTGCTTATCTCCTTGAAGTCCAGAGGCTTCAGAAGGACTTCGAAGTCCTGGACCTCCACCATGTACATCGTCTCCATAACACTGAAGCTGACGAACTCTCGACGAAAGCGTCAACCGGAGCTTCAGCTCCCGACGGAACCTTCGTCCGGAGGTTGTCTAAACCTACAGCACAACCTGCCGAATTGAGCGAAGGGGACAAGACCAGCACCTCGAAGCTGGCAGTTCCGATGGCCCTGTTACCATGGCGCTCGTCAAGGGTCGTAGGTGCCGCAGGAAGCTCCGAGCAACCCAACACGCAAGACTCAAATCCTCAAGCTAGTTCCGATGCATGGATCTCGGATATCCGGAGCTACATGAAAGACAATTTCCTTCCTGAAGATAATGTATCCGCTGACCGGATAGTCAGATTGGCTAAAAGATACACACTGGTAGAAGGGGATCTCTACCGGCGTGGTGCCAACGGCGTCCTAATGCGGTGCATTACAAGGGAAGAAGGCTGCGAGCTCCTCGCGAAAATCCATGGAGGCGAGTGTGGGAACCACGGGTCTTCCCACACGCTGGTCGGTAAAGCCTTCCGGCATGGCTTCTACTGGCCTACAGCGCTCTAGGATGCAACTGAGCTAGTGAAGAAATGCGAAGCATGCCATTTCCATGCAAAGCAAATTCACACACCGGCCCAGCCTCTACAAATGATACCTCCTACATGGCCATTCGCTGTGCGGGGGATGGATATCTTGGGACCTTTCCCAAGAGCTGTCGGAGGTTACAAGTTCCTGTACGTTGCCATCGACAAATTCACCAAATGGCCGGAAGCAACTCCAGTTGTGACAATAAACAAGCAATCAACTATCAACTTCTTGTAGTCCATCGTATGCAGATTTGGAGTCCCAAACAAGATCATAATTGACAATGGGACCCAATTTCACAAGCTCTGCATTCCAAGGATATTGCGAAGACCTCGGCATTCAGGTCAGCTACGCCTCCGTAGCTCACCCGGCAAGCAATGGCCAAGCCGAGAGAGCAAATGCAGAAATCCTAAAAGGACTCAAGACGTGCACATATGAGCGCCAGAAAAAACATGGAGCCAACTGGATTGAAGAGCTTCCGCCCACACCGTGGGCCAACAGGACAACTCCAAACCGGTCAACTGGAGAGACACCCTTCTTCCTGGTGTACGGAGCCAAAGCAGTCCTTCCTCCGGAAATCACCTTGGGGTTGCTCCGAGTCCGGACCTTCGATGATGCCGCGCAGGACCAGCTCCGGTGTGAAGACCTTGACCTCCTTGAAGAGGGAAGGTGTCGAGCAGCTGTTCGGAATGCCCGATACCGCCAAGCTCTTCGGCGCTATCACCAACGACATATTCACAGCCGATAGCTTGAGGAAGGCGATCTGGTGCTACAGAGAATACAATCCAGAGAAGGGTTAAACAAACTTTCCCCCAGCTGGGAAGGACCCTTCCGAGTGATCAAAGTATCCCGTCCTGGATGCGTTCGCTTGGCAACCGAGGATGGGACACCCCTCCCAAATCCTTGGAACATTGAGCACCTCCGTAAGTTCTACGCTTAATATCATGGAGGTGAGTATGTAGTTACATGTGATGTATGTTATAGAGTCATTGTACAGAGTCGGGTAGCTCCTCCGGGAGAACATCCGGATCGTCCCCGGAAGGTCTGCAAAGTTCAGGCAACACTTGTCACAGTCTCATAACGAAAATTATAGCTAGCTACCTTGGATCAAACGAGAAACAAATGACACTTAGCCTGGTTCCGTACCCTAAGAGTGTACTTGTTTTCCCTGTACCCCGGACCTATAATGAAAGACATCATTGTGTGAAAATAGACTCCACGTGCATTTATTTTGTACAAGCTCAATATTTTTTATTTTTCTCTTTCTTGTCTATAACAAAGTTGTGCAATTCTTAAGGAACTTTAGCTCAACCGATTCATGTACAATTCGAGTTGCATCGTCTATTCTTCTGGGTCCAAACATTGTTAATGGTCTAGTCGTCTGAATGCTGCCAAGCCAATCTAGGGCCGGAGTGTTTTATCGACTTAGCCTGGTCATGCACCCTAAGCACGCCACTCTACCTACACCCCGACAGGCCGAAGTAAGGAGAGTCTAGAAATGATCGGACCTGAAGGAAACAAGGCAGTGCACTTGATTGTATTTAGAATTGTGTTCAACCTAAAACTTTCTTGGGAATAGTAAGTCGCAGTTAAGTTATAGATAGGAAATGGATTTTACTATTTTTCATGGCTCCAGTGGGCAGGAAAAATAAAGATCTCATGATGATGGTGAATCAAGCCGGAGCTATCAAAGCTCCGACATCCCCTAGGTGGCTTGTAGACGATGTTTCAAACATTGATAGTAAGCATCGATGGAGCTACACAGCTCCAGTAAAGTCAGGGGGCCAACCGTCAACGTGAAGAATAGATAGTGGGAAGACTCTACCGCATGTTGACAGAGGTCAATGCCGGAGCTACCAAGCTTCGACACCCCAGAGGACTAATCGTCGATGCTTTACGCGTTGATGAAGACTACTACCGGAGCTACTAAGTTCCGATGATGGTTAATGCCGGAGCTGCTAAGTTCCGACAACCTCAGGGGGCCTTCACTATCGAAGACTTCAGACCTACGTTCTACAAGTTTGAAGCACGCAAGTCTTCAACAACAGTTACATTCTCTTGGTACATGTTCACAATAAAATTGTGTACATATACCAGGGGGCCAAGTGGGACAAAGATGTTGAAGACAAAAAATGAAATTCATAAAAATTTGGATTTCATTCATCTGGAGACAAGAGATTACAAAATTGGAGAAAAATAAGAGACAATACAAGCGGGAGCTACCAAGAGATGGTCCTAGACCCTATGGAAGAACGAGGCGACCTTCTGGGCAACCTCCGATATGCTGGCTTGGGCAGCTTCTCCCTCTCCTTCGATGGGGCCTTCAAGCACCGGGTCTAGTGAGAACTGAGGGTCCCGGCTTGTGTAGCACGTTAGCATGCATTCTGTGACGCTCTTCGCTAGGGATTGTCCCTCGGTTTCCAGCTGGTCCGCGATGACATTGCCCATCTTGGTGATCTTGTTGCCTGCCGAACTCAACGCCTACAACACCTTGTCCAACTCTGGCTCCGGATCATCTGGACGCATGGGACTAAAACCCATTGGCGTCAGTGCGTCGTTGGATTTGCCCAAGAAGTCCCAAACTTGTTGGGACTCCACAACCATCGAACCTCGCATCTGTTCCAAGGATCTTCTGGCCGCCGCAAGCTCCAAATTCTCCCAGGTAAGACACTCTACCTCTTTGGCGTTCTGCTGAATATTTTCAGCAACCTTCCTTTCGAGTTTGCCGAGCTCTTCCTCCTGGAGGTGGATCTTGTTCTGACGGTCGACCAGATCTTTCTCTCGGTCCCGCACCTTCTTCTCCCTGGCAGCAATTTCATCCTCCCTCTTGTGGAGGTCCCGTCCTTGTTGCCAGGCCTTCTTCTCCTCTTTCTCACAGCGCTCATCCAGCTTCTTGGTGCGCTCCGCGAGACTCTTGTCACCTAGAGTTAGCCTCTGAGTAAGCTCTTCATCCCTCTTCACGAGGTCATCCCGTAGCTCCAGGAGTTTTTTCTCTTCATCTTCGAGCTTTTTCACCAGCTCCTCAAGGTCCTCCCGGTGCTTGACGAGGCTGTCGTGGATAGCGCTGAGCTTTTGCCCGCGATCATTCGCTGCGTTATTAGCAGCTATGGCCTGTTTGTGGATGGCCCGGGACTGGTTGTCGAGGGATCGCACCATGCTTTCCCTCTCGTCCAGCAGCTTACCCCAATGCTCCAACCAGACCTTCTCCCTCTTCACCCACTCCTTGTCGTCAACCAGCCTCGACTGCGCTAGCTTGGTCTCGAACTGGAGTCGGTTGCGCCACCTCCTAAGAGTTTGGCACTTCTCCTCGAGGGCCTTGCTGTTGTGGTAAAAAGCCAGCTGAACCTGATGAATACTGGAGCAGGTGTTGTCAATAGCAATGACAGAGGGATTGGGTCCGGACCTACCGGGGTCCTCTCCACTAGTTCCAGCGGGTCCTATGTAACAAAAGTCGGGTCCCACTCTACAAGAGCGGTCCCCTGAGCTTCCACAGCACTAGGGCCGTCCTCCAAGATAGCCTCGCCCGCCGCCGTGGAATGTCCTACAATAGAAGTTTCAACCTCCGGAGTTGGCTTCGAAGGTCCCGCCTCTAGGTCATCAACAACTGGCCCCTAAGGCGGGGGGCTGATAGCTTCATCTTGGCACCCTGGCTCAGGCGCGGGCACCTCCGAGACCACTGCCTTCGGGGCAGGTGTCGAATATTCTGCCGGAGCTGAAGCCACTTCCGGATCCAATGCCGGCGCCTCCTCCGCCACTGGCTCAGGCGCTGGCGCTTCAACCATCAGGGGCTTGTGTGCTGGCACCTCTACAGCCACCAACTCAGGCGCCAGAACTTCTTCGATGACCGGCTCGAGCGCCAAAACTTCATCAGCCACCAGCTCTACCGTTGGGACCTCATCAACCACCGGCTCGACTGCCGGGGCTTCGACAACATCTGGCTCTAGGGCCGGAATCGCAGCTACCTTCGGCTCTGAGGCTAGAGCGTCCATCATTTCAGCATCCAAACCCGGAGCTTCGACCTCCGGGCTGGAACCGCTGGTACATCTTCATTCCCATGGTCCGGTGCTACCACGAGAACCTCTGGGGATGAGTCGAGGTCCAGGACCACGACAACCGACACCGGAGCTACCGCAGCCTCAGCCACCTCTTGGGGCGGCACTGGAATTGGAGCTGGAGCTTCTGTATCCACAGCATCAGTTGCTGTCGCGGGAGCCAGAGCTTCAGTCCTCCTCTTGGGGACACTGCAGATGAAGGACAAAGAAGCTTAAAACGCAGTTACAACAAAGAACAACCAACTGAGGTAAAAAAACCAAATTTACCTCGGAAGGCTACCACTCCAGTTAGCACGGAACCTCTTCTCCGGACGCTCGGCGCCGGACCCTGTCGCCCCTGGTGTGCCAGCTTCGGAAGGTTCCCCGGAGCTCGCTGCTGCTGCTGGCGCCACTTTGGTTGAGGCCCTCCTCGACCGGGAAGGACCTCCGGACCCAAAGCCTTCAGCTGGCCCTGGTACTGGAGTCACATGATCGGAGCCAGCACCCCACGGAGATGCCGATGCTGGAGTAGTTGCCTCCATCGAAGACCTCCTCTGTCGGGGAGAAGGAGCTGTCGTGGAAGGAGCAGGTCTGCTGGACCTCCCGTCAGCATGCTTCAGCTTCCTCTTACGGCTCGAAGGCTCAACCAACTCCTTGCCCTTGTCTATGACTTCGGTTGTTGGCTTCGGGGCGGGAGCGGAGCCGCCTTTAGAAGCTCTAGGGATTGCCACCCAATGCGGCTCGTGGGGAGTCCCAACTTCATCGCGGCACAGCATGGTGAGAGAGGAAAAGCAAGCGAAAGTTCAGAGGATTCGAGCGCAAGTTCGAATGAAGGCGTAAAGAATCCCCAAATGGTGTGCGCTTTCCTTCTTAAGTAAGCCTCCGCAACGCTTGGATGGAAACTACGAAGGAGCCGATGATACAAGTCAAAAACTTCACCCTGCCAATGACAAGGGGGGCCAGGGCCACCCCGACGATCAAGTCGAGGTCCTTACCCCAGGAGAATGGTTGTCATCATGAAAGGCGGGAAACCCGAAGGCGGCGGTCTGACAAGGCACGCAGAACCGATACAATTTTCGTATCGGGAACCGGCGACCTTCAATTGCGTGAGATCCGCATGCTAAGATCTCACCTGCCGCATCTTGGATATGCCACGCGACGTTGGTTTAACTACGAACTACCGCCAATGACACATCCAAAGATCCTTGAAGAAACAACACAAAAATCAAAGGATGGACCCACCTCTGGCAGAATGACTTCATCCAAAAGGTCTCTCCCAGAGGTGGGCCCAGGGGGCCACTGTCAGTACCCTGCATACCGTATACCCCTTAACTACAAAAATACCAAAGGGACTTCACCTATCTAAGTTGAAGACCTGTGAAGGCCCCACATGTCATACGAGACCAGACCTGCCTCCCATCTATGGTTAGTCCCGGTACTGCCACGTGTACACTACATCCCGACCTATATCCCAGACATGGAACAGCTCTGGGCTAAACACTTGTGCGGCACCCACGGACCTAACCTCCGATAAAGGGAAGCTCCAGTATCTACACGTGTACATCTACACCGGACCTACCCATCCCAGATGAATAGCTCCAAAGCGGCCACGTGTCCAAACCGCCGGACCTTCAACCTCAGCAATCAAGCTGGTGAACCCCCAACGGCTCGGACCTTCAAGGGGCAATCAAAGACTTCAAGACCTGATTAAGTGTCATTAACACCATATTAATGACACACGATCAGAAGGCCCTTAATACCAGTAAAGACACTGTCAAGTCCCGTTACCACGCTATTAAGGGTAATAAATCTCATTAATTATGTATTAGTAACCGCCAGGGCCACATGTCGGGCCAGGCTAACGGTGTAACGACCAGTCCTTGTACTATAAAAGGACTGGTCGACGATACACAAGGGGGCGCGATGATCTCTGGATCGGAAACTCTCTAGAAGATCTAGACTCTTAGACGCTCAATACAACAGCTACACACCTCGTGGAGTAGGGTATTACGCTCAGGCGGCCCGAACCACGTAAATCCTTGTGTCCATTTGCCATACTCTTTGGAATCTCTGCGCACCCAATACCAAACTACAAACTCCGCGAGCTACCAACGGTAGTATCGGGAGAATTGCCGGAAAAACACTCCGACACTTTTTAGCAAGGTCCGACTCTAGCTTCGAGCTTTTGCAAGGTCCGACAATAGGTCCGACTTTCTTTGTCAAGGTCCAACAAGTTTTTTGGGTAGCTCAGGTGAGCTTTATCTTTAGCTCCGGCATGTCTTTGATAGCTCCGACATGTCTTTGTTAGGCTCTGATATGTTTTGCTAGGTTTGACTTATGTTGGTTAGCTCTGACATGTTTTTCTAGCTCCAACGCTAGGTTGTACTAGCTTTTGTAAGCTTCGGCGCTAAGTTGTACTATCTTTAGTAAGCTCCGACGCTAGGTTGTACTAGCTTTGGTAAGCTTCGGCTCAAGCTCCAATTAGTTTTGCCAAGATTCGGAGCTTGATCGCAATGTTCCTGCTTTTACTGTGAAATGTTTTGAACTTGCTTTACTTTGGTTGAAAGATTGCTTAGTATTCATTTGCTATGTTTTTGGTGCATTTTCGTTGATATGGCTGATATCGTTTTGCTATGCTTTGCAGCATGCTTATGTGAGGTGCTCACATAAGGTGTTGTGTTCGGAACTAACTTGAGTCAAGTCGCGGACTTGTGCTCGTACGAATTGGTTGTTTGTTCATGTGCAGGTGTTGCTTGAGTTCAAGTCATGGATGGTGACAGGATCCTTTGGACTAGTATCAGGGAGGAGATGAGGTTCCAACAACCAAATTCAGGAGGAATTGTGGTTGAACGGGTCAGGAGGTCGCGCGGGATGATTGAATCAAGGGCAGTGCATATGAAGGTTACTGGACATCGAAGGAAGGTGTTCACACGTATGCATGCGGTGCATGACGTGGCAACATGTTTCCAAAGATGGGCAAAGGAAGGAAAGATCTGTTAGAAGGATCGGATCGTATCGGTTGATGACTTTGGCTGCGGCGGAGTCGGTTATGGCTCAGTATGGAAAGTATCGAGTAGGTTATGATAGGATTTCGTGTGGGTCACGAATTTGAGTTGTTTTAGGAATGTGGGATACGTTCCTAAAGTGTTTGCAAGTCTTAAGATTGCTTCTATCTGCGTATAGAAGAGTTTTGAGGAGTTATGGAAAGTTACTCTTCGTGAATTGAGTAGGATTAGAGTCCTAGTGGAGATTGGGTTGGCCTAAGGGCTGGTTATATAAGCAAGGGAGGCCAGAGCTCATGGTAGACAACTTTGGCGCTGTTCCTATTGTGTTCTATTGAATAAAATTCATAGTTGAAAGAAACTTTTGTGCCTTGTTCGTCCGACTTGTTCCAAACAAGTTTCTCTTGTTGAGTTTTCTGCACAACACTACCTTTCTTCAGTGGCTTTATCATAACTCGAGTTTTACAGATCCAATTGACGTGATTGTTTTTGGGTTGTATTCACAACTTAATTTTATATCATCTTTCAAAATTTTACAGTCATTGGATTTGTGGTTTCTAATCTACACGAGTTTCTTTGCAGTGTTCCAAAACTTTTTTTCTCGGGTAGGACAGATTGAGCTTTCTTCGATCTTTCGATCGTAACTTGAGTTTCTCTCAACGGATTTGAGTCATTCTTGTTGTGTCATCTTCGTGACTTGATTCTATCTGATATATTTTACTTTTGTCACGGTGAAATATGTTTATATTAGTCTAACACATGATTTCTTTAACATATCATTTTTCCGTCGAGAGGTTTTTATTGCTTCCGCTGAAATAGTTTTAAATCTACCATTAACCTTCCCCTATAGTAGCTTTTAACGTTATCTTCGATCATACAATTGTAATTATAGCCACGGTGCTCTAATATTTATGATTTGCACGTGTTTTGACTAATCATCATGGAGAAATACTCCGCAAAATCTTGTGTCTTTAGTGGTATTGATTTTCAGGTTTGGAAGGCACGTATGGAAGCCTTCATCCAGGCTCAAGCCTTTGCAATATGGGAGAAGGTGTACAATCCTTATGAAGTGTCACCAAACGATGAAGTTACAGCTACAAATCTGAGAGATGTCGACAACAACAACAAGGCTCGGAACTTGATCATACAAGGATTAACTCAAAGCAACTTCGACCATGTTGCACACCTCCGATCTGCATACGATGTGTGGAAAGCACTTTGTGACTACCACGAAGGATCCAACACAGAAGGTCGCCTAGAGGGGGGGGTGAATAGGCTAACCAAACTAAAATGACTTAATAAAACGAAATCAGTACTTAGGAGGCAGACTAGTCCGGTCCTGGGGTGGACTAGTCTGGTCCTCCTGCAGGGAAACCCTAAAAAGTGCTTCTAACAAGTTTTAGACGGTTTTTCGTGAAGCGAAATGTGTGAGGGTGATACAGTGAACCTTAAAAAATTATAGAGCAAGTATGGAGCAAAGGACCACAGTGAAATGGAAATGATGAACGAAAAACGGTAAAGCTAACCCTGGAAGCAATGCGCGATAAATGAAAGCAAAGTACACAAGGGACACAAGGATTTTATCCCGAGGTTCGATTCCACACAGGAATCTGTGTCCTCGTTGAGGAGTCCACGGAGGACCGGGTTCAACAACCCTTCCCTCACCGAGTTTGCCACAAGGGCCAAACCGGTTCTCCACTATCACAAGGGTGAATACAAGATTCGTTGGGGCTTCTCACAATCTGAGGCTCCCACCACAAATATGATCACAAATAACAAAGAATAACTCAAGCCACAGATCACAAAGATCCAACAAGTGCAAGAGATCAAACCGAGAGCCAAAGAGCGGTGTTCTTTCTCTTCTTCACCTCACCAAACCCTAATCCACACAAGAATTAGTTTTTGAGGGAAAGTAGGCAAGCGAGAGGCTTTAGAAGGCTCAAAGTTTGCTGTGGCGGCGCTAGGGTTTCAAGATAGTTTAAATGAACTCAGGGGTCCTCTATTTATAGAGGATCCAAGCCCATACTGCTGACTTCAGCAGATGGGCGGACTAGTCCGGCCTTTGGGACCACTGACATCCCTGACAACTGCCACATTGCGCGGCAATCGTCACGCTACCCGCCAAAATCAAATTCAAATGGTCCCTCCATAACGGACTAGTCCGATCTCACACAGAACCTTTTGTTCCGTGTGAAAATGGACTAGTCTCGAGACCACGGACTAGTCCGGCCACTAGGGCGGACTAGTCCAGCCTCCCAGACTTAGTCGCTGAAGCACCCAACTCCCACAAAACCGGATTAGTCTGCACCCACAGCGGACGAGTCCAACCTCAGTCATGACCTCTTGGTCCGCCCTAAAACAGACAAGTCCGGGTTTTGGGACTTAGTCCCGAAAAACCACTCCATGACTACCCCGGACTAGTCCTTCCCACTACGGACTAGTACGAAGTCAGTCAGAACCTCCTGGTCCGCCTCAAAACAGACTAGGCCGGCCAGGAGCGAACTAGTCCAGCCACCAACACGGACTAGTCCGACCTCTTCTGCCAGACTACTTTAACACTCTTCTCTCAATGGTTTTTGATCTCTAAACCACTTTGGGGTCCCAAATTGATCTCAATGCACTTTACGCACACACCCTCCTACATATATGGCTAGTCTAAACTCGACACGCTAGAAACCCTAGTTTCTACTTTTTGAGTCGACACCGCCGTTTCCATCCTTTTCCTTTTTGAGGCTTTGTGATTCCACTTGAGTGCACACCTGTGCTTAAGATCACTGAGCTCATTAGTTACTTAATTGTCATCATCAATCATCCAAAACCAACGGGGGTCCTAGATGCACTTTCAATCTCCCCTTTTTGGTGATTGATGACAACACATCAAGTCTTCAACATATTAGAGTATAAAATTTGGTTTTCATAACGTGCAGGTTTATGAGTGACTCCCCCTCAATGAATGCATCATGAAAAAAAGGTTGAGGAAGTCCTTCATACACACACACACACATTATGGTGGGGTGCCTACGTGTTGTGCTCAACATTTGTGACAAGACATAATAGTTATGAATGTGATCAAAAGATAGACAATTAAAGCATCACATTAATGTTAAACAATTAAACATAGTCTTGCACAAATTTAAACATCCAAATGACATAAATATGACAATATAGAGTGCAAATATAGAGTGCAACATGTACAAGGATCCCAAATAACTAACCAAGTACTGCTACCCCCCCTCTAACTCTCCCCCTTTGGCATCAAGACACCAAAAAGGAAAAGAGGAGGGAAGCTAAGAGGCCTAGAGTCTAGTCATCATCCTCCTCGCTGTCGGCCACCCCATCGCTCTCCGAGGCCTTCGGATCCTCTTAGTCCTCGTCGTCGTCATCGTCGGAGACCGGTGCCGAGGGAGCCTCCCGGGAAGAGCTCCAGTCCTCATGGAACTGGGCGAGCTCGTCGGCGGTGAAGTTGGGATACGAGGTGATCTTGCCATCGCTCTCATCTGTAGGAGACATAGGGACCTCAAGCTTGTCGCACATGGCCTTGAGGTTTTTCTCTTGGTGCTTCTGCATCCGCTGAGTGCGGACCTCTACCTTCCGGCAGGAGGCGAAGACGACCTTGAAGCACTTGAAGAAAGCGCTCATCGACTGAGGCGGAGATGGAGGTGCCACGGGGCGAGGCGCTGGCATCCCCGGATTGGAAGGAGGCTCGACATTCTTTCGGCGAGCAGGCTCCGAGATGGACGGAGGCATGTGAGGACGGAGGGGCTGATGAGTTGTATCCTTGGCAAACACAAGCCCTGACACCTCATCGATGAAGCCCATAATGTAGGGTGCATACCCACATGCACGGTTCAGAGTGTGGGAGATGTTGAAGATGTCATTGAAGATATAGTCCACAAGATTGAACATCTCATCTCCATCAATTAGCAGCAGGAGGTGCCTCAGGTTGCCCTGTATGATCCCGGCATCACCCTCTTCAGGAGCCACGGTCTGCCGCAGGATTCTGTTTAGGATGCTGTAGAAGGGCTTGATGTTCCTTGCAAGCCCGGCCTCATAGGGGACATGACTAGGATACATGTAGGCCAACTCATCCCTGTCCACTACTTTAGATTCGAGATGATGATCTCGTGGTCCAGGTGGTGCTCAAGTCTTAGAGCCTTAGCAAACTCTTCAAATGTGGCAGAATACTTCTCACCATTCATCATCCATGTGATGGCTCGGTTGCCATGAGGGTGAAAGAAGACAGTTGTGTAAAACTGCACAATCACCTCCACGTTCCAGTCATACTTAAAACCTAGAATGTCTTTGATGCCATGGTGCTCAAAAGTTTCAATCACTTCATCAAAGGCCGCATTCTTCTTCTTGGCCATGTATTTCGAATCGACCCATTGAGCTTGGATGACAAGATTCTTCATGGCTTGGTAGACTGAGCGATAATAATCGCAATGGAAATCACACCAAAATCGTGGATCGGCAGTGTGCTTCTCGTAGTCATACACTCTGTCAGTCCTCAGCCTTCAGGCCTTCTCAGCTCCTTTGCCCTTGAAGATATTGGCTACCAGGTTGGGCTGTCTGTTCGGGTTGCGAGCTGGAGAGTGCATCTTTAGGGGGCCAATGGGTTTGGCCTTCCCCTTATCCTTTATGACCAAGCCCTTGGCCTTTTTTGCCGGAGACTTCACAGAAGTATTCTTCTTCTTGGGCTCTGAAGGGGCTGGGGCCTTGCCCTTCTTTAGATCTCTCTCGATCTGGCGTTCAACTACTTCTTCTTGGGCTTGCTCCTTGGCCCTTTCCTTCTCTCCCACTGTCACTAGTTTCTTCCTTTTGGAGACTTGTGTTGCGGCAGCCTGGGAGTTGTGTGCTACCCGCTCCTCTCTCTTTTTCTTTCTGAGCTCCTTGTGGCTCGCCTCAATGGCACACTGCATAGTTGCCTCTTCATCATAGAGCTCCTGAGGGTTGGAGCAAGGGGAGCTATGCTCCAATCCCGACATGGTTGCTGCGAACACATTAAGGACAGAAGTGGTGAGGTCAAAGAAGTGGAATATTGCGAAAGAGATCACGAGAAAGGGTCAAAATTAGGGTTTTTCCTGTGTAAACTGGACTTGTCTGCCCAGGGGCCGGACTAGTCCGCAGGGCGGACTTGTCCGCGTGGGACTGTACTAGTCCTGGTTACGCAGGAAGAACCCTAACCCTAACAATTTTTCGAAAAATCTTCGAAACAAGCCGCAATACTCCTAGGCTATGATCACACGGGTACTAGAAACAACTTTTGTAAAGAGGCATCTATCAATAACTCTATGAAGCAAGAATGAGGAAGGATTTCAAAAAGTTGAGAGTACCTCTTCAAATCTCGAAGAATCGAGGGGATCGGTGATGGATCACGTTGGGAACGCGCGGGGAAAGCCTCCCACACCTCCAAAGAGTCCAATGCACGGATTGGAATCGGTTTTTGGTGGAGAGAATCGAAAATTGCCTAAGGGGGTGGTTTTTGTGCGTGAGGGAGAGAGAGAGAGGCAAGTGAGGAGAGAGAGGAGGGGTCGGGCTGCCTCCTGGGGGTTTAAGTCCCCAGGAGCCAGACTAGTCCGATACGGGGCCAGACTAGTCCGGTCGGCGTACCAGACCCAGACCAGTCTGCGCCCGGACATGTCCGGCCTTGGGGCAGACTAGTCTGGTGCTAAAGGCTGGAAAAAAATACATATATTGAGTTTTAGCCACTATAATGGATCCTTTTGGACATATTTACACAAGAAAACTTTATGAACATGGTAAGTAAGAAATCAAAAATCAACCTATGACCATAATTCACAGAGTTAATAGTTTTTCAAATAATTTAGAGAAAATCGAGATAGAGATGAATTTTTCAAAACCATGCGTTCTTTTGAATAAGGTGCAAAGTAAACATTCAGATGTGCATGTTTCAAGCTACATTTCGAATATCTAAGATATTGAGCTCACTCCTAAGCTCACAAAAGCGCTTCTCATCTAAGGGCTTGGTGAATATATCGGCTAGTTGGTTCTCAGTTCTTACATGGGAAATCACTATATCCCCCTTCAAGGAATGTTCTCTCAAGAAGTGATGCCTAATATCGATGTGCTTTGTCCTCGAATGCTCAACTGGATTATGGTCTATTTTGATGGCGCTCTAATTGTCACATAGGAGTGGAATATGGCGCAAGTTTATACCATAGTCTCTTAGAGTTTGTCGCATCCAAAGAAGTTGTGCATAACAACTTTCGGCTGCGACATACTCCGCTTCAGTTGTAGAAAGAGCAATGTAGTTTTGTTTCTGGAGGACCAAGACACTAAGGATCTACCCAAGAATTGACATGTCCCGGATGTGCTCTTTCTATCAACTTTGCACCCCGTATAATCCGCATAGGAATAGCCAATAAGGTTAAACTTGGATCCTTTGGGGTACCAAAGTCCTAGGCTAGGTGTGTGAACTAAATATCTAAGAATTCTCTTAACGGCGGTCAAATGACACTCCTTAGGTGTGGCTTGAAAACATGCACACATGCACACACTAAGCATAATATCCGGTCTAGATGCACAAAGATATAACAAAAAACCAATCATAGAACGATATACCTTTTGGTCCACACTTGTACCATCTTTGTTGAGGTCGAGATGTCCATTAGTCGCCATTGGAGTCTTCATGGGTTTGGCCTTGTCCATGTCAATCTTCTTCAATATGTCTTGAGTGTACTTTGTTTGACTTATGAACGTGCCTTCCTTGAGTTGTTTGACTTGGAAACCTAAAAAGAACTTCAACTCCCCCATCATGTACATCTCAAATCTCTCCGTCATTATCTTAGAAAACTCATCACGAAATACTTCTTTAGTAGAACCAAATATGATGTCATCGACATATATTTGGCACACAAAGAGATCATCATTAAAGTGATTTGTAAAGAGAGTATAATCAGCTTTTCCTATCTTAAAACCATTTTGGATCAAAAAGTCTCTAAGGCACTCATACCAAGCTCTAGGAGCTTGCTTTAGGCCATAGAGAGCCTTACGCAATTTGAAGACATGGTTGGGGAAGTCTTGGTCTTCAAAGCCCGGCGGTTTCTCCACATAGACTTCCTGCTTGATTGGGCCATTTAGGAACACACTCTTGATGTCCATTTGGTAGAGCTTAAAATCATGGTGAGTAGCAAAGGCAAGTAATATACGAATTGACTCTAGCCTAGCCACGGGATCAAAGGTTTCATCGAAATCCAAATCTTCGACTTGTGAGTACCCCTTGGCCACAAGTCGTGCCTTGTTCCTTGTCATCACGATATGCTCATCTTGCTTGTTGCGGAACACCCACTTGGTTCCCACAACATTTGCTTGTGGACGCTTGACGAGCTCCCACACTTTGTTCCTCTCAAAGTTGTTGAGCTCCTCTTGCATGGCCACCACCCAATCCGGGTCTCTCAATGCGTCTTCAACCTTATGAGGATCCAAAGAGGAGACAAAGGAGTAATGTTCACAAAAGTTTGAAACACGAGAACGAGTAGTTACCCCTTTTGTAATGTATCCTAGGATGTTGTCAATGGGGTGATCCTGTTGAACACTTTGATGCACACGAGGATGTGGAGGTTGAACTCTTGAGTCATCATCATCCTCTTCTTCTTCTTGGTATCCCCCTTGATCTATGACTCCCCCTTGATCTTCGTCTTCTTGATCATGTTGAGGTGCAACTTGTCCATCTTCAACTTGGTCACGTGGGGGATGACTTGCATCATCTTGTGGTTGATCACTTGAGTTTTGAGGTTGTTCTTGTGGACGAACATCTCCAAGTGCCATCCTCATAAGAGCTTCTTGTGGAGAGTCTTCTTGATCTAACACACTTTGATCAACTTGCTCCACTTGGGAGCCATTAGTTTCATCAAACACCATGTTGCATGCTATTTCAACAATCCCGGAGGATTTGTTGAAGACACGATAGGCGTGGGTGTTTGAATCATAACCAAACAAGAAACCTTCATCGAACTTTTAAGCGAACTTCGAAGTCTTAGGCTTCTTGTTGAGAATATAGCATTTGCTCCCAAAGACACGAAAGTAAGAGACATTGGGTTTCTTACCAACTAGAAGCTCGTAGGGGGTCTTCTTGAGGAGGGGGTGGAGGTACAACCGGTTGACGGCGTGGCAAAAGGTGTTAACCGCTTCCGCCCAAAACCGGTCTGATGTCTTGTACTCATCAAGCATCGTCCTTGACATCTCAATGAGTGTCATATTCTTCCGTTCAGCCACCCCATTTTGTTGAGGGGAGTAGGGGGCTGAAATTTCATGCTTAATGCCCTCCTCATTCAAGAACTCTTCCACTTGTGTGCTCTTGAACTCGGTGCCGTTGTCGCTTCTTATAGCTTTGATTCTTAAGGTGAACTCATTTTGAGCTCTCCTTAAGAACCTCTTGAGGACACCGTGAGTCTCACCCTTATCATGCAAGAAAAATACCAAAGTGAAACGAGAAAAGTCATCAACAATAACAACAATAACAAGACCATATTTGTTACCGCCAATGCTAATGTAGGTTATTGGCCCGAAAAGGTCCATGTGTAGCAGTTCCAAAGGCCTTGTCATCGTCATGATGTTCTTGGACGGGTGTTGAGCTCCTACTTGCTTCCCCGCTTGGCAAGCGCTATATGGCCTATCCTTTTCAAACACAACATTCTTCAAGCCATAGATGTGCTCGCTCTTAAGAAGCTTTTGTAAGTTCCTCATCCCAACGTGGGCTAGCCTTCTATGCCAAAGTCATCCCATGTTGGTTTTTGCCATTAAGCATGTGTCAAGTTGAGCTTTATCCACGGCGAAATCCACAAGATAAAGCTTTCCCTTGAGCACACCCTTAAAAGCGATTGAGTTATCCCTTCTTCTAAGGACGCTCACACCCTAATTAGTAAAAACACAATTATAACACTTGTCACATAGTTGTGATATGGACAATAGGTTATAGTCTAAGGAATCAACATGCAAAACATGAGAAAGTGAATGTTGAGGGGAAATAACAATTTTAACGGAGCCAAGGATTTTCCCTCGTCTATTGTCCCCGAAGAAGATCCCTTCACTTGGATCATCATTTTGCTCATACTCCACGAACATTTCCCTCTCTCCGGTCAAAACAAGATTATGCCTTCCTTTTAGGTACCCAAGCGGAGTTGGGTCCTTTGACTTTAGTAGTGAGGCACTTGGGCACCCACACGCAAGCCTTGGGGCTCTTGCGGAGTGGCCAAACATATCTAGCAAAGACTTTGCCATACTTGTTCCTCATTAGAACATAGGATGCATCAAGATCATGAAAGAGAGGATGTGGTTCAGTTTTAGGCATTTCATTGCTAGTTGCTATGTTCTTCCCAATTTTAGTTGGGGATGTGCTTCCCTTGACAAAGACAATCAAGTCATTGCCAAACTTGGAGGTTTTAGCATTTTGCTTTCGACCTCTAGTATAACCAAGACCATCCTTGACATAGGGAGGTCTTGTGTTGGTGTATGCACTTCGTGCATAAGCCACCTTCTCTTTGTCAAAGATGGCACTCTTAGGTGCTTGTTTGCCTAGAGTCAACTTAAGCTCATCCTTTAATTTAAGGATCAAGTTTGAACATTTGCAAGTGGAGATTACTTCGTATGAAACCATTGAGGAGGATGAGATTTTGGAGGAAGAGGCTACATTAGTCTTGAGGGACTCAACTTGAGTTTCAAGGATCTTGTTAACTTTTGCCAAGTTCGTCCTTGAGCCCAATGGTTGTCTCCTCAAGACTTGAGCAAGTTTTCTTGCTTAGAGCAAGTTCATGCTCTAATGCCTTGCTCTTCTCTCTCTCAAGCTCAAGGAGCTCAATAAGCTCTTGGCATCTCTCCTTTTCATGGATGAGCATGTCCTCTTGCCTATATATGATCTCCTCCTTCTCAAATATTTCATCTGAGAGCAATTTCATTCTACGCAAAGTGCTCTTACTTATATCCTTAAGCATGTGTTCGTTTTCACTAGCACTATCAAATTCATCACGATAATATATGGAGGAGGATGAGTGAGAAGTAACCTTTCTCCTTCCTTCTTTTGCCATGAGGCATGTTGGCTTGTGGTCGTCGAGGTTGGGGAAAAGCTTGCTTCCCTTGGAGCTCCTCCCTATGGCTATGGTTGCCACCTTCTCCTCGTCTTCGGAGGAGGACTAATCGTTAGAGTCCCATTCCTTGCCCAAGTGAGCATGACCGGAGGGCCTCTTCTTCTTGAAGAATTTCTTTTCTTGAGGCTTTCCCTCCTTCTTCTTCTTGCCCTCTTCATGTGGGCAATCCACAATGAAGTGCCCGTACTCGCCATAATTGTAGCAAGCTCTCTTTGTTTTGGGCCTTGATTTTTCCTTGCCCTTGCTCTCGTTGTTGTATCCTCCTTTCCTTATCCTCATCATCCTCTTGAACTTGTTGATGAAGAGGGCCTCTTCCTCATCGGTGTTGAGACTCTCCTCATCACTTTTCTTTTTGCTCTTTTGAGGGGGATGTTGCTTTGAGTGCAACATCCTCCATCTTTGAGGCGGTGAACCTTTGGAGGTCGTTGTAGAAGAGCGCCTCCTTCTCCATGATCTCGTGGTTGATGATCCTTCCTAGGACCTCCTCTGGGTCATTTGAGCAAACCCCAGGCTTTCTCGAATCATGGAGCAAAGAGAGACGTTTCTAGGCATGAATGCCCGAATCATCCTCTTCACTACCTCGTGGTCGGTCCACTTGGTGCATCCATAAGATCTACTCTTGTTGATGAGGAGCTTTAGGTGGTTGTACATCTCCTAGGGAGATGCACCATCCATAATGGCAAACCTCCCGAGCTCTCCTTATATGAGCTCAATCTTTGCCTCCTTAACGACTCAGTTACCTTCATGAGCCATCTTGAGGGTGTCCCAAATATCCTTGGCCACCTCAAGTCCATCTATCCGGTTGAACTCATCTCTTGAGAGAGACGAGATGATCACTCCGACAGCTTGGGCATTGCGGTGAAGGAGCACGGCTTGCTCCGGAGTGATGTATTCCTCATTCTTTGGGATATGCACCCCGGTCAACACAATTTGCCACAATGAAGGGTTGAGTGACATGAGGTGGATCTTCATGTTGTGCTTCCACATCCTGTAGTCGGCTTCATCGAATTGGGGAGGCTTCCCCAATGGGATGGAGAGATAGTGGTTGTTGGAGACGAGGCGTTCATAGTTGTAGCCTTGTTGGTTGTAGTGGGTCGTGCCACCTATTGTAGAGGTTGAAGAGTCAACCTTTGGAATCCTCAACTTCTCTCGAAGTTTCGCCTTGAGCTGGCGAGTCTCTTCGTCATCCGTCGGTTTGTCTTGGTAGACAACCATCTCCTTATGGGTTGTTTGGACCTCATAAGTCGAGACTTCGTCATTCCCCACTCCGGCCATCTCCTCTCCGTGTTGTTAGACTCTTTGTGGAGAGTCCTGCTCTGATACCAATTGAAGGTTGCCTAGAGGGGGGTGAATAGGCTAATCGACCTGAAATGACTTAATAAAACAAAATCAGTACTTAGGAGGCGGACTAGTCCGGTCCTGGGGCGGACTAGTCCCGTCCCCCTGCAGGGAAACCCTAAAAAGGGCTTCTAACAAGTTTTAGTCGGTTTTTTGTGAAGCAAAATGTGTGAGGATGATACAGTGAACCTTAACAAGTTATAGAGCAAGTATGGAGCAAAGACCACAGTGAAATGGAAATGATGAACGAAAAACAGTAAAGCTAAACCTAGAAGTAATGCGCGATAAATGAAAGCGAAGTACACAAGGGACACAAGGATTTTATCCCGAGGTTCGATTCCACACAGGAATCTACGTCCCCGTTGAGGAGTCCACGGAGGACCGGGTTCAACAACCCTTCCATCACCGAGTTTGCCACAAGGGCCAAACCAGTTCTCCACTATCACAAGGGTGAATACAAGATTTGTTGGTGCTTCTCACAATCTAAGGCTCCCACCACAAATATGATCACAAATCACAAAGAACAACTTAAGCCATAGATCACAAAGATTCAACAAGTGCAAGAGATCAAACCGAGAGCCAAAGAGCGGTGTTCTTCCTCTTCTTCACCTCACCAAACCCTAATCCACACAAGAATTAGTTTTTGAGGGAAAGTAGGCAAGAGAGAGGCTTTAGAAGGCTCAAAGTTTGTTGTGGCAGCGCTAGGGTTTCAAGATAGTTCAAATGAACCCGGGGGTCCTCTATTTATAGAGGACCCAAGCCCATACTGCTGACCTCAACAGATGGGCGGACTAGTTCGGCCTCTGGCCCGGACTAGTCCGACCTTTGGGACCACTGACATCCCTAAAAACTGCCACACTGCGCGGCAATCGTCACGATACCCGCCAAAATCAAATTCAAATGGTCCCTCCATAACAGACTAGTCCAATCCAAACCAAACTAGTCTGATCTTACACAGAACCTTTTGTTCCGTGTGAAAACGGACTAGTCTGGAGACCACGGACTAGTCCGGCCACCAGGGCGGACTAGTCTGGCCTCCCAGACTTAGTCGCTGAAGCACCCAACTCTCACAAACTTGGACTAGTCCGCACCCACAACACACTAGTCCGATCTCAGTCAGGACCTCTTGGTCTGCCCTAAAACGGACAAATCCGGGTTTTTGGACTTAGTCCCGAAAACCCACTCCATGACTACCCCAGACTAGTCCGTCCCACTATGGACTAATCAGAAGTCAGTCAAAACCTCCTAGTCCGCCTGAAAACGGACTAGGCCGGCCAGGAGCGGACTAGTACGACCACCAACACGGACTAGTCCGTCCTCTCCTACCGGACTACTTTAACACTGTTCTCTCAATGGGTTTTGATCTCTAAACCGCTTTGATCTCCCAGCTTGATATCAATGCACTTTACGCACACACCCTCCTACATATATGGCTAGTCTAAACTCGACACGCTAGAAACCCTAGTTTCTACTTTTTGAGTCGACATCGTCGTTTCCATCCTTTTCCTTTTTGAGGGTTTGTGATTCCACTTGAGTCCACACCTGTGCTTAAGATCACCGAGCTCATTAGTTACTTAATTGTCGTCCACAATCATCCAAAACCCACGGGGATCTTAAATGCACTTTCAAACACGATCAAGAAGGTAAGGCAAGACATGTTCAAGAAAGAATACATGCACTTCGAGATGCTACCCGGTGAGTCCATTGATGATCTCTTTGCTCGCTTTAATAAAATTCTCAACAACTTGTGTAGCGTCAATGTTAATTTTTCAGATGTTGAGAATGCTAGGCAATTACTAAGTGCATTAGACATGTGAAAGCATCTAGGCCCCCATGAGGTATGGTTTCGGTGATTAATGACAACCGTTGGATATTACTAATGATTTTGTGGATGCAAGGTCTCTCATATCACTCATCACACTTAATGAACTCTATATGTATATCATCTAATGCTCATTGGATAAAATTGGAGACCCCTCAACAAATTATTTTACGAGGCCAATCGATTTTTATGAAGACTAAAAGAAAAAGCACATATGTCAAAATTATTCCATCAAAATTGACAGCACTCAAGACTTGGTCAACATCAGAAGAACATTTCAAACCAATGTCTAAGAGTTCACTCGATCAAAGTACAAATGAATCACTTAGAACAACTCGAAGCAGACAAAATGAACTCATCGGATCAACCGATGTATCCAGAAAAGACTACATCGGTCGAGTTGGCTCAACAGCAGAAAAAGACCTCAGACTTAAGTACACACCGGATCATCCGATGATGAAGCAAGTGTTACATCGGTCGATCATTCCAGTAAGCAATTTCCCTGGACCAAGTGTAACACCGGATCATCCGATGTACAATTATGACACATCGATCAATCATTCCAGTAAGCATTATTTCTGGACCATTCTGGATCAAGTGTCACCGGATCATCCGATGATGAGGCAAGTGTTACATCGGTCGATCAACTGTCATATCTGACACAATGATATCAGCTAATTTGTATTCGACCGATGACAACTGAAGGGAGAACATCGGATCATCCGATGTTTGTAGAACAGTGATGTCATCCTACTTTTCCAACGGCTATTTCGTGGAAGCTGGCTATTTATACCCCTTCAACCAGTCATTTCGACAAGTCTTGAAACCCAGAGCTACTCTACACATTACCAAGCATTCAAGACATTGAGCTACCACTTCTACATCATTTACACCACTTGTACACCAAGAGATAGGCTAGAACTTACTAGAGATAATGCTTGTGTGCTTCCATTCTTGGTGATTGGAGTCTCTAGTGTAGTGAGAGCTGTAAGGGAGTGTCTCTGGGTGATTGTACTCACCGTGTAACAGTCGGTGATTGGAGAGAGCCTTCCGAAGCTTGCCAAGTCGGTTGTGGAAGCCCGGAGGATCAAACATGTACAAGGCTTGAGCTCCACCTTGCCGGGGTTGGCGAACAGAGACTTTTAGTGAAGATCCCTGGTCTCGGTGACTTGGGAGTGGCTATACCCTTTGGTGGGTGCCACAACATGGATGTAGGAAGGTCTTGACGATCTTGTCGAACCACGATATAAATCTCCGTGTCTTCGTGTCTTCTCGGGAGTTTGCGCACTCTTTCTTTCCCGTTACACTTATGCATTTCATATACCGCAAAATTACTATTCACTTGAATGCATAGGTTGTTTGCATAGGGAATTGGGCTTTTAGTAGTTAAGTTTTTATTGCTTTAATTTGTGAAAAGAAGCCCAATTCACCTCCCCTCTTGGGCATTCAATCCTTACAATTGGTATTTGAGCCAAGGTTGCTCATTGGATCATTCTAGCTTCACCGCTAGAGAGCTAAAATGGCCAAGATTGGGGGTTCGGTTCCCATCTTCGAGGGCAAGAACTTTGCCTATTGGAAAGCACACATGCGTGCTTATCTAGAGGCCATTGCACCCGAGGTATGGGAAGCGACCCATGCGGGGTTTGGTGAGCATAACTATATTGGTGATCAAGTCAAGTGGGATGCAAAGGCTAGAAATGCTATTTATGAATGCATTAGTCAAGATGTGTTTGCTAGGATTTCTAGCAAAGAAAAAGCTTGTGAAATTTGGGCTTGCTTGATTGAAATTCATGAGGGTTCTTCTCGTGTCAAAGAACTAAAGTATCATATGCTTAAGGACAAATATGATGAGTTCAAAATGCTACCTCATGAAAATGTCAATGAAACGTTTTCTCGCTTGAATGTGCTTATTGAGGAAATTAATGCTCTTGATATTGCTTCTCTTGGCAAGGGACTCATCAACCGCAAGATTCTTATGCTCCTTCCTAATCCAAAGTACAACATCATCAACTCAATGCTTTAAAAGGAATCTCTTGATCACATTGAAGTTTCGGAACTTATTGGAGAGATTCACGCTCATGAGATGAGTGTACTTGGGATGATGGAGGAATCATCTTCAAAGACAATTGCTCTAAAGGCTTCCACCAAGAAAACAAGTCTCAAGAAAAAGAAAGTGGTCGAGCCTAGCTCAAGTGAAGAAGAGCAAGCATCAAGTGAAGATGACGATGATGAGCTTGCATTGATGATGAGAAAATTCTCTCGCTTGAACTCCAAGATTGCCAAGAAGGGATACACCTTTGATCCCAAAAAGAAAGCATTTCTACCAAGAAAATATGACAACAAGACTTGCTATAATTGTGGTGATCAAGGCCACATCTCCTATGATTGTCCAAAACCGGACAAAAGAAAAGAGAACCACAAGGGCAAGCATCTCAAGCTTGAGTATAGTGAGGATGATGAAGAAGAGGTCAATCCTAAGCCAAGATTCTTTGGGAAGAAGAAGCATGACAAAGGCAAAAAGGCAAAACTCTTTCCAAAGAAGAGAAAAGGTACACAAAAGGTGTTCATGTGTGAGGCAAATGAATGGATCACCGACAAAGAATCTAGTGACGAAGAAAGTGAAGTTGAAGAAGAGAGCTTGGCCGGCCTTGCCATTGCCAACAATGATGATTCATCTCTTCGTCCACCTCCCATGTGCCTCATGGCAAAAGGTAACACCAAGGTATGTGATGACTCTAGCGATGATGAGCTTTCCCCCAATGACTTAACTTCATTGATAAATGAATACCACACTATCATTAAAAGGGAAAAGAGTAAGGTCAAGGCTCTTGAAGAAACTCATGCTAAGCTTGAGAGTGCTAACCTCGATTTGCTTGACAAGTATGAAAGCATACTTAAGGAGCATGACATGCTCAAATCTCATGTCAAGCAAGTTGAGGAGGATAAGGCTCAAATCAAGCTAGATCATCATGAGTTTGACGATGCACACCAAGCACTCTTGGGAAAGCACAATGAGTTAATCCAAGAGAATCAAGTACTTAACCTTGCTTATGAAGTCCTTGATCAAGAATTGAAAACTATAAAGAAATAAACCCTTAATGATAAGGTATCTATTGTTTCTCATGACACTAATTTCTTGCATAAATCTTTGCCTTTGAAAAAGAATGCTAGGGAGAAGGATTTGATGGATGAAATTGAAAGTCTCCGCACTAGTGTGGCAAGACTATCTAAGGGAGAAGTCAAGCACAAAGAAATCCTCTTCCAACAAGCAAAGGCCTTCAACAAGAGAGGACTTGGATCCTTCCCGATGCCTAACAAAGGAAAGCTGCCCTCACCGGAGCTTAAAATGAGCTTCATCAAGGAAGTTGGTTCTTATTGCCAACATTGCAAGGTCACCGGTCACAATACAAGGGAGTGTCCTCTTCCTAACCGGCCTTCTCCAAAATTGCCTACTAACTACAAGTCTACCTTTGATGATCCCTATTATCTCTTGAGTAAAGTAGATGGCAAGGTGAAGGCAAGGTTCATTGGCAAGAACATGAAGGGCATGAAGGGAATGCTTCCCAAGAAACTTGGGTCCCAAAAACACTTGTATCACACATACAAGGACCTAAGTTAGCTTGGGTGCCTAAAATCAAAAATTGAATTCATGTGTGTAGGTGAACTACAAAGACGGAGGAAAGCATTGGGTACTCGATAGCGGGTGCACTCAACACATGACCGGCAACGGTGGTATGTTCACCTCCATAGAGAACCCCGACAATCATGAACAAGTCACATTTGGTGATAACTCTAAGGGGAAGGTAATAGGGTTGGGTAAGATTGCAATTTCACGTGATTTATCTATTTCAAATGTGTTGTATGTTAAGTCACTTAGTTTCAATTTGCTTTCTATTGCACAATTATGTGATCTTGGACTAACGTGCACCTTTGGCAAGAATGATGTTGTTGTGACTAGTGAAACAAGCAAAGAACTAATCTTCAAAGGGTTTCGGCATGGACACCTCTACCTAGTAGACTTCTCCGCCAAGGATGCTAGCTTGACCACTTGTCTTTTCACCAAGACGAGTTTGGGTTGCCTTTGGCATCGACGCATCGCACACATTGGAATGAGCAAGCTCAAGAAGTCATTCAAGCTCGGGATGGTGACTGACATGAAGGATGTCACATTTGAGAAGAACAAGCTTTGTAGCGCTTGTCAAGCCGGGAAACAAGTTGATTCACACCACCCGATGAAGACAACAGTGTCAACCTCCAAGCCACTTGAGTTGCTCCACATGGACCTCTTCGGACCATCCACATATCAAAGTCTTGGCGGTAATCTCTATTGTCTTGTTATAGTTGATGACTACTCTAGCTATGCTTGGACTTTGTTTCTAGGTGATAAGAGTGAAACTCCGAAAGTGTTCAATACCTTTGCTAAGCATGTCTAAAGGGAATTTCAACTTCCCATCATCAAGGTCCGGAGTGACAACGACACCGAATTCAAGAACTACAATATTGGGGAGTGGTGTGATCGTGAAGGCGTGAAACATGAATTTTCAGCCACATACACTCCTCAACAAAATGGTGTCGTTGAAAGGAAGAACAATACTCTCATCACTCTTGCACGAGCAATGCTTGATGACTATGGCACATCCGAGAAGTTTTGGGCCGAAGCAATCAACACAACGTGCCATGCCGCAAATCGGGTCTACCTACATCGACTACTTCAAAAGACCCCGTACGAACTCCTCACTGGGAGAAAGACCAACATATCCTATTTTCGAGTCTTCGGGTGCAAGTGCTACATCTACTGCAAGAAAAGGCTCGGTAAGTTTGAAAGAAGGTGTGATGTTGGTATCTTTCTTGGTTATGCATCAAACTCAAAAGCATATCGAGTATTCAACCAAACCTCCGGTTTAGTTGAGGAAAGTTGTGATGTTGAGTTTGATGAAACTAATGGCTCCCAAGAGGAGAGTTTTGCATGATGAAATAGATGATGAGCCTCTACGAGAAGCTATGAAGAACATGACCATTGGAGACATCAAGCCTAAAGTTGAGGAGAGCCATGATCAAGGGGGAGCTTCAAGTTCCAACATCAACACATCTATGGAACCTCAAGTTGACGAAGAAGAAAAAGATGATCCATTGCCGACACAAGATTCACAAGCCACACAACATCAAGAAGAAGAACAAGTCCATGATCAAGTCCAACCACAAGAAGAGCAACACGCATCACCACCGCCAAGTGCTTCACAACCACTTATGAGGCATGGACGCATCTCCAAGGCGCATCCAATTGATCAAATTATCGGAAGTCCGTCAAGGGGAGTAAGTACACGTTCTCGCCATTTCACTATGTTTTGTGAGCACTACTCGTTTGTTTCATGTGTAGAACCCACTCACATTGAGGAAGCACTCCAAGATCCAAATTGGGTAATGGCCATGCAAGAAGAACTCAACAACTTCATCCACAATGAAGTTTGGGTGTTGGAGGAGCGACCCAAGGACAAGAACGTCATCGGAACAAAGTGGGTGTACTGCAACAAACAAGACGAGAACGATGTTGTGATCTGCAACAAGGCAAGACTTGTGGCCAAGGGTTTCTTGCAAGTTGAAGGATTAGACTTTGGAGAAACATTTGCTCCGGTCGCTCGACTAGAAGCCATCCGTATACTTCTTGCTTTTGCATCACATCATAATATAAAACTTTATCAAATGGATGTGAGAAGTGCCTTTCTTAATGTTTATATTAACGAGCTTGTCTATGTTGAACAACCTCCCAGGTTCAAAGATCCGAGGAATCCTAACCATGTGTATAGGTTGCACAAGGCGCTCTACGGGCTCAAGCAAGCACCTAGGGTGTGGTATGAACGATTACGGGATTTCTTAATCATGCAAGGATTCAAGATCGGGAGGGTGGACACTACACTCTTCACCAAAGACATTGATGAAGAACTATTTGTTTGTCAAATTTATGTCGATGATATTAATTTTGGTTCAACTAACGAAGCTCTTAGCCATGAGTTTGGCAAAATGATGTCTAGGGAATTCGAGATGTCGATGATTGGAGAGCTCAACTTCTTCCTTGGATTTCAAATCAAGCAACTTCGAGAGGGGACCTTCATCTATCAAGAAAAATATACCAAGGACCTCTTGAAGAAATTTGATATGGGAGATTGTAGCTCAAGAATACTCTAATGGCAACAAATTGTCATCTCGACGCAGATAAGGACGGTAAACCTGTTGACCAATCTAATTACCATTCCATGATTGGTTCATTGCTTTATCTTACCGCATGGCCCGATATCATGTTTAGCGTATGCTTGTGTGCTCACTTTCAAGCGGCACCTAAAGAATCGCATCGAAAGGCGGTCTTTAGGATACTTTGGTATCTCAAGCATACCCCAAGTGTAGGCCTGTGGTACCCCAAAGGTGCTAAATTCCATCTCTTGGGTTACTCGGATTCGGACTTTGTCGGATGCCGTGTGGATCGCAAGATTACCTCCGAAGGGTGCCACTTGCTTGGGCGTTCCCTAGTATCTTGGTCTAGCAAGAAGCAAAACCCCGTTGTTTTGTCCACTGTGGAAGCAGAGTATATAGCGGCCAGCGCATGTTGTGCCCAAATCTTTTATATGAAGCAAACCCTTTTGGACTTTGGTGCTAAACTTGGTTGTGTGCCTCTCCTTTGTTACAATGAAAGTGCGATTAAGATTGCTAAAAACCCCGTTCAACACTCCCGCACTAAGCACATTGATATTCGCCATCATTTCTTGCGGGACCATGAAGCTAAGGGAGACATCTCCTTGCGAGGTGTTAGGTCCTAAGAACAATTGGCAGATATCTTCACTAAACCACTTGATGAGAAAACCTTTTCTAGACTAAGGAGTGAATTAAATGTGCTAGATGCATCGAACGTCATGTAAGTCGCCATGGTCATGTAAGAATGCATCACATATAGGTCTTGTCTAACTTTCAAAGGATAGGGGTGAGCAAGGGTTAGCTTGGGATGGAGGTTCTTTTGGGTTTCCCCAAGACTTGGAGAGTGGCTCTCCCTGAAGAAGACTTTGAAAGGTTCAAATTTGGCTAGATAGATTTAATTTATGTCTTGCATGATGCCTGCCATATAGACTTGCACTCATGTTTAATATCCTGCATTATAAATTGTTTGGCATTGCATACGGTAGATTGTCACAAAGGGGAACCCACCTCATGAGAAAGAGACTTGTCTGAAATGCAATATCTCAACTCATATGATGTGAAAAGAACAAAGTGTTAGGTGTGTTAATGCCTAAAGGAACATGCTTTAAAGAGATAGAAGTCTCCATCCTCTAGCTCACAAAGCATGGGCCTTACATTTTATTTGGATTTCTTCCTTGATTTTTATGGTGTTCTATTTGCTTTAGGACTTAGCCAAGTTATTGGCAACTAGTGTTATAATCTTTTTGAGGGGTAAGGGGTTGCCCAAAAAGTCCTAAGACTTGTGTTTCTCTTTGTGTGTTTAAGTCAAAGGACATATATGGGATGTTGTTGTTTTGTAGTCATCGGGTTATCCGATGATTAGGGCAGAAGCATCATCGGATCAGTTTGTGCTTAAGTGCAAGGGCCAACTCAGTCAGAAAGTCAATTCAGCCGACGAGTTCATTCTGAGAAACATCGGAGCATCCGATGTTCACATTTCTGGATTTGTGCCAAATTCAACCGATGATAATCGTTTCCACGTCGGATCATCCGATGCTGAAGGTGCCTCTGGAATACCCTTACTGTACTACTCGAACGATGCTCCTCTCATCTGACGTCGGATCATCCAATGTTCAAATTTGAGCTAGGGTTCGGGCGCCACCTATTTAGCGCCTCTTCGTTTTTGTTTTTCTCTCTCCCTGACGCCGAACCTCCCCGACGCCGCTTCGTGCCCTCCTCTCCGCCGCCGCCACTCGCCCTGCCGCCGCCCTCCGACCGTCGCTGCCCTCCGGCCGCCGCTGCCCTCCAGCAGCCGCCGCCCTCCGGCAGCCGCCACCCTCCGGCCGCCGCCGCCCTCCGGCCGTCGCCGCCCTTCGGCCGCCACCCTCAGCGCCACCGCTGCTCAGCGCCGCTGCCCTTCACTGCCACCACTCTTCACCACCGCCGCACCACCGCCGCCGCCCTAAGCACCGCTGCCACCCTGCGCCAGCACTCATTGCCCACCACTCCATGCGCCCAGCCGCTGCATTCATCTTCGCCGCTAGGGTTCGCCTGGTCGTGACGTTCTTTGCATCACCGTCTCATGCGACAAGCTTCGTTGTCCCGCGATCTCATCGTCGCCGTCGTCACTCGTCTCCTCGAGATGGGTCGTGACAAGAAAGGAAAGGGCAAGGCTATTGAGGAGCCGACAGCTAAGAAGCAGAAGTTGTCGAAGGAGGAGAAGAAAGCTTTGATGGCCGCTCGCGCTGCTGAGGAGCGAGAGCGTGGCCGAGGAGGATCGCTGAGGATCCGGGAGGCCCGATAGAGGCAACCTTCGGTGCCTGAGGAGCCAGAGGAGACTAAAGAGCCTGAGGTGCCGCTTGTTCGCCGGCGCTCAGTCAGGACCCATGGGGGTCATCCAGCTGTAGCCCTGAGACAGAGACCTTCTGCAGCTGAGCTTCGGGAGGACAGGGCAGCCCAGAGAGCCATCTATGAGATGGACACCAATGTCTGGGTTGGTGAGGGTGTCCACCTGACTGACTACAGGAAGTTGAAGGCAAAGCAGCTCAGAAAGCTCAGGTGGAGCATTCTACTTGAGGAGAGGTTCCCGCAGCCCAGAGAGTCACTTGTGGACAGCCGCTTCTCGACCCTGACACAGGTGTCGCTGTATGAGACTTACAGACGTTGGGGCCATAAGCTTTTCCAGCATAACTTCCTTGATTGGGATCAGCTTGCACTTGCAGCCGGCACGGAGATTCGCCCTTACTTTGAGAGGTACAGAGAGCTAGTGGAGATGATGTCTTACCAGCGGGGTGCCTACGTGGAGGACTGGGTCCGAGTGTTCTATGCCACACTCTATTATTCATAGGGCCACAGATCCATTGACTTCATGTTTATGGGCCAGCATCACCATCTGACCAGACAGACCTTGGGACAGCTGCTAGGCGTGGATCTCCATGACACATGCCTACATGAGTTGGTGTATGGACAGGCTGACCCACCGAGGAGGCCGCTCACTGGAGGTGTGGCATCACCTTTTGAGGAGATTCGGTCACTGTTCGCTCAGCCCTTCTCACCTGACCAGCCAAGGGTGCCTGCTCTACTCTCTCCAGCTGCGCACACTGTGCACCTTGCCTTGCACTGCACGCTTCTATCGAGGTCCGGATACCTTGAGGGGTTCACCAGTTTGCAGCAGACCCTCCTGTTCTATGTCATGAACGGGATGGAGTTCGACATTGTGAATATCCTTATTTCTGAGATGGAGGATGTTATCACCGATGGAGTTGGGATGATGAGGCAGCTTGTGTATGGCCACTGGATCAGTCACTTGCTCTACCTGTTAGCTCCAAAGGGGTCCGCCGTCCGTGACAGTCTCACCGACGAGAGCGTCACTAGGTTCGGACACTACCGTGCTCCAGCTCTTGGAGACCGCCGTCTTGGCCGCCCAGTTGAACGTCAGGTCCGAGCTCGTATAACTGAAGAAGACTGGTCAGATCTAGAAAAAGGAAGATGAGATCCTAGCACAGGCTAAGGCTCAGGGAGGGGATCCACAACACATTTGGTCAGAGAGTGACACTAGTGACAGTGTCGAGGAGTACTTCCCACCTCCTCCCTCACCCAGGCAGCACAACTCGGAGGCTAGAGGCTCGACTGTACCACCTCCTACTCCACCTCCGATGTCCGAAGCACAGGTCTCTCAGCCATCCGAGCTCACTTCTCTACTTCAGCAGATGGTTGAGCAGGCCAGAGCTGAGCAGGCTGCGTGTCTTTTGGAGCTCCAGTAGCAGCAGCAGGAGATGCAGCGTCAGATAGCCCACGAGAGGCAACAGGACACTGACAGGCTCACTGGACTGATTGATCAGATGCATCAGCGTTCTCTTGACCAACAGCAGCAGACGCAGCAGGCCATGATGGGCATCCTGGGTTGATCACCGACCTCTACACTCAGACTGGGATTTCCCTGCCCTCTCAGCTTTTGGGTCTAGCTCCAGGTTCGCCTGTCCTGGCACCAGTTTCAGCTCCAGTGCCGACCACGCCGATACCGACGATCAGCATGTCACCGCTGCTTGCTCCAGGCACACTGATTCACTCTCCCCTGCTAGCTTCGACACTCTTCCAGTAGACTTTGGATTTAGTTGTCAGTGCCCTGCTACCTGCAGTCCAGACCAGCAGGCACTGATAGCAGCTCCCGCAGCCCCCGTCTCCTCCACTCCAACCTCAGCAGCAGCAAGCAGCAGCTCCGACGACAGCACCCCCGACAGTGACCAGTTCGTCATCGCCCCGAGCGCTTAGGATATTTAGGCACTCGGCTTCCCTTTTTGGTGTCTTGATGCCAAAGGGGGAGAAGAGTCAGGGGGAGGGATAGCTTAGTCCCAGGGGGAGTCCTAGTTGTAGGGGGAGTATTTCTTTTGGGAGGCTTTTGTAATTTGGGAGATTTGCTACTCTTTTGCTATTCTTTGAGTATTCGTGTGCCACTTAATTCTCTCATGTGTTATTGATTGCCTTTTGAGCCTTCGAGTTTTGTGTGTTGTATCTTGTACTTATTGCATATCCTTTTGAGTATCGTATTCTTAAATTCATCACTGTCATGCTTTACTCATTGTGTTGTCATCAATCACCAAAAAGGGGGAGATTGAAAGCATCTAGGCCCCCATGAGGTATGGTTTCGGTGATTAATGACAACCGTTGGATATTACTAATGAGTTTGTGGATGCAAGGTCTCTCATATCACTCATCACACTTAATGAACTCTATATGTATATCATCTACTGCTCATTGGATAAAATTGGAGACCCCTCAACAAAATTTTTTACGAGGCCAATTGATTTTTATGAAGACCAAAAGAAAAAGCACATATGTCAAAATTATTCCATCGAAATTGACAACACTCAAGACTTGGTCATCATCAGAAGAACATTTCAAACCAATGTCCAAGAGGTCACTCGATCAAAGTCCAAAAGAATCACTTAGAACAACTCGAAGCAGACAAAATCAAATCACCGGATAAACCGATGTATCCAGAAAAGACTACATCGGCCGAGTTGGCTCAACAGCAAAAAAAGACCTCAGACTTAAGTACACACCGGATCATCCGATGATGAAGCAAGTGTTACATCGGTCGATCATTCTAGTAAGCAATTTTCCTGGACCAAGTGTAACACCAGATCATCTGATGTACAATTATGACACATCGGTCAATCATTCCAGTAAGCATTATTTCTAGACCATTCTAGATCAAGTGTCACCAGATCATCCGATGATGAGGCAAGTGTTACATCAGTCGATCAATGGTCATATCTGATACAGTAACATCAGCTAATTTGTATTCGACCGATGACAACTGAGGGGAGAACATCGGATCATCCGATGTTTGTAGAACAGTGATGTTAGCCTACTTTTCCAACGGCCATTTCGTGGAAGCTGGCTATTTATACCTCTTCAACCAATCATTTCGACAAGTCTTGATACCTAGAGCTACTCTACACATTACCAAGCATTCAAGACATTGAGCTACCACTTCTACATCATTTACACCACTTGTACACCAAGAGATAGGCTAGAACTTACTAGAGATAATGCTTGTGTGTTTCCATTCTTGGTGATTGGAGTCTCTAGTGTAGTGAGAGCTGTAAGGGAGTGTCTCTTGGTGATTGTACTCACTGTCTAATAGTCAGTGATTGGAGAGAGCTTTCTGGAGCTTGCCAAGTCGGTTGTGAAAGCCCGGAGGATCAAACTTGTACAAGGCTTGAGCTCCACCTTCCCGGGGTTGGCGAACGGGGACTTTTAGTGAAGATCCCTGGTATTGGTGACTTGGGAGTTGCTATACCCTTTGGTGGGTGCCACAATGTGGATGTAGGAAGGTCTTGACGATCTTGCCGAACCACGGGATAAATCTCCGTGTCTTCGTGTCTCCTCGGGAGTTTGCACACTCTTTCTTTCCCGTTACACTTATGCATTTCATATACCGCAAAATTACTATTCACTTGAATGCATAGGTTGTTTGCATATGGAATTGGGCTTTTAGTAGTTAAGTTTTTATTGCTTTAATTTGTGAAAAGAAGCCCAATTCACCCCCCTCTTGGGCATTCGATCCTTACAACATGTCAAATTGGGAGATGAAGGTCACATCCATTTGTGAATCTACTGTCATGAGTAAACTTACATTAGATTATTCTAAATTGAAAACTCATGAAATTGTCATAATCTCACGTAAGAACCCCAACAAGTCTCTTGCATTTGTTTCTCAACGTGATATGCCTAACTCCGGCCAATCATCATCTTGTAATACTCTTGCTTTGTTGTCCTCACTAACCCTGGAGCAGATCGAGGAATTTCCAGAAGAGGAGTTAGCACTCATCTCTACTAGATTCTCAAAAGCATTGCAAAATATGAGAACTAGAAGGAGAGGAAGCTCTGGACCTCAGCGTCGTTTTGAATGTGGTAAGACAGGACACTTTCGTACAGAATGCCTAATCGTTCAGGTCCTTCTACCCGTGAGGAAAAGCAGAACAAGGTCAAGACCACCTCTCGAAACTCCAACAAAAAAGAAGGGTACTATAGAACGCAATATGATAAACAGCTTCATCACCGCACTTCAAGAACTTGGCCCAAGCGATGTGGACATTGGAAGTGACAAAGATGAAGATGATTTGGCAAACTTGTGCTTCATGGCGGGCGAATCAAGATCAAGATGCAACAGCGACAATGAAAGGTATGTCCTACTTGCGAGGAAATGTGTGATGCTATTTCTCGTGCCACTATTATAGTTAATAAAAAGGACAAAAAGCTTAGGGATAGTGCTGCTAAAATTGAATCACTAGAATCTGAAATCAACCGTTTAAAAACTTTGATTCCTAGTGATGATGCATGTTCCTCATGTGATTTAATATATGAACAATTGTCCTCATTAAGAAGTGCGCACACCTCCACACTTGATAAACTCGAGTTAGAAATTGAAAAGAATAGAGATCTTGCTGCACTTAATGATAAAAACTTGAAAAATGCTAGTTGTTCTCCAATTGATTTGCATTGCTCTACTTGTAATGATCTTGATAAGAAACTACAAGATACTATGAATGAAATTTCTATATTGAACAATGCTTTACGCTCTCATGAAGTTAAATATTGTTCCAATTGCAAATTAAAAGGAAAAACTTCATGTGAAAATTGCCTTGATCTGTCCAAAAAACTTGATGACATGCATATGAAATTAGATCGGTTTTGTAATGGGAATAAGAACCTAAACATGCTGCTGAATTCTTCCAAGTCTTGCAATGATAAAACTGGTTTAGGTTTTGATTCTCATGCTCATGCTAAGGAACATCCACCTAAAATTGTAAAGTCATTAGGAAGTTGTTTGATTCAAACAGTTCCTTAAAAAAAAAGTGGTTTTCAAATCTGCAGGAGTGTTGTCTCATTCGGTTTCAAATGAAAATGTTGCTTGCTTATCTAGACATGAACACAAAGTTAAATTTCATTGTACCTACTGTGGTAGAGATGGTCATGTCATAGATTTTTGTTATAGACTAGCTAAACAACAGAAAAAGGAAAGAATAATTGCTAGATCTTGTACTTTCATACAAAATTTGCTGCACTTGCTAAACCGAATGATAGGAACATGCAATCTGCTGTAATGAGTCAAAAACATGCAAAGTTTGCTCCCAAACCTACTGTTTTTTGTGCTACACATGTAAAATCTCGTAGGACAGTAGTTGGGTACAAAAAACCTCAAGCTTTGGCTCATAAACCTGCTGTTTTATCTCAGCTTTCACGTGTTATTCCTCCTGGACGTCGTGTGACTCTGTACTGGATTCCTAAATGCCTTTTGACTAACCCCAGTATTGAGTCATCGACGTATTGTGCTTCTATGTAGGTCACATGCTTGAGAAAGGAGAACATTTGGATTGTGGATTTAGGTTGCTCACGCCACATTACCGGTAACAAAGAATGGTTCTCCTCCCTCTCTTTTATGTCACGTGTAGAGAATGTTACTTTTGCCGATAATTCTTCAACTCCTATAATTGCTAAGGGTTCGGTTAGAGTAAATAATCACTACACTTTGAAGGATGTGGCACTTGTTAAAAATTTGAAATACAACTTGCTTTCTGTTTCACAACTACTAGATGAAAATCTGGAAATTATTTTCACTAAAAGTTGCTGCAAAGTTTTAAATTCAAATTGTGAGCTTATTTTTAACATGTCACGTTTTGGAAGAGTTTTTAAAGCTGATTTTGATATGTTCTCCTCTAAGCATAGTTGTCTAGTTGCTAATGATTCAAAGGACTTATATTTTTGGCATCGTAGACTTGGTCACGTAGGCTTTGATCATCTATCATGTGTTAGTGCTCTTGATCGCATACATGGGCTGCCTAATCTTAAAGGGGACAAAGAAATTGTGTGCTCTTCTAGTAGACACGCTAAGATGGTTTCAGATTCACATACTCCTCTCACAATGATCATGACAACTGAACCGGGTCAACTTTTGCACCTTGAAACCGTAGGACCTTCACGCATTCAATCCTTCGGAGGTAAATGGTATGTTCTTGTGATTGTTGATGATTATTCTAGATACTCTTGGATTTACTTTATGGCATCTAAGAATGAATCTTTGAGTCACTTTAGAACTTTATTTCTTAGATTATCAATTGATCACCCAGGATCTTTAAAAGCAATTAGAAGTGATAACAGAACCGAATTTAAAAATCAATCTTTTGATCACTTTTGTGCTGAAAATGAAATAGATCATCAATTTTCTTCACCATATGTACCTCAACAAAACGGTGTTGTAGAAAGAAAGAACAGAACCTTAGTTGAGATGGCTAGGACTATGCTTGATGAATATCAAACTCCTAGGAAATTTTGGGTTGATGCGATTGCAACCGCTTGTTATGTCTCAAATCGTGTTTTCTTGCGTGCTAAACTAGGTAACTTCGGTTTGGACATAGGTCTAGTCTTACACACTTTCGGGTCTTTGGTTGCAAATTCTTTGTTAAGAAACATGGTAATCTTGATAAATTTGAACCTAGATCTATTGATGGCATGTTTCTTGGTTATCCACCTCATACTAGAGGCTATCGTGTGCTTTTACTTGACACTAACAAAATTGTGGAGACTTGTGAAGTGTCTTTTGATGAAGCTAGAACATGTACTAGCTCAAACATTGCAGGTCTGGATCCATATCCGCAAGGGGAGAGCATTTTTGTTGAAGATGAGGAAGAAGTGGTGCCGCTGCCCGAAAATTCAACAGCTAATGACATTGTTCCAGCTTCTGATTTTGATTCACAGCCAGCACCGACGACCACCATTGCTGGTCCAGATCCTCCTCAAGTCACAATATCATCGATTTGTGATGAACATGAAGAAGAAGAATCTTGTGAAGTGTCCACTCCCCACGGGTTCTCAAAAGTCACCCCCCATAACAAATTATTGGAAGCTTGCACGAACGAGTCACACGGTCTAGGTTTTGCGATCCAAACTCTCATGCTCATTCTGCTTTTGTTGCTTATTTTGAACCCAAAGATATATCACACACACTCACTAATGAATATTGGATTATTGCCATGCAAGAAGAGTTAGAAAATTTTGAAAGAAATAATGTTTGGAAACTTGTACCTCCACCTCAAGGTCACACTTTAATTGGAACTAAATGGGTGTTTAAAAATAAACAATGTGAGGATGGGATTGTGGTTAGGAATAAGGTTATGTTGGTTGCTCAAGGTTTCACTCAAGTTGAAGGTCTAGATTTTGTTGAAACTTTTGCTCCTGTTGCTAGATTAGAAGCCACAACTCTGCCTATGTTGTAATGACATAGCCGGTCCCAAGCCCGGGTAAAGGAGGAGGGGTTGTGATAGGCTTGGCTAGCCAGCAACTAAACTTAGCCATTCTCATGGAAATGAAACCCATTTGAAATTCGTTGGGGCGTAACCCTCTTAGCGACGCGCCATACCGGAACCCGGGTGTGGTGTTAAGTGGGCGAGGGCCGGGTCGCCACCGCCTTAGTGGCGCGCCATATCGGAACCCGGATGTGGTGTTAAATGAGCGAGGGCCGGATCGCCATCACCTTAGTGGCGCGCTACATCATCGCCCGAATGTAGTGTTAAGTGAGCAAGGGTCTTTGCATCTTCCTCGACGGATGCGAAGGGTAACGAAGCTAGCCGAGGAAACTAGGGTTCGGGTGGGTAGTTGGAATGTAGGATCCTTGACAGGAAAGCTACGAGAGTTAGTGGACGTAGCGATTAGGAGGCGTGTAAATATTCTTTGTGTACAAGAGACTAGATGGGCAGGTCAAAAGGCGAGAGAGGTTGAGAATACTGGTTTCAAGCTTTGGTATTCTGGCTCGACGGGAACTAGGAATGGCGTAGGCATCCTAATAGATAAGAGCCTCAAGGATGGAGTAGTGGATGTCTGTAGACGAGGGGATAGGATCATCCTAGTCAAGGTAGTTGTGGGGGACCTTATCTTGAATGTCATTAGTGCTTATGCCCCACAAGTTGGGCTCGACATGAGCACTAAGAGACAATTTTGGGAGGACTTGGAGGATATGGTTAGTAGTGTACCGGTAAGCGAGAAGCTCTTCATAGGAGGAGATCTCAATGGTCATGTAGGTACAACTAACGTAGGTTTCGAGGGGGTACACGGAGGTTTTGGGTGTGGCGATAGAAACCAGGAGGGTAAGGATATCCTAGACTTTGCCGTAGCCTATGACCTATTGGTAGCTAACACCCTCTTTAAGAAGAGGCTATCTCACATAGTGACCTTTACTAGTGCCCAACATTCTAGTCAAATCGACTATATCCTCACCAGGAGAAGGGAGAGAGGGGCATGTTTAGATTGTAAGGTGATTCCTGGGGAATGTGTTGTTCGACAACATAAACTTGTGGTAGCCGACTTTCGTTTCCACGTGCGTGTGTCACGAGACAAAGGTGTTGAAACCGCAAGAACAAAGTGGTGGAAGTTGAAGGATGAAGCGCAACAATCATTCAAAAGGAGGATGATCGCAGAAGGACCTTGGAGCGAAGAGGAAGATGCAGATAGTATGTGGGAGAAGATGGCGACTTACATTAGGAAGACGGCTAGGGAGGTGCTTGGGTGGACAAAAGGTAAGAAACTTGTAGATAAAGACACTTGGTGGTGGAATGAAGATGTACAAAAAGCTATTAAGGAGAAGAAGGAGTCTTATAAGAGCTGGCATCATGAGAGAAGTGCAAGTAACATGGCGAAGTATAAAGAGGCTAAGAAAAATGCTAGGCGTGTTGTGAGTAAAGCAAGGGGGCAGGCCTATGATGCGCTATATGAGAGGCTAGGGACAAAAGAAGGCGAAAAAGATATATACAAGATGGCGAAACTTCGCGAGAGAAAGGTGAGAGATCTCAACCAAGTCAAATGCATTAAGGATGAGGCAGGCCAAATTCTATTGAAGGAGGAAGAAATTAGGAACAGATGGCAGAACTACTTCAATGGATTATTCAATGACGGGAATGAGAGTATTAGGTTCGAGTTGGATGACTCATTTGATGACACCAACAGACGATTCGTGCGGAGGATACAAGAGTCCGAGGTTAGAGAGGCCTTAAAAAGGATAAAAGGAGGAAAGGCCCGCGGCCCCGATGATGTCCCCATTGAGGTGTGGAGATGTCTAGGGGATGTAGCAATAGTATGGCTCACTAAACTATTTAACCGCATTTTTCAGTCAAACAAAATGCCTGAAGAGTGGCGGAAAAGTATTTTAGTACCCATCTTCAAAAATAAAGGAGATGTTCAAAGTTGTACTAATTACCGAGGAATTAAGCTCATGAGTCATACTATGAAGCTCTGGGAGAGAGTGATTGAACACCGCTTGAGGAAAGTGACCAATGTCACTAAAAACCAGTTTGGTTTTATGCCTGGGAGGTCCATTATGGAAGCGATTTTCTTACTCCGTCAGCTTATGGAGAGGTATAGGGAGCAAAAGAAGGATCTACATTTAGTGTTCATTGACTTGGAGAAGGCATACGATAAGGTACCAAGACCGGTCATGTGGTGGGCACTAGAGAAACACAAAGTCCCAACAAAGTACATTAACCTTATCAAGGATATGTACGATAATGTGGTGACAAGTGTGCGCGTAAGAGATAGTGAGACCGACACTTTTCCTATCACAATAGGGTTACACCAAGGATCAGCCTTAAGTCCTTATATCTTTTCCTTAGTGATGGATGAGGTGTCAAAGGATATACAAGGGAATATCCCTTGGTGTATGCTCTTTGCTGATGATGTAGTGTTGGTAGATGAAACTAGGGATGGTGTTGATAGAAAATTGGAGCTATGGAGGCAGACCTTAGAGTCTAAGGGGTTTAGACTTAGTAGAACCAAGACCGAGTATATGAGATGCGACTTTAGTGATGTCGGGTGCGAGGATGGTAATGTTAGTTTACAAGGACAAGTAGTACCTAGAAGAGACACATTTCGATATTTAGGATCAATGTTACAAAGCAATGGTGATATTGATGAAGATGTTTGCCACAGGATCAAGATCGGGTGGATGAGGTGGCGACAAGCATCTGGAATCTTATGTGATAAGAAAGTTCCACAAAAATTGAAAGGAAAATTCTATAGGACAGTGATCAGACCTGCGATGTTGTATGGAGCAGAATGTTGGCCAACTAAAAGGCAAGATGTACAACAAATGAGTGTTGCGGAGATGCGCATGCTACGGTGGATGTGTGGTCACACAAGAAGAGACAAAATTAGGAACGAAGTAATACGTGATAGGGTAGGGGTGGCACCGATTGAGGAGAAGCTAGTCCAACATCGCCTACGGTGGTTTGGGCATATTCAGCGGAGACCTCCAGAAGCACCGGTTAAAAGTGGGATTATAAAGAGTAGAGAAAATTTTAGGAGGGGTAGAGGTCGACCAAGGTTGACATGGCAGGAGGCGGTGAAACGAGATTTAAAGGAGTGGGACATACCTAGAGATTTGGCTCATGTTAGGACTGCATGGAAATTAGCAATTCATGTGTCAGAACCTTAGTTTATTCGTAATTTGTTACTCTTATCTTTTTTTACTTTCATCTTATTTTCTATTACTTTTCTTCAAAATTGTTGGGTTTCATTTCTAGCCGACCTCAACTTGTTTGGGACAAAGGCTTGGTTGTTGTTGCTAGATTAGAAGCCATTGTTAGCTTTTGCTGCATCTAAAGGTTTTAAGCTATATCAAATGGATGTTAAAAGTGCTTTTCTTAATGGCTACATATATGAGAAGATTTATGTCAAACAACCATCGGGTTTTGAAAATCCAGATTTTCCTAATCATATTTACAAACTTTCCAAAGCCTTGTACGGTCTCAAACAAGCCCCTAGAGCATGGTATGATAGGTTAAAAACATTTTTACTTAAAAAGGGGTTTACCATGGGCAAGGTTGATAAAACTCTTTTTGTGCTTAAGAATGACAATTACTCATTATTTGTTCAAGTGTATGTGGATGATATTATCTTTGGTTGTGCTTCTCATGATCTTGTGTCCAAGTTTTCAGCTATGATGAGTTCAGAATTTGAGATGAGTATGATGGGAGAACTCACGTACTTTTTGGGGCTGCAAATCAAGCAAACGAAGGAGGGTACCTTTGTGCATCAAATGAAGTATACAAAAGACCTCCTAAGGCGCTTCAATATGGACAAAAGCAAGCCTCTTTAGACATCAATGGAAACAGCAACAACACTTGAACTTGATGAATATGGTGAACCCGTGGATCAAAAAGAATATAGAAGCATGATCGGATCACTTTTGTACCTCACAGCATCAAGACCGGACATACAATTCAGCGTATGTCTTTGTGCACGGTTTCAAGCCTCCCCACGTGCTTCACATCGTCAAATCATCAAAAGGATTCTCAAGTACTTATATGGAACTCAAGAATTTGACATTTTTCTTCCTTCTTCCTCAACCGTTACTTTGAAAGCTTTTTCGGATGTTGATTTTGGGGGTTGTAGGATTGATAGGCAAAGTACTTCGGGTTCTTGTCATTTTCTTGGTAATTCACTTGTTGCTTGGTCCTCTAGAAAACAAAGTTCAGTTGCACAATCCACATCCAAATCAGAATATGTAGCTGCTGGTAACGCTTGTTCACAAATTCTTTGAATTGTTCAAACACTTAAGTACTATGGGGTTGATCTAGATAGTGTTCCACTGTTTTGTGATAACACTAGTGCCATTTGCATTGCTAAAAACCCCGTGCAACATTCTAGGACTAAGCACATTGACATTAGGTATCACTTTATCCGTGATAATTTGAAAAATGAAACATTGTGCTTCACCATGTACATATCGAACAACAATTGGCTGACATTTTTACAAAACCTTTGGATTTCACTCATTTTTGTTTCATTCGTAGTGAAATAGGGGTTATGCATCCTCATGGCTTACATTGAGGGGGAGTTTTGAAACTTAGGAAGTCTATGTGTGAATCTGAAATTAAAATAATATGAGCATAGTATTTCATACATATATGACTTTGTGATTCCTTTAATATGCTAAAAGTTCTTACTACATTACTCGTGTTATACATTTTGTAGTTTTTGCCATGTCTAGTAATTGGAATAATTACTTACACTAAATCTGGTCATGATCGAACTTTCTTGCTGTTTTGAATTTGTTGCATGCTCGCAAGTGCTTTTAATCATAAAGAATTAATCAAGTAATCAACTCACATGTTGAGTTTTTATGAACAAACATAAATTGAGAAAAGATCAAGAGAATATGCATGCATCACACTTCTTCTTTTGAGATGGCTTATCATTGCACTTAGATATGAACTTGGAAGAAGTTGTGTATGACTAAAATCATGTCTTTAAGCTTCTGATTATCAAATGACATAGGCTTGGCTTGGCTTGGTTAGAATAAGGCAGATGCGGCATATAATCTCTTGGAAATGTCATATGATAAAAATTTGTGCTTTAAAGAAAAAATTGCAGCAACAAGTGTCATGCTTTCAGGTATTAAATAGTTAAGTTTGTGAGGTCATGACTTTCTTAAACTGAAAATTACATTTGATCTCTAGCATGGATTACACTACTTTATGTATCTCATTTATGTGATAGTATAAGTTACTTGATAGTATGACTTGGATGAGCTTTGTTTATATGTATATGTCATAATATGCTCATAACATTTGAAATTTCTCTTTTGAACCTTGCTGAATACATTGTCAAAGGGGGAGAGATAATAGATAATATGTGAAATTTTAAAGATAAGTATGCAAGGGGGAGAAATTGATTACACATTGCACATATTCACAATTGTTTTGGCACGATTCTTCTCGGAGGGTGAATTTGTTTTTCTTCTCATTTTATTTCTGTTTTACAAAGGGGGGGAAATTGTTTTCAAAACTTTTTATGTAAATAAGACAATGTTCAAATTTTAAGTGGTGTTGCCAATGCATTCATCAATGGGGAGATTGTGAGACCTATGTGTGCTGAATACATTGGCTTGTACTGAATACATTCCCTTTGATGATATAATTTCTAAAATTCTGCCAAAATACCCTTTTTAGCAAGGTCCGACTCTAGCTTCGAGCTTCTGCAAGGTCCGACAATAGGTTCGACTTGTTTTGTCAAGGTCCAACTTGTTTTTTGGGTAGCTCCAGTGAGCTTTGTCTTTAGCTCCGGCATGTCTTTGATAGCTCCGACATGTCTTTGTTAAGCTATGATATGTTTTGCTAGGTCCGACTTATGTTGGTTAGCTCTGACATGTTTTTCTAGCTCCAGCGCTAGGTTGTACTAGCTTTTGTAAGCTCTGGTGCTAGGTTGTACTAGCTTTGGTAAGCTCCGTCGCTAGGTTGTACTAGCTTTGGTAAGCTCTGGCTCAAGCTCTGATTAGTTTTGTCAAGATTCGGAGCTTGATCGCAATGTTCCTGCTTTTACTGTGAAATGTTTCGAAGTTGCTTTACATTGATTGAAAGATTGCTTAGTATTCATTTGCTAAGTTTTTGGTGCGTTTTGGTTGATATGGCTGATATCGTTTTGTTGTGCTTTGCAGCATGCTTATGTGAGGTGCTCACGTAAGGTGTTGTGTTTGGAACTAACTTGAGTCAAGTCGCAGACTTGGGATCGTACGAATTGGTTGTTTGTTCATGTGCAGGTGTTGCTTGAGTTCAAGTCATGGCTGGTGACAGGATCCTTTGGACTAGTATCAGGGAGGAGATGAGGTTCCAACAACCAAATTCAGGAGGAATTATGGTCGAACGGGTCAGGAGGTCGCGCATGATGATTGAATCAAGGGCAGTGCATATGAAGGTTACTAGACATCGAAGGAAGGTGTTCGCACGTATGCACGCACTGCATGACGTGGCAACATGGTTTCAAATATGGGCTAAGGAAGGAAAGATCTGGTTGGAAGGATCGGATCGTATCGGTTGATGACTTTGGCTGCGGCGGAGTCGGTTATGGATCAGTATGGAAAGTATCGAGTAGGTTATGATAGGATTTCGTGTGGGTCACGAATTTGAGTTGTTTTAGGAATGTGGGATACATTCCTAAGGTGTTTGGAAGTCTTAAGATTGCTTCTATCTGTGTATAGAAGAGTCTTGAGCATTTATGGAAAGTTACTATTCGTGAATTGAGTAGGATTAGAGTCCTAGTCGAGATTGGGTTGGCCTAAGGGCTGGTTATATAAGCAAGGGAGGCCAGAGCTCGTAGTAGATGACTTTGGGGCTGTTCCTCTTGTGATCTATTGAATAAAATTCGTAGTTTAAAGGAACTTTTCTGCCTTGTTCGTCCGACTTGTTCCAGACAAGTTTTTCTTGTCGAGTTTTCTGCACAGCACTACCTTTCTTTAGTGGTTTTATTATAACTCGAGTTTTATAGATCCAATTGATGTTATTGTTTTTGGGTTGTATTCACAACTTAATTTTATATCATCTTTCAAAATTTTACAGTCATTGGATTTGTTGTTTCTAATCTACACGAGTTTCTTTGCAGTGTTCCAAAACTGTTTTTCTCGGGTAGGACAGATTGAGCTTTGTTCGATCTTTCGATTGTAACTTGAGTTTCTATCAACGGATTTGAGTGATTCTTGTTGTGTCATCTTCGTGACTTGATTATCTCTGATATATTTCACTTTTGTCACGGTGAAATACGTTTATATTAGTCTCACACATGATTTCTTTAACAGATCGTTTTTCTGTCGAGGGGTTTTTATTGCTTCCGCTGAAAAAGTTTTAAATCTACCATTCACCTTCCCCTATAGTAGCTTTTAACGTGCTCTTCGATCCTAAAATTTTTATTATAGCCACGGTGCTATAATCTTTGTGATTTGCACGTGTTTTGACTAATCATCATGGAGAAATACTCCGCAAAACCTTGTGTCTTTAGTGGTATTGATTTTCAGGTTTGGAAGGCACGTATGGAAGCCTTCATCTAGGCTCAAGGCTTTGCAATATAGGAGAAGGTGTACAACCCTTATGAAGTGTCATCAAACAATGAAGTTATAGCTACAAATCTGAGAGATGTCGACAACAACAACAAGGCTCGGAACTTGATCATACAAGGATTAACTCAAAGCGACATCGACCGTGTTGCACACCTCCGATCTGCATACGATGTGTGGAAAGCACTTTTTGACTACCACGAAGGATCCAACACTGAAGGTTGCCTAGAGGGGGGGTGAATAGGCTAAACGACCTGAAATGACTTAATAAAACAAAATCAGTACTTAGGAGGCGGACTAGTCCGGTCCTGGGGTGGACTAGTCCGGTCCTCCTGCAGGGAAACCCTAAAAAGTGCTTCTAACAAGTTTTAGACGGTTTTTCGTGAAGCGAAATGTGTGAGGATGATACAGTGAACCTTAACAAGTTATAGAGCAAGTATAGAGCAAAGGACCACAGTGAAATGGAAATGATGAACGAAAAATGGTAAAGCTAACCCTAGAAGCAATGCACGATAAATGAAAGCGAAGTACACAAGGGACACAAGGATTTTATCCCGAGGATTGATTCCACATAGGAATCTACGTCCCCGTTGAGGAGTCCACAGAGGACCGGGCTCAACAACCCTTCCCTCACCGAGTTTGCCACAAGAGCCAAACCGGTTCTCCACTATCACAAGGGTGAATACAAGATTCGTTGGGGCTTCTCACAATCTGAGGCTCCCACCACAAATATGATCACAAATCACAAAGAACAACTCAAGCCATAGATCACAAAGATTCAACAAGTGCAATAGATCAAACCGAGAGCCAAAGAGCAGTGTTCTTCCTCTTCTTCACCTCACCAAACCCTAATCCACACAAGAATTAGTTTTTGAGGGAAAGTAGGCAAGAGAGAGGCTTTAGATGGCTCAAAGTTTGTTGTGGCAGCGCTAGGGTTTCAAGATAGTTCAAATGAACCTGGGGGTCCTCTATTTATAGAGGATCCAAGCCCATACTGCTGACCTCAACAGATGGGCGGACTAGTCCGTCCTTTGGGACCACTGACATCCCTGACAACTGCCACACTGCGCGACAATCGTCATGCTACCCGCAAAAATCAAATTCAAATGGTCCCTCCATAACGGACTAGTCCGGTCCAACTGGACTAGTCCGATCTCACACAGAACCTTTTGTTCCGTATGAAAACGAACTAGTCTGGAGACCACGGACTAGTCCGGCCACCAGGGCGGACTAGTCCGGCCTCCCAGACTTAGTCGCTGAAGCACCCAGCTCTCACGAAGTCGGACTAGTTCGCAACCCCAGCAGACTAGTCCGACCTCAGTCATGACCTCTTGGTCCGCCCTAAAATGGACAAGTCCGTGTTTTGGGACTTAGTCCCGAAAACCCACTCCATGACTACCCCGGACTAGTCTGTCCCACTACGGACTAGTACGAAGTTAGTCAGAACCTCCTGGTCCACCTGAAAACGGACTAGGACGGCCAGGAGCGAACTAGTCCAGCCACCAACACGGACTAGTCCGGCCTCTCCTGCCAGACTACTTTAACACTCTTCTCTCAATGGGTTTTGATCTCTAAACCGCTTTGATCTCCCAACTTGATCTCAATGCACTTTACGCACACACCCTCCTACATATATGGCTAGTTTAAACTCAACACGCTAGAAACCCTAGTTTCTACTTTTTGAGTCGACACCGCCGTTTCCATCCTTTTCCTTTTTGAGGGTTTGTGATTCTACTTGAGTCCACACATGTGCTTAAGATCACTGAGCTCATTAGTTACTTAATTGTCATCATCAATCATCCAAAATCCACGGGGGTTCTAGATGCACTTCCAATCTCCCCCTTTTTGGTGATTGATGACAATACATCAAGCCTTCAACATATTAGAGTATAAAATTTGGTTTTCACAACGTGCGGGTGTATGAGTGACTCCCCCTCAGTGAATGCATCATGAAAAAAAGGTTTAGGAAGTCCTTCATACACACACACACGTTATGGTGGGGTGCCTATGTGTTATGCTCAACATTTGTGGCAAGACATAATAGTTATGAATGTGATCAAAAGATAGACAATTAAAGCATCACATTAATGTTAAACAATTAAACATAGTCTTGCACAAATTTAAACATCCAAATGACATAAATATGACAATATAGAGTGCAAATATAGAGTGCAACATGTCCAAGGATCCCAAATAACTAACCAAGTACTACTACCCCCCTCTAACTCTCCCCCTTTGGCATCAAGACACCAAAAAGGAAAAGAAGAGGGAAGCTAAGAGGCCTAGAGTCTAGCCATCATCCTCCTCGCTGTTGGCCGCCCCATTGATCTTCGAGGCCTCTGAATCCTCTTAGTCCTCGTCGTCAGAGACCGGTGCCGAGGGAGCCGCCCGGGAAGAGCTCCCGTCCTCATGGAATTGGGTGAGCTCGCGGCAGTGAAGTCGGGATACGAGGTGATCTCGCCGTCGCTCTCATCCGGAGGAGACATAGGGACCTCGAGCTTGTCACACACGCCCTTGAGGTACTTCTCTTGGCGCTTCTGCATCCACTGAGTGCGGACCTCTACCTTCCGGCAAGAGGCGAAGACGACCTTGAAGCACTTGAAGAAAGCACTCATCGACTGAGGCGGAGGCGGAGATGAAGGTGCCACAGGGCGAAGCACTGGCATCCCTGGATTGGAAGGAGGCTCGACATTCTTCCAGCAAGCAGGCTCCGGGATGGATGGAGGCATCTGAGGACAGAGGGGCTGATGAGTTGTATCCTTGGCAAACACAAGCCATGATACCTTATCGATGAAGCACATAATGTAGGGTGCATACCCACATGCACGGTTCGGAGTGTGGGAGATGTTGAAGATGTCATCGAAGATATAGTCCACAAGATTGAACATCTCATCTCCATAAATTAGCAGTAGGAGGTGCCTTAGGTTGCCCTGTATGATCCCGCATCACCCTCTTCAGGAGCCACGGCCCGCCGCAGGATTCTGTTCAGAATGCTGTAGAAGGGCTTGATGTTCCTTGCAAGTCCGGCCTCATAGGGTACATGACTAGGATACATGTAGCCAACTCATCCCTGTCCACTGCCTTTAGATTCGAGATGATGATCTCGTGGTCCAGGTGGTGCTCAAGTCTTAGAGCCTTAGCAAACTCTTCGAATGTGGCAGAATACTGCTCACCATTCATCATCTATGTGATGGCTCGGTTGCCATGAGGGTGAAAGGAGACAGTTGTGTAAAAATGCACAATCACCTCCACGTTCCAGTCATACTTAAAACCTAGAATGTCTTTGATGCCATAGCGCTCAGCGGCTTCGATCACTTCATCAAAGGTTGCATTCTTCTTCTTGGCCATGTATTCCCAATCGACCCATTGAGCTTGGATGACAGGATTCTTCATGGCTTGGTAGACTGAGCGATAATAATCGCAATGGAAATCACACCAAAATCGTGGATTGGCGGTGTGCTTCTTGTAGTCATACACTCTGTCAGTCCTCAGCCTTCGGGCCTTCTCAGCTCCTTTGCCCTTGAAGATATTGGCTACCAGGTTGGGTTGTCTGTTCGGGTTGCGAGCTAGAGAGTGCATCTTCAGGGGGCCGATGGGTTTGGCCTTCCCCTTCTCCTTTATGACCAAGCCCTTGGCCTTCTTTGCCAGAAACTTCACAGAAGGATTCTTCTCCTTGGGCTCCGCAGGGGCTGGGGCCTTGCCCTTCTTTGGATCTCTCTTGATCCAGCGTTCATCTACTTCTTCTTGGGCTTGCTCCTTAGCCCTTTCCTTCTGTCCCACTATCACTAGTTTCTTCCGTTTGGAGACTTGTGTTGCGGCAGCTTGGGAGTTGTGTGCTTCCTGCTCCTCTCTCTTTTTCTTTTTGAGCTCCTTGCGGCTCGCCTCAATGGCACGTTGCATAGTTTCCTCTTCATAATAGAGCTCCTGGGAGTTGGAGCAAGTGGAGCTATGTTCGGATCCCGACATTGTTGCTGCGAACACATTAAGGACAGAAGTGGTGAGGTCAAAGAAGTGGAATATTACGAAAGAGATCACGAGAAAAGGTCAAAATTAGGGTTTGTCCTGTGTAAACCGGACTTGTCCGCCCAGGGGTCGGACTAGTCCGCAGGGTGGACTTGTCCCCCTGGGACCGAAATAGTCCGGGTTACGCAGGAAGAACCCTAACCCTAACGATTTTCAAAAAATCTTCGAAACAAGTCGCAATACTCCTAGGCTATGATCACACGGGTACTAGAAACAACTTTTGTAAAGAGGCATCTATCAATAACTCTACGAAGCAAGAATGAGGAAGGATTTCGAAAAGTTGAGAGTACCTCTTCAAATCTTGAAGAATCGAGGGGATTGGTGATGGATCGCGTTGGGAACACGCGGGGGAAGCCTCCCACACCTCCAAAGAGTCCAATGCACGGATTGGAATCGGTTTTTGGTGAAGAGAATCGAAAATCGCCTAAGGGGGGCGGTTTTCGTGCCTCAGGGAGAGAGAGAGGCAAGTGAGGAGAGAGAGGAGGGGTCGGGCCGCCTCCTGGGGGTTTAAGTCCCCAGGAGTCGGACTAGTCCAATACGGGGCCGGACTAGTCCGGTCGGCGGACCAGACCCGGACCAGTCTGCGTCCGGACTTGTCCAGCCTTGGGGCGGACTAGTCCGGTGCTAAAGGATGGAAAAAATACATATATTGAGTTTTAGCCACTATAATGGATCCTTTTGGACATATTTACACAAGAAAACTTTATGAACGTGGTCAGTAAGAAATCAACAATCAAACTGTGATCATAATTCACAAAGTTAATAGTTTTTCAAATAATTTAGAGAAAATCGAGATAGAGATGAATTTTTCAAAACCATGCGTTCTTTTGAATAAGGTGCAAAGTAAACATTCAGATGTGCATGTTTCAAGCCACATTTTGAGAATCTAAGATATTTAGCTCACTCATAAGCTCACAAAAGTGCTTCTCATTAAGGGCTTGGTGAATATATCAGCTAGTTGGTTCTCGGTTCTTACATGGGAAATCACTATATCCCCCTTCAAGGAATGATCTCTCAAGAAGTGATGCCTAATATCGATGTGCTTTGTCCTTGAATGCTCAACTGGATTATGGGCTATTTTGATGGCGCTCTAATTGTCACATAGGAGTGGAATATGGCGCAAGTTTATACCATAGTCTCTTAGAGTTTGTCGCATCTAAAGAAGCTGTGCACAACAACTTTCGGCTGCGACATACCCCGCTTCGGCTGTAGAAAGAGCAATGTAGTTTTGTTTCTTGGAGGACCAAGACACTAAGGATCTACCCAAGAATTGACATGTCCCGAATGTGCTCTTTCTATCAACTTTGCACCCCGCATAATCCGCATCAGAATAGCCAATAAGGTTAAACTTGGATCCTTTGGGGTACCAAAGTCCTAGGATAGGTGTGTGAACTAAATATCTAAGAATTCTCTTAACGGCGGTCAAATGACACTCCTTAGGTGTGGCTTGAAAACGTGCACACACGCACACACTAAGCATAATATCCGGTCTAGATGCACAAAGATAAAACAAAGAACCAATCATAGAACGATATACCTTTTGGTCCACACTTGGACCATCTCTGTTGAGGTTGAGATGTCCATTAGTCGCCACTGGAGTCTTCATGGGTTTGGCCTTGTCCATGTCAAACTTCTTCAATATGTCTTGAGTGTACTTTGTTTGACTTATGAACGTGCCTTCCTTGAGTTGTTTGACTTGGAAACCTAAAAAGAATTTCAACACCCCCATCATGGACATCTCAAATCTCTCTTTCATTATCTTAGAAAACTCATCACGAAATACTTCTTTAGTAGAACCAAATATGATGTCATCAACATATATTTGGCACACAAAGAGATCATCATTAAAGTGCTTTGTAAAGAGAGTATAATCAGCTTTTCCTATATTAAAACCATTTTGGATCAAAAAGTCTCTAAGGCACTCATACCAAGCTCTAGGAGCTTGCTTGAGGCCATAGAGAGCCTTGCGCAATTTGAAGACATGGTTGGGGAAGTCTTGGTCTTCAAAGCCCGGCGGTTGCTCTACATAGACTTCCTCCTTGATTGGGCCATTTAGGAACACACTCTTGACGTCCATTTGGTAGAGCTTAAAATCATGGTGAGTAGCAAAGGCAAGTAACATACGAATTGACTCTAGCCTAGCTACGGGAGCAAAGGTTTCATCGAAATCCAAACCTTTGACTTGTGAGTACCCCTTGGCCACAAGTCATGCCTTGTTCCTTGTCCCCACGCCATGCTCATCTTGCTTGTTGCGGAACACCCACTTGGTGCCCACAACATTTGCTTGTGGACGCTTGACGAGATCCCACACTTTGTTCCTCTCAAAGTTGTTGAGCTCCTCTTGCATGGCCACCACCCAATCCGGGTCTCTCAATGCGTCTTCAACCTTATGAGGCTCCAAAGAGGAGACAAAGGAGTAATGTTCACAAAAGTTTGCAACACAAGAACGAGTAGTTACCCCTTTTGTAATGTCTCCTAGGATGTTGTCAACGGGGTGATCCCGTTGAACACTTTGATGCACACGAGGATGTGGAGGTTGAACTCTTGAGTCATCATCATCCTCTTCTTCTTCTTGGTCTCCCCCTTGATTTATGCCTCCCCCTTGATCTTCGTCTTCTTGATCATGTTCAGGTGCAACTTGTCCATCTTCAACTTGGTCACGTGGTGGATGACTTGCATCATCTTGTGGTTGATCACTTGAGTTTTGAGGTTGTTCTTGTGGATGAACATCTCCTAGTGCCATCCTCCTAAGAGCTTCTTGTGGAGAGTCTTCTTGATCTAACACACTTTGATCAACTTGCTCCACTTGGGAGCCATTAGTTTCATCAAACACCACATCGCGTGCTATTTCAACAATCCTGAAGGATTTGTTGAAGACACGATAGGCGTGGGTGTTTGAATCATAACCAAGCAAGAAACCTTCATCGAACTTTGAAGCGAACTTCAAAGTCCTAGGCTTCTTGTTGAGAATATAGCATTTGCTCCCAAAGACACGAAAGTAAGAGACATTGGGTTTCTTACCAACTAGAAGCTCGTAGGGGGTCTTCTTGAGGAGGGGGTGGAGGTACAACCGGTTGACGGCGTGGCAAGCGGTGTTAACCGCTTCCGCCCAAAACTGGTCTGACGTCTTGTACTCATCAAGCATCGTCCTTGAAGTCTCAATGAGTGTCCTATTCTTTTGTTCGTCCACCCCATTTTGTTGAGGGGAGTAGGGGGCTAAAAATTCATGCTTAATGCCCTCCTCATTCAAGAATTCTTCCACTTGTGTGTTCTTGAACTCGGTGTCGTTGTCGCTTCTTATAGCTTTGATTCTTAAGGTGAACTCATTTTGAGCTCTCCTTAAGAACCTCTTGAGGACACCATGAGTATCACCCTTATCATGCAAGAAAAATACCCAAGTGAAACGAGAAAAATCATCAACAATAACAAGACCATATTTGTTACCGCCAACGCTAATGTAGGTTATTGGCCCGAAAAGGTCCATGTGTAGAAGTTCTAAAGGCCTTGTCGTCACCATGATGTTCTTGGACGGGTGTTGAGCTCCTACTTGCTTCCCCGCTTGGCAAGCGTTATATGGCCTATCCTTTTCAAACACAACATTCTTCAAGCCATAGATGTGCTCGCCCTTAAGAAGCTTTTGTAAGTTCCTCATCCCAACATGGGCTAGCCTTCTATGCCAAAGCCATCCCATGATTTTTTTCACCATTAAGCATGTGTCAAGTTGAGCTTTATCCGCGGCGAAATCCACAAGATAAAGCTTTCCCTTGAGCACACCATTAAAAGCAATTGAGTTATCCCTTCTTCTAAGGACGCTCACACCCTCATTAGTAAAAACACAATTATAACCCTTGTCACATAGTTGTGATATGGACAATAGGTTATATTCTAAGGAATCAACATGCAAAACATGAGAAAGTGAATGTTGAGGGGAAATAACAATTTTATCGGAGCCAAGGATTTTCCCTCGGCTATTGTCCCCAAAGAAGATCCCTTCACTTGGATCATCATTTTGCTCATACTCCACGAACATTTTCCTCTCTCCGGTCATGTGGTTGGTGCATCCACTATCAAGCACCCATTTTGATCCACTGGAGGAGTATGCCTACAAAACAAGATTATGCCTTCCTTTTAGGTACCCAAGCAGAGTTGGGTCCTTTGACGTTAGTAGTGAGGCACTTGGGCACCCACACGCAAGGCTTGGGGCTCTTGCGGAGTGGCCCAACATATCTAGCAAAGACTTTTCCATACTCGTTCCTCATTAGAACATAGGATGAATCAAAATCATGAAAGAGAGGATGCGGTTAAATTTTAGGCATTTCATTGCTAGTTGCTATGTTCTTCCCAATTTTAGTTGGGGATGTGCTTCCCTTAACAAAGACAATCAAGTCATTGCCACACTTGGAGGTTTTAGCATTTTGCTTTCGACCTCTAGTATAACCAAGACCATCCTTGACATAGGGAGGTCTTGTGTTGGTGTATGCACTTCGTGCATAAGCCATCTTCTCTTTGTCAAAGATGGCACTCTTAGGTGCTTGTTTGCCTAGAGTCAACTTAAGCTCATCCTTTAATTTAAGGATCAAGTTTGAACATTTGCAAGTGGAGATTACTTCGTATGAAACCATTGAGGAGGATGAGATTTTGGAGGAAGAGGCTACATTAGTCTTGAGGGACTCAACTTGAGTTTCAAGGATCTTGTTAACTTTTGCCAAGTTGCCAAGTTCGTCCTTGAGCCCAATGGTTGTCTCCTCAAGACTTGAGCAAGTTTTCTTGCTTAGAGCAAGTTCATGCTCTAATGACTTGCTCTTCTCTCTCTCAATCTAAAGGAGCTCAATAAGCTCTTGACATCTCTCCTTTTCATGGATGAGCATGTCCTCTTGCCTATATATGAGCTCCTCCTTCTCAAAGATTTCATCCGAGAGCAATTTCATTCTACGCAAAGTGCTCTTACTTATATCCTTAAGCATGTGTTCATTTTCACTAGCACTATCAAATTCATCACGAGAAGATATGGAGGAGGATGAGTGAGAAGTAACCTTTCTCCTTCCTTCTTTTGCCATGAGGCATGTTGGCTTGTGGTCGTCGAGGTTGGGGAAAAGCTTGCTTCCCTTGGAGCTCCTCCCGATGGTTATGCTTGCCACCTTCTCCTCGTCTTCGGAGGAGGACTCATCGTTAGAGTCCCATTCCTTGCCCAAGTGAGCATGACCGGAGGGCCTCTTCTTCTTGAAGAATTTATTTTCTTGAGGCTTTCCCTCCTTCTTCTTCTCGCCCTCTTCATGTGGGCAATCCACAATGAAGTGCCCGTACTCGCCACAATTGTAGCAAGCTCTCTTAGTTTTGGGCCATGCTTTTTCCTTGCCCTTGCTATCGTTGTTGTATCCTCCTTTCCTTCTCCTCATCATCCTCTTGAACTTGTTGATGAAGAGGGCCTCTTCCTCATCGTTGTTGAGACTCTCCTCATCACTTTCTTTTTGCTCTTCTGAGGAGGATGTTGCTTTGAGTGCAACATCCTTCATCTTCGAGGCGGTGAACCTTTGGAGGTCGTTGTAGAAGAGTTCCTCCTTCTCCATGATCTCGTGGTTGATGATCCTTCCTAGGACCTCCTCCGGGGTCATTTGAGCAAACCTCGGGCTTTCTCAGATCATGTAGCAAAGAGAGACGTTTCTAGGCATGAATGCTCGAATCATCCTCTTCACTACCTCGTGGTCGGTCCACTTGGTGCAGCCATAAGATCTAGTCTTGTTGATGAGGAGCTTTAGGCGTTTGTACATCTCCTGGGGAGATTCACCATCCATAATGGCAAACCTCCCGAGCTCTCCTTCTATGAGCTCAATCTTTGCCTCCTTCACGACTCGGTTGCCTTCATGAGCCATCTTGAAGGTGTCCCAAATATCCTTGGCCACCTCAAGTCCATCTACCCGGTTGAACTCATCTCTTGAGAGAGACGAGATGATCACTTCGGCCGCTTGGGCATTGCGGTGACAGAGCACGGCTTGCTTCGGAGTGATGTCTTCCTCATTCTTTGGGATATGCACCCCAATCAACACAATTTGCCACAATGAAGGGTTGAGTGACACGAGGTGGATCTTCATTTTGTGCTTCCACATCCCGTAGTCGGTTCCATCGAATTGGGGAGGTTTCCCCAATGGGATGGAGAGGTAGTGGTTGTTGGAGACGAGGCGTTCATAGTTGTAACCTTGTTGGTTGTAGTGGGTCATGCCACCTGTTGTAGAGGTTGAAGAGTCAACCTTTGGAATCCTCAACTTCTCTCGAAGTTTCGCCTTGAGCTGGCGAGTCTCTTTGTCATGCGTCGATTTGTCTTGGTAGAAAACCATCTCCTCATGGGTTGCTTGGACCACATTGGTCGAGACTTCGTCATTCCCAACTCCGGCCATCTCCTCTCTGAGTTGTTAGACTCTTTGTGGAGAGTACTGCTCTGATACCAATTGAAGGTTGCCTAGAGGGTGGGGGTGAATAGGCTAATCGACCTGAAATGACTTAATAAAACAAAATCAGTACTTAGGAGGCGGACTAGTCCGGTCCTCCTACAAGGAAACCCTAAAATGTGCTTCTAACTAGTTTTAGTCGGTTTTTCGTGAAGCAAAATGTGTGAGGATGATACAGTGAACCTTAACAAGTTATAGAGCAAGGATGGAGCAAAGGACCACAGTGAAATGGAAATGATGAACGAAAAAACGGTAAAGCTAACCCTAGAAGCAATGCGCGATAAATGAAAGCGAAGTACACAAGGGACACAAGGACTTTATCCCAAGGTTCGATTCCATACAGGAATCTACGTCCCCGTTGAGGATTCCACAGAGGACCGGGTTCAACAACCCTTCCCTCATCGAGTTTGCCACAAGGGCCAAACCGGTTCTCCACTATCACAAGGGTGAATACAAGATTCATTGGGGTTTCTCACAATTTGAGGCTCCCACCACAAATATGATCACAAATCACAAAGAACAACTCAAGCCGCAGATCACAAAGATTCAACAAGTGCAAGAGATCAAACCAAGAACCAAAGAGCGGTGTTCTTCCTCTTCTTCACCTCACCAAACCCTAATCCACACAAGAATTAGTTTTTGAGTGAAAGTAGGCAAGAGAGAGGCTTTAGAAGGCTCAAAGTTTGTTGTGGCCGCGCTAGGGTTTCAAGATAGTTCAAATGAACCCGGGGGTCCTCTATTTATAGAGGACCCAAGCCCATACTGCTGACCTCAAAAGATGGGCGGACTAGTCCGGCCTCTGGCCCGAACTAGTCCGGCCTTTGGGACCACTGACATCCCTGACAACTGCCACACTGCGCGGTAATCGTCACGCTACCTTCCAAAATCAAATTCGAACAGTCCCTCCATAACCTACTAGTCTGGTCCAAACCGAACTAGTCTGATCTCACACAGAACCTTTTGTTCCGTGTGAAAATGGACTAGTCTAGAGACCACGGACTAGTCCGGCCACCAGGGCGGACTAGTCTGGCCTCCCAGACTTAGTCGCTGAAGCACCCAGCTCTCACAAACCCGGACTAGTCTGCACCCACAGCGGACTAGTCCGATCTCATTCAGGACCTCTTGGTCCGCCCTAAAACGGACAAGTCCGGGTTTTGGGACTTAATCCCGAAAACTCACTCCATGACTACCCTGGACTAGTCCGTCCAACTACGGACTAGTCCGAAGTCAGTCAGAACCTCCTGGTCCGCCTGAAAATGGACTAGGCTGGCTAGGAGCGGACTAGTCCGGCCACCAACATGGACTATTCGGCCTCTCCTGCCAGACTACTTTAACACTCTTCTCTCAATAGGTTCTGATCTCTAAACCGCTTTGAGCTCCCAGCTTGATCTCAATGCACTTTACGCACACACACCCTCCTACATATATGGCTAGTCTAAACTCAACACGCCAGAAACCCCAGTTTCTACTTTTTGAGTCGACATCGTCGTTTCCATCCTTTTCCTTTTTGAGGGTTTGTGATTCCACTTGAGTCCACATCTGTGCTTAAGATCACCAAGCTCATTAGTTACTTAATTGTTGTCATCAATCATCCAAAACCCATGGGGATCCTAAATGCACTTTCAAACATGATCAAGGAAGTAAGGCAAGACATGTTCAAGAAAGAATACATGCGCTTCGAGATGCTACCCGGTGAGTCCATTGATGATCTCTTTGCTCGCTTTAATAAAATTCTCAACAACTTGTGTAGCGTCAATGTTAATTTTTCAGATGCTGAGAATGCTAGGCAATTACTAAGTGCATTAGACATGTCAATTTGGGAGATGAAGGTCACATCCATTTGTGAATCTACTATCATGAGTACACTTACATTAGATGTTCTTTATTCTAAATTGAAAACTCATGAAATTGACATAATCTCACGTAAGAACCCCAACAAGTATCTTGCATTTGTTTCTCAACGTGATATGCCTAGCTCCGGCCAATCATCATCTTGTAATACTCTTGCTTTGTTGTCATCACTAACCCTGGAGAAGATCGAGAAATTTCTAGAAGAGGAGTTAGCACTCATCTCTACTAGATTCTCAAAAGCATTGCAAAATGTGAGAACTAGAAGGAGAGGACACATCAGCGTTGTTTTGAATGTGGTAAGACAGGACACTTTCGTACAGAATGCCCTAATCTTTCAGGTCCTTCTACCCGTGAGGAAAAGCAGGACAAGGTCAAGACCACCGCACTTCAAGAACTTGGCTCAAGCGATGTGGACATTGGAAGTGACGAAGATGAAGATGATTTGGCAAACTTGTGCTTCATGGCGGGCAAATCAAGATCAAGATGCAGAACACAACAACGACAATGAAGAGGTATGTCCTACTTGCAAAGAAATGTGTGATGCTATTTCTCGTGCCACTATTATAGTTAAGAAAAAGGATAAAAAACTTAGGTATAGTGCTGCTAAAATTGAATCACTAGAATCTAAAATCAACCGTTTAAAAACTTTGATTCCTAGTGATGATGCATGTTCCTCATGTGATTTAATATATGAACAATTGTCCTCATTAAGAAGTGCGCACACCTCCACACTTGATAAACTCGAGTTAGAAATTGAAAAGAACAGATAGCTTGCTGCACTTAATGATAAAAACTTGAAAAATGCTAGTTGTTCTACAATTGATTTGCATTGTTCTACTTGTGATGATCTTGATAAGAAACTACAAGATGCTATGAACGAAATTTCTATATTGAACAATGCTTTACGCTCTCATGAAGTTAAATATTGTTCCAATTGCAAATTAAAAGGAAAAACTTTATGTGAAAATTGCCTTGATCTGTCCAAAAAACTTGATGACATGCATATGACATTAGATCGATTTTGTAATGGGAATAAGAACCTAAACATGCTGCTGAATTCTTACAAGTCTTGCAATGATAAAACTGGTTTAGGTTTTGATTCTCATGCTCATGCTAAGACACATCCACCTAAAATTGTAAAGTCATTAGGAAGTGGTTTGATTCAAACAGTTCCTAAAAAAAGAAGTGGTTTTTAAATCTGCAGGAGTGTTGTCTCATTCGATTTCAAATAAAAATATTGCTTGCTTATCTAGACATGAACACAAAGTTAAATTTCATTGTACCTACTGTGGTAGAGATGGTCATGTCATAGATTTTTGTTATAGACTAGCTAAACAACAGAAAAAGGAAAGAATGATTGCTAGATCTCATAACTTTCATACAAAATTTGCTGCACTTGCTAAACCGAATGATAGGAACATGCAATCTGTTGTAATGAGTCGAAAACATGCAAAGTTTGCTCCCAAACCTACTGTTTTTTGTTCTACACATGTAACATCTCGTAGGACAGTAGTTGGGTATAAAAAATCTCAAGCTTTGGCTCATAAATCTGCTGTTTTATCTCAGCTTTCACGTGTTATTCCTCCTGGACGTCGTGTGACTCAGTACTGGATTCCTAAATGCCTTTTGACTAACCCCAGTATTGAGTCATCGACGTATTGTGCTTCTATGTAGGTTACACGCTTGAGGAAGGAAAACATTGGGATTGTGGATTTAGGTTGCTCACGCCACATTACCGGTAAGAAAGAATGGTTCTCCTCCCTCTCTTTTGTGTCACGTGTAGAGAATGTTACTTTTGTCGATAATTCTTCAACTCCTATAATTGCTAAGGGTTCAGTTAGAGTAAATAATCACTACACTTTGAAGGATGTGGCACTTTTCAAAAAAATTGAAATACAACTTGTTTTCTGTTTCACAACTGCTAGATGAAAATCTGGAAATTATTTTCACTAAAAGTTGCTGCAAAGTTGTAAATTCAAATAGTGAGCTTATTTTTAACATATCACGGTTTGGAAGAGTTTTTAAAGCTGATTTTGATATGTCTTTCTCTAAGCATAGTTGTCTAGTTGCTAATGATTCAAAGGACTTATATTTTTGGCATCGTAGACTTGGTCATGTAGGCTTTGATCATCTAACACATGTTAGTGATCTTGATCGCATACATGGGTTGCCTAATCTTAAAGGGGACAAAGAAATTGTGTGCTCTTCTTGTAGACATGCTAAGATGGTTGCAGGTTCACATACTCCTCTCACAATGATCATGACAACTGAACTGGGTCAACTTTTGCACCTTGACACCATAGGACCTTCACGCATTCAATCCTTCGGAGGTAAATGGTATGTTCTTGTGATTGTTGATGATTATTCTAGATACTCTTGGGTTTACTTTATGGACTCTAAGAATGAAGCTTTTAGTCACTTAAGAACTTTATTTCTTAGATTATCAATTGATCACCCAGGATCTTTAAAAGCAATTAGAAGTGATAACAGAACCGAATTTAAAAATCAATCTTTTGATCACTTTTGTGCTGAAAATGGAATAGATCATCAATTTTTTTCACCATATGTACCTCAACAAAACGGTGTTGTAGAAAGAAAGAATGGAACCTTAGTTGAGATGGCTAGGACTATGCTTGATGAATATCAAACTCCTAGGAAATTTTGGGCTGATGCGATTGCAACCGCTTGTTATGTCTCAAATCGTGTTTTCTTGCGTGCTAAACTAGGTAACTTCTGTTCGGACATAGGTCTAGTCTTACACACTTTCGGGTCTTTGGTTGCAAATGCTTTGTTAAGAAACATGGTAATCTTGAGAAATTTGAACCTACATCTATTGATGGCATGTTTCTTGGTTATCCATCTCATACTAGAGGCTACCGTGTGCTTTTACTTGACACTAACAAAATTGTGGAGACTTGTGAAGTGTCTTTTGATGAAGCTAGCATAGGTACTACCTCAAACATTGCAGGTCCGGATCCATATCCGCAGGGGGAGAGCATTTTCGTTGAAGATGAGGAAGAAGTGATGCTGCTGCCCGAAAATTCAGCAGCTAATGACATTGTTTCATCTCCCAATTTTGATTCACAACCAGCACCAACGACCACCATTGCTGGTCCATATCCTCCTCAAGTCACAAGCTCATCGATTTGTGATGAACATGAAGAAGAAGAAGCTTGTGAAGTGTCCACTCCCCTTCGGGTTATCAAAAGTCATTCCCCACAAAAAATTATTGGAAGCTTGCACGAACGAGTAACACGGTCTAGGTTTTGCGATCCAAAATCTCATGCTCATTCTGCTTTTGTTGCTTCTTTTGAACCCAAAGATATATCACACGCACTCACTAATGAATTTTGGATTATTGCCATGCAAGAAGAGCTAGAAAATTTTGAAAGAAATAATGTTTGGAAACTTGTACCTCCACCTCAAGGTCACACTTTAATTGGAACTAATTGGTTGTTTAAAAATAAACAAAGTGAGGATAGGATTGTGTTTAGGAATAAGGTTAGGTTGGTTGATCAAGGTTTCACTCAAGTTGAAGGTCTAGATTTTGATGAAACTTTTGCTCCTGTTGCTAGATTAGAAGCCATAAGAATTTTGTTAGCTTTTGCTGCATCTAAAGGTTTTAAGCTATATCAAATGGATGTTAAAAGTGCTTTTCTTAATGGATACATAGATGAGGAGGTTTATGTCAAACAACCACCGGGTTTTGAAAATCCAGATCTTCCTAATCATGTTTACAAACTGTCCAAAGCCTTGTACGGTCTCAAACAAGCCCCTAGAGCATGGTATGATAGGTTAAAAACATTTTTACTTAAAAAGGGGTTTACCATGGGCAAGGTTCATAAAACTCTTTTTGTGCTTAAGCATGGCAATGACTCATTATTCGTTCAAGTGTATGTGGATGATATTATCTATGGTTGTGCTTCTCATGATCTTGTGTCCAAGTTTTTAGCTATGATGAGTTCAGAATTTGAGATGAGTATGATGGGAGAACTCACGTACTTTTTGGGGCTGCAAATCAAGCAAACCAAGGAGGGTACCTTTATGCATCAAACAAAGTATACAAAAGACCTCTTAAGGCGCTTCAACATGGACAAAAGCAAGCCTCTTCAGACACCAATGGGAACAACAACAACACTTGAACTTGATGAATATGGTGAACCCGTGGATCAAAAAGAATATAGAAGCATGATCGGATCACTTTTGTACCTCACGGCATCAAGATCAGACATACAATTCAGCGTATGTCTTTGTGCACGGTTTCAAGCCTCCCCACATGCTTCACATCGTCGACCCGTCAAAAGGATTCTCGGGTACTTACATGAAACTCAAGAATTTGGCATTTTTCTTCCTTCTTCCTCAACCGTTACTTTGTAAGCTTTTTCCGATGCTGATTTTGGAGGTTGTAGGATTGATAGGAAAAGTACTTCTGGTGCTTGTGATTTTCTTGATAATTCACTTGTTGCTTGGTCCTCTAGAAAACAAAATTCAGTTGCACAATCCACATCCAAATCTGAATATGTAGCTACTGCTAGTGCTTGTTCACAAATTCTTTGGATTTTCCAAACACTTAAGGACTATGGGGTTGATCTGAATAGTGTTCCACTGTTTTGTGATAACACTAGTGCCATTTGCATTGCTAAAAACCCCGTGCAACATTCTAGGACTAAGCACATTGACATTAGGTATCACTTTCTCCGTGATAATGTTGAAAAATGAAACATTGTGCTTCACCATGTAGATAGCGAACAACAATTGGCTGACATTTTTACAAAACCTTTGGATTTCACTTGTTTTTGTTTCATTCGTAGTAAAATAGGAGGTATGCATCCTCATGGCTTACATTGAGGGGGAGTTTTGAAACTTGGGAAGTCTATGTGTGAATCTGAAATTAAAATAATATGAGCATAGTATTTCATACATATATGACTTTGTGATTCCTTTTAGATGCTAAAAATTCTTACTACATTACTCATGTTATACATTTTGTAGTTTTTGCCATGTCTAGTAATTGGAATAATTACTTACACTAAATCTGGTCATGGTCGAAATTTCTTGCTGTTTTGAACTTGTTGCATGCTCGCAAGTGCTTTTAATCATAAAGAATTAATCAAGTAATCAACTCACATGTTGAGTTTTTATGAGCAAATATAAATTGAGAAAAGATCAAGAGAATATGCATGCATCACACTTCTTCTTTTGAGATGGCTTATCACTGCACTTAGATATGAACTTGGAAGAAGTTGTGTATGACTAAAATCATGTCTTTAAGCTTCTAATTATCAAATGACATAGGCTTGGCTTGGTTGGTTAGAATAAAGCAGATGCGGCATATAATCTCTTGCAAATGTCATATGATAAAAATTTGTGCTTTAAAGAAAAAATTGCAGCAACAAGTGTCATGCTTTCAGGTATTGAAATAGTTAAGTTTGTGAGATCATGACTTTCTTAAATTAAAAATTACACTTGATATCTGGCATGGCTTACACTACTTTATGTATCTCATTGATGTGATAGTGTAAGTTACTTGATAGTATGACTTGGATGAGCTTTGTTTATATGTATATTCTATAATATGCTCATAACATTCGAAATTTCTCTTTTGAACCTTGTTGAATACATCGTCAAAGGGGGAGAGATAATAGATAATATGTGAAATTTTAAAGATAAGTATGCAAGGGGGGAAATTGACTACACATTGCACATATTCACAATTGTTTTGGCACGATTCTTCTCGGGGGGAGAATTTGTTTTTCTTCTCATTTTATTTCTGTTTTACAAAGGGGGAGAAATTATTTTCAAAACATTTCATGTAAATAAGTTAATTTTCGGATTTTAAGTGGTGTTGTCAATGCATTCATCAAGGGGGAGATTTTGAGACCTATGTGTGCTGAATATATTGACTTGTACTGAATACATTGGCTTTGATGATGTAATTTCTAAAATTCTACCAAAATACCCTTTTAGCAAGGTCCGACTCTAGCTTCGAGCTTCTGCAAGGTCCGATAATAGGTCCGACTTGCTTTGTCAAGGTCCAACATGTTTTTTGGATAGCTCCGGTGAGCTTTGTATTTAGCTCCGGCATGTCTTTGATAGCTCCGGCATGTCTTTGTTAAGCTCCGATATGTTTTGCTAGGGCCGATTTATGTTGGTTAACTCTGACATGTTTTTCTAGCTCCAGCGCTAGGTTGTACTAGCTTTTGTAAGCTCCGGCGTTACATTGTACTAGCTTTGATAAGCTCCGGCGCTAGGTTGTACTAGCTTTGGTAAGCTCCGGTTAGTTTTGCCAAGATTCGGAGCTTGATCACAATGTCCCTGCTTTTACTGTGAAATGTTTCGAACTTGCTTTACATTGGTTGAAAGATTGCTTAGTATTCATTTGCTAAGTTTTTGGTGCGTTTTGGTTGATATGGCTGATATCGTTTTGCTATGCTTTGCAACATGCTTATGTGAAGTGCTCACGTAAGGTGTTGTGTTTGGATCTAACTTGAGTCAAGTCGCGGACTTGGGCTCGTACGAATTGGTTGTTTGTTCATGTGCAGGTGTTGTTTGAATTCAAGTCATGGCTGGTGACAGGATCCTTTGGACTAGTCTCAGAAAGGAGATGAGGTTCCAACAACCAAATTCAGGAGGAATTGTGGTTGAACAGGTCAGGAGGTCGCGCGGATGATTGAATCAAGGGCAATGCATATGAAGGTTACTGGACATCAAAGGAAGGTGTTTGCACGTATGCTTGCGGTGCATGACGTGGCAACATGGTTCCGAAGATGGGCTAAGGAAGGAAAGATCTGGTTGGAAGGATCAGATCGTATCGGTTGATGACTTTGGCTGCGGCGGAGTCGGTTATGGCTCAGTATGGAAAGTATCGAGTAGGTTATGATAGGATTTCGTGTGGGTCACGAATTTGAGTTGTTTTAGGAATGTGGGATACATTCCTAAGGTGTTTGAAAGTCTTAAGATTGCTTCTATCTGTGTATAGAAGAGTCTTGAGCAGTTATGGAAAGTTACTATTCGTGAATTGAGTAGGATTAGAGTCCTAGTCGAGATTGGGTTGGCCTAAGGGCTGGTTATATAAGCAAGGGAGGCCAGAGCTCGTAGTAGATGACTTTGGGGTTGTTCCTCTTGTGATCTATTGAATAAAATTCGTAGTTTAAAGGAACTTTTCTGCCTTGTTCGTCCGACTTGTTCCAGACAAGTTTTTCTCGTCGAGTTTTCTGCACATCACTACCTTTCTTTGGTGGTTTTATCATAACTCGAGTTTTACTGATCCAATTGACGTGATTCTTTTTGGGTTGTCTTCACAACTTAATTTTCTATCATCTGTCAAAATTTAAAAATTTCACGGTCATTGGATTTGTGGTTTCTAATCTACACGAGTTTATTTGCAGTGTTCCAGAACTGTTTTTCTCGGATAGGACAGATTGAGCTTTATTCGATCTTTCGATCGTAACTTGAGTTTCTCTCAACGGATTTGAGTGATTCTTGTTGTATCATCTTTGTGACTTGATTCTCTCGGGTATCTTTCACTTTTGTCACGATTAGTCTCATACATGATTTCTTTAACAAATCGTTTTTCTGCCGAGGGGTTTTTATTGCTTCCGCTGAAAAAGTTTTAAATCTACTATTCACCCCCTCTCTGGTAGGTTTTCACGTGCTCTTCGATCCTACACTACTGGAAAGTGAGACTCAACGCTTCTTCTTCTGATACACGAGGGTACCTATTCTGCAGGGTACCGACAGTTTCGTAATACAATGCTATGCCCTGGAGAGCTAACATGGTTTGTATATCCTTCTGATACTGAGAATCAATAAAACATAATATTTTTTCTGATTTTTGCAGTGTTTTGTGCCGAGAGCGCGCTCAACTTTTAAGGATTGAAACAAAACAGATGTCCAATATGCAGGCAGCGTGTTGGCATTCTTCTGGAGATTGAGATTGATATGAAATCTAGTGGTATCAAGGCGCACAATTGTTATGAGACCATGGGGTCTAATACAATCAATCCATCACTAGCAATTTGGCTGTTCATTTGTGGGAAATTATCGGATGTAGTAGGATGAACGTAAAGGGGGGGGGGGGGGGGGGGGGGGGGGGGGGGAGGGTGAGTGTACATTTCCTCGTCCTGAACTTTTATAACCTTAGAACGTTTAGTTGCAACACAGATCTCTTTCCATAACATAATTTGACCAGAACCAACACCTCTGCTTTTATTTGCGTACTTTAATATGTATAAGGGGTGTGCCATTAGTCTATCTGAGCATACCTGGCGGTTTACTAGTGGATGGTTTGTGATGTTCAGCAAGCTTATAAAGTAAATATGATACTACTCAGCCTCGTGTAGCCTCAACAATGTTCTTGTAGGCCAAGCTCATTTATCAGCAGCTATGAAGATATGGGCCACTATAGACGGACAAGCACATATAGATTTCAAGTTATATGCCAAACTCATGCAGGAAATGAATTTCAGGCAGTTGATAACAAACGGAATTTGCTAGAATGTGAACAAAAATGGATGATGTTTTTATGTAATTCCCCGGACATGCTCACTCCTGAAATAACGGCATATATTTTACAATACACCAATACCCAAACTTGTACTCCTTCCGTCTCCGAAAGTTTGTCGCTTTGTAGTTCATTTTTGAACTACAAAGCGACAAATTTTCGAGTACGGAGGGAGTATATCTAAGAAAAGGATAAATTCCATATCTTAAACTTGTCAGTGCAATGATTCCCCTCCACGCGTAAGATTACCATGAGTAAACTCATATTGCATCTAGGCTCCCACTCGGCCACTCTTCATCAGATTCATATCACAAACAGCAAAACAGTAGATATTCAATTTAGCATGATCCAAGCACACAACAGATTACGACAAGTGCACATAACTGCAGTATCGCACACATCAGTACATCACAAAAAGGTGTTGAGGCCTATGAACTGGAATCTACAGCAAGGTTAGGCCCAAACTGCAGTACTGTGTGGTATATGAACGTCAGGAAGAGCATATAAAGGGCAGTTCACTCAGCTGCAGACAACACTTGCATAGAGGGATGACTAACACGTACTCCCTCCTTCCCAAATTAATTATCGTTTCAGACATGTTTGTGAAAATTAAGGAAGGGGTGAAATAACTATTTTACCCCTTCCACTACCCTCGGATGCATAGAAATCTCACCGCGCCGCCACACCCGTAGTCCCGGTCGCCCTTCCCGCCGCCGCACGCGTCGCCCCTTTCGCCCTCCCCGCCGCCGCACGACACCCTCCCTGCTGCCGCATCCATCGCCATCGCCGCCGCTGCACGACGCTGCCACATCCGTCTTCGTCCCCACCGCCGCATCCGCGATTCCGTGCCGCTCGACCTCGATCCCCGGGTTGCCGCCAGCCAAAGTACCCTCCCCGTGACGCCGCGAGTCAAGCCGCAGCACGCGCCGCCGTTGTCCTGCCACATCCGCTTCGTATGATGCGTCTCTTCCAACAACGACCATTCAACCAAATATGCGAGTGTTCCGTTCAGGCTAGATTTCCCTGCAGACAAGCATGATCAAGGACTATGATTCTGATGCTGATGAATCTCGTATCATCTATTCCGCGCCCGAGCTGCTGCTCCACCTTGTTGTCTACCAGCCGCTGACGACCTATATAGCTACTAGATTAACTCTTCAAGATCGGCAAGTGGAACCTTACCGACTTCATCACGCAGCTTCAAGATCCGCTTCTGTGTGTGCACGCGCGGGCAGAAGCAAAGCTTGGCCCAAGGCATGGCAGGCTGGCGGCGGAGAGCACGAGGGCGGTTGGCCGGCGACGGAGAATGCGAGGTCAAGGGCGATGCAGCCAATGGCAGAAAATGCGAGATCGAGGGTGGCATGCCGGCGATATAGAATGCGAGGTCGAGGACGGCGGGCCGACGACAGAGAATGCGAGGTGGAGGGCGAGGGCAACGGAGAATGCGAGAGTGAGCAAGCACAAGGGCGAGCGGCCTCCGCGCGAGTGACAGAGCAAACAAGGCTGTCAGGGCAAAACCGTAAAGTCCAAGCATTTCACGAGTCCGCTATACATTTTCAATTGCCTTACGACGACAATTAATTAGGGAAGGAGAGAGTACATCACAATAAGGTGCTGAAGATTATGAACTGGAATCTACTAAGAGGTTACCCTCAAACTGCAGCAGTGTTGCAATTGAACGTCCAGAAGAGCATACAATAAAACAAATCACCCCTTAAATTGATAGGAACTAATTGTCTTAGTTTCTTCAGAACCATTGACTTCAACCTCTGAAAGTCAATGAGTACCTCCAGACAAAAAAGGATCTGGAATAGAAGCTGGATCAAGCTCAAGGAATCCACATAGGTGGCCCCCTTTTTCTTTTGTCAGGCGAAAAGAAGGAATTTGATGAGAAAACTGTAAGTAGTCTTTTGTTGGTACCTCCAGAATTCTCCTGTCGTTGTCTGGCCTGAACACAGTAATGTAACCATCTACCTGAGTGAGAAGTAAGACTTTAATGCTAGATTCAGTGCGCTCGGTAATCTCACCAATGGCATATTCGCAAACATCCTCGCTGGAAGGAACCCAGCGAGGTGACCAGTTGCTATATATGGCCCAAACCTCGCCTACTTGAGGGTGAATTTCGAACTGCCGTCTAATACCAACTGGGGTTGCGTCTACTAAATGCGAGAATGGATCATTTGTGTCGGACTTGAACCTCCAGTTGTGGATTTTAAATGTCCCACAGCTCACAGGCACCTCCTGCTCTAACCATATCTTCTCCTGCTCTAACAGAGGGCAAGCTTCCAGCCAGGTCAAATGCACTCCAAATGGATCGATATCAACTTTGGTTACCCAACCATAATATTTGGGAAGTTTATCAAAATCACTGTAAAGTGCCCATATTTGGCCTCGCTCAAACTTATTATATGACCGGCCTTCTTCAAAGTCATAGAATACAGTGTCTGGATATGTGTGAATACTGGGGGAGGGACATAATAGCTGAGAGGAATAACCAGGTCCACTAGCACCTCGAGCACTATACTGCTGAGTAGGAGTTTCTAGGGAATAACTTTTCTGATTACCTACACTTTGCTGGTTTTCCTTTTGAGCACTTCCTTCACATCCAGAACCAGGTCTATTGTTCATAGGCATGCAAGACTCAAGAGTAACTGATGGGAATGCTACATCCAGGTTATTGGGAAGCGATGCAGTATCCAATTCAAGAAAACCACATGGAACACCAACCTTCTCATTGCCCTTTGTTCTGAAAAATGGGATACTGTGGGAAAATCGAAGTAGTTCACCTGATGGTATAACATATGATGATTGGTCCTTTAGTTTTGCAAACAGACTCACGAAACCTTCAATCTTAACCAATGGGATAACAGTGACACCAGCTTCAATTGTGAAGTTTGAAAGGACCTCTACAACTTCATATTCATAGGGTTTATTATTACCTACGTCTGAGATCCACTGCATACTCCAACCCCTATAAAGAGCCCATACCTCACCCTTGCTGGGATATACTGTATAAGAGCCCCTTCTTTTTCCTTTCACCCACGAAACAATGTGAGAAAACATGAGGCGATCTTTTGATACCTCGGTCTTTCCTAAAACATAATTGCCACAAGCCACAGGCAGTTCATTATTCCATTTGTCCTCTATATCATTCGCTGCATCATGTTCCAGCCAAGTGTACTGGACTCTGAAATTTTTAATATCAAGACGTCTTATTCTAGCATAATATCTTGGCATGCCATCATGGTCATCATAAAGTGCCCATATCTGATCAACTGCAAACAGGCTCACATCCCTGCGTGCATCAAAGTCGCAAAATTCTGAGTCAGGGTACAAGAAGTTCCCAACATTGCAAGGCTTCTCAACATTTGTATCATTAGTAAAATCCTTTTTGCTGTTTCTTTCATTGCCTTCAGTACTTCCTTTCTCTTGGTTGTTTGTTTTGTTGGAGACATGAGGATCACTAGCCTGTCCATCAGCACCAGCAACATTATGACCAAACAATTTACTAGAACTGGAGACAGAATTTGAGAACCAATCTTTCAGTGTCCGCCTCTTTTTGGTTGGAGATTTCTGAATGTTCATGCCATCAACACATTCCTTTCTCCTAGCAGATCTGCATGGACTGGGGATCCCTGTGGCACCTGGCTCTGCTGATGTATCCACCCCACAACCAAGGTTTTGCTGGTGATCAATATCTTGTTCGGCAGTGTCAGATGCCACTCTTTCTTCTGCCTTATCCTTTGCAGTTGATGCAGGATCTTTAGATGGATTCCTTGTGGAAAATACAACCCCTCCTTTTCTGCTTCTCTCTGTATGATTAACCATCCCCTTGCAACCTGGTTCAGCACTAGTCTCATCATGTTGTGTTCCAACCCCCCTGGACCTTGCCCATTTGTTCTCTTCAGAAGAGACTCCGGAACAGCCATGTTGAGTGGGAACAGCACCCTGTTTCCCCTCACCATTGGCTGCTTTTGATGAGAATACAGAAGGCACATCCTGCATATTTATCATACATGCGACAAAGTATTTGCAGCAGTTCTGGCACCGGATAATCTTATTCAGTATGTCACTGCAGTACTTGTATTTTGCTTTACAATGGACGCATATGGTGCAGAATGTCAATGCATCAGGGGGTGATGGATCTGCACCACTTCGATTTGCATCATTTTTCTTGATCGGGTCTGTAGTCTTCTTTGGTTCAGTACCCTCCTCTGATTGATTGTTCTTGTTTGGTTCGGTAGTCTGCTTTGGTTCTGTAGCGTGTGTTGGCTTCTTATCCTGTTTCATTTCTTTAGCCTGCTTAAATTGTGTATCCTGTTTTGATTTTGCAGCTTTCATTGGTTCTGTACCCTCCTCTGATTGATTGGTATTGTTCGGTTCGGTAGTCTGCCTTGGTTTTGTAGCGTGTGTTGGCTGCACATCCTGTTTCATTTCTTTAGCCTGCTTATCCTGTTTTGGTTTTGCAGCTTGCTTTGGTTTTGCAGACTGTTTTGGTTGTGTAGCTTGATTTGTATGTGCAGTCTGTGCCGGCTGTGTAGCCTGATTTGGTGGAACTTTAGCAGAAAGCCTCCATTTGACATCATAGGCATATCGTTTTGTTCGATCAGATAATGTTGAATATGCTTCTGCGACTAATTTGAAAGCAGATTCTGCACCAGGATAACTGTTTTTATCAGGGTGAAGTGACAGGACAAGCTTATAATATTGTTTTTTTATGGTTGCCTCATCTGCTGTTGCCTCCACTTGGAGAATTCCATAGAAGTCCAACATTCCACTTATCTTTGCTCCGGCTGCACAATGGACTTCGCAGACAGTTAAGACCCGGGATATGTTTTCCACCTCAGGAAATATTCTTTGTGCTTTAAGGGCAATCCTTTTAGCACCCACAAAATCTCTGTTTTCCATCTTCTTAACAGCAATTTCCCTGGCCTTTAAGGCCTCTTCTTTGTTGCACTCCATGGTACTGATTACAAAATAAGATCCCAAAATGAGATGGTTTCACAAAAGATGCTGTCCAAAGAAGTTTCCCTCCCTTTTCTGTAACACCTCAAAATATATCAGCAGCTTGGACCAGTTTACTTTTCTTAGATGCAGAAAGAGCCAACAGTATTCCAGTCCTGCAAAACTGTGAAAGAATAAATACAAATCAACAAACAATATGACATACAGAAGAAAAAAATACACAGTCATCAACTCCCTATGCTTACATGATCAGGTAAATTTAAGTCAAACTGTGGTAGCCAAAGGAAAAAATAAATTTATATCTGGTGTTAAGTGAATAACTAAGTGAATAACGGTTTCTAGAAGATAAACAAGGATTAGGGGGTGTGGAGATCCGTGAGATTCGAGACAGGTGGTGGAGATAGAGTCCGAGTTAAAGATTAGAAGAGTCCAAGTCGTGTTTAGGATGGAGTCTTATGTGTAATAGTTATAAATATCCGGGTTTACCCGAGGAATAAACTCAAGGGTTTTCCAACATTTGGTAACCAGAGGAGGTTGAGATTCGAGCGCGGAATCGGGCGTACCTCGTCGGTAGGGGTCGAGTTTGACGGGGGTGCCGCCGGATTCGAGGCGGATTTCGTCGCGGCAGCGCCAAATCGTGTGGATTCGACGGCGCGGCGGAGGATCCAGAAGCCAGCGCGGGTTCCAGACCTCAGAGGAGAGGGACTCGGCGGCGTGCTGGGCTGAGCGCATCAGAGGCCGCGGCTTCTTCGACAAGGTGCGGTACGTCGCGCGGCACGGGAATGCAGAGGACCTCACCTCGAGGGGGCGCGGCGCGGGTGTCGACCGGTTATGGCTGGCGGCGGCGGCGGCTTAAGTCCTGTCAGTCGACTCGGTCCGATCGGTAGGGTTCCAGAGAAGAGTTGGATTGGGCCGGTCAGTTGACTGTATTGGGCCTGATCGTGGTGGACTTAATAGCGCTGGTGGCTGGCCTGCACTGTTAAGTTGTTTTTCGTAAGCAGGGGTCCCCTGCTGTTGAGTTTTTACAAGGATATGGGGAGTAAAATGGTGCTGCAATATCCGCTGCTAAAAAAGACCAATTATATAGCATGGGCTATAAAGATGGAGGTATTAAGCGCAGGGGGTATGGAAAGTTGTGTATGCGAAAAAGGAGGACAATGTTGATCCAAAAATGGATCAATTGGCTCTTCTAGCCATCAATCAAGCTATTGATGAAGACACACTCATGCAAATTTCTGAGAAGAAGACAACAAAAGATGCTTGGGAGATGATTAAGACAAAGTTTTTGGGTGAAGAACATGTGATGGAAGCTACAATTCACCCTCCAGAATGAACTTGATGTGTTGCGCACGAGGGAGACTCCATCGACGACTTTGCCACAAAAGTGATGATAATCATGACAAAGATCCGTAGTCTTGGTGGAGAAGTTGAAGAAAGTTATATTGTAAAGAAATTATTGTGTGCTCTGCCTTCAAAGTTTCTCCATATTGCATCTACCATTGAGCAGTTTGTTGATCTAAAGACGATGATTGTGGAGGCACTCGTTAACAGACTCAAGACACATGAAGAACAGTATTTGGCTTCAACAACCAAGAGCATGAAGAGAAACTTTATTTAACAAGTAGTGGAAGGCAAGAGAGGCAAAGGGTGAGGAAAGTCTCCGTTTGACAAAAGAGTGAGAAGCAAGAGTCAAAGGAGAAGAAGAAGAAATTGGACAAATCGATTCAATGCTTCAATTGTCACAAGTATGGACATTTTGTTGATGAGTGTTCCAAGGTCAAGGAAGATGAGAATGCGCTTTTTGCGTCTGAAAGAGAGTTGTTTCGATCTCTTATGATCAAAGGTGTGTGTTTGAGGTGTAGTACCAACCTCAGGGGTGCAGTGCCCATCCCAAAAAGGGTTTAATGCCCAACCCAAATTTGTGTCTGAGATGTAGTGCCCATCTCGGCAGGATGTAGTGCCCATCCCATAGTGTGTGTAAAATGAAGTGAACATCCTAGGGGTGTAGTGTCCACCCTAAGTGTGTGCAGGATGAAGTGAACATCCTGGGGGCGTAGTGTCCACCCTAAGAGTGCGAGGATGGAATGCGTGTTTTAATCCTACATTAGTGTGAGTGTGTCCTAGAAACGTGATTAAGGGGGTGATTGTTAGGTGAATCACAGTTTCTAGAAGATAAACAAGGATTAGGGGGTGTGGAGATCCGTGAGATTCGTGAGAGGTGGTGGAGATAGAGTCCGATTTAAAGATTAGGAGAGTCCAAGTCGTGTTTAGGATGGAGTCTTATGTGTAATAGCTATAAATATGCAGGTTTACCCGAGGAATAAACTCAAGGGATTTCCAACATCTCGTTAACCAGTAAAAGCAGTCAGGCCCAATGACAAAGAGTAACTTTCAGCACTAAAATATTGATAACATGGTCAACGCACAAACTATGTTTATATACTCAGGAACTCCCTTGCCACATCAACATAATCTTTATCATGTCAAAATGACAAAGTCACATGATTGTACCCAACCATGTCAAACTTGGCAGGAAATGAAGTTAAAAACCAGATTCATTATCAATAACCAGCTACATCTTACTGTGTATAGCAAGAAAGTTGGAATGACATGCTTTTTGTTTTGCTTTTATGTTTGACCAATGGCAAATTCATCGACAAAAACATCCATCATTACAAAATATTATGAGAATTCAGGATGACAATAAAAGGCACATACACAAACACTATAACTCGACAGGAAAATGACAAGCATTGAAGAGCTAGCGTGATGAGACTTGCAAAGCAAAAGCAAATGACTGCGTAGCTGATGTGCAGACAATACAGATAAAGCAAGTCTTCTCAACTATGTGGCCTGATAAATAAGGTAATCAGGGGAGAATGTTAGAAACTGTGCATATTGCAACTCAATGATATAGCCTTCAGCCTAGGCTCAACATTTTTATCGATTAACAAAAACTACATGAAAGTTGTCAAGTGGCAGGAGACTGAAATAGATTATGACAGATGGCAGGCATATGGCTAAGTAAATAGCATTAATACCAGATTAAATTAGAAGGGGACATATCTGTTGTAAATGACCTTTGTGGTGCTTACATGCTAACATGCAAATGACCATCGGATCCATCACAATTAGGGGTGCTGGAAGACACATATATCATTTAAATGAAAGCCCCCCTAATCATGGTCAAGGGACCTTGCAGGCACTCCTCGGTTCAGGGCGGGCCCGGTGGTAGCAGGGCAAGAAATGTCAGATTGCCTCAACACGGGCATAGCGGATCGACACAGATCGACATGGAGCGGATCCGGATCTCAAGCGCGAGTCCCAAATCGACGAGTGGTGAATCAAATCGAGTGGCTCGAGGCACAGGGTTCGAACAAAAGATTTGGAGGCAGACTCAGCGGAGAAGAGGCACGCACTCAAGAGGAATCGTGTGTGGCAAGGATTCAATCTCACGGGTGGGTGTTCCACGACGCGCGTCGGACCGACGTGTGGTAGCAGAGGACCCCGTCGGTGCAGCAGCGCTCGTACGACGCGGGCAAACCTTCGATGCGGAAGGACAAGCTAAAGCGGGGTAAATCAAGCAGCTGCTCTTGAGCTCCGGCAGGCAAATCTGAGGTGGTGGGCTCTTGGGGGATGTCGGCCGTCGAGGCTGCTGGCGAGGCGACGAGGAGCACGGACGGTGCCGCGCAGATCTGCAGGCAGCACACGAGTCAAGAACAGGCTGCGGGTGGATCGAATAGGGAAGGAGAGCTCGACCGGACCGGGCCTTGTGGGCTGCTTGGTCAGGTTTGGCATGGACTGAGGCTCCTGTGTTGGTCACGTGGATCAGTACCAGTATTGGTAAGGGAAATTGACTAAAGAGCAAGGTTGTAAATCCTCGCTTGGACGCCTAGGCGCCCGCCAGCCGCCTGGACGCCTAGGAGCCTAGGCGGGCGCCAGGCGAGAGCGCAGCAAGGGAGAGCGGAGGACTTTCGGTAGCAGGGAAGGGAGGGGGCGGAGGGCTGCAGAGACGAGGCATGGCGCTGGGAGGGGGGCAGCAGAGACAGGAAGGGAGGGCAGAGGCAAGGCGGGTAGCGGAACATATTGCAGCAGAGGCGCAGCGAACGGGTGGCGCACATCGCTGCAGAGGCAAAGCGAGGCGGGTGACGTCGGGGCCACGGGGAGCCGCGTGGGGATGAGGTGGGTGTGGGGTATATTTTGAGGCCCAATAGGTCCAATAACCAAACCCTAAGTTTGATCTCAACTGTCCAACCCCGACTTGTCTGCTTCAGCGCGTCGCTTCATCTCCCCCGATCCGTCAGGCGTCCGCTTCCTCCGCCTCCCAGGTCCCAACACAGTGTGATGGTGCTCGCACCTCCCCTCCTCCGCCTCCCCTCTTCTGCCCCTCCCTCGGCCTCTGTCACGCCGTACTAGCGGCCGTCGAATCTAAGACGCCATGGCGAATACTAGCGGTCAGTGTTGTCCAGGCAACGCCTAGGTGGCGCCTAGTCGTCGAGTCGGTCAGCGACGGATTTGGGATGCTCGGCTCGCCTAGTCGCCGGCCTGCGCTTCCGCCCCTGCCCGCCCCATGCCTCCGGCGCCGCCATCGCCAGCTCCCGCAACGCACCGCCTGACCCGCGCCTCCACCTCCGCCCGCCCCCGCGCCGCGACTTTGCTGCTCCGCCGCCGCGCCTACGCTGCTCTAACGTCGCGCCGCCAGTGGGAGGAGAGAGATGAGGAAGGAAATAACGATTTAGGGTTAAAGGTAAAGGGGTATATAACCCGATCTAATAATATGGTCGTCGGATCTAATCCGACGGTTCATATACATTGGGCCTAACCAGTGTTACAAGCTGACCCATCTTACCTATGCCTCACGCGGTCACGCCCGCTGCACTGTCGATGCCTCCGCTCGTCTGCGCCATTGTCCGTCTGCACCAGCTTGCGCCGCCGCCCCCTCCGTCCACCTGCGCCGCCACCATCGATGCCTCCTGCCTGCGCCGTTGCCTGGTCGGGCGCCTGGGCGTCCAGGCGCCTAGGCGGGTGCATAGGCGTCCGATCGTTGTTTTACAACCTTGCTAGCGGTTCCAGGCGTTCGCCTTGCTCGGTCTTGCTCGGTCCAGGCGAAACGGCCGTCTCTGGCGTCCGGCAGCAACCGACTAGACGCCTAGGCGATGCCTCAACAACCAGGGCTAAGAGTACGCAGTGATTCATACCAAGATGAAGAAGAGAACAGCGGGTGAGCCCGGTTTGTGTAGTGATTCGCGGCAATGGTGGTGGTCGTGAGGGGAGGTGTGCTCGAGATGAAGAAGTGACCATCTTGAGATTGAGTGATCGGAATGAAGATGTGCCCATTCCGAGATTGAGTGCATGATGAAGATGACCCATCCTGGGGTTGATGTGCTCAACCCAGATTCGTGCTCGGGGTGTAGTTGTGTCCATCCCGAGGGTGTAGTTGTGTCCACCAAACTTAAGTTTGTTCGGGATGTAGTTGGGTCCATCCAAGGGGTGGAAGACATTTCCAGACCAAATTCGTCTTCACGATGTAGTGACCATCGTGAGGTGTAGTGCTTGCTTTGGATGGTAAGGCGACAGCGGGAGCAGGGGAGCCGGTGGCGGGGGAGCAAGGAAAGTCAGGGGCGCGCAGATCTGGCGGCGAAAGGCCGGCGGCGGGAGGTCGGCGGCGCGCAGATCCAAGCGGCGAAGGGAGCAGGGGTGGCGGCAACAGCGGCGGGAGCAGGGGCGGCGGCGGCGGCGGGAGCACGTGGTCGCGGCGGCGAGAGCAGGGGTTGACGACGGCGGTGGGAGCAGGGGTGGCGGCGGCGGGAGCAGGCTGGGCGGCGCGTCTGAGCAGGGGTGACGCTCCCAGAGTAGAGGAAGAGGAGGAGGTTAGGGTTTTTCTTAGGATTGTGGTACTGGGCCACTCTTGGGCCTTTGGTGTTGAGCTGATTTTATGTTATATTGGACTACTTCAGTTTTTACAAGTCATTTTGTATCTTTTTCATATAAACAATGGCAGAAAATTCTATATTTTATTTTTTTAGACATAACTAAGGTGTCACCTCGCCTTACGCTTTATCGCTTAAAAGGTAAAAAGGGGGTCTGTCGCCTTAAGTCGCCTTACCGCCTTAATAACTATGGTGTCCATCGTAAAATGAATCAATTAGTGAGAGTATCCTAGAAAAACAAGATTAGGGGGGTAATTGTTGAATATAATCTTGTTTTCTAGATTAATAGGGTAAGAGTTGAGTTAGAGTCTATGTTAGTTATCCTTAGAGATAAAATAGAATTAGATTAGGAGTCCAATAGTCATGGATTGTTATCAAAGCTCTATGTAAGGGGCTATATAATAAGCATGTGCACGAGGCAAATAGATCCAAGGAAATCAGAAAAGAAATTTGGGTCCGGATTTCCAACAATGTGGGTCTTCTGTCCGGATTTCCAACAATGTGGGTCTTCTACCATCCTTAATTGTGACCTCTCGTGATGAATCCGAAGGTCACAAATGGTTGTTACTATGTTAGCACCACAATAACAATTTACACTAGATATGTTCCCAAATTAGAAATAGCAGAATTCTCAATTATTGATATAGTACTAGATTATCTAGCCGACTGAAGCAGAAATACACAAGATAAAACAATGTGTCTCTGAGGACATGGCCAGACAAAATTCTCTCCATAATAATCTCTAATATCTAGCATCAAACTCTTCCAAAACCCTAGATCACTGTTATATGAAATCATAACCATATGCGCAATAAACAGATCCTAACGGACTGGACAAACATGATTGAACCAACAATTTTTCGGATTCTGTTGCTCACGGCCGCATAGATATGGAATAGAACAAAATTAATCCATAGGAATATCCATCCAGGCAAGCTAGGGGTCCCTTACCAACAAAGAGAGGTCCCTACGGATCTGACCTCCGTAATAAGTAGATGGGAGGTGGGTTGAACTACTAACAGGGCGGAATGTGAGGTGCCGCGTTCCCCTGAGAGAAGCCTGCGAATGTTTCCAGCCGCATGGTCAGATGGAAAGGAAATTCCTTCTTACGATGGGGGCAGGAGGTAGGAGATTACAACGTACCGAACATCAGCGAGGGTACTGGAGGAGCCGAGCGAGTTGAATTTCTGGAAAGAGAAGGCGGAGAACAAGTGAGGGCAACGTCGGAGTGGAGGCTCACCGTTCGCAAGGGATCATCGACCGCCGGGGAGGTCGTGCCCTAGCTACCCACGGCGGCGGCGACAGCGACGCGGGTCTCGGCGGCGGAGGTAAGGAAGAGGAAGAGTTCTGGGGCCAGTAGGGAACGGGCGAGCGGTTTCTGTGCCTTTAGGGAAGCTACGCGGCAAAACTTGCCCCCAGAGGATTTGAAATTATCATCTTTGCCATAATATTTGCCCCTGGATGTGGTAATATTTAGCAGAACGCCATTGAAATTGCCCCTGATTTACGAATTCTATTTGCAGAATTGGCATTTCCCGTAGCCATGAGTCCAGGAAGGGTATGCAATGACCTACTTGCCCATCCAAGGGTATGTGTACTTTATAAGTTTTGTGAATAGACCTTAAAATTGCGTAGAATTATGAAAGATAGTTATATTTCATCTTAAAATTTTCTCATAAGCGCAACAAATGTGGTTATTATATTATGAACATATCAGTGTAAATGGTCTTTTGTGATGTTAACATGATCATCAGATCACAAGAAATCACGATTTTAGGGGTAATAGAAAACTCACCTAACATTTAAATGTAAGAAGTCCCTATTGGGAGCCTATAATGTAGTCTATTTAAGTGATATGTGGATCTTTCATCATTCTTAATCATAACCTCTCGTGATCAAATGATTACAGATGCATGTTAGCATAATAAAAATATTTATCTAAATATATTCTGTCCAAGGGTCAATACAACACTTCTATCGGATCTGCTAAGGAGCAACCTGCAGAGATTCTTGTTCGGCGGGGCTCAGGCTTCAAACTAATGTTCTAGCGCAAGAGTATGAGACAGTTGTTTTTACGTGGTTCGTGCAGCAAGGAGCGTAACACCCTACTCCACGGTGGATTGTATTGCTTGGTGAGTGTGTATGTGTATGTGTGTGTATCGGGGACTCTGAGTCTGGTCCTTGTATCGATGGCGGTTCGGGCCTTTTATAGTCAAGGTCGGACGCCTTACAAGTGGGGTCCCGGGGCCCGACAGTTGGTCCCGGGGCGATCTTATCCTAAACATCTAAGGCTTCTTTTGCAAGCTTGCTCTGATTGCGGACGTGAGGACTCGCCGCCTTGCCGCCTGGGTCATCATTAGCCCACGCGCTATTGCTGACATTGGCAGGGAATGTCCCATCCAACTGTCTCTGGCGCTGTAAGCTACCCACTTGGCGGAGTTGGATAGGCTTGCGACGCCTTCACTGTGATGTGATTAGCCGTAGCGGTACCTGACATTAGGCGTGGACCGCGCCATGCGTCTAGGGAAGCCGCGTATCTTCAAGGCTTGATGGAGACAAGGCGCACCACCCTCTTAACTTTCCTACTGTCTGCTCAGGGCAAGCCGGACTGACCATGTGGCCACCGTGGAGCTCTCCGCCATGGTGGAGGCCACGCCCGTCTTATGGGCCACGTGGCGGCTTGGGAGCTCACCTCCGTGTGGGAGGCTAGGTCTCGACTTCATGGGCCACGTGGCAGCTTGGGAGCTCACCTTCGTGAGGGAGGCCAGGTCTCGACTTCGTGGGCCACGTGGAAGCTTGGGATCTCACCCCTACGGAGGAGGTCGAGTCCCGTCCTGCTGGACACGTGGCTGCCTGAGAGCTTGTTGTCAAGGGGGGAGCTGAGCTCCTCCTTTTTGATGTATCGTGGGCACCCCAGACTTCCCATCTGAGGCTGGCGGGTCCAGGTTTCTTTGAACATGTGGCGCCCTTGGACCCTGTCCCTGTTAGGTGGCGAGGCACCTTGGCGGCTCTAGCTTGTGCGTGAGGGTACCCGATATGCTGGGTACCGACAGTGGCCCCTGGGTCCACCTTGGGGTGAGGCAACGAACCCGAGGGTGGGGCCTTATGTTGTTTTCCTGCGCGGTTTTTTTATTTTGTCTTGATCAGTCGAAGCGGTGCCTCTTGTGCTGTTGTGACCACGTGTCCCTCTCTGGTTGGGGGGTCGTGGCGACGGAATCTTTGCTCGCTGCGACGTTATCGTGACGGTTCCCAAGGCGCCTGCTGCACTTCTGCTGCTTTCACTTCCGTCTTTATGGGAACCGTCGGGTTGCCTTCTTTGGCGGGGAACTGCTCGGGCCGGCTTTCTTGACGGGGGACCTGGGCCTGCTCGTCATGGACGTCGTGTTATGAGCCGTTGATTTGGAGCCCGCTCAAATTTACACGGTGCACCCAAACGCCACTAGGGTGCTTTAAAAAGGCACCTTTGTGGGTAATGGAGTTTCCTTTCTTCCGCACGTCCCAAGCATTCGAGCCTTCGACTCCCTCCTTGTGTGTCTACCCATTCTTGAGGTTCTCAACCCCCTGCTCCAATGGACTCAACTCTGCCTCCTTCCCGGATGGAGGATGTCTCAGCCGTGAGGCAGCTTTTTGGCTGGGAGGACAAGGAACGACGGGATCTGATCCATCCCGGCTCCTTGCCACTGGAGTTTGGGGAGAAGGATATCATCTTCTTCCAGGCATACGCATACTCCGGGTTCGTCCCTCGTGTTTCCTCCTTCCTGGTGACACTCCTGAAAGTCCTTGGGCTCCAGCTCCATCATCTGTCGCCGAACTCTCTGGTGGCGGCGGTGGTGTTCTCGCATTTCTGCGAGATGTTTGTCGGGTGTGCCCATGCGTGCCGGTGTTCCGACAGTTCTTCGTTCTGAGGCGGACCGGGAAGAAGAACAAAGCCAACTTGCTCGGTGGCTTCTGCTTCCACTATCAGGCCAACAACCCCTTTAAGTACATTACTCTGCTCTTCCTGGCGAAGTGGCCCGGTTGGAGGAGCGGTTGGGTGGTCGTACATGCCGATGCCCACGATCGCATGGTCCTACCCACCGGCTAGCTGGCGATTAGGAAGGCAGCCTGGGAGGAACGCCCAGAGCTTGAGGCGGCGTACACACCGGTGATGGAGAGGATCCGATTCCTGGCGGACCACGGCCTGTCGAAGTTGTCGATGATGGCCGACTTCATTCACCGTCGTCTGGCACCTCTCCAGCAACGTTGCCGCCCAGCATGGCTCTGCTTCGGACTCCAAGACGGTACTAGGTTGCTGAGGGGTCGCGACATGGAGACGACCTTGCAGGAGGTGTTTGAAGCAATGTCCAAGGCGTGCGACGACCTGCTGTCGGGCAACGTCTTCAACCTTCTGCAGGCTTGCCCTCCGCTTTGCACGGATCGGGACCTTCAGACGAAGGTTCTGAAGGAGATGCCCAACTTGGACACGACTGGTCTTGTGCCGCGGCAGGTTAGCGATGAGAGCTGGGGCCTGGCTATCGTCGACTCTTCAGAGGAGTCCGCACCTTCTTCAGGCTTCGGGGCCTCCGAGGCGGAGGAGGCGCCCGCTGCTGGGGGGAAGGCAAGGCATTGGTCTACGACGTGGGTAAGGGGAAGGCATCGGTCCCCGACGTAGGCAAAAGGAAGGCCCCAGTGGTCGAGGTCGTGAAGGATAAACACCCTCGTCGCCACCAAGGGCACCGCCACAGGTAGCCTTCACTCCAAGTCAGCATCCACCGGCGCACCTCTCTTTAGTACCTGGCATCGGCGGTTCTTCGGGGAGAGGTTCAGTCCATCAAGTGGCGGCTCCACCGTCGTCAGCGGTCAGCACGTCATCCAGCATCCCCGTCGCCTATGCGGTCCAGGGTGCCATAGGGGACTCCAGCAGCATCACACCTACGGAACCTCAGGCAAAGAGGCCTCGAGCCGACATCATCGACAGCTCGGGAGGTGGCTCTAACGGGGTTGGTGGAAGCACACCGGCGTAGTGCGGCAGCACTTATGGTGGTTTTGGCGGAGGCCCTGCCGGGATGGCACCGCCTGTTACGCCATCGACAGGGCCCGCAGCTTCAGGGTCGCCGAAACTGGAGGCTCGCTGGAGCTTTCGGGGACATTGGTAAGGCATTCTTGCCAATGCTTGCTCTATTGTCTCGCCTGCCTATGTTGCTTGGTCAGGGTTTGATATTGATTTGTAGGGTTACGTCAGTTGTTGTGAGGCCCCTACCGCTGGGGGTAGTGCCCGGAAGTGCTTTGAAGGCGGCCAAGGATGTTACGGCTGTGCTGGCGGGGCAGCCTGCCAAGCTTGTTTAGGGGAGTGTTGCTCCGACGACTGTGCCCAGCGTGGGTAGTGAAGCATCTCCGGTTGCATCTCCAGCTGTCGCGCCAGGGGAACCTCCGTCTGTCGCGGCAGAGGCCATGTCGGAGCCGACTCCGGGGGATGAGGGTCTGACCTCCATGGCTGCTGATTCAGCGGGCAGCTTTCTGAGCGGTGGTGGCCCTGCTGTGGGATCTTGCACCGCAACTCCTGCTCAGACTCCGGGGGCAAGATTCCTAGTGCTGGTGGCCTTGCCTTCACCGCTACGGGAGGAAGGGGTCCCTGAGATGATCACCGGACGGCCTTCCCTGACTTCAGCGCAGCCGGAGCGGCTTTCTGACATCATGGACTTGACGCAATCCAACATCCTTCAGGTGCAATCCAACCTCCTCCGGGCGTAGGAGGCTCTTGCCGCGGAGTGGGAGAAGTTGCATGCCGAGGGCGAGCACCTCCGAGGCTGGGAGGATCTCCTGAGTTCCACGATCGCCGAGGCAAAGGCAAAGTACCAGAAGGAGAGCAAGTAACTTGAGGTGAGGCACCGCTTGGTGAGGGCCTCAGACACCTTGACTCGGAAGATTCGATGCCAAGGCAGCCAACGACGCTACTGACGCCCGCTTGCACGCTCTTGTTGCCGGTCGAGAGGCCCTGAGTCGTCAGGAAGACGACGTTGCCAAGAGGGAGGCTGCTGTCGCTGAACAAGAGGTGGTAGTGCAGGCAATGATGGCCCAGGATGAGGTCGACCGGACAGACTGCAGTCCCGCCTCGAAGACCTTGAGCTTCGGGAGAGTAATTTGGCGCGGGGCCGAGCGCAACACCTAGCTGAGCGTCAGGAACTTCTCCTGCATGATCTTGACGTTCAAGCCCAGGAGGAGGCAGCAGAGCGCCGCGGTCGAGAGCTTGACCTGCGGGAGCATCAACTGGCTCGGCGTAATCCGAGGGTAGGGCGGCGACGCAGACGGTAGCATCCGATGCCTTGGTGTGTTACCGGAGCCGGTACCCTTGTCGGTGGTTTGGATCCGCCAGATCTCCCGACACTACTAAAGTATTAGAGGAGTTTGATGTTCGGTGTGGGCGCGCGGAGATTCAAGAAGGTGAATTGTAAATGACACAGGAGACATGGAGATTTATGTGGTTTGGGCCGCCTGAGCGTAATACCCTACTCCACGGGATGTGTTGGTGTTGTATTGGTTGTCTGAGCTCAAAGTGAGTTCAGAGTGTAGAGTGAGCGTATAGTGTATCGAGAGTGTGTAGAATGTCCCCTATGTATCATCGGCCTGTCCTTTTATAGTACAAGGGCGGGCCGTTACAAGTTAGCCTGGCCCGACATGTGGCCCTGGCGGTTACTGATATTGATACACATTCAACACATTTAATTGCCCTTAATGACCGAGTTATGGGCTTTGACAGCACTGTTACTGGTAATTAAGGTCGTCCGATCGTGTGTCATTAATATGGTATTAATGACACTTAATCGGGTCTTGAAGTCTTTGATTCCCCTTTGAAGATCCGGAGCCGTTGTGGAGTCTTCCAGAGGTTAGAGGCTGAAGATCCGACGGTTGGACATGTGGCAGCTCCGAAGTGTACTGTGGGAAACAGATAGCTCCGGAGCTACCTGACACGTGTCAGTTCCGGAGCTTCCCTCGGTCTGGGGTTAGGTTCGGGGGTGCCATTTCGGTACATAGCCCGGAGCTTCCCCCTTGTGGGCAGTAGCTCCGGTTTGATAGTACACGTGGCGATCCTGGGACTAACCATGTTGGAGAAGCGGGTCTGGTTATGTCTGACATGTGGGCCTCCGAAGGTCTTCAAATCAAGTAGATGACTTTCCCTTGAGATCTATGTAATCTCAAGGGGTGTACGGTTCCCAGGGTACCGACAGTGGCCCCCTGGGCCCACCTCTGGGGAAGACCCCTTGGGTGAAGTCATTCCGCCAGAGGTGGGTCCATCCTCGCGACTTTTGAACTGAGTCTTCAAAGGTCTTCGGATGTGCCGTTGGCGATGGTTTGGAGTTAAATCCTCGCCGTGTGGCGTATCCCGCGTGCGGCAGATGAGATCTTTGGCGTGCGGATCTCACGCAATTGAAGGTCGCAGGTTCTCGATACGAAAACCGTATCGTTTCCGCGCGCCTTGTCAGACCGCCGCCTTCGGGCTTCCCGCCTCATGATGACAACCGTTCGCCTGGGTAAGAACCTCGACTTGATCGTCGGGGTGGTCCCGGGCCCTCTTGTCATCGGCTGGGTGGAATTTTTGAGTGGTATCTTCGACTTCCTTGCGTTTTCCATCCAAGCGTTGCGAGGGCTTACTTAAGAAGGAAAGCACGCACCGTCTGGAGTTCTTTACGCCTCTCATCTGATCTTGCGCTCAAACTCCCAACTTGTGCTTCGCTTTTCCTCTCTTGCCTTGCTGTGCTACGATGGAGTTGGGTCTCCACGAGAGTCGTTTGAAGACCGACGGTGACCTGAAGAAGGTCTGGGCCCTCATGGGATGGTCCTCGGACTTCTTCAACCGCATGGTCCGCGGCGGGGGAGAGCTCCCGTTCGAGAAGGAGCACGCCGGCGAAATGGTGTACTTTTCTTCGCACGCCATGGTGGGGTTGATCCCACCTTTTTCCTCCTTTTTCTTGATGCTGCTAGACTTTTATGGTCTGCAGCTATACCACCTCGGCCCTCACTCCATTCTCCTTTTGTCTATCTTCGTCCACTTCTGTGAGATGTGGGTGGGCATCCCCCCTTGCATTGAACTCTTCCGGACCTTCTTCACCGTCCATACCACCGGCAGGAGCAATGAGTACCTTGGCTTCTACTACTTCGTGAAGCACAAGAAGTGCCCATTCAAGTACCTCCGGTCGTTTCCGTCTGGGAAGTGGGATGACTGGAAGAAGGACTGGATAGTCATCCGGGTGGAGGAGCACGAGAGGCTGGAGCTGGCTGAAGGCCTCCCCAACATTGACACGACGATCTGAAGTGAAGCTCTGGTGTTGGCGGACGCCTTCAACCCTGCTCTGACCAGGATCCGCCAGTGCGTGGAGGGAGGATTAAATCCTCAGGCGGTGTTTTGTAACTTCCTGGTCAACAGTTGGGCACCGCTGAAGAGGAGAGAAAAACTCGCTTGGGCCCTCAACAGCGTGATGGACGACGACCGGGCCGAGACCGGGCTGAAGTCCAACATGGTGGGGGCAACCTTGGAGTTCCACGTCAAGAAGTTCCAACACGGCATCGACGTCGCGGGTGACGACTTGACTCCGCCATCAGCTTTTCTCCCTCTGAACATGGAAGTAGAGTTCAGCAGGGAGCTCCGGTGGAAGATGCCTGTGCTTGACGACCTCAGTGTCGTCGAGAGAAGATCGATCTCCAGGGTGGCGATCCCTGGGGTTTCCGAAGGTGGCTCCGACCCTGCCCCGAAGCCAAGGGTCGAGGTCGTCGGCAAGGTCAAGGAGCCAGCGGATGAACCCTTGAGCCGAAAGAGGAAGCTGTAGCACGCCGACGGAAGGTCCGTCAGGCCTGCCACCTCTGCATCGGCTCCTTCTCCCTGGAGGGGGAGGTCTTCTACAACCGCGGCGACTATACCCGCATCGTCGTCCTCCCGGGGTGCTAGCTCCAGGCATGCGACTCCAGCACCAGGGCCGGTTGAGGCCTCCAGGTCCGGAGGTTCTTCCCGGTCGAGGGGGGCCTCGACTAGGGAAATGCCCGTGGCTGCAACGAGTTCTGGGGGGCCTTCCGGAGCTTCCACGCCGGCGGCGGCTATGACCAGCCCAGAACGCCCAGGAAAGAGGTTCCGCGCAAGCTGGTGCGGAAGCCTCCCAAGGTAATTTTTAATCTTTACCTTGGACAGTTGTTTTGTTGTAGTAACTATTTTTTAAGTTTCTTCGTCCATCATCTGCAGCGTTCCCAAGAAGAGGAGTGAGGCTCCACCCTCAGCCACAGCAGCTGAAGCTGTGAGGGCGGGAGCTTCTGCTCCTGTCCCGGTGCCGCCCCAAGTGGTGGCTGAAGCTGCGACAGCTCCGGCGCCAGCTGTCGTGGTCATGGACCTCGACTCATCCCCGGAGACTCCCGTGGTAGCGTCGGACCGCGGGAGAGAAGATGTGCCAGCGGCACCTATCCCGGAGGTTGAAGCTCTGGGTCCTGGTGCTGAGATGATGGAAGCTCCGGCCATTGAGCCGGAGGAAGCAATAATTCCGGCCCCAGAGCCGGAAATTGTCGAAGCTCCGGCGGTTGAGCCGGAGGTGATTGAAGTCCCGGCATGTGCGCCGGATGTTAAGGAAGTCCCGACGGTTGGGCCGGCTACCTCAGAAGCACCAGCCGCAGAGCCGGTCGTTGTTGTTGGAGCTCCGGCCGCAGGGCCGGTTGATGATGAAGATCTTCCGACTCCCGAGCCGGTTGTTGCAGAGGCGTTGGAGCTCAAGCCCCCAATAGAGGAGGTGCCCAGGCCGGAGCCAGAAGCGGCCCCTGCTCCAGAAGTGACGACGTCGGAGGTACTCGCGGTGAGCCGGAGTGCCCTGGTGAAGTTGTTGGCCCCCTACCTGAGGGGGCAAATGAAGATCTGGCGGCGGGGCCTTCCTCGATGGCGACTGAGGCCATCCCGGAGGATGGCCCTAGTGCCATGGAGACTCGGAGGACCACTCTTGTGGAGTGGGACCCAATTTTTGTATCTGAAAACCCGCTGGAACCAGCGGAGGAAACCCTAGCAGGTCCGGAACCTATCCCGTTGTCATTGTCTATTGACAATGCCTGTTCCAGTCTGCGTCAAGTTCAACTGGCCTTCTTCCACGACAGCAATGCTCTTTAAGAGGAGCGCCAAACCCTTAGGCGGTGGCGTAACCGGCTCTACTTCGAGACCAAGCTGGCGCAGTCGAGGCTAGCGGATGACAAAGAGTGGATCAAGCGGGAGAAGGTCCGCCTGGAATACTGGGGCAAATTATTGGATGACAGGGAAAGTATGACTCGCACCCTCGACGCTCAATCCCGGGCCATTTACGAGCAGACCAAAGTAGCTAATAGTGCGGCCGATGAACGCCAAGAGAGGCTTGAGGCCATTAACACTACTCTCATCAAGCGCCGGGAGGCACTTGAGGAGAGGGAGAAAAGGCTCGAAGATGAAGAGCAGAAACTCCTAGAGCTGCGGGATGACGTCCTGAGGAGGGAGGAGGATCTCACTGAAAAGGTGGCTCTGGCTGACAAGGGCCTCGAGGAGCGCGCCAAGAAATTGGAAGAGCGCTGCACTAAGGAGGAGGAGAAGGTCTGGGTGCGAGGGCAGGAAGTCTACAAGCAAGAGTGTGCCCTTGCTGCCAGGGAGAAGAAAGTGAGGGGCAGGGAGAAGGACCTGGTTGACCGCTGGAACAAGATCCACCTTCGGGAGGAGGAGCTCGGAAAACTCGAGAAGCGAGTTGCTGAAAAGATTCAGCAAAACGCCAAAGAGGTTGAGCGCCTCGCTCGCGAGAATTCTGAACTGGTGGCGGCCAGAAGATCCCTGGAGGAATTGAAGGGCTTGAGAACTGCGGACTCCCTACAGATTTGGGAGTTCCTGGGCAAGGCTAACGACGCGCTGACACCGATGGGCTTCAGCCCCGTGCGTCTGGATGATCCGGAGCCGGAGCCAGACCTAGCGTTGCAGGCGTTGAGCTCGGCAGGTAGCAAACTCTCCAAGGTGGGCGACGTCATCGCGGACCAATTGGAGGTTGAGGGGCAATCCCTGGAGAAGAACGTCGTAGAATATGTGTTGACGTGCTACACCAGCCGGAATCCCCAATTCCCTCTGGACCCGGTGCTTGAAGGTCCCGTTGAAGGAGAAGGTGAAGCTGCTCGAGCCAACGTGTCAGAGGTTACCAGAAGGTCGCCCAGTTCTTCCATAGGGTCTAGGACCATCTCCGTAGTTCCCACTTGTATTCTCTCTTTTTCTTCCTCAATTTTGTAATCCCTTGTCTCCAGATGAATGAAATCCCCAAATTTTTGTGAATTTCACTTTTTGTCTTCAACACTTTTGTCTTCACTTGCCCCCCTGGTAGATGTACACAATTTGATTGTGACCATGTACCAAGAGGATATTGTGTTTTGTTGAAGACTCATTTGCTTCGAACTTGTAGAGTGTAGGTCCGAAGTCTTCGATAGTGAAGGCCCCCTGAGGTTGTCGGAGCTTAGAAGCTCCGGCATTGTCTACCGTCGGAGCTTAGTAGCTCCAGCAATAGTCCCTATCAACGCGTAGAGCATTGATAGTTAGTCCTCCGGGGTGTCGGAGCTAGTAGCTCCGGCAGTGACCTTTGTCAACACGTAGTTTGTTGGCAGCAGACTCCGTTTGTAGGGTCTTCTCACCATCTTTTATTTAGCATCGACGGCTGGTCCCCCTAGCTCTACCGTTGCTTGGTTGCTCTAGTGATGCTCGTTTTCAATGCTTAACATCGATTACAAGCCACCTAGGGGAGTCGGAGCTTTGTTAGCTCCGACTTTAATCCATCAACATAGATTTTATTTTTCCTGCACACTGAAGCCAAGAAAAATAGTAAAATTCGTTTCTCGCCTATAACTTCGTCGCGACTTACGATTCTCAAGAAAATATTAGGTCAAACGCGATTCTAAATACAACCGAATGCGTTGTCTTTTCTTCCAGATCCAATTGTACTTGGACCCGCCTTACTTCGGCCTGCCGAGGTGTAGGTAGAGTGGCATACTTAGGGTGCTTGACCATGCTAAGCCGATAGCACACTCCGGCCCTAGGTTGGCTTGGCGACATTCAGGCGAGTGGGCCATGAACAATATTTGAATCCAAAAGAATCGACAATACAGCTCGAATCGTATGTGAACCGGTTGAACTAAAATTTCTTAAGAATTGCACGTCTTTGTTATAGACAAGAAAGAGAAAAATAAAAAATGTTGAGCCTGTACAAAATAAATGCACGTGGAGTCTGTTTCACCTGAAGATGTCTTTCATTATAGGTCCGGGGTATAGGGGAAACAAGTACACTCTTAGGGTACGGAACTAGGCTAAGCGTGTTTAATTTCTTGTTTGACCCAGGGTCGCTAGCCACACTTTTAGTTCTGAGACTGTGACAAGTGTTGCGTGAACTTTGCGGACCTTTCGGGAAGGGTCCGGCTGTTCTCCCGGAGGAACTACCCGACTCTGTACAATGACTCTATAACATACACCTCAAGTTACTACAGGTCACCTCCATGATATTAAGTGTAGAACTTACGGAGGTGCTCGATGTTCCAAGGATTTGGGAGAGGTGTCCCATCCTCGGTAGCCAAGCGAACGCTTCCGGGACGGGATACTTTAATCACTCGGAAGGGTCCCTCCCAGTTGGAGGAGAGTTTGTTTAACCCTTCTCTGGATTGTATTCTCCGTAGCACCAGATCGCCTTCCTCGAGCTGTCGGTTGTGTACATGCCGCTTATGATAGCGCCGAAGGGCTTGGCGGTATCGGGCATTCTGAACAGCTGCTTGGCACCTTCCCTCCTCAAGGACGTCTAGGTCTTCACGCCGGAGCTGGTCCTGCGTGGCTTCGTCGAAGGTCCGGACCCGGAGTGACTCCAAGGTGATTTTTGGAGGAAGGATTGCTTCATCTCCATACACCAGGAAGAAGGGTGTCTCTCCAGTTGACCGGTTTGGAGTTGTCCTGTTGGCCCATAAAGTGGGCGGAAGCTCTTCAATCCAGTTGGCTCCATGTTTTTTCAGGCGCTCATAGGTGCGCGTTTTGAGTGCTTTAAGGATTTTAGCATTTGCTCTCTCGGCTTGGCCATTGCTTGCCGGGTGAGCTACGGAGGCGTAGCAAACTTGAATGCCGAGGTCTTCGCAATATCCTTGAAATGCAGAGCTTGTGAATTGGGTCCTATTATCAGTGATGATTTTGTTTGGGACTCCATATCTGCATACAATGGACTGCAAAAAGTTGATAGTAGATTGCTTGTTGATTGTCACAACTGGAGTTGCTTTCGGCCACTTGGTGAACTTGTCGATGGCGATGTACAGGAACTTGTAGCCTCCGACAGCTCTTGGGAAAGGTCCCGAGATGTCCATCTCCCACACAGCGAAGGGCCATGTAGGAGGTATCATTTGTAGGGGCTGAGCCGGTGTGTGGATTTGCTTTGCATGAAATTGACATGCTTCGCATTTCTTCACCAGCTCAGTTGCATCCTGGAGTGCTGTAGGCCAGTAGAAGCCATGCCGAAAGGCTTTACCAACCAGCGTGCGGGAAGACGCATGGTTCCCACACTCGCCTCCATGGATTTCTGCGAGGAGCTCGCAGCCTTCTTCCCTTGTGATGCACCGCATTAGGATGCCGTTGGCACCGCGCCAGTAGAGATCCCCTTCTACCAACGTGTATCTTTTAGCCAATCTGACTACCCGGTCAGCGGATACATCATCGTCAGGAAGGATGTTGTCTTTCAAGTAGTTCCGGATCTCCGAGATCCATGCATCGGAACTAACTTGAGCATTTGAGTCTTGCGTGCTGGGTTGCTCGGAGCTTCCAGCAGCACCTACGACCCTTGATGGCTGCCATGGTAACAGGGCCATCGGGACCGTCAGCTTCGGGATGCTGACCTCGCCCCCTTTGCTTAGTTCGACAGGCTGAGCTGTGGGTTTTGACAACCTCCGGACAAAAGTTCCGTCAGGAGCCGGAGCTTCGGTTGACAATTTCGTCGAGAGTTCGTCAGCTTCAATGTTATGGGCACGCTAAACATGGTGGAGATCTAGGACTTTAAAGTCCTTCTGAAGTCTCTGGACTTCAAGGAGGTAAGCAACTAGTTGGAGATTGTTGCAGGAGCATTCACCTTTTACTTGCTTAATGATGAGCTGTGAATCTCCCTTGACCAGCAGTTGCTTGACACCGTATGACAGTGCCACCTTTAGTCCGTAGATGAGTGCTTCGTACTCCGCCATGTTGTTGGTCGCCTTGAAGTCAAGGTGCACCATGTATTTTACCTTCTCCCCAGTTGGTGCGAGGAGAAGGATTCTAGCTCCAGCCCCCTGCTTTTGCATGGAGCCGTCGAAGTAGAGGGTCCAATGAGGCTCGGTGAAGACCGGAGCTTCGTGTTCCGGCTTCTGCTCACTAGGGCCCCCAGGGTTTGATGGAGAGGGAGTCCATTCCGCCACGAAGTCCGCCAATGCTTGACTCTTGACTGCTTGCCTTGAAATGAATTCGAGATCGAATTCGGCCAATTCCGCTGCCCACTTTGCAATATTCCTAGTTGAATTGGGATTATGCAAGATTGCTCGAAGTGGGTAAGAAGTCACCACTGAGATCTTGTGAGCTTGGAAATAATGGTGAAGCTTCCTGGAGGCAATAAGAACTGCATAGAGCAGCTTATGCACCTCTAGGTATCGAGTCTTGGCATCATGTAGTACTTTGCTGATGAAGTACACTGGGCGCTGAATGGTCTGGATCCTCCCGGAGGGGCCCGGAGCTTCTTCTTCGCTGACTCGGATCCTCCCAGAGGGATCCGGATTTTCTTCAGGGACCTCCGGGTCCTGGCTGGAGGATCCCAGAGCTTCTTCCGAAGCGACCTGGACCCTCTCGGAGGGGTCTGGGTCTTCTGAAGTAACTTCTTGTGGATTCGAGTCTGGGAGCTGGGACCCAGACTCACTGTCAGGATCTTCCGGACCCTCCCGAAGGGGTCTAGATTCCTGAGTATGGGGTAGTTCTGGTCTCTCCGCAACCAGGACCATACTGACGACTTCGTCAGTTGCCGAAATGTAAAGCAACAAAGGCTCATCAGGGTTCGGAGCTACCAGAATTGGTAGGGTGGTGAGGAACTGTTTTAGCTCCTGGAATGCCTTTTCTGCTTCTTCAGACCATTGGAATGGTCCGGACTTCCTCAATAACTTGAAGAAGGGAAGTGCCCATTCCGCCAGTCTTGAAATGAACCGACTGAGGGCTACTAGACATCCAGTTAGCTTTTGGACATCTTTGATGCGGGCTGCTGGCCGCATGTCTTCAATGGCTTTGATCTTCGCCGTATTAGCTTCTATGCCCCGGTGACTTACCAGGAAACCAAGAAGTTTTCCGGAGCTAACCCCGAAGACACACTTGTCTTGATTTAGCTTTGTGCGGGTGACCCGCAGCTTGTCGAAGACAGCCTGCAAGGTGTCAAGTAGTGACTCCTTGTTCTTGACCTTGACCACGATGTCATCAATGTACACTTCCACTATGTCTCTAATGAGGTCTTCAAAGGTTTTGTACATAGCTCGTACAAAGGTTGAAGCTGCATTCTTGAGACCAAATGGCATGGTTGTATAATAGTACAATCCATCTACTGTGATGAAAGAGGTATGCTCTTTGTCTTCCCTAGACATTCTGATTTGATGATACCCAGAATATGCATCTAGGAAACACAATAATTCACACCCAGAGGTGGAATCCACTATCTGATCTATTCTAGGTAGTGGGAATGGATCTTTTGGACATGCCTTATTTAGTGTTGTGTAGTCGATACACATCCGAAGCTTCCCGCCAGCCTTGGGCACAACGACTGGGTTTGCCAGCCATTTTGGATGGAAGACTTCTCGGATGAATCTAGCTTCGAGCAACTTCTTCACTTCTTGTCGAATGAAGTTCTGTCGCTCTACAGATTGCTTCCGAGGCTTCTGATGCACAGGCCGGGCGTCGGGGTAGATCTTCAGATTGTGCTCAATCACTTCCCTGGGGATCCCAGGCATTTGTGACGGTTGCCAGGCAAACACGTCAACGTTAGCCCGGAGGAAAGCGATGAGCGCGAGTTCCTATTTGTCATTCAATCCTCCCGATATACGGGTGGTCTAAGCGGCATCGGAACCGATTTGGACGACTTTGACGGGAATGTCGGTGTCGTCGCTTGGCTGCACACGAGGTGCAGAAGTTGAGCCTCGTTGACGAATGCTCGGGGGTTTTGGAGCTTGCTCCTGCCTGGAGTCCTCCTCTTGCGCCGTAATAAGCGCATGGAGTTCTTCCAGTGCAGTTACTCAGGCAGTTCGATCTCTGCGGATCCGGAGAATGCCTACTGGTGTTGGCATCTTTAACACCAGGTAGCCATAATGAGCAGCTGCCATGAATTTGTACAAGGCAGGCCTACCCAAGATGGCGTTGAAGGGTAAGTTAATCTGAGCAACGTCAAAGACCAACTTCTCGGTGTGATACTTCTCCCGTGTCCCGAAGGTAACGGGGAGAGTAATAGCTCCGAGTGGGGTAATGGCTCTCGGACCTACTCCGAAGAAAGGTCGGGAGGGGTGTAGATCCAAAGGTCGGAGCTGAAGCTTGGTAAAAGCTTCGAAGCTTATGAGATTGAGCCCCGAACCTCCGTCTGCCATGACATGGTGGAGCTGGATGTTATTGATGGTAGTAGATACCATCAAAGGTAGATGACCTGCTCCAACCATGCTTCGAGGGCAGTCCGAAGCATCAAAAGTGATGGCTGTGTCCATCCACTTCCGATGAGGCTCCAGTCTGGCTGTAAGAGCTACATCAGCCAGGTCCTGACGCATAGTCTTGATGACGCGGCGGGAGGTGATGTCCCATGATCCACCAAAAATGGTGTTCATGGTCTTCCGACGCTCGTTGTCGGAGACGTCGGAATCATCGTCGACGGAGGTGTAGACAGCCTTCAGTACCTTTTTGGGATCCTGAAAACCTAACTCCTCTTCAGCCGAAGCTTCGTCAACTTTTTGTTTTACTTCCCTCTATCGGAAAGGAGCTTCTTCCCGACGCTTGTTGTAGCGCTCGGCAAGGTTTTGGACCTCCCGGCAGTCTTCCAAACTGTGGCTGTTCGTTTTGTGAATTGGACACCACACTTTGGGTTTGCCACCGTCTTTAGAAGACGGTCGAGGTCGCTTCTTGGGGCATGGCCCCCGGCCACCCAGAGCTGCAGCAGCTGCAGCATTGGATGCATCGGCCGGCGGCTTCTTCCTGCTGTTGGTATTTTTCTTCTTCTTGCCACTTCCGGAGGTAGCGGCTTCTTCTTTGGAGAATTTCTTGTGATCCACCGGGGTTGGTTTGGAGTGCATTTCACGACCCTCCGCAGCTCTGACACATTTGTCGGCCAAACTGAAGAGTTCCGTGACACCGGTGATCTCCTTGATCGCCAGTTTCTCCAACATCTTCTTATCCCGTACACCCTGTCTAAATGCCACAATGACAGAAGCGCTAGAGATAGAAGGGATAGTGTTTCGTACCTGAGAGAATCTCTGGATGAATGATCGCAGGGATTCTCCCCCTTTTTGCACGACTGCAAAAAGGTCCAGTTCAGTGCCTGGTCGAGTGTATGAACTCCTGAAGTTGGCGGTGAACTGCCGGCACAGCTCCTCCCAACTGTTGATGGAGTTGGGTGGAAGGCTCATAAACCAGGACCTTGCGGTCCCAGTTAAAGCCACTGGGAAATAATTGGCCATTACGGCCTCATTTCCTCCAGCTGCCAAGATAGAAGTGGAGTAAATCTGAAGAAATTCAACAGGATTAACGGTCCTATCGAACTTCTCCGGCAGGTGAGGCTGGAACTTCTGTGGCCACCTGACCATACGCAGATGCATGGCCAGGGCTGAACAACCTCCTCCTACTCCTTCAGGAGCAGGAACGTCTTGAGGTTCTCGTCTTTCACGAGCACGCTCAATATGAACTCGGCTGTCTTGTTGGCGGTATCGACGATCAAGCTCCACCCGGAGGTCATGAGTTGAAAGCCTTGATACCGTGTGAGTGCGTCGTGCCCCGGAGGGCAATGACGTCACCTGCTGTGACGCAGCACGTCTCCTGTTGTTGGAAACGTGTGGACCAAGTCTACCAGACAAGGTCTGTCGCTGCGACGGGGCCCGTCCTGAAGGAGGAGGACCCTGGTTGCTGATGCGGTCAGCTGCTGCTGCAACCAAATGTTCCACATCAGCCCTCCACTGCTCCAGTGCATCCCGGGATGCATCCGGAGGTGGTGGGCATTGGAGAAGAGCACGTGCTGCATGGAGCGTGTGATCCAGGTTGTCATGATTTGCCGACGCAGTGATGGACGCCGGTGCACCATCGCGTTGTCCAGCTTGATTTGCTGGTGGAGGCGGTGGTGGTGGTAGTGTGACTCCTGCTGGTGCTGAGGCTCCTGCTGGTGGCTGCATATTGGAGGGATTGCCCCCAACAGCTTGAACAGCAGGATGACTGTTGGATGATCCAGCAGCTAAGTTCGCCATTCTTGAAATCTCAGGCGCCCCCTACCTGGCACGCCAACTGTCGGTGGTTTGGATCCGGCAGATCTCCCGACACTACTAAAGTGTTAGAGGAGTTTGATGTTCGGTATGGGCGCACGGAGATTCAAGAAGGTGAATTGTAAATGACACAGGAGACACGGAGATTTACGTGGTTCGGGCCGCCTGAGCGTAATACCCTACTCCACGGGATGTGTTGGTGTTGTATTGGTTGTCTGAGCTCAAAGTGAGTTCAGAGTGTAGAGTGAGCGTATAGTGTATCGAGCGTGCGTAGAATGTCCCCTATGTATCGTCGGCCTGTCCTTTTATAGTACAAGGGCAGGCCGTTACAAGTTAGCCTGGCCCGACATGTGGCCCTGGCGGTTACTGATATTGATACACATTCAACACATTTAATTGCCCTTAATGACCGAGTTATGGGCTTTGACAGCACTGTTACTGGTAATTAAGGTCGTCCGATCGTGTGTCATTAATATGGTATTAATGACACTTAATCGGATCTTGAAGTCCTTGATTCCCCTTTGAAGATCCGGAGCCGTTGTGGAGTCTTCCGGAGGTTAGAGGCTGAAGATCCGACGGTTGGACACGTGGCAGCTCCGAAGTGTACTGTGGGAAACAGATAGCTCCGGAGCTACCTGACACGTGTCAGTTCCGGAGCTTCCCTTGGTCTGGGGTTAGGTCTGGGGGTGCCATTTTGGTACATAGCCTGGAGCTTCCCCCTTGTGGGCAGTAGCTCCGGTTTGATAGTACACGTGGCGATCCTGGGACTAACCATGTTGGAGAAGCGGGTCCGGTTATGTCTGACATGTGGGCCTCCGAAGGTCTTCAAATCAAGTAGATGACTTTCCCTTGAGATCTTTGTAATCTCAAGGGGTGTACGGTTCCTAGGGTACCGACAACCCTGATCTGCCACTCTAGCCAGCTTTTGAAGGCCCTGTTGAGGAATGCGTGGTGATAGCAGCGGCAGAGGTTAAGGAAGCCGCCGAACATGTCATAGCGCAGTTCAGTCGGGGCTGAGGCTGGTAGCTTGTTTTTTGTATTCGGGGTTCACCCTCCCTTGTAAAGAATTCCGTAATGAATCTGAACTTGTGATTGGCTTCTTGCATTATCTCTGTGCTTTTCAACTGTTGCTCTGAGTCCTTAGCTACATAATAATTTGCAGAACCTTTGTTGAGCTCGATGGCTCCTCAGGACCAGCAATTAGCACAATTGACATGGCCGAAGTGTCGTCCGTTGATTTTCTGCATGTGGGTCCCCTTAGAGGCCCCTTGGTAGATGTGCTTAGTTGGCTAAGCACATCTACCACTTAATCGCAAAATTTCTTGAACTGGCCCCATGGGAGATGCTCTAGCATCGTCCACCATCTTCGTGTAGACGTCGACAGCAGGCCCCTTGGGTGGTGTCAGAGCTGGATGCTCCGGCGTCGTCCACCATCACCGTAGAGACATCGACAGCAGGCTCCTGGTTTACAGGCCATCGCAAGGGAACCTTGTTAACAACAAGAGCGGGGCAGGAGAGTTTACTCACTTATCCGCGTTTGGTGCTGCCATTGACATTCTGTGACGTTAGCGGCATGCCCCTTGTGAGGTGCTGGAGCTGGATGCTCCGGCTCATCCACCACCTTTGTGTATTTGTCGACGGCAGGCCCCTTGGGAGGTACTGGAGCTGGATGCTCTGGCGTCGTCCACCATCTTCGTAGAGACGTCGACGGTAGGCCCCTTGGGTGGTGCCGGAGCTGGATGCTCTAGCGTCGTCCACCATCGTCGTAGAGACATCGATGATAGACCCCTTGCAAGATGCCAGAGCTAGATGCTCCGGCGTCGTCCACAATCTTCGTGTACACATTGACGGCGGGCCCCTTGGGAGGTGCCAGAGAGGGATGCTTCGGTGTCGTCCACAATCATTGTAGAGACGTCGACAACAGGACCCTAGTTTACAGGCCATCGCAAGGGAACCTTGTTAGCAACAAGAGCGGGGCAGGAGAGTTTACTCACTTATCCGCGCTTGGTGCTGTCATTGACATTTTGTGACATCAACGACAGGCCCCTTGTGAGGTGTCGAAGCTGATGCTTCGACATCGTCCACCATCTTTGTCGAGACGTCGACGGTAGGCCCCTTGGGTGGTGCCAGAGCTGGATGCTTCGACGTTATACATCATCGTCGTAGAGACGTCGACAGTAGGCCCCTTGGGAGGTGCCAGAGCTAGATGCTCCAACTTCGTCCACCATCGTCGTAGAGACGTTGATGGTAGGTCCCTTGGGTGGTGCCGGAGCTGGATGCTCCGGCGTCATCCACCATCGTCGTAGAGACATCGACGGCAGGCTCCTGGTTTACAAGCCATCGCAAGGGAACCTTATTAGCAACAAAACTGGGGCATGAGAGTTTACTCACTTATCTGCGCTTGGTGTTGTCGTTGACGTTCTGTGACGTTGACGGCAGACCCCTTGTGAGGTGCTAGAGCTGGATGCTCCGACGTCGTCCACCACATTCGTGTAGACGTCGACGGTAGGCCCCTTGGGAGGTGTCGGAGCTGGATGCTCTGACGTCATCCACCATCTTCGTAGAGACGTCGACGGTAGGCCCCTTGGGTGGTGCTGGAGCTGGATGCTCCAGCGTCGTCCACCATCGTTGTAGAGACGTCGACGGCAGGCCCCTTAGGAGATGCCAGAGCTGAATGCTCTGGCATCGTCCACCATCTTCGTGTAGACATTGACAGTAGGCCCCTTGGGAGGTGTCCGAGCTGGATGCTCCGACATCGTCCACCATCGTCATAGAGACATCGACGGCAGGCCCCTGGTTTACAGGCCATCGCAAGGGAACCTTGTTAGCAACAAGAGTAGGGCAGGAGAGTTTACTCACTTATCCGCGCTTGGTGCTGTCGTTGACGTTCTGTGACGTTGACGGCAGGCCCCTTGTGAGGTGCCAGAGCTGGATGCTCCGGCGTCGTCCACCACCTTCGTGTAGACGTCAACGGCAGGCCCCTTTGGAGGCGTCGGAGCTGGATTCTCTGGCGTCGTCCACCATATTTGTAGAGACGTTGAAGGTAGGCCCCTTAGGTGGTGCCAGAGCTGGATGCTCCAGCGTCGTCCACCATCGTTGTAGAGACGTCGACGGCAGACCCCTGTTTTACATGCTATCGCAAGGGAACCTTGTGAGCAACAAGAGCGGGGCAGGAGAGTTTACTTACTTATCCGCGCTTGGTACGTTCTAGGACATCGACGGCAGGCCCCTTGTGAGGTGCCGGTGTTGGATGCTCTGGCATCGTCCACCACCTTTGTGTAGACGTCGATGGTAGGCCACTGGTTTACATGCCATCGCAAGGGAACCTTGTTAGCAATAAGAGCGGGGCATGAGAGTTTACTCACTTATCCGCACTTGGTGTTGTTTTTGATGTTCTGTGACATCGACGGCACACCCCTTGTGAGGTGCCATATTTGGATGCTCCGACGTTATCCACCATCGTCGTAGAGAGGTCGACGATAGGCCCTTGGGTGGTGCCGGAGCTAGATGCTCCAGCGTCATCCACCATCGTCGTAGAGACGTCGACAGTAGGCCCCTTGGGAGGTGCTGGAGCTGGATGCTCCGGCGTCGTCCATCATCGTCGTATAGACGTCGACGGTAGGCCCCTTGGGTGGTGCCAGAGCTGGATGCTCTGGCGTCGTCCACCATCATCGTAGAGACGTCGACAGCAGGCCCTTGGTTTACAGGCCATCACAAGGGAACCTTGTTAGCAACAAGAGTGGCGTAGGATAATTTACTCACTTATCCGCACTTGGTGCTGTCGTTGACGTTCTGGGACATCGCGGCAGGCCCCTTGTGAGGTGTCGGAGGTGGATGCTCTGGCATCGTCCACCACCTTTGTGTTGACGCTTTCGTCGAGAGTTCGTCGGCTTCAGCGTTGTGGGCACACTGGACATGATGGAGATCTAGGACTTCGAAGTCCTTCTGAAGCCTCTGGACTTCAAGGAGGTAAGCAGCTAGCTGGAGATTGTTGCAGGAGCATTCTCCCTTCACTTGCTTAATGATGAGCTGTGAATCTCCCTTGACCAGCAGTTGCTTGACACCGTATGACAGCACCACCCTTAATCCATAAATGAGTGCTTCATATTCCGCCATGTTGTTGGTCGCCTTGAAGTCAAGGTGTACCATGTATTTTACCTTCTCTCCGGTTGGTGCGAGGAGAAGGATTCCAGCTCCAGCCCCCTGCTTTTGCATGGAGCCGTCGAAGTAGAGGGTCCAGTGAGGCTCGGTGAAGACCGGAGTTTTGTGTTCCGGCTTCTGCTCATTGGGGCCCCCAGGGTTTGATGGAGAGGGAGTCCATTCCACCACGAAATTAGCCAATGCTTGACTCTTGATTGCTTGCCTTGAAATGAATTCAAGATCGAATTCAACCAATTCCGCTGCCCACTTTGCAATATTCCCAGTTGAGTTGGGATTATGCAAGATTGCTCGAAGTGGGTAAGAAGTCACCACTGAGATTTTGTGAGCTTGGAAGTAATGGCGAAGCTTCCTGGAGGTAATAAGAACTGCATAGAGCAGCTTATGCACCTCTAGGTATCGAGTCTTGGCATCATGTAGTACTTCACTGATGAAGTACACTGGGCGCTGAATGGTCCGGACCCTCCCGAAGGGGCCCGGAGCTTCCTCTTCACTGACCCTGATCCTCCCGGAGGGATCCAGATTTTCTTCAGGGACCTTCGGGTCCTGGCTGGAGGATCCCGGAGCTTCTTCAAAAGCGACCTGGACCCTCCTGGAGGGGTCTAGGTCTTCTGAAGTGACTTCTTGTGGATTCAAGCCTGGGAGCTGGGACCCAGACTCGCTTTCAGGATCCTCCGGACCCTCCTGAAGGGGTCTGGATTCCTGAGTATGGGGTAGTTCTGGTCTCTCCACGACCAGGACCATACTGACGACTTCGTCAGTGGCTGAAATGTAAAGCAGCAAAGGCTCACCAGGGTTCGGAGCTACCAGAATTGGTAGGGTGGTGAGGAACTGTTTTAGCTCCTGGAATGCCTTTTCTGCTTCTTCAGACCATTGGAATGGTCCGGACTTCCTCAATAACTTGAAGAAGGGGAGTGCCCCTTCTGCCAGTCTTGAAATGAACCGGCTGAGGGCTGCTAGACATCCTGTTAGATTTTGGACATCTTTGATGCGGGCAGGTGGCCGCATGTCTTCAATGGCCTTGATCTTCACCGGATTAGCTTCTATGCCCCGGCCACTTACCAGGAAACCAAGAAGTTTTCCAGAGCTAACCCCGAAGACACACTTGTCTGGGTTTAGCTTTGTGCGGGTGACCGGCAGCTTATCGAAGACAGCCTGCAAGGTGTCAAGGAGTGACTCCTTGTTCTTGACCCTAACCACGATGTCATCGACGTACACTTCCACTTTGTCTCTAATGAGTTCTTCAAAGGTTTTGTACATAGCTCGTACAAAGGTTGAAGCTGCATTCTTGAGACCAAATGGCATGGCTATATAACAGTACAATCCATCTACTGTGATGAAAGAGGTATGCTCTTCATCTTCCCTAGACATTCTGATTTGATGATACCAAGAATATGCGTCTAGGAAACACAGTAATTCACACCCGGAGGTGGAATCCACTATCTGATCTATTCTAGGTAGTGGGAATGGATCTTTTGGACATGCCTTATTTAGTGTTGTGTAGTCGATACACATCCGAAGCTTCCCGCCGGCCTTGGGCACAACGACTGGCTTTGCCAGCCATTTTGGATGGAAGACTTCTCGGATGAATCCAGCTTCGAGCAATTTCTTCACTTCTTGTCGAATGAATTTATGTCGCTCTACGGATTGCTTCCGAGGCTTCTGATGCACAGGCCAGGCGTCGGGGTAGATCTTCAGATTGTGCCCAATCACTTCCCTGGGGATCCCAGGCATTTGTGACGGTTGCCAGGCAAACACATTGACATTAGCATGGAGGAAAGCGATGAGCGCGAGTTCCTATTTGTCGTTCAATCCTCCCGATATACGGGTGGTCTGAGCGGCATCGGAACCGATTTGGACGACTTTGATGGGAATGTCGGTGTCGCCGCTTGGCTGCACACGAGGTGCAGAAGTCGAGCCTTGCTGACGAATGCTAAGGGGTTTTGGAGCTTGCTCCTGCCTGGAGTCCTCCTCTTGCACCGTAGTAAGCGCATGGAGTTCTTCCAGAGCAGTTACTTCGGCGGTATGATCTCCGCGGATCCGGAGAACGCCTACTGGTGTTGGCATCTTTAACACCAGGTAACCATAATGAGCAGCTGCCATGAATTTGTACAAGGCAGGCCTACCCAAGATGGCATTGAAGGGTATGTTGATCTGAGCAACGTCAAAGACCAACTTCTCGGTGCGATACTTCTCCCGGGTCCCGAAGGTAATGGGGAGGGTAATAGCTCCGAGTGGGGTAATGGCTCCCGGACCTACTCTGGAGAAAGGTCGGGAGGGGTGAAGATCCGAAGGTCGGAGCTGAAGCTTGGTAAAAGCTTCGAAGCTTATGAGGTTGAGCCCCGAACCTCCGTCTACCATGACATGGTGGAGCTGGATGTTATTGATGGTAGGAGATACCATCAAAGGTAACTGACCTGCTCCAACCATGCTTCGAGGGCAGTCCGAAGCATCAAAAGTGATGGCTGTGTCCATCCACTTCCGATGAGGCTCCACCCTGGCTGTAGGAGCTACAACAGCCATGTCCCGACGCATAGTCTTGATGACGCGGCGGGAGGTGATGTCCCATGATCCACCAAAAATGGTGTTCATGGTCTTCCGACGCTCGTTGTCAGAGACGTCGGAATTGTCGTCGACGGAGGTGTAGACGGCCTTTAGGACCTTTTTGGGATCCTAAAAACCTAACTCCTCTTCAGCCGGAGCTTCGTCAACTTTTTGTTATCCTTCCCTCTGTCAGAAAGGAGCTTCTTCTTGGCGCTTGTTGTAGTGCTCGACAAGGTTTTGGACCTCCCGGCAGTCTTCCAAACTGTGGCTGTCCGTTTTGTGAATTGGACACCACACCTTGGGTTTGCCACCGTCTTCCGAAGATGGTTGAGGTCGCTTCTCGGGGCGTGGCCCCCGGCCACCCGGAGCTGCAACATTGGATGCACCGGCCGACGACTTCTTCTTGCCGTTGGTCTTTTTCTTCTTCTTGCCACTCCAGGAGGTAGCGGCTTCTCCTTTGGAGGATTTCTTGTGATCCTCCGGAGTTGATTTGGTGTGCATTTCACGGCCCTCCGCAGCTCTGGCACATTTGTCGGCCAAACTGAAGAGTTCCGTGACACTGGTAATCTCCTTGATTGCCAGTTTCTCCAATATCTTCTTATCCCGTACACCTTGTCTGAATGCCACAATGACAGAAGCGTTAGAGATAGAAGGGATAGTGTTTCGTACATGAGAGAATCTCTGGATGAATGATCGCAGGGATTCTCCCCCTTTTTGCACAAATGCAAAAAGGTCCAGTTCAGTGCCTGGTCGGGTGTATGAACTCCCGAAATTGGCTATGAACTGCCGGCACAACTCCTCCCAACTGTTGATGGAGTTGGGTGGAAGGCTCATAAACCAAGACCTAGCGGTCCCAGTTAAAGCCACTGGGAAATAATTGGCCATTACGACCTCATTTCCTCCAGCTGCCAAGATAGCAGTGGAGTAAATCTGAAGAAATTCGACATGATTAACGGTCCCGTCGAACTTCTCTAGCAGGTGAGGCCGAAACTTCTGTGGCCACCTGACCATACGCAGATGCATGGCCAGGGCTGAACAGCCTCCTCCTACTCCTTCAGGAGCAGGAATGTCTTGAGCTTCTCGTCTTTCACGAGCGCGCTCAATATGGACTCGGCCGTCTTGTTGGCAATATCGGCGATCAAGCTCCGCCCGGAGGTCATGAGTTGAAAGACTTGATACCGTGTGAGTGCGTCGTGCCCCGGAGGGCAATGACATCACCTGCTGTGATGCAGCACGTCTCCTGTATTTGGAAAGGTGCGGACCAAGTCTGCCAGACAAGGTCCATCGCTGCGACGGGGCCCGTCCTCAGGAGGACCCTGGTTGCTGATGCGGTCAGCTGCTGCCGCAACCAAATGTTCCACATCAGCCCTCCACTGCTCCAGTGCATCCCGGGATGCATCCGGAGGTGGTGGGCGTTGGAGAAGAGCACGTGCTGCATGGAGCGCGTGTTCCGGGTTGTCAAGATTCGCCGACGCAGTGATTGACACCGGTGCACCATCGCGTTGTCCAGCTTGATTTGCTGGTGGAGGCAGTGGTGGTGGAAGTGCGACTCCTGCTGGCACTGAGGCTCCTGCTGGTGGCTGCATATTGGAGGGATTGCCCCCAACAGCTTGAACAGCAGGATGACCGTTGGATGATCCAGCAGCTGAGTTCACCATTCTTGAAATCTCAGGCGCCCCCTACCTGGCGCGCCAACTATCGGTGGTTTTGATCTGGCAGATCTCCCGACACTACTAAAGTGTTAAAGGAGTTTGAGGTTCGGTGTGGGCGCGCGGAGATTCAAGAAGGTGAAGTGTAAATGACACAGTAGACACGAAGATTTACGTGGTTCGGGCCGCCTAAGCGTAATACCCTACTCCACGGGATGTGTTGGTGTTGTATTGGTTGTCTGAGCTCAAAGTGAGTTCAGGGTGTAGAGTGAGCGTGTCTTCAAAGAGTGTGTTCTATGTATCGTCGGCCTGTCCTTATATAGTACAAGGGCAGGCCGTTACAAGTTAGCCTGGCCGACATGTGGCCCCGGTGGTTACTGATATTGATACACATTCAATCACGTTTAATTACCCTTAATGACCGAGTTATGGACTTTGACAGCACCGTTACTAGTAATTAAGGTCGTCCGATCGTGTGTCATTAATATAGTATTAATGACACTTGATCGGGTCTTGAAGTCCCCATGTTCAGCTACACCAAAGGCTTGTAGCGGGAGTCTCTCTGGTATTGTCAGAGATTTGTCCATGCCCGATATGTTAGACCAATAAGCCCTAGTCTTCATCACTAGCATATCCACGTGTACATACTTAGTCTATGCATATGTACACTAGAAGCATAGTAGGAGCAACCCCTTTCCATAACTTAACCCTCACTAGGACTTCTGTTGACCCTTAGAGTAGAATGCTTAGGTGTGTCTCACACTACCCCAATACCCATCTTTATCAATCCTGTTGGATCCTTTACTAGAAATACCTATTCTATCCCACAAGTAACTGTGTCACACTTCACAACCTTCCTTTGGGATAAATACAATACCTTAGGAAAGACTCTTGGATAAAATCCTACAATGATATTCTCCATGTGCTTGTGGTATATTTAAGAGAGTATCAACAAGCATTTCTGGCGACGTTGCCAGGAAAGGCACAGAAGTATTGCATGATTGCTTGTGATAGTTAGGGCTCTAGTAGGTATTTGGTAGGATAACCTTGCTTTATTTTCACATTCTTTTGTTGTGAAAACAGGGTGGTGTATAACCGGTTTTCACTTGCTGGCAAACTTCATTGAAGATCCCGAATCACATCCGAAATGAGTTCGACCTCGTGTTATTCTCTCTCAGGTGATCCTTTTGGCAAGCAAACTAGTCATCTTAGCACCATCAAGTTTCACACTAATGGCTAATAAGACTCTTCATGAGTTTTCAACTCCCTTTGCTTATAATGTGCGTGTTGAACCCATTGTTAACATGGGAGATGCGAATATCAAAATCAAGATGGGCCTAATCACTATGGTGCAGGCTAACCATTTTGTGTGAAAGCCAGCGAGGACGCAAGTGCCCATCTGCAACAATTCTTATAGATATGTAGTACTTTCAAGATCGAGGATGTCACTCAAGATGCCATCCGTCTTCGATTTTTTCCATTTTCCCTCCTTTGGAGAGCAAATCAGTGTTTCTATGTGAACTATAGTACTATAAACACTTGGGAAAAGTGTTCTACGGTGTTCCTCGCGAAGTTGTTCCTATTGGGCAAGACCAATGCCCTACGTGGAAGAATCTCAAGTTTTCAGCAAGAGGCCAAGGGATCCATCCCCGAGGCTTGGAAAAGGCTCCAGGAGTATATCCTCGCCCATCCCCCACCATTGGATGGATTAATGGCTCATCTTCTATAACTTCTACAATTGGTCGTGTCGAAGTGTGGACTAGGACACTTCCCCCGGTACTACTAAGGATTAGTCCACAGAGGTTCGTATTCGGTTTGGGCGTGAGTCAAGATCAGGAACAAGAGGTGAACACTGAGGTTTTTACGTGGTTCGGGCTGCCTGAGCATAATACCCTACTCCACGGTGTGTGTGTGTTGATTGTATGAGTATATCTGGGCTTTGGTGCGTATGATCTTGGTTGAAATAGCTTGTCCTTCTACCGTGCATCGCATCTGTCGGTGGTTTTGATCCGGCAGATCTCCCGACACTACTAAAGTGTTAGAGGAGTTTGAGGTTCGGTGTGGGCCCACGGAGATTCAAGAAGGTGAAGTGTAAATGACACAGTAGACACGAAGATTTACGTGGTTCGGGCTGCCTAAGCGTAATACCCTACTCCACGGGATGTGTTGGTGTTGTATTGGTTGTCTGAGCTCAAAGTGAGTTCAGGGTGTAGAGTGAGCGTGTCTTCGAAGAGTGTGTTCTATGTATCGTCGGCCTGTCCTTTTATAGTACAAGGGCAGGACGTTACAAGTTAGCCTGGCCCGACATGTGGCCCCGGCGGTTACTGATATTGATACACATTCAATCACGTTTAATTACCCTTAATGACCGAGTTATGGGCTTTGACAGAACCGTTACTGGTAATTAAGGTCGTCCGATCGTGTGTCATTAATATAGTATTAATGACACTTGATCGGGTCTTGAAGTACTTGATTTCCCTTTGAAGATCCAAAGCCGTTGTGGGGTCTTCCGGAGGTTAGAGGCTGAAGATCCGATGGTTGGACACGTGGCAGCTCCAGAGCATACTGTGGGAAACAGATAGGTCCGGAGCTGCCTGACACGTGTCAGTTCCGGAGCTTCCCTCGGTCTGGGGTTAGGTCTGGGGGTGATATTTCGGTACATGGCCTGGAGCTTCCCCCTTGTAGGCGGTAGCTCCGGTTTGATAGTACACGTGGCAACCCTGGGACTAACCATGTTGGAGAAGCGGGTCCGATTATGTCTGACATGTGGGCCTCCGAAGGTCTTCAAATCAAGTAGATGACTTTCCCTTGAGATCTTTGTAATCTCAAGGGGTGTACGGTTCCCAGGGTACCGACAGCTTCCGAAATGCTTGTTGACATTTCTTACGTCACATATAAAAATTCGCAAGTGCACGGAAACTGTCATGGAGCACTTCCCCTTAAGAGAGTATTCTCAAGGGTATCAAATCCAAGGAACATGTGTGCTAATCTTATGAACTAATCCACCCAATGAAACAAAGTTGTTTTGTAGGCAAGGAAGAGAGAGGAATTCAAAGTATTGATTCTAATTCACAGGAATTTGCGGTAGTTGCTTGCTTCGGGCGTGGGTTTACCCTAGTAACACTAGGATGACTCCCGCCAAGAGTCTATGGCATAGCCGAACGTGGAGGATTACTAAGGACAGATAGGGCTATCACCACCTACTGCCTACCTCTTAAATCCGTGGGACTACAAGATACTCACTGGTGATTTCTAACCTGAGCACCACGCTTACGTTCTAAATCACAACTCTAGTTGTTTTGAACACAAAGCTACAACTAGAGCCTCTAATCAATTAAAGCAATGAACTCACAAGTAACTACTTGTGCAAACTACTATGAATTGAGAATCTAACTTGAATTGAATTCACAAAGGGCTTACTTGATTTGAGTACACCTTTGTAGGGATACAAGTGTAGAAGACGGACTTGACAAGCCCAAACCTCCTTCTTCTAAACTCTCACCACACTCTCCTTTTACTTGGCAACCTCTAGGACTACTCTAAACCTTAGGAGTCATATTCTATTCTTAAGTTTTGGTGTGTGTGTGTGAAGTGAAGTGTGAAGTTCTATTTATAGGGGGAGAAGGGTCTGTTCCCGCCACCAAATGCGCGCGAATCAGTCACCCATGACTTCTTGGAATCCAGGAGGAGTCAACATGTGGCATTTGACCAATTTTGGCGCCATTCCCTAGTCGGCCGACTAGGGACATCGGCCGACCTGATCTCAGCACCGTCGGGGCTATGCTTCCTCTTGGTCTCTGCCAGGTGGATCCCATCCCTTTATATGAGTGCTACACCGTTGGATGGCCTCAGATACTTCTGTTTGTGGGCCATTTGATCCATGTGATGACACGCGGCATTGCCTGATTTGTCGAAATCAAAATTTATGGATTACTCCCTACATGTCTTGGTAGTTTGGGTCTGAATTCACCTGCATGCAAATAAACACCAACACTTGTGGAATTGGTTAGTTTTTAACCCTACCACTATGTCATGTTTCACTTTTGTGCACATTATGAGGTGAATTGATGGTCTAAATATGACACTTAAGGACCGTCAACAAACTCCCCCACACTTAGTCATTTGCTCGTCCTCGAGTGAAGGCAAGAAAAAAGAACTAAGGTGATGTCATAAATTTGCTATAAGTTAGAAAAAGAGAATACTAGATATTTCAACTCATATCTCAATTTATGAATTCCCTTTGTGGAATGTGGCTACCACATCAATCTTGGGTGTTTGAAGAGTGGAATGGTTGAAATGTAGTTCCATTGAATCTCCCCCTTCCGAAATGATATGACGATTTGCTATATTCGGAAAGTCAAAGAAACAATTGCCCTTATCTCTCATTTGGAATCTCTCAAGTCTCTCAAAGTGTTTTTATCCTCACCTTGGCATGTTGTGTCAATTTTGTCCCTATACTAAATATGGCTATATCGAGAGCTTGGTAGGGATAAATGTGGCACACATTACAATTCATATATTACTAAGCCAAAAACTTGATCCTATGAGAGACTTGTGCAACAAACAAATTGACAAAGAAAATTCTTGTGCACATGAATGGAATGGATATTTTGTGAACTCCATGGTTTTCTCTCTTTAAGGATGAAATATGGCTACTTTCTCTCTTTTTCTTTTTCTCTCTCTTTCTTTTGGCATACTTCCTCTTGTGAAGAGTAGATGATATTTTTCGTAGCCATGTCTTCTACTCCTTTTTATTTTTCTAGAGAGAATTTGATGACCAAAAATGTATGGAGTTTCTTTATTCGATGGATGAATGGTGGTTGCAAATTCTCAATGTGAGAAATTTTGCATGAATAGGGTGCACAAGAATTTCTAAGTCAAAAGTTTATGCATGTCACTCAATTGGGTCACGAGTTTGACAAAGTTCAATGAAAAACAAAGTGACATATGCATGTGGTTTTTCAAGAATTTGTATCATATGGTTGTGGTGGGTATCTAAATTTCCAATGAGAGAATCAGACAAAGTTCAAGACTCCATATTGTGCAAACATCAAAATCAATTTCAAGCAAAGAGACATCTCCTCGAATACCTCATTTACCATATCAAACTAGTCAAATACTTAGATGACATGTTGTTCCTATTTTAATTGTCGGAATCACAAATAAGGCAATAAATCAAAATATAAAGTATTCAAATTTTCAGCTCAAGCAAAATTTGACTACCAAGTTTTATTTTTTTAATTGTTGAGTTGAATTGCTTTCAAATATTCAATATCAAATATTAAATCAACTCAAACAGTCACGTAGCATGCATATTCAGGGCTAGAAGATCCAAACCGAATTTGTGGAGCGAAACAGAGCCGTGTAGGGCCCACACCAAGTCGACCGACCAGGGGGTTCGGCTGACCCCCTTATGGCCTCTCCGTTGCTCTGTTTCGACGTGTCGAGTTGTATGTTCGGTTGCAACGTGTTTCGAGATGCAAAGCTATTTTTGCATGACGAGATTTTGCGAATTTGGGGTGCCTCCCTCACTCTTGTTCCCTAAATTCTTTATTCAACACAAATAAAATAAAGGGAGAACTTTACCGGGTTAGATGAACTGGTAAGTTCGCATTATTGAACTCAAAATATGGGGATGATTACATTATTCAATCTAAATTTAATGAATAAAAATTTAGAATAAAACTAAGCTAGTAAGCATCATATGTGGTCGGGACATCTAAACTATGGAGCTTGTAGATGTCGGGCTTCCCGACGACATTGCATACACGTCGCAGCTTGGCGCCCATGCCACAGCGAACACCATCAATCTCCTCCTTGAGGGATATGAGCTCATCCTTTAGTTCCGCCCTCTCAATGCGCCTTTTAACCACTAAGTCCAATAGCTTCTTGTTCTCCAAACGGAGAGAAGCTAACTCCTTAGAAAGCTGTGCCACTTTAGGGGCACGAGGAGATTTCCCGTCGCTGTCCTCAAATTGGCCAAGTGGCCCTCTGATGGAAGGTGATGAGAGGTGATGCCTAATCTTGGAGGATGACGAGCCCGTCGATTCCTCCATCGCCACATTATCCACTTTCTTGAAAAATCCTTTTGCATAGCCTCCTTCAGACTTGCGCACCCAATGGATAACGAGGCAGTTTCCCACACGCTCAGGCGAGGTAAGCGTAGGTGACTTGTAGTGGTGGCTCACTACGTCACCGTCCTTGGTCTTCAGAGTGTACATGAACTCCTCGACAGACTACAGCTTTGGGAGAGACTCGTCCTTTCCAGGAAAAAGACGTGTTTTGACTGACTTAAGGCCAGCCATAGTCGGACGATGTGCAAGTGTTGTCGACTTCATAGGCATCCTCTGATGGGAGAGCGACCGTGCAGCACCACGAGGCGTTGTGCTACGTCCATGCATAGTCGCCATTGGCGATGGGATCATGGTGAGAGGTGATGAGGACATCACTCCTATGGATCTACACAACACTCCATTGAACATACAAGATGCAATCAATAGAATTCACACACAACAATTAATTTCAAAGGTGAGCTCATTTTTATATGTTTCCTTATATATTTTTGAGAATAGATTGCTACCTAATAATTTAATTTTAATTAGGATACATGGAGTGATTCAAGGAGTAATTGGCAGAAGGTTTAGGGGTGTGGAGGACCAGAGTATATGTTCAAAGAAGATGGAAACCGACTCCAACTCAAAATCGTGTCCAACTCATAGTCCAGGAGCAGTACGCACTAAAATGGACGCCCATGACGCATTCAAACTCCGTTTTGGACTTTCTATATATGCAAGGAAAGGGGAGAGGATAACCTTTACAATGGCGGTGGTCCCATGTAACCGTCGAAGTCGACGAGAATCATTGAAACAAAATCGAGTTCAGAATCTGTCAGGGTGCTGCGCCACCGTATTGGGCCATTGGGCCTTGTATCAAGTCTAAGTCCATTATTTTCGTATCTTAGGGTTAGGTCACGACCCCAACACCATCATGGACGTCCTCTCACCTATATATACTCCATAGTAGCCACCATGAACAATGGGGTTTTACTTAGATTAATCTGTTATACACAGTTTCACTGTTCATAAGTTTGTCAGACCCCAACTTAGCAATTCAGATTGCTTCTACCTTGTTCTTGCTTGTGTTCTCGGTTGCACTTGCAGGGATTAGCCTTCTTGGCGAGGTCAAGCATGTGCTGCCAGTTGATAACCAACGGAGCACTGGTGTAGTGATTGCAGGAGTATTCGAACTGCTCTAGTGCCACAGATCATCAACGTCGAGTTCTCCACATCAATTGACTTATCCATTACCTTTCGGAAGGTCGAGACTCATATACTCATCAATTGGTATTAGATTTTCAGGTTGCCCATTAGGTAATTCATCTATCCATTATATTAGTTTTGTTTTTCATACCTAGAGTCCACAAAAAAAGCCACAAAAAACTTGCAGTTTAGTAGATATGTTCATTACTTTGTCCAAACCACCATTGAGCCTTTGCAACTTTCGTTTTCAGTTTGGTTTTGTTGAGTTTGTGTCCGTTGTTGAGTAATATTGCTGGTTTAGAAAGTGTTTTCGGTATTAGTTTGAGTTTTGCATTGTGTTGATTCATCTTTTTGAATTGCGTCATCACGTCTAGATTAGATTCATCTCTGTCCAGTTCGGTATTTTGATCATATATCACACATATGAACTTGGAATTTGGAGTTCTTGTACTTTCTGCAAAGCTTAAGAAGTTCTCTACAACTTTCATATTCATAGGTTTTCCAGAAAATAGAGTTATTGTGGTCAAAAGTGTATTAGATCTGAATCTGTTCTTGACCTAAAATTTCTGAACAGTCTGTGTTTCGGGGGCAATATCTCCTATTGTTCTTGTCCAAAATAGTTCTTCCATATATCAAAATTAAGGAGGAGAGATATATCTACAATCTTGATGTTGTAATTTTTCTATTTGGAGCCTCTAAGTATGCCTATTTGTCCTTGGACGATTGAGCAGAAAATCTGTGACAGACCCACGAGATATCTTTGATTGTTTTTCATCGTGTTCTTCTTTTGCAGCACTTTTTGAAAAAAGAAAAAAAAGGCAAGTGCAAAAAAAGATACAAAAGCCGCACAAAAAAGGAGAAAAACAACAAAAAACAGAAGTGCTTGCATTCTTTGTGTCATCTAGTTTTGTCTCATGTCTTGCTAGCTTGAACTACTAGGAACACATTTAGGCCAACAACTTTGACAAGTACTTTGGACACCTATTCAACTTTACTATCTGACTCATTGTTGCTGATCCTTGCTATATATAAAGTGCCATCCAAGCTACACTTTACTCTTGAGCAGAATCGATACACCTTTGCAATCATCTCACACTTCATTGGTTTCATCATACCAACCACCGTTTGCCACCTGCAGTGTCGTTAAGAACACTTGTAAGAGCGTGGTAAGACGCTTGAGAGTGTGTGATTCTACTTCCACTTTGCAATTATACTTTATAGTTGATAGGGATAACATATTTTTTTGTTGTCTTCTGTTTGCTACTAACAATGTCAGGTAAAAGCAAGAATCATGGATTATATGCTGAGATGATTGACATGATGAAGACGATGATGGAGTTGCTCACTAAAAATCAAACATCAACCAAGGTTGCACATGACGTTCAGGCCACCTTTACAACTCCTTCAACAATAAGTAATTACATTCTCCCATCTTTTCCTTCTTTTGATGGTCTTGGTTATGATGAATATATTGCTTGGGAAATAGAGTTGGATAAATTTTTTGGACAATGTCATATGTGTGAGAGGAGAAAGATTAGAAAGATTGCGAGTGGATTAGTAGATTGTGCATTAACTTGGTGGAACAACTTAAGTGATTTAGAAAAACCACGAACATGGAAAGATATGAAAATTCTCATGCGAGAAACTTTTGCCAATATATCTAATTGCAAAGATAAAATAAATGAACTTGAAATGAATTTCCTTGTTATACCTCCTCCTATGCCTAACCTTTTATAGGAACATGAACAAATAAATGTAGAAAATTCAAAAGAGAATGAGGTGTTCAACATCTCTTGTGAAAATTCAGATATTTCAATTTCTATTTCACCCACAGTTACTGCTGAATATGAGAATGAAGGTAATGTACCTCGCACTACACTTATCAATGTTGAGAAGTTTTTTAATGTTTCAAATGTTTCCCTCAATCATTCTATTGGAGAGCAACAATTTGAGGAGCTTTTTCTGAAAACTCATTTACCACTAGTTGATTTTCCTACTGATCCTTACGACAAAAATGCATTTTGTGCTGATAATTATATTGTACCTATGCTAGAACAAGTGAATGAATTTGATACTTTATCACCCACTTTTGCTGAAATTAAGCATTTCATTCCAATTACATGTGAAAGAGATGAGCTGAAATTGTTGTCTTCTATAAATACTTTGGGTTATATTGAATTTGACAATCTTTGTGATCTAGACACTCCAGAGAGAAGAATATTTTTGAAAACTGAAATTTCTTTGTTGACAAGGAATAATTTTCGTGCAATAGGAAAATATGAACATAGTAGTAAATTTATGATGCATAATGTTTACATATGCTCAAATGAGAAATCCCATTTTGTGCCGCAACAACATTTTGTCAAGTTTTATAGTATTTTTTTCTTGCGGCAGGGACAACATATAATAGAGGAGCATTGTTCGCTGCGGTTGTGCAATATGGACAATGCTCATTCTACCCCTAAAGCAAGTCTCTTTGCTAGACATACGAGCAAGCCGAGGAAGGCTTGTCATAAAGAATGGGAGAATGATGAGATCAAGCACATTGTTATTGTACATACAAGCATGGAACGATGTTTATTTATTTGGGATCCTGGCTCGAGTGAATGTACATGCGTATTTGATGAAGAACATGAAGATGGTGCACTATGTCATCCACCACCTTGGCCTCCTCCTTTCATGCATACAAGAAGATTTGAAGGCGTTGCACATATAGACCCACATATGAGAGAAGAACTTGAGTCGAGGACGTCTCCAATTCAAGAAGGGGAGGATGATGAGGACATCACTCCTATGGATCTACACGACACTCCATTGAACATACAAGATGCAATCAATAGAATTCACACACAACAATTAATTTCAGAGGTGAGCTCGTTTTTATATGTTTCCTTATATATTTTTGAGAATAGATTGCTACCTAATAATTTGATTATGATTAGGATACATGGAGTGATTCAAGGAGTATTTGCAGTCAAAGAAGATGGAAACCGACCCCAACTCAAAATCGTGTCCAACTCGTAGTCCAGGAGCAGTATGCACTAAAACGGACGCCCAAGACGCATACAAACTCTGTTTTGAACGCTCTACATATGCACGGAAAGGGGAGAGGATAAACTTTCCAATGGCGGTGGTCCCTGTTTAAAATTCCTTAGGAGTGGACAGGAATCGCCGAAACATAATTGAGTTCAGAATCTGTCAGGATGTTGCGCCACCATATTGGGCCATTGGGCCTTGTATCAAGTCTAAGTCCATTATTTTCGTATCTTAGGGTTAGTTCATGACCCCAACACCATCTTGGACGTCCTCTCACCTGTATATATACTCCATAGTAGCTGCCATGAACAATGTGGTTTTGCTTAGATTAATCTGTTATACACAATTTTCCCGTTCATCGGTTTGTGAGACCCCAACTTAGCAATTCAGATTGCTTCTACCTTGTTCTTGCTTGTGTTCTCGGTTGCACTTGCAGGGATTAACCTTCTTGGCAAGGTCAAGCGTGTTCTGCACGGTTGATAACCAACGGAGCAATGATGTAGTGATTGCAGGGGTATTCGAACTGCTCGAGTGCCGCAGATCATCAACATCGAGTTCTCCACATCAATTGACTTATCCATTACCATTTGGAAGGTCGGGACTCATCTACTCATCAAGAGGTACAACATCCAATGCCATGACGGACTCCAAAGCGAGGGTGGGCTTGTCATTGGCCGGCACGATGTCTCCGCTCAGGTTGAAGGTTGAGCTAGAGGAGGCATGAGGCACAATTTTCTTATCGACCATGACTTGGATGGGAGGAACAGGAGATGAGTTTTTTCTGGATGGTGCAAGGTTCTCCTCTCTGTTCCCTTCGATAAATAAGTGGGAAAAGTACGATAGCACCAAGAGTCTTGTTGAGATACGTCGGGAGAGTCCGCACGAGAAAACATAAAGTTGACGGCACAAGTGGGAGGTGGGCCGACCCTAGGGTTCGGCCGAACCCTTCCTAGCTCCTTTTGGGCTAGGTTTTCGTGGGTTGGCTCAATGGGTCCCATGGATGATTAATTGGATGGGACTATTAATTAGACGTGGAGAATTTAGATAGAATTAAAAGAAACAACGAGAAAATTAATAAGATTTATCACGTCAATTTCTTTTTCTGCCTCCCCCTCTTGGGATTCAAGAAATAATTTGAGTCGGTTCCCATTCATTTTAAATAGCTGATCATCATTACCTTGGAGTGTGATTGCTCCATGGGATGAGGTTTCTACTACAGTGAAGGGTCCTTCCTATTTACTTCTAAGCTTCCCATGTCCAAAGAGTTTAACCCTAGAGTTGAAGAGTAGAACTTTATCTCCAAGTTTGAACTCTTTAGGCGTAATTCTCTTATCGTGCCATCTTTTGGTTCTTTCCTTGTAGATTTTGGCACTATGGTACACCTAGTCTCTCCACTCTTTCAACTCAGAAAGTTGCTTCAGTCGGTGTTTTCCTGATTCGTGAAGGTCCATGTTCCACCGCTTGATGGCCCAATAGGCTCTATGTTCCAACTCTACAGGAAGATGACAAGTCTTCCCATAGACAAGTTGGAAAGGAGACATGCCGATGTGAGTTTTATAGGCAGTACGGTATGCCCACAATGCGTCGGGTAGCTTATGCTTCCATCCCGTTCCCATTTCCAAGATGGTCTTTTGCAGAATATTCTTAATTTGCTTCTTAGAAGTTTCTGTTTGACCACTTGTTTGTGGGTGGTATGGAGTAGCAATGTTATGTTGGACACCAAGCTCCCTCAAAAAGTTTCGGAAGGTCTTATCTATGAAGTGAGACCCTCCATCACTTATGACCATACGGGGAGTGCCAAAGTATGGAGAAATAACCTCATGGAACATTTTTCTAGCTTGCTTGGAATCAACATTTTTGCATGGCAAAGCTTCTACCTATTTTGACACATAATCTACAACCACCAGGATATACTTGCAATCATAGGACCTAGGGAAAGGTCCCATGAAATCAATACCTCACACATCAAATAATTCCACTTGGAGATTATATGTTAGGGGCATCGCATTGCGAGTTGAGATTCCCCCATGCTTTTGGCATTTCTAACATCTGCGAATGAATTCTTTTGTATGTTTATACATAGAAGGCCAATAGAATCCACTTTGCCAGATCTTTGCTTAGGTACGGTAAACACCGTAATGGCCACCATGGGGGCTAGCATGGCATTTCTCAATAATCTTGGTGCCTTCGATTGATGGGATGCACCTTCTAAAAAGGCCATCGACACAAACTCAATAGAGGTATGGGTCATCCCAAAGGTGTGTACAACTCTCATAGATGAGTTTTTTTTGTTTTGCCCTTGTGGTACGTATCCCGTGACCATGAAGTTCACAATATCCGCATACCAAGGGTGAGAGGCAGTCAGCTTGCGAAGCATATCATTTCGTAGGAAGTCATTGATAGGAATGTCCATGGTTTGAGTGAGTTCCATACGCAAGAGATGATCTATCACGGAATTCTATACTCCTTTCTTATCCTTGATTTCTAAGTCAAACTCTTGGAGTAGAAGAATCCAACGGATTAGCCTTGGTTTAGCATCCTTTTTGGTGAGCAAATACTTCAAGGCAGCATGGTCTGTGTAGACTATGACCTTGGCTCCAACCAAATAGGACCTAAACTTATCGATAGCAAAAACTATAGCCAAGAGCTCTTTTTCAGTTGTTGAATGTGTAGGCTATTGCATGATGCTTTTTGTCTCTAGTTTGTCCTAGGATCGCACCAACAGCAAAATCACTAGCACCACACATGATTTCGAATGGTAGCGTCCAATCGGGAGGTTGAAGATGAGTGCCTTTTTGAGTGTATCCGATTTAAGGCATTCATCATCGAAATCAAAGGGAGCTTCCTTAGCTAGTAGGTTAGTGAGAGATCTAGTGACTTTCGAGAAATCTTCGATGAATCGCCGATAGAACCCCGCATGACCATGAAAGCTCTGGATTCCCTTAACATTGATAGGAGGTGGAAGTTTTTCAATGACCTCAATTTTTGCTTTGTCCACCTCTGTCCCTCTCTCGGGCACTAAGTATCCAAGAACGATGCCTTCACAGTCCATGAAATGGCATTTTTTCCCAATTAAGTACAAGGTCCTTCTCATGGCATCTTTGTAAGACCTTATCTAAATTTTCCAGACAATGATCAAAAGTTTTCCCATAGGCTGAGAAATCGTCCATGAAAACTTCCATGATCTCCTCAATCATGTCGGAAAAGATAGACACCATGCATCTTTGAAAAGAGGTAGGGCATTACACAATCCAAAGGACATACGCCGGTAGGCATAAGTTCCATAGGAACATGTGAATGTGGTCTTACTTTGATCGTCGGGATGGATTGGGATTTGATGATACCTCGATACCCATCAAGAAAAAAAAGGAGTGTTTTGCCAACCGCTCTAACATCTCATCGATGAAGGGCAGTGGTAAATGATCCTTCCTTGTAGCCTTGTCAAGTTTCCAGTAGTCAATGCACATCCTCCAACCCATTATGGTTCGTTGAGGAATTAGTTCATTCTTCTCATTTTGAATGACCATCATACCTCCCTTCTTAGGCACTACTTGAACTGGGTTGACCCATTCACTATGAGGAACATGGTAGATAATCCTGGCATGCAAAAATTTCAAGACTTCCTTTTTGACAACTTCCCACATCGCATTATTCAGTTGCCTTTGAGGTTACCTTTAGGGGACACTCTCAGGGTCAATAGGAATGTGATTGGTGCATAGCGCTAGACTAATCCCCTTAAGATCCTCTAGTGAATAGCCAAAAACAGCTCTATGCTTTTCTAACATGGCAATGAGTTTGAGTGTCTCATCATTTGAAAGCTTGTCATTTATGATGTCAGAGGCTTCCAAATTGCCATTTAGAAAGGCATAACGTAGGCATGGAGGTAGAATTTTTAGCTCAACAGGAGGTTTTGGGAAGAACTCTTATTTTGGCAATTCAATTGCTTCTTGAAATTCATCCTCCTCTTGGATGAAATCTTCTTCTCCTTCAATTTCAGGGGGTGCTAAGAATTGAAGGGTTCTGACCCCCTTCAAAGGCTCATCTTGGATGGGATATTTTGCGGATGTGTTCTTGGAATGCAGGATAGGAATAGAAAAATTTCTCCCTCCAAGTTTGACATTGAGGTTTCCTCCCAACAGAATTTCCATGAGAAATTTCTCAATGGGAATCCCAACCATAATGTCGAAATATTGAATTTTGAACACATGGAAATCTAGGATTGCCTCAATATCTTTGTGTATTACAGACACTTCTTGCAAAACCCCGCATCCTGAAAGGATGTTTCCGAAGAATCTCAGAAGGATTTACATGTTGGTGCCAACGGCACATCGCCCAGAATGGCGAGAGCACAAGAATCGGAAATGAGATTTGCTCCAACAGTGAGGTTTTATAGGACCTTCATTGGTGTCTCTCTAATAAACGAATATAATAATTGCCAAAGGTGAGGTCATCCGAAGGATTTCAGGTGACTTCTCAACTTCCGCAGTCCATTCCCTGTTTAGAATAGAGGCTAGCTCCTTGATCGTCTGTTGGACGAACATACCATCAGGTGTGTCGGATGGAGTTAATGGCAATGATGGTTTCCTATGGCAACAATACTTCGAGGTATTTCCAAAATCTTCAAATATCTCCTCCTCTAAGTAGAAGGGAAACATCAAAGGTTTAATTTCTTCTTCCTTCGTAGTTTTGGGTTCGGGAGAGAATTCCCCCGACAAGGTTGAAGATAAGGAAGAGATAGTTTCTTCCTTGTCCATGCATTTATCCTCGGATCTTGACAATACTTCCTCTTGAGGAGGCTCACTAAGACCAGTAATGAAGGAAGAATTTTGTAGAATTCGGTTTAGAAGATCCTTGCCTTCTTCCGGCGTATTATGGAGGAAAGATCCTCCAGCCGTAATGTCAAGATATAGGGCAGACTCTTTGTTCAATCCCATATAGAAGTGTTTCAAAAGCAATGGATCAGGGATGGACAAATCTGGGTCAGAGTTTCTCAAAAGAGAAAATCTATCCCAAGCTGCATCTAAAGACTCCTCCATCTGCTCGAAGCATAATACTTACTTTCGTAAGAAAACAATTCGGTCAATTGGAAAGAAAGCAAGACAAAATCTGTCTCGTAATTAATTCCAATTTCCGTTTGTCTTCCCAACGTTGTGGTCATACCATTGTTTGATTTTTTCCTTGAGATAAAAAAGAAATAACTTCCATTTGAGAGTTTCTTGCGTCATACCCTTGATTAGAAGGCATGAACACAATTGTTCGAACTCTGTTAGATGGTGGTAAGGGTTTTCACAATCCGTTCCTAAGAAGGATTGCTCCTGAACCATGGCTATAAAGCCAGGGCGAAGTTCATAACTGGTAGAATAGATGGGTTCCACCGAAGGCGATGGCTCATAGAACTTCCCCTTTGGGGCATAATAAGAAAGAATGGTGGGTTGCTCCATATATGTGGTGGTGTTAGGAAAAGGAAAGATAAGATAAGAAGATAGATACGAGGGTGAACAAGGTTTGAAGATTAACAGCAACCATTTCCTGGGACGGCGCCAGAAATGCTTATTGACGTTGTTTACGTCACAGATAAAAATCCGCAAGCGCACGAAAACTGTCGTGTAGCACCTACCCTTAAGAGAGTATTCCCAAGGGTATCAAATCTAAAGAATGTGTGTGCTAATCTTACAAACTAATCCACCCAAGGACACAAAGTTGTTTTGTAGGCAAGGAAGAGAGAGGAATTCAAAGTATTGATTCTAATTCAAAGGATTTTGCGGTAGTTGCTTGCTTCAGACACGGGTTTACCCCTAGCAACACTAGGATGACTCCCGCCAACAGCCTATGGCATAGCCAAACGTGGAGGATTACTAAGGACAGATAGGGCTGTCACCACCTACTGCCTACCTCTTCAATCCGTGGGTCTACGAGATACGCATTGGTGATTTCTAACCTAAGCACCACGCTTACATTCTAAATCGCAACCCTAGTTGTTTCGAACACAAAGCTACAACTAGAGCCTCTAATAAATTAAAGCAATGAACCCACAAGTAACTACTTGTGCAAACTACTATGAGTTGAGAATCAAACTTGAATTGAATTCACAAGGGCTTAATTAATTTGAGTACACCTTTGTAGGGATACAAATGTAGAAGAGGGACTTGACAAGCCCAAGCCTCCTTCTACTAAACTCTCACCACACTCTCCTTCTACTTGGCAGCCTCTAAAACTACTCTAAACCTTATGAGTGATATTCTATTCTCAACTTTTGGTGTGTGTGTGTGTGTGTGACGTGAAGTGTGGGGTTCTATTTATAGGGGGGAGAAGGGTCGGTTCCCGCCACCAAATGCGCGCGAATATGTCACCCATGACTTCTTCAATCTGGGAGGAGCTAACATGTGGCATTTGACTGGGTTTGGTGCCACTCCCTAGTCGGTCGACTAGGGAGGTCGGCCAATCTGGTCTCAGCCCTGTTGGGGCTATGCTTCCTCCTGGTTTCTGCCAGGTGGGTCCCATCCCTTTATATAGGTGCTACACTGTTGGATGGCCTCAAATACTTCTGTTTGTGGCCCATTTGATCCATGTGATGACACGTCGTGTCGCCTAATTCGTCAAAATCCAATTTTATAGATTACTCCCTGCATGTCTTGGTATTTTGGGTCTAAATTCACCTGCATACAAATAAACACCAACACTTGTGGTATTGGTTAGTTTTTAACCCTACCACTGTATTGTGTTTCTCTTTTGTGCACATTATGAGGTGAATTGACGGTCTAAATATGGCCCATAAGGACCGTCAACAGTGGTGCTAGAGTTGGCTGCTCCAGCGTCGCCCACCATCATCACAGAGTCGTCGACGGCAGACCCCTTGGGTGGTGTCGGAGCTGGCTGCTCCTGTGTCGCCCACCATCATCGTAGAGTCATCGACAGCAGGCCCCTTGTGTAGTACCGGAGTTGGCTGCTCCAGCATCACCCACCATCGTCATAGAGACATCGACTGCAGGCCCCTTGGGAGGTGCTGGAGCTGGCTGCTCCAGCATCACCCACCATCATTGCAGAGAGGTCGACGGCAGGCCCCCTGGGAGGTGCCGGAGCTGGCTGCTCTGGCATCGCCCACCATCATCGTAGAAATGTCGATGTCAGGCCCCTTGGATGGTGTCGGAGCTGGCTACTCCAGCGTCACCCACCATCATCGTAGAGACGTCGACGGCAGGCTCCTTGGGTGGTGCCAGAGCGGGCTGCTCCGGCGTCACCCACCATTATCGCAGAGTCGTCGATGGCAGACCCCTTGGGTGGTGACGGAGTTGGCTGCTCCAGCGTCGCCCACCATCGTCATAGAGTCGTCGATGGCAGGCCCCTTGGGTGGTTGTTGACGGCTGTTATATACCAGTTTCACCCGTCAATATAACTCAATTATGTGAAGGAAATATCATTTCTTGCACACATCACCTTTCTATTTGACCTATTTCCACCTGTACTTGGAGAAATTGGTGCATGCAGGTATTTTATTCAGAATTGAAGTAAAACAAGGGGTTGGATCCTACAAAATATCATCCCATCCAATCAAGCATCGACATGTGGGACCACATGGATGAAATGGCCCACAAATAGAAGTATCTGAGGCTATCCAATGGTGTAGCACCCATATCAAGGGATGGGACCCACCTGGTAGTGACCTGGAGAAAGCACACGCGAAACGGTGCAAAAACCAAGATGGCCGACGCCCCTAGTCGGCCGACCTGGTCCTGGCGCCAAACTCGGTCAGCTTCCACGTATTGGCTCCTCCCGGCTTGAAGAAGTCAGTGGTGACTGATTCGCGTGCTTTTGGTGGCGGAAACCAACCCTTCTCCACCTATAAATAGGATACCTCACCCCTCACTTCAACACACACCACTTGAGCATCATTCTATTGTATACACTAGTTCTCTTAGTCCTTAGTGGAGTTAGGCTATAGAGAGGAAGCCTCTAGTCCCAAGTCCAAATTGGGAAAGGTATGGCTCATATATCTTTTCTTATATTTGTGACTTTATGCATAATAAAGATATTATCTTTAGTCTTCTTTTATTCATATACTTGGATGAAGCGTTTATTGATTGATTGTGGATTCCATGTATATGGTAGGAATAGTCTTTATGATCATACCTTAATGTCATTATACTATCATTATAAACACTATAAACCCCCACTATAGTCTAAGTAGTTATGATATGATCATGTTAATATGAATAACTTATGCTATGTCTCAACATTGGTTCAATGATGTTTAGGTTAGTCATTGCCTTAGGATGGCTAGTGCCATGACTCCTAAGGTATTTACTTAATATGCTAGCATGGTGCTAGTGTACTTAAGTAACGTTGGATGTCTCGTAGACCCACAAATTGAAGAGGTAGGCAGTAGGTGGTGACAACTCTATCTGTCCTTTATAATCCTCCATGTTCGGCTATGCCACATGCTCTTGGCGGGAGTCTGAATGTGGCCTAGAGGGGGGGGGGGGGGGGGGGGTGAATAGGTCTTTTTGATTTTTAGTCGGAACCTGCAACACTTAACAAACTGATCAAATCCCAAGATATCGGACTAGTCCGGTGCGTGCGGACTAGATTGATCAAGCTTGATCGATTATCTCGATCCTAGATAGTATGCAGCGGAAATATACTTGTAATTGAAGTGTCACACTACTATGGACTAGGATGTAGCACAAGTTAATCTTATATTCAATGTTTCAACATAAAGTAAACAAGATTGATTGAAACCCTAGATAGATATGAAGAGTAAGAACAATATGCGCAAAGTATGAACACAAGCTATTTATCCCGTGGTTCGGTTCCCACAGAGGAAACCTACGTCCACGTTGAGGAGTCCACAAAAGGATCGGGTCTTCTCCAACCCTACCCTCGTCGGATCGCCACAGAGGCCAATCCTTTTCGCTAATCACAAAGGGCAAATAACCGAATTCAAGGGGCCTTCTCACAAGTTGAGGGCTCCCCAAGATTAGAAGATGAACACCACCAAAAACACAATCTTAAGATCACAATGAAAACCACAGGAGTGTGTTAGGGAATCAAATCAAGAGCTCAAACGTGTGGAATCATGTCTCTCCAATGATCCAAAGTGAATCCTCAAGGGATTGATCTTTCTTGCATTGGATTTCGTGGAGAGAGGTGTTTTCTAGGCTCTTGGAAGGTGTGACAGCGCAGGGGGTTGAGAGTTGTGAAATATGGGCCGTGCACACCTATTTATATGGGGTTTCCAAAAGTTACCGTTAGGGTTTAGAAAGATTGGACTAGTCCGTGGTGGACACCGGACTAGTCTGGTGTGCTGCGTGTAGGAAACCCTAGGTGTCCCGAAATATCGGACTTGTCCAAGGTGAGAGTGGACTAGTCCGATTTGGTTCTGGAAATCTTCGGACTAGTCCGATAAAAATCGGACTTGTCCGGATAGGTGAGTCCCTTAGTGAATTTGGGAAACAAGTTCGCACTTGGAGGACTTGTCCGATTTAGGTCAGAGGGATTTCGGACTAGTCCGTGCTAACATCGGACTTGCCCGATTGACATCAGAAAGATATCAGACTAGTCCGTTGTGTTATCGGACTTGTCCAATTTTGTGCATCTTGTGAAGTTTTGGGGGACTAGTCCGCACTGGGGAGGATTAGTCCAATTCTAGTCAGAGAGATATCAGACTAGTTCGTGGTGATATCAGACTAGTCCAGTTAGTGAAAAACTGGACTGTGAGGACAAGTCCACATTGTGAGGACTTGTCCGATCTGGTGCAGAAAGATATCCAACTAGTCCGGGATTAGTCAGACTAGTCCGGTCCTGTATAATTTTGTGCAATGTGTGAGATTATTTGTGCTTGAGCTCTTGGGGTGTGTTTCCTTAACACACTCCATACACAATGATCTACTACACTTGGTTCTTGAGCTCTTTTCCGCATTGCTTCTCATTCTCCTTTCTTTTTGGTGCTTTGTTCATCCTTTCATTAGAACCTATGCTCATCTCAACAATGTGGTTAGGATCTCATTCGCTTGTCATAAATCAACCAAAACCCACAAGAGATTCCTAGATGTACTTTCAGAGTCGTCCTAGTATTGCTAGGGGTAAACCCGTGCCCGATGTGTTGAACAACTTAGAATTAGTTTTCACCATTGACATGCTCATTAGTATCTAACCTAGGCCACGCATATGTATATTAGAAGCATTGTAGGAATAACTCCCCAACTCTTAGTCTAATATCCATTAGGACCCATTTTACCCTTTAGCATAGATTGCTTAAGTGTGTGTCACACTACCCATATTATCAACTTACCTCTGTCTTGATAATTGATTAGTATCCCATAGCTTGATCACAAGAGTAGTGTTTACTTTGCTCCATTACCTTCCTTTAGGATAAATACGATAACCTTGAGAATACTCTTGGGTGAAATGCTACACGATAGTTTCCGTGCGCTTGCGGACCTCATCTCTTACTAGAGATGATCTGTGACGTTAATAGCTGTCAACAAGCATTTTTGGCACTGTTGCCGGGGAAGGCAAAGGAAGTGAAGGATGGCTATCACTTGTGATTAAGCTATAGGTACCAATAGTCATTAGATAGGATTACCCTTGTTTGTTTTCTCCTTTTGTGGGAAAACAAGGTAGTGTTGGCTAAGCCATTTCATGGGATGCCCAATGAGGATGCTAGTGCTCAACTACAAGATGATTAAAGGCGTACCTCAACAAATGCACGCTAGGCAACACCATTCTCTTTCGCGGAAGAATTTCAGCCTCCAGTAGGAACCAAAGTCATCCATCCCTAAGCTTGGCGGAGGCTCCAAGAATTCTTCTTGGTTTGCCTTCATCATGGGGTGGATATTTGGCTCTTCATACAACACTCATGTCATGGGTTGGCTCCACCAATCCATGAACATATTCTGCTGGAGCTGAAAAAGTCCTATTCTCATTCATCATGGATGAGAATATGGTCTCTACTCAAGGGGTGAATTGAAGAGTGCTCTAGTTCCTTTAGCTTGACATGAACACCACTTAACAAGGTGGACATGCTAGCTAAGGAACTTCACCTCCATTGAAGTCTCATGAAGATCATGCCAATGGAGAAGTGTTTTGATGATCCAAGCCATGTATATTCACATGATTTGTGAGAATCCATGTCAAACATGGGCCACTTGGGGAATCATTTCCCTAGTACCCATGAGGATTCTTCCTTCCAAACACACACCAATGTCTATCACTAACAAGGAGGTCAAGGGTCGAATTAACATCACCCTTGCAATCAAGGAGGCTATGCATATTTCAAGGAATCTAAGTTCAACTAGCCTACCTTGAAGTATCTTGTCCATGGCCAAGCAAGAAATCAAGACAACATCCACATGAAGCCCTTGGCCAAGGACAAGAAAATTAAAGGGCATTCAAGATCCAAGATATCCCACAATTACTTGTTGGGATTCCTACCCTTCGACCAAGCCCATGCAACCTGGGGCAAGTGACATTGTGGATGAAGCGTTTCTTGTTTGATTGTGGAGTCCACATGTCATCATTCCCAAGGAAGATTTTGATCCATGATCGAAGTATGGGTTAACCTTAAGGAATATCAAGAAGGTCGAAGTGGCATCCCTAAGGAAGGACAAGACTCACCATGCTCTTAAAATAATATCTTTAGGAAGGAGAAGCCGTCGCTACATCAACAAGTATCCATCAAGACGATGGAGAGGCTAGGGCCATCATGTGATTCACATGTCCAACTAACATGCCAAACGATATTTGGCATGTCAATCAAGAGAAGTTGTCCACATCTTCAACTCCGGGATTGGACAACAAATCATCGCACTAAATAGGACCGAGGTAAGTCCTACTCATCGGACTTGAAAAATTCGGTGAGTCCTTGCCAATAGGTCAATTGGTAGTTATATCATATTTTTTTCCCAATTGCATATTTGAATTTCCCATTAAATCTTGCATTTGCATTTAATATGTTTGAATTTCTACACTTGCATGTTGGAAAGTAAAATTTCCAACCAACATAAAACTAAAATGTTGAATTAGGAAATAAATTTATTTGAATATGAACCTTGGGCTAACCACTTGAATTCATCTTCCTAATTCAAACCAAAAATATTTCCCTTAAATATTCATTGCATTCGCAAGTTGTTACAAGTTGGGCAAAACAATTTGACAAAGGGTACAACATGTTTTCTAGCTAACGTAACCCGTTTTCGAGTTGTTTTAATTGTTATTGATTTTAGTGCAGATAGGACAAAATTTGTAAAGAGGTTGGAAGGCCCCATCAAGCGTATATCCATCCATCGATCTCATATTGAGATCATGGTGGAGGAATGCTCAAGGTGGTGGCCCAATGGACAACCAAGATGAAGCTCATTCAACTCCAACCTCAACTTGGCAGAGGACATTGAACATGAAGGCTACACCAAAATTCATGGTCGTGATTTTCTCACACAACAACCTTCAACCCGTACTGCTCTTCAATTGAGGTACAAGTTCAAATTTTCTGTCATTGGAATTGCATTAGGATTGAATGATTTCTGCTTACATTGGTAAGGAAGGTTTACACCTTCTCATCATTCAATTCTTGTGCATCCTCACAAGAGTAAGTGTTGGCATTACTCTTTTTGATTCTTCAAAAAGGAATGTCACCTTACTTGGGAATAAATTTAAACAAGTACCTAGAATTTCATAAGCATTGCTAAAATTGACTTAAACATTTTCTGCCAAGGTAATGCTTATGGAATGACTTAATGGTTGAATTGGCATGTAGCAACCTAGGAATAGTGATGTCCATCATTTTGATTTGAGACTCTTTCAAGCATCGATCACTATGCATCAAGTCGACACAGAAGCGAACGAGTTAGTAAGGATGTCAATGACCTGCGATTGTGTGGACGGTGCAAATGGATGTGGAATTGTCATCTAAGACCAACTTTCCTCTCACTCTTTCTCTAGTTCTTTCCTCTCTCTTAAATGACTTCAAAATGAAAATGAGCAACCCGGAAGACGTATAAGACGATGAAAACTCCGAAAAACGTATGTTGTGAGTATGTGTCCTTGACTCGCAACATCCGTAAGGCAACAAGTTTCCCAGCTAACTAGTTGCCCCCCTTTGTACTTTAAGAACTGCACCGGATAGGGAGGTATAGTGTTAAATAGGCGGCATTATACTGCCAAAATTTCGTGATTTGTGAGACGGATGATAATCAAACATTGATGAATCGTTAGGGTTAAGTGACCAACCCGGAAGGGCACGACACGCAATAAGTGTGATCGTGTCGTGTAGACCATTGTAGTGGTACCGTATGCATCAGGTGGTACTGTATACATTAACGACAATTTCTTTCGTGTTAAACTGCAGAGCCAAACATGGGTGAAGACCGCAGTTGGATGTATACTGGCTGGAAGAGCAGATCTGGTGGTCACTCGGATGAGTGGTACAACAAGTTAGATAAATTTTTGGATCGGGCATTTTCGTTGTCAACGGAAGATATGGTACGGTGCCCATGTACAAAATGCCGGAACACCAAGTTTTGGAGAAGATGAGAGCTTTCGTTTCACTTATGTCGAAACGGTTTCACTCCACATTATGAAGTGTGGACCTTTCACGACAAGACTAATTCTCGAGTCATAGCAGAAGTGGATGAGGATGATGATATAACAGAGGTTGGTAGGATGGATGAGATGCTAGAAGCTCTGGAAGCGGAGGATCCTCTTACAAATGAGGCAGAGAAGTTATTTGAGGAGCTGAAGAAATCACAAGAGCCATTGCATGAACACATGGTTGTGAGCGTACTTGCTTTCTTGACCAGATTTATGGCAATTAAGTCCAAGTACTTTTTTCCATCAACTGCTACAATGATCTCATGAAATTGATATGCGATATCCTTCCACAACCTCACAAAGTGCCACCAGATATGTATCAGTCAAAGATTAAGATATCTGGTCTCGGTATGAAGTATGAGAAAATCGATGTGTGCCCAGACAACTGCATGCTATTCTAGAAAGAGCATGCCAGTGAGAAGATGTGCTTGAAATATGGTAAACCGAGGTATGTCGACGTTGTTAATGACGATGGCGATAATGTGATGACAGATGTTGCACATAAGTAGCTTCGTTACTTGCCTGTGACACCTCAGTTGAAGCGTTTGTTTCTTTCAAAAAGAACAACAAGACACATGAGATGGCACAAAGAAGGTAAACGTGAGAACAAAGAATTCTTGACGCATCCGTCTGACGGTGATGCATGGAAGGTGCTAGACCTTTTTGATCCAGACTTTTCTCGTGATGCGAGGAATGTTCGCATCGGATTAGCGACAGACAGATTCTCACCGTTCAGTACGAATGCCACGCCATACTCCTGTTGTCCCGTCTTTGCCATTCTGTACAACCTACCACCTGCTTTTTGTACGAAGAACGAGTTCATGTTTCTCAGCCTCATTCTACCTGGACCTGATCATCCCGAGTCATGTCTCAACGTGATGTTAAAACCGTTGATCGAAGAATTGAAAGTCTTGTGGACAGGAGTCGAAGCGTACGACAATTACAAGAAGCAGAAATTCAACCTTCGAGCTGCTTATTTGTGGTCCGTCCATGATTTGCTGGCATACGACATGTTTTTTGGATGGAGCGCTCACAGTCGTCTGACGTGTCCGATATGTGCTTCAGACACGGATTGCTTTCGACTAACTCATGGAGGCAAAATATCTTACTTCGATTGTCACAGACATTGGCTGCCCTCGAATGACATATTTAGGTAGCAGAGGCATGTCTTTCGAAAGAACACTGGTCACTAAAGGACCACCGAAGCGTCTCAACGGGTCAGAAATTTCTGATATGTTGGACAAACTAGTGCCTGATGATGGTCGTCCTAGATATTTCGTAGGTTATGGAGAGGAACACAATTGGACTCACATATGTGGACTTTGGGAGCTACCGTATGTGAAGTCGTTGATTCTAATGCACAACATTGATGTCATGCATCAGAAGCGTAACGTGAGCGAAAGTATCATAAGCACTTGCATGGATATGCCTGGCAAAACGAAAGACAATTACAAAGCTAGAATAGATTTGGCAGACATTTGTCACCATCCAACTCTTGAAATCTCTAAAAGTGGTGGGAAGCCACGTGCTTCTTTCCGTCCTCGATCAAAAGAAAAGAAAAAAGTTATGAAATGGATGAAAACTTTCAAATTCTCAGATGGTTACTCAGCAAGCCTGAAACAAGCCGTAAATGTGAATACAGGAAACCTCACTGGGTTGAAGAGTCATGATTATCACATTATAATGGAAAAACTCTTACCTGTTATGTTTCGAGGCTATCTAGATGATGCGGTGTGGAAGGTTTTAGCCGAGCTCAACTGTTTCTATAGACATCTTTGTGCTAAAGAAATCAAGATCAAGATGATAGATAAGTTAGAGAAGGAGATACCATACTTTTATGTACGATGGAATTTTTTTTCCACCGGGTTTCTTCAATCCAATGCAACATCTGCTTATCCATCTTCCATTCGAAGCTAAAGTTGGCGGTCCTATGCAATACATGGCGGTCCTATGCAATACATGTGGATGTATCACATTGAAAGAGCGCTACGATATCTGAAACCAATGGTTGACAACAGGGCAAGGGTGGAAGGGTGCATCGCTGAAGCATATGCTCTTAAGGAAGTAGGATACTTTTCAAGTGTCTACTTTGCGGAAGAAAACAATATCAATACTTCGGCAATGCAGTACAATGTGGACGAAACAACCCCTTTAAGCGACCTTTCCATTTTTCAAACGAGAGGCACCACCGTTGGTAGCTACACGACCTACGTGCTATCCGAACATGACATGACTGTTGCTTTACTCTATATGTACACAAATATAGAAGGCATGCAGGAATACTTCGAGTAAGTGTTTGACCTACATTTGTTCTAATCGATATATTTTGCTACACATGTATTCTAAAAGATGTTTTTTCACATTCAGCGAGTTCCACAGACAATGTTGGCCACATAGGCATCAACCTACGGCCAAACAAGTAGAAGGGATGCGAAAAGAAGGAATAAATGGAGGACCGAGTTTACTATCCTGGTTTCGAGATTATGTAATACTCTCTCGTCTTCTATGTATTATAAGTTACTATTATTAAAGAAGTATTATTTTAACTTACGATCATTTTTGACAGTGTCGGACTCATAATGTCCATGAAGATTTGCGGCAGCTATCCTATGGATTGGTGAATGTTAGAAGCTATGGTCGATATGACGTAAATGGCTTTCAATTCTGTACAACTCATTTTGAAGCTCTTCGTCCTCTCGCGGCAACATCAAATTCCGGTGTTGTGACAAGAGCAATGGACACTCAAGGGAATTTAACCGATTATTATGGGATCATTAACAAAATCCTTGAATTTACTTTTACCAGAAATAAGACCCTTCGAGTTGTCTTCTTTGATTGTGACTGGTTTGATCGCACTCATGGAACTCGAGAAAACCAATTTGGAATGGTGGAAGTGAAACATAAGGACCGACTACGAGGTTACGATACATTTGTTCTTGCACATCAAGTGGAACAAGTGTATTATCTTCCTTATCCATGCACGAAGCTCAGTGCTTGGTGGGTGGTATATAAGGTGAATCCTCATGAGCGGTTATATACTCCTGGGGATGATGGTTACCATGATAGCGAAGATGTTGAAGAAGTGTACCAAGAAGAAGAGTTGCTAGACACTTTTATCGTCGAGCTTGGTGCAAGACTCGATCAATTAGTTGGAGATTTTGAAGATGTTGAAGATGTAGAGGCAGATGATATGCGAAAACGGAAATTAGAATAGGCCAAGATGGAAGATCGTTGGGCTGGTTTAAGGAGTAGGGCACATGATAATGATGTTGATGAATTAAATTGATTACAAGTAATGTTTTCTTGAAGATAGTAACATGAATTTTGTATATCTTATTTGCATATTTACTGATTATTTATTAAAACAGGATGACATCAAAGAAGGGTAAGAAGGTGCCGCCGACGAGGGGGTTCTACCCCTCTAGACCTGAGGACGCTTTCGCTGGTGCCTCGTCGACTGGGAGCAGACGCTCTCAGCTACTGGGGCACGTTCTGAGCAGTCTAGAGCTTCGTCATAGGTAAATTTCACTCATTTTTGAAAAATTCTTTAAATTCAATTTCACATTAAACTTACTTATGAATTATTTGAATGTTGTAGTCCTCACTGGCTGACTCAGAGGCTGCGACGCCAATTGACCTTGGCTACCCTTCGGTGAGCCAGCCCTCAGCTGGTGAGCCTTCTGTTCCTGATCCTTTTGACTCAGCTGGTGACGAGCCTTTTGGATCACCTGACGTAGCACCCGAGAAGACACGGAGGATGAGGAGGACTCACTTTGTCAGTCCTCCACCGGTCCCTTCACAGAGGGTCGTGATTTGTCTGGCCGGAGATAGGTAATAAAAATTATAGTGTTCAATTCTGGTGTCTTTTGGTTACTTAAGTACTGAATCAATAAATATCTTGCAGGGTTTGGGACAACACGTCTTTCACCAGTGAGAGACACCAAAGACCGGTGAACGGTGTCCTCGGGTCCTTAGTGCGTTTGCACTATCCCGGGGTCATCGACGAGGTGCCTGCTCTTTCGTGGGAGGACTACGCACACGTCCATCACCAGGAGCACGTCAACCTTCAGGAGGCCGTATGGGACGATTTTATGGTAAGTATGTTAAAAATAGTTTCTAAGTTTTAACTCTTAAACTCTTGTACTGAACATCTCTTCAATATATTCTTTATCACAGGCAAGGTTTACTTTAGAGGACCCGAACGACCCTCGCCTGGTTGAGGATGCGAGGAGAGTGTTTCACTACAATGCTGCCAAGGCGCTTTGACAAGCTTTGTCAAATGCTTGTATTCAAATTATTAATGAGCACTTGAAGGCGAACTAGCACCACATGCTAAACTTTCGGCAAGAGAGCGAGAAGCACCAGACGGAGGAGGAGTATTCGCAGGTACGTGGGGTGTAGTAAGTATTTTTCTAATAATTTCCTTGATGGTATTTTTAATGACTTCCAACTATGTGCAGGGCCACGTGAGCTGGTTGCAGGGTCGGACCGATACATTTCGGGCCCTTTGTCGCTACTGGGCTAGCGATGAGTTTAAAGCTAAGTCCGAGAAGGCTCGAGAGTGCAGAGGGGTCGAGGGGAAGAGCAGGCACGACCAAGATAACCACTTGCGTTTAGCTAAATGCATGGTAAGTGTATGTAACTTATGTTTATATATTCATAATATATTGTTCGTACTAACACGTATTGACAGGAGCGCGAGACGGGGGTGCCGCCGACCGCTGCTGAGATTTGGAAGAGAGGTCACATGGACCCTTCTCAGCCTGAGGGGTGCAGTCAGGCTGCAGCCGAGCGATTGGTAAGTTTAGAAATCATTCACATTAAATATAACTATATGTATTGTTGAACTTACACGGTTTCCTTGTTTTGTAGGCTAAGTACGGGGAGGAGGCTAGGAAGATACACGACAAAGATTTTGATTGGGAACGTGAACCAATCGATCCTCAAGCCATGTATGCAAGCGGAGGTGGAAAAGCACACGGAAGGTGAGTTTATAAGTCATTTTATCATTTTCAATTCAAAGTATTTAAGATATTTCAATTTCATATTACTGACTCTCTTTTTTATAGGATCGCCATATTCGACGGAGTTGTTGACTCGAGGGCGGGGAGACCTGCGAGAGGCAGCTCCACGCAGGCTTCTTTGGTGGGCACGACAGGTCGTCGCGTCTCGCAGAGGGACATTGAGATGCAGTCCCTCCGACAAACTGTAGAAGAGAACCTCAGGCGACAGGAGGAGGCGGAACGCCAAAGGATCGGGATGGAGGCCACGATCCGTTCCTAGGTAGCAGCGTTGGCGCAGATGCGGGAAGCAATGGAGGTAATAAAATAAAAACTAAAGTTCTCATTAATTTAGCGTAAATGACTTACTAATATGTAACATTTAATGTTTGTAATGACAGGCCATGGCTCGGGCGCAAGGTCTGGGGATCCAGCTACTGCCACTACCACCGGCCCTTCTAGGCGATCCTTCTTCTGCGGGTCAGATAAATTTCTATGTCAACTTAACAATTCTAGTTTTAACTCAAGTTAACCAAAGTAAAGCGAGAAAATGGAGTGACAGTGAAAGATAGATAGAGTGAGAGATGAAGTTAGAAGAGGGAGGAAGATAGAGAAAATGGATTGAGATAGAAGAGAGAGGAGATAGTTAGATAGAAGAAAAGGATTGAGATGGAAGAAAGAGAGATAGAAGAAAGAGTGAGAGATAGTTAGATAGGCTGGGAGAGGAATGACGAGAGAGAGGGAGATTGGAGATAGAAGGAGAGGAAGAGAGAGAGAGAGGGAGATGTAGATTGAGATAGAGGGAGGAAGATAGAGGGAAAATGATAGCAATAGAGAGATAGAGAGAGAGAGAGAGAGAGGAATGAAAGAAGAGAGGAAGAGAGGCAATCTAGATGGAGATAGAGGGAGAAGGAGGGAGAGATGTTAATGCATTTATATTCTAACTCTAAGTTTCATTAATTGCAGGGATCTGAGACGGCTGCACAAACTCCGTCGCCATTGCTACGGCCACCTGGAATGAGGCGTGACGACGACTTCGACTTCGGAGGTGGCTTCGGAGGTGGCTACAGAGGTCAGACGGGTGAGTGAGCCCTTGTTTGGTTTGTTGACGGTGATGCGATGTTTCACAATGTGTTGTGATGTGTTTTGAGACTGTTATGATGTTTACGTGACTGTTTGTTATATATTGCCAGTTCTGTGATTCTGGCCATCGAGCCGGGTAGTATTTTCAGTTTTTCTTTTAAAAATAAAAAACCTTATTTGCGATGGCTTTTTATACAGTACCGTCGCAAATAAGGTCCCAGGCCATCGCAATTAAGCCTCTGTTATTTGCGACGGCCAGGCCGTCGCAATTAAGGCCCTATTTGCAATGACCTCGCCGTCGCAAAAGGTCTGGTGGGCCTCGTCGGTTGACCGCATGGGACCCATTGACTGACCTTATTTGCGACGACCCGACCATCGCAAATAGGGTATTAATTGCGAAGGCCTGGCCGTCGCAACTAGCCCTATGGGGCCCGCCGGCCCCCTGGCAATAATTTGCGACGGCTACTGCCAGCCATCGCAAATAAGCCTATTTGCGATGGTGGCCGTTGCAAATAAGCTTATTTGCGACGTATTATTTGCAACGGCCAAAAGCCATCGCAAATAACGAAAGCCGTCACGAATAGCTTGTTTGCGACGGCCCTGGCCGTCGCAAATCGTCGTGATTCCCATAATGTTAGAAAGTTGCTTCAGTCGGTGTTTTCCTGCTTCGTTAAGGTCCATGTTCCACCGCTTGATGGCCCAATAGGCTCTATGTTCCAACTCTACAGGAAGATGACAAGTCTTTCCATAGACAAGTTGGAAAGGAGCCATGCCGATGGGAGTTTTATAGGAAGTACGGTATGCCCACAGTGCATTGGGTAGCTTATGCTTCCATCCCGTTCCCATTTCCAAGATGGTCTTTTGCAGAATATTCTTAATTTGCTTCTTAGATGTTTCTGCTTGACCATTGTTCGTGGGTGGTATGGAGTAGCAATGTTATGTTGGACACCAAGCTCCCTGAAAAAGCTCCGAAAGGTCTTATCTATGAAATGAGACCCTTCATCACTTATGACCATATGGGGAGTGCCAAAGTGTGGAAAAATGATTTCATGGAACATTTTCTTAGCTTGCTTGGAATCAACATTTTTGCATGGCAAAGCTTCTACCCATTTTGACACATAATCTACAACCACGAGGATATAATCGCAATCATAGGACCTAGGGAAAGGTCCCATGAAATCAATACCCCACATATCAAATAATTCCACTTGGAGATTATATATTAGGGGCATTGCATTGCGAGCTGAGATTCCCCCATGCTTTTGGCATTTCCAACATCTACAAATGAATTCTTTTGTATCTTTATACATAGAAGGCCAGAATCCACTTTGCCAGATCTTTGCCTGGGTATGGTAAACACCGTAATGGCCACCATAGGGGCTAGCATGGCGTTTCTCAATAATCTTGGTGCCTTCAATTGATGGGATGCACCTTCTAAGAAGGCCATTGGTACAAACTCAATAGAGGTATGGGTCATCCCAAAGGTGTCTACGACTCTCATAGATGAGTTTTTTTTTTGTTTTCCCTTTGTGGTACGTATCCCGTGACCATGAAGTTCACAATATCCGCATACCAAGGGTGAGAGGCAGTCACCTTGAGAAGCATATCATCTCGTAGGAAGTCATTGATAGGAATGTCCATGGTTTGAGTGACTTCCATATGCGAGAGATGATCTGTCACGGAATTCTCTACTCCTTTCTTATCCTTGATTTCTATGTCAAACTCTTGGAGTAGAATAATCCAACGAATTTGCCATGATTTAGCATCCTTTTTGGTGAGCAAATACTTCAAGGCAACATAGTCTGTGTAGACTATGACCTTGGCTCCAACCAAATAGGACCTAAACTTGTCGATAGCAAAAACTATAGCCAAGAGCTCTTTTTCAGTTGTTGCATAATTGAGTTGAACTCCTATTAGAGTTTTGCTAGCGTAGGCTATTGCATGATTCTTTTCGTCTCTGGTTTGGCCTAGGACCACACCAACAACAAAATCACTAGCGTCACACATGATTTCAAATGGTAGCGTCCAGTCGGGAGGTTGAATTATTGGAGCTGAGATGAGTGCCTTTTTGAGTGTATCAAATGATTTAAGGCATTCATCATCGAAATCAAAGGGAGCTTCCTTAGCTAGTAGGTTAGTGAGGGGTCTAGCAACTTTCGAGATATCTTTGATGAATCGCCGATAGAATCCCGCATGACCTAGAAAGCTGCGGATTCCCTTCACATTGATATGAGGTGGAAGTTTTTCAATGACCTTGATTTTTGCTTTGTCCACCTCTATCCCTCTCTCGGACACTAAGTGTCCAAGAACGATGCCTTCACATACCATGAAATGGCATTTTTTCCCAATTAAGTACAAGGTCCTTCTCTTGGCATCTTTGTAAGACCTTATCTAAATTTTCAAGACAATGATCAAAAGTTTTCCCATAGGCGGAGAAATCGTCCATGAAAACTTCCATGATCTCCTCAATCATGTTGGAAAATATAGACATCATGCATCTTTGAAAAGAGGTAGGGGCATTAAACAATCCAAAGGACATACACCCGTAGGCATAAGTTCCATAGGAACATGTGAATGTGGTCTTACTTTGATCGTCGGGATGGATTGGGATTTGACGATACCCCGAATACCCATCAAGAAAACAAAAGTAGGAGTGTTTTGCCAACTGCTCTAACATCTCATCGATGAAGGACAGTGGAAAATGATCCTTCCTTGTAGCCTTGTCAAGTTTCCAATAGTCAATGCGCATCCTCCAACCCGTGACAGTTCGTTGAGGAATTAATTCGTTCTTCTCATTTTGAACGACCGTCATACCTTCCTTCTTAGGCACTACTTGAACTGGGTTGACCATTCACTATGAGGAACAGGGTAGATAATCCTGGCATGCAAAAGTTTCAAGACTTCCTTCTTGACAACTTCCAGCATCGCATTATTCAGTCGCCTTTAAGGTTCCCTTGAGAGGACACTCTCGGGGTCAATAGGAATGCGATGGGTGCATAGCGCTGGACTAATCCCCTTGAGATCCTCCAGTGAATAGCCAAAAACAGCTCTATGCTTTTCTAACATGGCAATGAGTTTGAGTGTCTCATCATCTGAAAGCCTGTCACTTATGATGTCAGGGGCTTCCAAATCGCCATTTAGAAAGGCATAACGTAGGCCTGGAGGTATAATTTTTAGCTCAACATGAGGTTTTGGGAAGAACTCTTCTTTTGGCAATTCAATTGCTTCCTGAAATTCATCCTCCTCTTGGATGAAATCTTCTTCTCCTTCAATTTCAGGGGGTGCTAAGAGTTGAAGGTTTCTGACCCCCTTCAAAGGCTCATCTTGGATGTGAGATTTTGCGGATGTGTTCTTGGAACGCAGGATAGGAATAGAAAATTTTCTCCCTCCAAGTTTGACATTGAGGTTTACTCCCAACAGAATTTCCATGAGAAATTTCTCAATGCGAATCCCAACCATAATGTCAAAACACATGGAAATCTAGGATTGCCTCAATATCTTTGTGTCTTACAGACACCTCTTGCAAAACCCCGCACCCTTCAAAGATGTTTCCGAAGAATCTCAGAAGGATTTACATGTTGGTGCCAATGGCACATCGCCCAAAATGGCGAGAGAACAAGAATCAGAAATGAGATTTGCTCCAACAGTGGGGTTGTATAGGACCTTCATTGGTGTCCCTCTAATAAAGCATATAATAATTACCAAAGGTGAGGTCATCCGAAGGATTTCGGGTGACTGCTCAACTTTCGCAGTCCATTCCCTGCTTAGAATAGAGGTTAGCTCCTTGACCGTCTGTTGGACGAACATCCCATCAGGTAGGTCGGGTGGAGTTAATGGCAATGATGGTTTCCTATGGCAACAATACTTCAAGGTATTTCCAAAATCTTTAAATAGCTCCTCCTCGAAGTAGAAGGGAAACATCAAAGGTTGAATTTCTTCTTCCTTCGTTGTTTTGGGTTCGAGAGAGAATTCCTCCGGCAAGGTTGAAGATAAGGAAGAGATCGTTTCTTCCTTGTCCATGCATTTATCCTCGGATCTTGACACTACTTCCTCTTGAGGAGGCTCACTAAGACCCGTAATGAAGGAATAATTTTCTAGAATTCGGTCTAGAATATCCTTGCCTTCTTCCGATATCTTATGGAGGAAAGATCCTCCAGCCGTAATGTCAAGATATAGGGCAGACTCTTTGTTCAATCCCATATAGAAGTGTTTCAAAAGCAATGGATCATGGATGGACAAATCTGGGTCGGAGTTTCTCAAAAGAGAAAATCTATCCCAAGCTGCACCTAAAGACTCCTTCTCCATCTGTTGGAAGCATAGTACTTCCTTCCGTAAGGAAACAATTCGGTCAATTGGAAAGAAAGCAAGACAAAATCTGTCTCATAATTCATTCCAATTTCCGTTTGTCTTCCCAACATTTTGGTCATACCATTGTTTGACTTTTTTCTTGAGAGAAAAAGGAAACAACTTCCATTTGGGAGTTTCTTGCGTCATACCCTTGATTAGAAGGCATGAACACAATTGTTCGAACTCTATTAGATGGTGGTAAGAGTTTTCACAATCCATTCCTAAGAAGGATTGCTCTCGAACTATGGCTATAAAGCCAGGGCAAAGTTCATAGCTGGTAGAACAGATGGGTTCCACCGAAGGCGATGGCTCACAAAGCTTGCCCTTTGGGGCATAATAAGAAAGAATAATGGGATGCTCCATATATTTGGTGGTCATAGGAAAAGGAAAGATAAGAAGATAGATACGAGGGTGAACAAGGTTCAAAGATTAACAACAACCATTCCCCAGAACGGTGCCAGAAATGCTTGTTGACATTTTTTACGTCACAGATACAAATCCGCAAGTGCACAGAGACTGTCGTATAACACTTCCCCTTAAGAGAGTATTTCCAATGGTATAAGATCTAAGGAATGTGTGTGCTAATCTTACAAACTAATCCACCCAAGGACACAAAGTTGTTTTGTAGGGAAGGAAGAGAGAGGAATTCAAAGTATTGATTCTAATTCAAAGGAATTTGCAGTAGTTGCTTGCTTCGGGCACGAGTTTACTCCTAGCAACACTAGGATGACTCCCGCCAAGAGCCTATGGCATAGCCGAATGTGGAGGATTACTAAGGACAGATAGGGCTGTCACCACCTACTGCATACCTCTTCAATCTGTGGGTCTACGAGATATTCACTGGTGATTTCTAACCTAAGCACCACACTTACATTCTAAATCACTACCCTAGTTGTTTCGAACACAAAGCTACAACTAGAGCCTCTAATAAATTAAAGAAATGAGCCCACAAGTAACTACTTGTGCAAACTACTATGAGTTGAGAATCAAACTTGAATTGAATTCACAAGGGCTTACTTGATTTGAGTACACTCCTTCTCCTAAACTCTCACCACACTCTCCTTCTACTTGGCAACCTCTAGGACTACTCTAAACCTTAGGAGTGATATTCTATTCTCAACTTTTGGTGTGTGTGTGTGTGAAGTGAAGTGTGGGGTTCTATTTATAGGGGGGAGAAGGGTCGGTTCCCGCCACCAAATGTGCGCGAATCAGTCACCCATGACTTCTTCAATCCGGGAGGAGCCAACATGTGGCATTTGACTGGGTTTGGCGCCACTCCCTACTCGGCCGACTAGGGAGGTCGACCGACCTGGTCTCAGCCCTATTGGGGCTATGCTTCCTCTTGGTCTTTGCCAGGTGGGTCCCATCCCTTTATATAGGTGCTACACCGTTGGATGGCCTCGAATACTTCTATTTGTGGGCCATTTGATCCATGTGATGACACGTTGTGTCGCCTGATTCGTCGAAATCCAATTTTATAGATTACTCCCTGCATGTTTTGGTATTTTGGGTCTAAATTCACTTGCATACAAATAAAAACCAACACTTGTGGAATTGGTTAGTTTTTAGCCCCACCACTATGTTGTGTTTCTCTTTTGTGCACATTATGAGGTGAACTGAAGGTCTAAATATGGCCCTTAAGGACCGTCAACAGTGGTGCCGGAGCTAGCTACTGGGCGTCGCCCACCATCATCGCAGAGTCATCGACAGCAGGCCCCTTGGGTGGTGCCGGAGGTGGCTGCTCCTGCGTCGCCCGCCATCGTCGTAGAGTCATCAACAGCATGCCCCTTGTGTAGTGCCGGAGCTGGCTGCTCCAGCGTCGTCCACCATCGTCATAGAGACTTCGACTGCAGGCCCCTTGGAAGGTGCCGGAGCTGGATGCTCCGACATCGCCCACTATCATTGCAGAGAGGTCGACGGCAGGACCCCTTGGAGGTGCCGGAGCTGGCTGCTCCAGTGTTGCCCACCATCATCGCAGAAACGTCGATGGCAGGCCCGTTGGATGGTGCCGGAGTTGGCTGCTCTAGCGTCGCCCACCATCATCACAGAGATGTCGATGACAGGCCCCCTGGGTGGTGCCAGAGCTGGCTACTCCGGCTTCGCCCACCATTGTCGTAGAGTCATCGACAGTAGGCCCCTTGGGTGGTGCCGGAGCTTGCTGCTCCAACACCGCCCAACATCATCGCAGAGTCGTCGGCGGCAGACCCATTGGGTGGTTGTTGACGACTATTATATACCAACTTCATCCGTTAATATAACTCAATTATGTGAAGGACATATCATTTCTTGCACACATCACCTTTCTATTTGACCTATTTCCACTTGTACTTTGAGAAATTGGTGCATGCAGGTATTTTATACAGAATTGAAGTAAAACAAGGGGTTGGATCCTACAAAATATCATCCCAGCCAATCAAGCGTCAACATGTGGGACCACATGGATCAAATGGCCCACAAATAGAAGTATCTGAGGCTATCCAATTTTGTAGCACCAATATCAAGGGATGTCACCCACCTGGTAGTGACCTGGAGAAAGCACACACGAAACGGTGCTAAGACCAAGTTGGCCGACCCCCCCTAGTCGGTCGACCTGGTCCTGGCGCCAAACTTGGTCAGCTTCCATGTGTTGGCTCCTTCTGGCTTGAAGAAGTCAGTGGTGACTGATTCATGTGCTTTTTGGTGGTGGGAACCGAGCCTTCTCCACCTATAAATAGGATCCCTCACCTCTCACTTGAACACACACCACTTGAGCATCATTCTATTGTATACACTAGTTCTCTTAGTCCTTAGTGGAGCTAGGCTATAGAGAGGAAAGCCTCTAGTCCCAAGTCCAAATTGGGAAAGGTATGGCTCATATATCTTTTCTTATATTTGTGACTTTATGCATAATAAAGATATTATCTTTAGTCTTATTTTATTCATATACTTGGATGAAGCGTTTCTTGTTTGATTGTGGATTCCATGTATGTGGTAGGAATTGTCTTTATGATCATGCCTTAATGTCATTATACTATCATCATAAACAATATAAACCCCCACTATAGTCTAAGTAGTTATGATATGATCATGTTAATATGAATAACTTATGCTATGTCTCAACATTGGTTCAACGATGTTTAGGTTAGTCATTGCCTTAGGATGGCTTGTGCCATGGCTCCTAAGGTATTTACTTAATATGCTAGCATGGTGCTAGGATACTTAAGTAACGTTGGATGTCTCGTAGACCCACAGATTGAAGAGGTAGGTCTAGGTGGTGACAACTCTATCTGTCCTTTATAATCCTCCACGTTCAGCTATGCCACATGCTCTTGGCGGGAGTCGTCCTAATATTGCTAGGGGTAAACCCGTGCCCGATGTGTTGAACAACTTAGCATAAGTTTTCACCATTGACATGCTCATTAGTATCTAACCTAGGCTACACATATGTATATTAGAAGCACTGTAGGAGTAACTCCCCAACTCTCATTCTAATCTCCATTAGGACCCATTTTTCCCATTTAGCATAGATTGCTTAAGTGTGTGTCACACTACCCATATTATCAACTGACCCCTGTCTTGATAATTGATTAGTATCCCATAGCTTGATCACAAGAGTAGTGTTTACTTTGCTCCATTGCCTTCCCTTGGGATAAATACGATACACTTGGGAATACTCTTGGGTGAAATGCTACACGACAGTTTCCGTGCGCTTGCGAACCTCATCTCTTACTAGAGATTATCTGTGATGTTAGTAGCCGTCAACAAGCATTTCTGGCACCGTTGCCGGCGAAGGCAAAGGAAGTGAAGGATAGATATCACTTGTGATTAAGCTATTGGTACCAATAGTTATTAGACATGATTACCCTTGTTTGTTTTCTCCTTTTGTGTGGAAACAGGGTATTGTTGGCTAACCCATTTCATGGGATGCCCAACGAGGATGCTAGTGCTTAACTGCAAGATGATTGAAGGCGTACCTCAACAAATGTTCGCTAGGCAACACCATGTCTTTCGCGGATGAATTTCAGCTTCTAGTAGGAACCAAAGTCATCCATCCCTAAGCTTGGGGGAGGCTCCAAGAATTCTTCTTGGTTTGCCTTCATCATGGGGTGGATAGTTGGCTCTTCATACAACACTCATGTCATGGGTTGGCTCCACCAATCAATGACCATATTCATGCTGGAGCTGAAAAAGTCCTATTCTCATTCATCATGGATGAGAATATGGTCTCTACTCAAGGGGTGGATTGAAGAGTGCTCTAGTTCTTTTAGCTTGGCATGAACACCACTTAATAAGGTGGACATGCTAGCTAAGGAACTACACCTCCCATTGAAGTCTCATGAAGATCAAGCCAATGGAGAAGTGTTGTGATGATCCAAGCCATGGATATTCACATGATTTGTGAAAATCCATATCAAACATGGGCCACTTGGGGAATCATTTCCCGAGGACCCATGAGGATTCTTCCTTCCAAACACAACTCCAATGGCTATCACCAACAAGGAGGTCAAGGGTGGAATTAACATCACCCTTGCAATCAAGGAGGCTATGCAGATTTCAAGGGATCTAAGTTCAACTAGCCTATCTTGAAGTATCTTGTCCATGGCCAAGCAAGAAATCAAGACAACATCCACATGAAGCCCTTGGCCAAGGACAAGAAAATTAAAGAGCATTCAAGATCCAAGATATACCACAGTTACTTGTTGGGATTCCTACCCTTCGACGAAGCCCATGCAACCTGGGGCAAGTGACATTGTGGATGAAGCATTTCTTGTTTGATTGTGGAGTCCACATGTCATCATGCCCAAGGAAGATTTTGATCGATGATCGAAGTATGGGTTAACCTTAAGCAATATCAAGAAGGTTGAAGTGGCATCCCTAAGGAAGGACAAGACTCACCATGCTCTTAAAAGAATATCTTTAGGATGGAGAAGCCATCGCTACATCAACAAGTATCCATCAAGACGACGGAGAGGCTAGGGCCATCATGTGATTCACATGTCCAACTAACATGCCAAATGATATTTGGCATGTCAATCAAGATAAGTTGTCCACATATTCAAATCCGGGATTCGACAACAAATCATCGCACTAAATAGGATGAAGGTACGTCCTACTCATCGGACTTCAAAAATTCGGTGAGTCCTTGCCAATAGGTTAATTGGTAGTTATGTCATATTTGTTTTCCCAATTGCATATTTGAATTTCCCATTAAATCTTGCATTTGAATTTAGCATGTTTGAATTTCCACACTTGCATGTTGGAAAGGAAAATTTCCAGCCAACATAAAACTAAAATGTTGAATTAGGAAATAAATTTATTTGAATATAAACCTTGGGCTAACCACTTGAATTCATCTTCCTAATTCAATCCAAAAATATTTTCCTTAAATATTCATTGCATTTGCAAGTTGTTATAAGTTGGGCAAAACAATTTGACAAAGGGTACAATATGTTTTCTAGCTAACGTAACCCATTTTCGAGTTGTTTTAATTGTTATTGATTTTAGTGCAGCTAGGACAAAATTTGTAAAGAGGTTGGAAGGCCCCATCAAGCGCATATCCATCCATCGATCTCATATTGAGATCATGGTGGAGGAATGCTCAAGGTGGTGGCCCAATGGAGGACCAAGATGAAGCTCATTCAACTCCAACCTCAACTTGGCAGAGGACATTGAACATGAAGGCTACACCAAAATTCATGGTCGTGAGTTTCTCACACAACAACCTTCAACCCGTACTGCTCTTCAATTGAGGTACAAGTTCAAATTTTCTGTCATTGGAATTGCATTAGGATTGAATGATTTCTGCTTAAATTGGTAAGGAAGGTTTACACCTTCTCATCATTCAATTCTTATGCATCCTCACAAGAGTAAGTGCGAGCATTACTCTTTTTCATTCTTCAAAAAGGAATGTCACCTTACTTGGGAATAAATTTAAACAAGTACCTAGAATTTCATAAGCATTGCTAAAATTGACTTAAACATTTTCTGCCAAGGTAATGCTTCTGGAATGACTTAATGGTTGAATTGGTATGTAGCAACCTAGGAATAGTGATGTCCCTCATTTTGATTTGAAACTCATTCAAGCATGGATTACTAAATTTTAAATTCCTAGGCAAGAAATAAAAAATGTTCAGGAGGATAAAATTGAGAATCTTGTTTGCCATGACCCAAATGATAAATATTTGCTCTTGTAAAAAACTATGATGATTAGAAAATTTACAAGATGAAGGGATCCATATAGTGTATTTATATCACTTGCATTGCTATGAATAGGAGCTTTAGAAAATGTACAACTTGATTTCTCCATAAAGCCCCACTCCTAGCAATGATTCATACATTGTTCATGGATACACTAGAAATTAGACCCAATACATCTTTGATTTTGTTCTCCCCCGTGCGTACAAATGAAGATTCGGTTACCTAACCCAGAAATTCATTTGTACAAGTATTAGGAGCTAACCATCCCTCTCTATCATAGAGAGGAAGTTTGCAGGAGTAAAATAACTATGCAGGCATTCAAAGATCCGATTGTTGGAAACCCTAAGAGGATTCCATTTTAATATCTCTTGGCCAAGGAGTAAATTAGGATGGTTGCTACCTATCGGAAATTAAGACCGAAGGTCAACCATAACTATACGAGGCCGAAGATTTGACATGGAAACCCTTCGTGAGCAACCAATGGGTTGCTATGAATATGAGAAAGCATTATGCTCTCAACTATTCTAAGCACTCATTCAGGCTCAAGTGAATTTCCACCATCATTGGGTGTAAGTTATTCCTTTGTGGCAAAAAGGTATGATGTGCCTTAACCAAGGAATGACAAGATCACATCCAATGTATATTGGGTGCACGTTGTTCCTATGTGGCTAGAAGGTTTTTTATACCTTAGCCAAGGAATAATGCAACACACTCAACCCATGTTGAGTGCATGTCATCCCTTTGTGGTTATAAGTATGTTGTACCTTAGCCAAGGAATGACGGATCATACTCCACACATGTTGGGTACAAATCACTCCTTTGTGGCTAAAGGTTATCATTACCTTAGCCAAGGAATGACAGATCACCCCAATGCATGAGGGGTACAAGTTGTTTCTTTATAGCAAGAAGGTATGATACACCTTAGCCAAACAATGACGGAACACACTCAATGCATGTTGAGTACACGTCATTTCTTTGTAGCTAAGGGTTATCATTATCTTAGCCAAGGAATAACTAGGTACATCCAACCTATGAGAACCATGAGGTGTGGATGAGCAACATCAACAACACTCTCCTCGACGACACTAATGGAACCAATGGAAGGCAACCCAACATTGACACTCAACCCTACAATGTGAAAGCCATGCTACAGCAAGGTTAGGGCAACTTCATGGCCTACATCCGTCGTTAGGGTTTCAACCCCTATCACGGATCTTAACCAAGAACAAGCTTGGGGGAGGACCCCCACTTGAGGTAACTTGTATCGCACCCTTGCATATTTATTTTCCATTCACCCATCATCCACCTTGCATATTAAAAAAAACTTAAAAAAAGTAGAGTATATTTGCTTTCAAAATAAAATAAAAGATGTGCGATAAGAATGATTTGGAATTCACATGGATGAAATGATGAATAATTGCTCTCTTTTAACTTTCCTAAGTCCCTAGTTTACAACTTACTACTCTCCAAAATATTCCTTTCATTGGCTAGGACTGCTTTTGCCTTGATTCAAAAATTGTGGGTAGCAAAAGCTTAATCCAATTCTAAGTTATTGTGTGATATGGTATAGTGATAGGTTTGCTATTCCTAGTTAGAAAGTGAAACTTAGATTTCTGGAGAAATTCTAAAGATATTTAAGTTAGTCTCATTTGATTGGAAATACCTACCAAAGCCATATGATACATTACATTGATAGACCATATGCATATGCTATTTGTCTTCACATTGAGCTCTGTCAAACTAGTATAGACCTATGTGAGATTTCATTCATTACTTTTTGAATTCAAGACTCCACTTTCACATGCTATACTTCTACACTAGAAGTAAGAAAATTCCCATCATACCACCATTCTACAATAAAAAGAGAAACTCCATACCATTCATGCTTAGTACTCTCTCCAAATTTATTGCATAAAAAGGGAGTCGAAGACATGGCTACAGAAAAAAAGAAAATGCATGCTTACATCATAAGCATGAGAAAAAAAGAAAGAAAAAAAATAGCCATGTTTCATCCTTGCAAAATAAGAGAGTCCACTCAAAAAGGAGTCATGTCAAATATCCACATCCACCTCCTTTCCATCACACATGCACAAATTTTGAATCAAATAGTTTTGAATTGATTTCTCCTAAGGCTTGCTTTTTTTTACTTAGCCATATTATGTGTTGCAAATATGCCTACTATATTCCCTATGAAGCTCCACATACAAGCCTTATTTAGTGGTAGGATGAGTGAAAGCACAATGCCTTGGTGAGGAAATATTTCCACTACACACAAAGGAGAGACCGAGAGAATCAAATTGAGGTACTTAAAATCTAAATTGAACTTCTGGAATTTAAGTGGAACTTGATTTCTAGGGTATGTGTGCTCGTTTTGCTATTCTATCTTTCAACTACCCATGAATAGGAGATGGCATAAACCCCATAATGACTTAAGATGGGTGAAGTACCATGCCGATTTTGCAATACTAGGTAGAGTATTTTGGTGTGCACATGGTACTTTTGAAAAGTATAACATTGCAGCAACTCCTGATCATCAACCTAAAGTCTTGACTTGCTCGAGACGAGCAAAGGATAAGCTTGGGGGAGTTTGTTGACTGCTGATATATACCAATTTCACTCGTCAATATTACTCAATTATGTGAAGGAAATATCATTTCTTGCACACATGAACTTTCTATTTGACCTATTTCCACTTGTACTTGGAGAAATTGGTGCATGCAGGTATTTTATAAGAATTGAAGTGAAACAAGGGGTTGGATCCCATAAAATATAATCCCAACCAATCAAGCACCGACATGTGGCACCACATGGATCAAATGGCCCACAAATAGGAGTATCTGAGGCCATCCAATGGTGTAGCACCCATATCAAATGATGGGACCCACCTAACAGTGACCTGGAGAAAGCACATACGAAACGGTGCAAAGACCAGGTAAGCTAACCCCCCTAGTCGACTGACCCGGTCCTGGCGCCAAACTCGATCAGCTTCCATGTTTTGACTCCTCCTAGCTTGAAGAAGTCCGTGGTGAATGATTCGTGCGCTTTTGGTGGCGGGAACCGACCCTTCTCCACCTATAAATAGGACCCTCACCCCACACTTCAACACAGACCACTTGAGCATCATTTTGTTGTATACAGTAGTTCTCTTAATCCTTAGTGGAGTTAGGCTATAGAGAGGAAAGCCTCTAGTCCCAAGTCCAAATTGGGAAAGGTATGGCTCATGTATCTTTTCTTATATTTATGACTTTATGCATAATAAAGATATTATCTTTAGTCTTCTTTTATTCATATACTTGGATGAAGCGTTTCTTGTTTGATTGTAGATTCCATGTATGTGGTAGGAATAGTCTTTATGATCATGCCTTAATGTCATTATACTATCATCATAAACACTATAAACCCCCACTATAGTCTAAGTACTTATGATATGATCATGTTAATATGAATAACTTATGTTATGTCTCAACATTGGTTCAACGATGTTCAGGTTTGTCATTGCCTTAGGATGGATTGTGTCATGGCTCCTAAGGTATTTACTTAATATGCTAGCATGGTGCTAGGGTAGTAAAGTAACGTTGGATGTCTCGTAGACCCACAAATTGAAGAGGTAGGCAGTAAGTGGTGACAACCCTATCTGTCCTTTGTAATCCTCCATGTTCGGCTATGCCACAGACTCTTGGCGGGAGTTGTCCTAGTATTGTTAGGGGTTAACCCATGCCTGATGTGTTGAACAACTTAGCATAAGTTTTCACCATTAACATGCTCATTAGTATCTAACCTAGGCTATGTATATGTATATTAGAAGCATTGTAGGAGTAACTCCTCAACTCTTAGTCTAATCTCCATTAGGACCCATTTTACCCTTTAGAATAGATTGCTTAAGTGTGTGTCACACTACCCATATTATCAACTTACCCCTGTCTTGATAATTGGTTAGTATCCCATAGCTTGATCACAAGAGTAGTATTTACTTTGCTCCATTGACTTCCTTTGGGATAAATACGATACCCTTGGGAATACTCTTGGGTGAAATGCTACACGACAATTTCCATGCGCTTGCGGACCTCATATCTTACTAGAGATGATCTGTGATGTTAGTAGCCATCAACAGTGGTGCGAGAGCTGGCTTCTCTGGCATCGCCCACCATTGTCACAGAAACATCGATGGCAGGCCCCTTGGGAGGTACCAGAGCTGGCTGCTCTGGCGTCACCCACCATCATCGCAGAGATGTCGACGACAGGCCCCCTGGGTGGTGCTGGAGCTGGCTGCTCTGGCATCACCCACCATCATCGTAGAGTCGTCGACGACAGGCCTCTTGGGTGGTGCCGAAGCTAGCTGCTTCGACATCACCCACCATCGTTGCAGAGTCATTGACGGCAGGCCCCTTGGGTGGTGCCAGAGTTGGCTGCTCCGGCGTCGCCCACCATCGTCGCGAAGTCGTCGACGATAGGCCCTTGGGTGGTGCCGGAGCTGGCTACTCTAGCGTCGCCCACCATCGTTGCAGAGACGTCGACGGCAGACCCCCTTGGTGGTGCCGGAGCTGGCTGCTCCCGGGTCGCCCCCAATCACCGTAGAGTTGTCGATGACAAGCCCCTTTGGTGTTGCCGGAGCTGGCTGCTTCGGCGTCACCCACCATCATCGCAAAGTCGTTGACGGCAGGCCCCTTGCTGGTAGGAAACCAAAAAAATCCTTGTTAGCAACAAAAGCGGGATGAGGGAGCGTACTCACAAATCAGAAGTTGTTGCCATTATGTAGAATAGCGTCAAAGGCAGGCCCCCTGGGAGGTGCTGGAGCTAGATGCTCTTGTGTCATCTACCATCTACATGTAGGAACATCGACGCTGGGCCCCCTGGGTGATGTGTACCTCACTGATGCTGCTGCTGGTTGTGCCTAAATCGACTTGCTTTATATGTCCTGCACACACGATAGGGGGGCATAATTTTGCTTGTCGGTCATCTTGCCATACTCTTTTGTTTTTCTATGTCTTATAGTCCTGGCCTGGTACACGGGGCTTGGGTAATTCAGTGCGTCAGCGCCCAGGATCGGGCTCCCGCCTAACTCAGGGTGTGAGCCTCCTGGCCCTCAGTACTTAGTCGCAACACTGGGAGGCAAAGTGCACATGCTTAGGGTACTGGACCAAGCTAAGCAGGCTGTGCACCCTGGACCTCCAGCTCGGTGTAGGCCTTCCGTGGGGGACCATCTGGCGCCACAGGGCCCCAAGAGAGCAGCCGCGAGATCCCGAAACACTTTGCAGGTACCTCAAACAAGTCCGTCTTCAGCAGGGTTGCATACCTCCACCAAGTGTGATGTAGAGAAAATTCACCAGGTATATGAAGATAATATACGAAAAACAATAATAGCTTGATGATCACAAAATTAATGGTAATTAGGTGAACATAAGAGAAAACACATGATAAGACAGTGATTCTTTCAAATTGGCATTCATAGGAGGAGACTGGCTTTACAATAAGGCAACAACCCACTCTGGATGGCAATGGATGCAGAGTGTTCATGCTTAGGGTACAAGACCAAGCTAAGCGGATAAACACTCTGGACCTATCCCTCCCAGAGCTTAGATGTCCTAAGTGATGTTCCTTGGCACCATGACACCCTACACTGTCCTACCATTATGCTTAGGGGTAGAACTTACAAAGGTGATCTATGTTCCAAGGGTTGGGGAGGGGCTCTCCGTCTTCTGTGGACAGGCAGACGCACCCGGGCAGGATACCTGAGTCACTCGGAAGGGGCCCTCTGATGAGTAGGTTTAGGCCCGATCTTCCGAAAGGTAAGTCGATTGGGGTGGAGAACTCGATGTTGATGATCCGTAGCACTCGAGCAGGTCGAATACTCCTGCAATCACTACACCACTGCTCTGTTGGTTATCAACCGTGTGGCACACGCTTGACCTCGCCAGCAAGGCTAATCCTTGCAAGTGAACCAAGAACACAAGCAAGAACGTAGAACACACGATCTAAAATTGAGAAGTTGGGGTCTCACAAACCATAGAACGGCAAAATTGTTATTCTAAGCAAAACCCACCAAATATGACCGGCGTCTGCAGTATTTAAAGGCTAGGGTTCGGCCAAAACACGATTAGACATGTCCCTAATGGACTCTTATGGGATACAAGGCCCAAAGGCCCGATTCGGTGGCGCAGCACCGGACAAAAATTTGGACTCAAATTGTTTCGACGATTGACAATGACTCCGATGGTATTTTGAGGTAGGACTAGAACCAATGGAAAGTTTATCTTCTCCTCTTTCCGTGCATATGTATAACATCAAAAACGGAGTCCGTATGCCTCCTGGGCATCCGTTTTAAGGTGGACTGCTCCTGGACTCCGAGTTGAACTCGAGTCCGAGTTATAAACTGTTTCCATCAACTTGTGGACGTCCCAGCTGGTTCTTCACGCTCCCAAGGCCTCTTTCATTCACTTGTTGATCTTCTCCATTATTCCTAATAACAAATAAATCATCACATATCAATCTATTCTCAAACTCACATGCAAAAGAAGTTAGGAACGAATTCACCTGCTGATTTATTAACCGTGCTCGTGCTCTTGTGATTGATCCTTGCAGTTCAATGTGCATCTCCGCTGTTGTGATGTCCTCATCATCCTCCCCCTCTTGAATTGGAGTCATCCTCGACTCAAGATCATCTTCTTCTCCCAAGTACGATCACAAATCTGAAATGTTAAATGTAGGACTAATCCCAAAATCAGGAGGCAATTCAAGCTTATATGCATTATCATTAATCTTTTCAACAATCTTAAAGGACCAGCTGCTCGTGGCATAAGTTTAGACTTTCTCAATTCAGGGAATCGCTCTTTTTCTCAAGTGTAACCGCACCAAATCACCCGTTCAAGTTTTACTTCCTTTCTACCTTTACTACCTGCAATCCTATACTTCTCATTCATCTTTTCAATATTTTTCTTTGTAGTTTCATGTATCTTAAGAATGAATTCAGATCGTTGTGTAGCATCCAAATTTATAGTTTCAGAGGCAAAGGTAGTAAATCAACAGGAGCACGAGGATTGAAACCATACACTACCTGAAATGGACTTACCTTTGTCGTGGAGTGAATATATCTGTTGTAAGCTAATTCTATATGTGGTAAACACTCCTCCCACAACTTCAAATTTGTTTTCAAGACAGCCCGCAACATAGTGGATAAAGTACGATTAACTACCTCGGTTTGTCCATCTATTTGTGGGTGACATGTAGTTGAAAACAGCAACTTCGTTCCCAATTTATACCACAAAGTTCTCCAAAAATGACTTAAAATTTTTGCATCACGATAAAAAACAATGGTATTTGGCACACCATGTAAACGAACAATTTCCGTCATAAATAAATCAGCAATGTGTGAGGCATTATCATTCTTTTGACAGGGTATAAAGTGTGCCATTTTGGAAAAACGATCAACAACTACAAAAATACTATCCCCCCTCTTAGTACAAGGCAATCCCAAAACAAAGTCTATAGAAATATCCTCCCAAGGTACACTAGGAACAGGAAGAGGCATATAAAGACCATGTGGGTTAAGGCGAGACTTAGCTTTGTTGCAGGTAGTGCATCATGACACGTAGCGCTCGACATCACGCCTCATCTTTGGCCAAAAGAAGTATGTGGACAGCATGTCTTCAGTTTTCTTCACTCCAAACTGTCCCATCAAACCTCCTCCATGTGCTTCGTGCAAAAGTAATAGACAAACGGAGCTAGCTGGAATGCATAGCTTGTTAGCACGATAGAGGAGACCCTCTCGCAGCACATATTTATTCTAAGTTCTTCCTTCTCTACAATTTTCAAAAGCATCTTTGAAGTCCAAATCAGTAGGATATAATGCTTTTATTATTTCCAAACCAAAGATTTTATGATCAAGTTGGGAAAACATGGTATAATGCCTAGATAATGCATCGGCAATGATATTTTCCTTCCCTTTCTGATGCTTAATGATGTATGGAAACGACTCTATGAACTCAATCCATTTAGCATGTCATTTATTCAGATTGGTTTGACACTTAAGATACTTCAATGATTCATGATCGGAAGGTATGACAAACTCCTTAGACCAAAGATAATGTTGCCAAGTTTGTAATACTCGCACTAAGGCATACAATTCCTTATCATAAGTGGAATAATTCAGAGAAGGACCATGAAGTTTTTCACCAAAGAAAGAAACAGGTTTACCTCCTTGTATGAGAATGCCTCCAATACCAATGCCGCTTGCATCGCATTCTAGCTCAAAGGTCTTGTCAAAATCAGGAAGTTGTAGCAATGGTGTTTGTGTAAGCTTCAATTTGAGAGCATCAAAAGCTTGTTGCTGCTGTTCGCCCCATCGAAACGGCACTCCCTTCTTCGTTAGCTCATGTAGAGGTGCTGCAATGGTGCTGAAATCCTGTACAAAACGCCGATAAAAACCTGCAAGACCAAGAAAACTACGAACCTACGTGACGGTTGTTGGGGCTGGCCAGCTGCTGATTGCTTCAATTTTTGCCTCATCCATCTCAATTCCCTGCGAGGAAATGGCGTAGCCAAGAAATGAGACTCGATTGGTGCAAAAGACACACTTTTCGAGGTTACCAAACAAACGTGCATCTCTCAAAACAGTAAAAACAGCACGTAAATGATCAAGATGTTCATCATATGACTTGCTATAAATGAGGATATCATCGAAGTAAACCACCACAAATTGTCCAATGAAATCACGTAAAACCTCATTCATTAAACGCGTAAAGGTGCTGGGTGCATTAGTTAAACCAAAAGGCATGACTAACCACTCATAAAGTCCAAACTTGGTTTTAAATGCAGTTTTCCATTCATCTCCTAGTGTCATTCTAATTTGGTGGTAACCACTATGCAAGTCAATTTTTGTGAAGATGATAGCAGCACCCAATTCATCAAGCATGTCATCTAAGCGAGGAATAGGATAACGATATCGAATGGTGATGTTATTAATCGCTCGACAATCAACACACATGCGCCAACTATCATCTTTCTTAGAACCAAAAGAACAGGAACGGAACAAGGGCTAAGGCTTTCACGAATGTACCCGCGGTTCAAAATACCTTGGACTTGTCGCTGAATTTCCTTAGTTTCCTATGGATTCGCCCTGTATGCTGCACGATTTGGCAAACTTGCTCCTGGAATCAAATCGATCTTGTGTTCAATGCCTCTCATCGGTGGTAAACCAGGGGGTATCTCGGAGGGAAACACATCCTGAAACTCCTGCAAAAGGTTAACAACAACAGGGGGCAATGCAATAGACAATTCATGAAGTGAAAACATGGCTTCTTTGCAAACTAAAGCATAACACATCCCCTTAGCATCGAATAAATCAGCAAGGCCAGATTTAGTTGTGAGCAACGATGGTGATTTTAACTTAATGACTTGCTGTTTTTCAGATTCTAATTTTGTTGCTTTGCCATCACAAATTTTACTCTTATCAAAATGCACAATTTCAGCAGGAGTCATGGGGAGCAAAGTAATTTTCTTTCCCTTATGCATGAAAGTATATTTAATGGTTCTACCATGATGAATAGCATCTATATCAAATTCCCAAGGATGACCCAATAAAAGAGAACAAGTATCCATAGGAACAACATCAAAATCAGCAAAATTATGGTAAGAACCAATTGAAAAATGTATTCTCGCTGTTTGTGTTACCCGAACCTTACCGCTGTTGTTGAACCATTGAATGTGGTACGGACGAGGGTGTGCTCTTGTTGTCAAACCAAGTTTCTTGACGACGTCCGTGTTCACCAAGTTATTGCAGCTACCTCCATCAATTATATTGTGTACACGACAATCCTTGACGATGAGAAACATGTGGAAGAGGTTGTGTCATTGTAGCTTGTCGTCGGTCTCCACTTTGGAGCTCAAGGCACGCTGCACAATGATGCTCCGATAGTTCTCCGTCGCCGCTGTACCAAGTACCTCTTCTTCGACGTGTTTGTCATTTGGATCTGTAAAGTCAGTAGCTAGAAAATATTCATCTTCAACATCCGAAGTACTATCATACCCGCCATCGTCGCGTGCTATGTATGCTCGTTTGCTCGGGCAATCTCTCATCATATGACCAAGTCCCTGGTAGCGGTGACTCTAAATGTCGGAAGTACGACCCGTAGAAGGAGTGGACGACGAAGTCTTGAATGATGTCGCCTTGCTGCCTTTCGGCACGCGAGAAGGTGGAGCAGCAGGTATAGTTTGTTGGCTGCCATTGGGTGGTTTAGTCGCTGTACGGGGGGTCAAAGATGGTGCTGCTTTGGATGGTGTAGACGTCGAACGCGGCGTGAAGTTGCTCCTCGTGGTTGTTGTTGTTGTTGTCGGCCCTGCAATTCTTTTTCTGCCAACATAGCAAGCTCAAACAATCTGTTAACAATATCATATTCCTTGCAATCAACAATGTCCTAAATTTCACGCCTCAACCCCTCATAAAAACGAGCTATTTTATCAACCATGTCCTCTACTACCCCACAATGCAGCATACCCTTTTGTAACTCTTGATAATACTCCTCTACGAACATGTTACCTTGGTCTAAGTGCTGCAATTTTTTGCGAAGGTCCCACTAAAAAGATGGAGGAACAGATCGAACATGCATAGCTTCCTTTAATCTATCCCATGTTGGAGGATCAGTTCTAGTTTTAACAAGTTCATTTCACCATATGATAGCAAAGTCCTTAAACTCACCAATGGCTTGACAAACTCTATGTTGTTGAAGAACAGGATGGGCATTAAATTTTTGTTCTACTGTCATCTCCCAATCAAGATAAGCCTCAACATCATAAGCACCAGAAAAAGGGGGTATAATAAATTTCACTTTAGCAAAAGGATCATCAGGAAAACGATTACAATTGTTATGATGATTATTACCTCCCATACCTCGAAGATAAAGTGGTAGTCTTGGCTAATTGTTGTGATCTTCCATATCATCATAAGCATTGTCTTCATGTCTTCCAATGAGAGGCAACCGAGCCTCAAAAGTATTCATTCAAAGAGCAAGGTCATCAAGTTGGCGAGTCAAGTTCGCCAATGACTCCTCCGTTGATGCGTTGTATTTGGCGAACATATCTGTCATGGTCTTCATCATATCACACAATTCAACATGTTGAACACATTCGTCATCATTGTCTTCTCCTGCCATTGTTAGTAGGAAACAAAAGGCAACAAAAATATGTTATCCCTATCAAATATAGTGACAATATGAAAGGTGGAAGAAAAACAATATCTCTAGCTCAAGCGTGTTACCACACTCTTACAAGTGTTCTTACCGACACAGCAAGTGGTGTATACGGTGAGATGAACCAATAAAGCATGGGGTGATTGCAAAGATACCTGTTATGCTCAAGAGAAAGGTGGAGCTTGGATGGCACAATATGGTGGCTAATAAGCAGAAAATCGTTAACAGGTAAACAAAGTTGAATAAGTATTCAATGTAGAAAACTGTTGCTGGTCAACCAAGTGCTCTAGGGCCTAGAACAACACAAGGAAGTAGAAAGGCAAAAGGAAGACCCAACAATCACAGCACAAGTAGTATAGGCCAATTGCTTTAATATGCGTGCTCTTCACTATTTTTTCTTTTTTGTAATATTTTTTTGATATTTTTTATTTACTCAGGAGCACGAAGATATGAAGCACACAAATTTTCAGCTCAATTGGATGTAATATCCGGCCTATAGAAAATCAAGAAATTCTTTAAAATTCGTGCTGAAACTTCGGAGGCCGGATAACCTATCTTCCGAGGATTATTTGGGCAATCTAATTTTGCGGAACCTGGCTATGCCGTGTAAAATCATATGCGAAATTTCGCATAGATGAATTTGAAAATTTTTTTGCCCAATTTCGAGTTCGTATGCGAAAATTATGGCTGTTTTAAGGTAGGTTGTCCGAATTACGATTTTTGGATGTTGATTCCAACTCGGTTTGAGAACAGAACTAGCAATCGGATATGAAAACAATCGGTAATTTGCACAACAACTAATGGGGTGTTGTGTGATGATTCAAGGATGAGTGGCACAAGGGTTTGTCACCTAATCTAAGCCTGGCGATGCGGGAGTTCACGCAAGGCAGCTAGCTAGGGCAAACAGATGAACGTGGTGGATTGGTTTGTTATTTAGGGATTGTGGAATAGCTGTCAAACAACAAGAAAACAATAATGAAACACGATAACTAGGACCCAAAGCACAAAGCTAAACCAGCAACAAGACTCGACCACACGAATGCAAACTCAACATGCAAACTGAAAAACGAAACTGCAGGCGCTATAGTCTAGGAAGCGGGAAAAAATGATCTAATTTTTTGTGGCTTTTCTGTGGACTCTAGGTACGAAACAAAATCAATATAATAGAAGGAAAACATAGATACCTCATGGGCAACCTGGAAATCTGATACCAATTGATGAGTAGGTTTAGGCCCGATCTTTCGAAAGGTAAGTCGATTGGGGGTGGAGAACTTGACATTGATGATCCGCAGCACTCGAGCAGATCGAATACCCCTGCAATCACTACACCACTGCTCCGTTGGTTATCAACCGTGTGGCACATGCTTGACCTCGCCAAGAAGGCTAATCCCTGCAAGTGAACCGAGAACACAAGCAAGAACGTAGAAGACACGACCTGATTCTGAGAAGTTAGGGTCTCACAAACCATAGAACGGCAAATTGTTATTCTAAGAAAAACCCAACGAATATGACCGGCGGATGCAGTATTTAAAGGCTAGGGTTCGGCCAAAACACGATTAGACGCGTCCCTAATGGACTCTTACGGGATACAAGGCCCAAAGGCCCGATTCGGTGGTGCAACACCAGACAGAAATCTAGACTCCACTTGTTTTGACGATTCTTAATGGCTCCGGAGGAATTTTGAAGTGGTACCAGAGCTATTGGAAAGTTTATCTTCTCCTCTTTCCGTTCATATGTAGAGCGTCGAAAACGAAGTTCGTATGCCTCCTGGGCATCTGTTTTAAGGTGGACTGCTCCTGGACCCTGAGTTGAACTCGAGTCCGAGTTGTAAACTGGTTCCATCAACTTCTAGATGTCCCAGCTGGTTCTCCACGCTCCCAAGGCCTCTTTCCTTCACTTGTTGATCTTCTCCATTATTCCTAATAACAAATAAATCATCACATTGCAATCTATTCTCAAACTCACATGCAAAAGAAGTTAGGAACGAATTCACCTGCTGATTTATTAACCGTGCTCGTGCTCTTGTGATTGGTCCTTGCAGTTCAATGTGCGTCTCCGCTGTTGTGATGTCCTCATCACCCTCCCAGCTGGGGGAGAGTTTGTGTGCCCCTTCTCAAGGAAGTATTCAACGCACCACCAGATCGCCCTTCTAGAGCTCTCTACTCCGTATGAAACCTTCCTAGTAACACTGGAGTGCCCACTGGTATCATGCATTTCAGATGGTGGCATGCCACATTGTTTCATCGACGAGGTCGATATCTTGACTTCAGAGTTGGTACTGCGTGGCTTTGTCAAATGTCTGAACCCGGAGAGAGCCCACGGTGATTTTGAGGGGAGGACGACCTTAGCCCCATACACGAGGAAGAATGGTGTTTCCCCTGTGGCCCGGATGGACGATGCCCGGCTGGCCCACAACGCACATGGGAGTTCATCAACCCACTTGGCACCATGCTTATCCAAGCAGTCATACGTATGTGTCTTGAGGCCCCTGAGGATCTCAGCGTTGGCCCTTTCAAATTGACCTTTGCTCTTTGGGTGAGCCACGGACGCATAACAAACTTGGACGCCGAGGTCTTCGCAGTAGTCTTGGAATGCTGCACTGGTGAACTGGCTCAAGTTGTAGTGATGAAATTGTTCGAGACCCCAAACCTGCAGACGATCGACTTAATGAACTTAACTACGGACTCCTTGTTGATGTTGATCACTGGGGCTGCCTCCGGCCACTTAGTGCACTTGTCTACATCAACGTAGAGGAACTGGTACCCTCCGACTACCCTAGGGAAGGGTCCTAGGATATCCAGCCCCAGATCGCGAATGACCAGAAGGTTGGCATCATCTACAGTGTTTGCGCCAGAGTATGAATATGCTTGGCGTGGAACTAGCACACCTTGCACCTTTTCACCAGCTTGATGGCGTCTTGGAGTGTCGTTGGCCAATAGAAGCCATGTCGGAAGGCTTTATCGACCAACGTGTGGAAAGCAGCATGATTCTCGCACTCTCCTTCGTGGATCTCTACGAGCGAGTTGCAGCCTTCCTCCCGAGTTATGCACTGTAATAGGATGCCATTGGCACGATGCCAACAGAGGTCTCCTTCTACCAGCATGTAGCATTTCACCATCCTTACGATCTGCTCAGCAGATACGTGTTCTTCTGGAAGGATGTCGTATTTCAGGTAGTCCCAGATCTCTATGATCCATGCATCAGGACTCTCCTAGCTTCTGGATCTTGGGCGCCGGGTGATCTGGGGTCCCCAGTGATGCACAAGAGCCTCGATGGGCCCCATGGTTGCAAAGCTGCTGAGGTCGCTAGCTCCGAGGTGTCGGGCTTGCTTTCTTCGTTAGGCACTACAGGCCTAGCAGTTGGTCGCACTATGAAGACACCTTCAAGAACCGAAGCCCCGGTGGACACCATTGCTGACAAGGCATCAACGATGGAGTTGTCGGCTCGCGGCATGTGGCAGAGATCCAAAGCCTCAAAACTAGCTTCCAGCTTCTTGACGTGCAATAGGTATACCGTGAACTGAGGGTCATTGCAGTAGCATTCTCCCCAGACCTGCTTGATGATCACCTGGGAGTCTCCCTTGACCAACATCTGCTGGACACCGAGACCCTGCGCAACTGTTAGTCTAAAGATGAGGGCTTCATACTCCACCATGTTGTTGGTCGCCTTAAAGTCAAGGCGCACCGCGTACTTGGACTACTCCACTGTTGGCGAGGTGAGCAGTACACCGGCTCCGACCCCTTGTTTCCATGATGAACTATCGAAGAAGAGTGTCCAGTGGGGTCTGGTGAGCACCATTGCCCTGGGCTCCGACTCGCTGACTTCGAGGCCCCTTGTGTTGCTTGGTGAGGGATTCCACTGAGCAATGAAATCAGCTAGTGCTTGGCTCTTGATTGCATGTCGTGACAAGAAGTCGAGCTTGAACTCCGCCAATTCGACCGCCCATTTGGCGATGTTGCCAGTCGTGTTAGGACTGTAGAGCACCGCCCCCCAAGGGAACGAGGTCACCACTGAAACTTCGTGTGCCTGAAAGTAATGGCAGAGCTTCCTCAATGCGATTAGTAATGCATATAGTAACTTGTGTACTTCAAGATACCTCGTTATTGTTTCATGTAGGACTTCGCTAATGAAGTAGACCGAGCGTTGGATGGTCCGAACCCTCCTCGGGGAATCCGATGCATCCTCTTCCATCTGCTCCAGGCCCAGAGACTTTGTGTTCCCTAAACCTGGGGCGTCCTCTGGGGGCTGGGACCCAGAGGTTTTCGGATCTCCAAGGGGCCTTGGGGGGACCCGGGTACCCCTCGGGGGCTGGGACCCAGAGGCAACTTGCTTGTCGGGGCCCCTACGGCCTCCAAGCCCTGGGGCTCAAAATAAGCAGCAGGGGCCCTGTCCGTCTCTTGAGGATGCTTGGTACCAGGTCATTCCGCCACCAAGAGCATGCTTACCACTTCTGTCGTGGCGATGATGTAGAGGTGCAAAGGCTCCCTGGGCTCCATGGCCAACATGATGGGCAGCAACGTGAGTTGTTGCTTTAGCTCGTGGAACACCTTTTCTGCCTCCTTAGTTCAGATGAACAGCCTAGACTGGCGCAACAGTTTGAAGAACGGGAGGGCCTGTTCAGCTAGTCTAGAGATAAAACGGCTGAGCGCTGCCAAGCAACCTACAAGCTTCTATACATCCTTGATGCGGGCTGGAGGCCGCATCAGCTCTACCGCCTTGATCTTCTCTGGGTTTGCCTCGATCTCTCGGTGTGAGACCAAGAAACCAAGGATCTTCCCAGCTTTGACTCCGAACACACACTTGTCATGGTTATGCTTTGTGCGTGTGGTTCATAATCTATCAAAGAATAGGGAAAGGTTGTCTAACAATGATGTATATGTATGGATTTTGACAACGATATCGTCGACGTACACCTCTACCAGGTCCCGAATGAGGTCCCTAAATGTTTTATGCATGGCATGTACAAAGGTAGGGAGGGCATTCTTAAGACCGTAAGGCATGGAGACATAGCAGTAAAGGCCATCTACAATTAAAAATGTGGTATGTTCTTCATCCTCTCTAGACATGGGGATTTGGTGGAACCCTGAGTAAGTGTCTAGAAAGCAGAGCAAATCACATCCCAAGGTTGAATCTATGATTTCATCTATCCTAGGGAGAGGGAAAGGATCTTTAGGACATGCCTTGTTGAGGTTGGTGTAGTCGATGCACATCCAAAGCTTCCCGCCAGCTTTGGGGATGACTACAGGGTTGGCCAGCCACCTGGGATGATGGACTTCCCGAATGAAGCCAGCATCGAGCAGCTGCTTGATCTCTTTGCGGATGAAGTTCTGCCACTCAATGGACTACTTTCCAGATGGTGCTCGATCACTTCCCTGGGTATTCGGGCAATTGCAACGGTTGCAAGGCAAATACGTCCACATTAGCTCGCAGGAAAGCAATGAATGCTGATTCCTGCTTGCTGTCTAAACTCCCCACAATACGGGTGGTCTGTGCAGCATCAGATCCGATCTGGATAGTCTAGATGGGTACATCATCATTGTGGGAGGGCTGCGCCTGTGGTGCAGTGGTGTAGTCGCGCTCGCGCGAGCTCGGCGAAGGCTGACTAGGTCCAGCATCGCTCGGAGCAGGTGCTGGGGCTACTGCCAGTACTTGGAGCTCCTCCAAAGCAGACACCGCTGCAGCGATCTCTACAGATCTTGAGGAGGTCGGAGGGAGTCGGCATCTTGAGGACGAGATAGCCATAGTGAACTACAACCATGAATCGATACAGGGCTGGCCTATCAATGATGGCTTTGTAGGGGAGGCTGACCTCCATGACGTCGAATAGGATATTATCCGTCCTAAAGTTCTCGGGTGTCCCGAGGGTCACCCGGAGGTGGATGTTGCCGTACGGGATAATCCTCCCTAGCCCTACCCCCAAGAATGGTCTCGTTGGGGCGAGCATGGACACAGGGATCTTCAACTTGTCGAAGGCTGCACGACTGATGAGGTTGAGGCTAGCCCTGCCATCTATCAGGACAAGGTAGAACTTGATGTTGGCGATGGTGGGGGCGACGAGGAGGGGCAGAAGCACGGATCCTGCCATGTTCTCAGGGTAGTCAGAGACGTCGAAGATGACTGACATTTTCATCCATCTGTGATGCGGCGCTAGGGCGTCAGTTGGATCTAGCGATGCTACCGCTTAGCGCAGGGTCTTGACCGCATTCTGGGCACGGATTCCCAAGATCCCCCACAGATGATGTTGAGTGCTTTGTGATGCTTGTAGTCGTCATTGAGGTTGTGGGTTCTCAGCCTGGTGGACCGTTTCAACGCCCCGTTTAGGGTTTTGGTTCTCCATCTCTACATCTTTGCCGACCTGCTGGTCGACCTTTTGTGGCTCGACCTTGCCGCTGCTCGCAAGCTTGATGCTTACCATTGCGATGAATGCACATCCACTTTTTTGAGGAAAAAGCCCCTACCTGGAGCACCAAATGTTGAAGTGTTCTTGTGACACTTCCCCGGACCTGCTATGCAAGCAACACGCGGAGGTTCTTGATCGGCAGGGCTTAGTCCTCAACCGAGGGATTGCGCTATGAGAGTTGTGAGACTGTGGTTTTTACGTGGTTCGGGCCACAAGAGCGTAACACCCTACTCTACAGTGAGGTTGTGTTGCTGGTGTGTAGTGTGTGAATGCATAGATTGGGGATCCTTTGTAACGGTGGCGGTTTGGTCCTTTTATAGACAAGGACAGACGCCTTACAAGTGGGGTCTGGGGCTCGACAGGTGGCCCTGAGGTGATCTTATCCTAAATATCTATGGTTTCACGCATAGGCTTCCTCTGATGCGGCTTGAGAACCCGCCGTCTTGCCGCCTCAGTCGTGAGTGGCCCATGCGTAGTTGTTGATGGTGTCAGCGGATGTCCCGTCTGTCTGTCTTGTTGCTGTAAGCTACCCACTTGGCGGAGCGGGTAGGCCTGCGACGTCTTCTCTGTGATGTGATTGGGCGCATCAGTCTCTGACCGTTAGCGTGCTCCATGTTATGCGCCGGAGGTGGGTGCCTATCTTCAATGCTTGATTTAGACAGGGCGCACCATCCCTTAACTCCCGCACCCTACCGCCCAGGGTGAGTTGCGGGACACGTGGCAGCTTTGGGGCTAGCCACTACCCGAGAGGCCAAGCCTCGTTCTTCGAGGTACGTGGTAGCTCTGGAGCCCTTCACGGCACGTGGCAGCTTCGGGGCCCTTCTCTGTGGGAGGCGTCCGGCCTGGTGCTTCGAGCCACGTGGTTGCACCGGAGCCCACCCCTATAGTAGGGTGAGGTCTCACCCAAACACATGTCATCTTGGGAGCCCGTCTCACCGGAGGAGCTGGGTCCCATCTTTGAGGTCCACGTGGCAGTGCCAGATCCCGCACTTGAGGAAGTCCAGGGTCCGGCACCTTCTGGACATGTGGTGCCACTAGACGTACCTAGGTACTTTCAGCCTTTGTGCGAGGGTACCTCGTCCATAAGGTACCAATAGACCTCTACTAAGAAAATAATAAAGGTTCTAGAACCTTCAAGGTAAACTCCTTTTAAAGATCCAAGATTGCAGTTGCACTAGGCATAAAACTTACAACAATAATATCATCAATATGAATCAATAAAAAATAGTAACAGCTCCTAGAAAATAGAGTTGTATTTGTCTTTGAAGGTTCAACCCAAAGTTAAGTAGCTTAATACTTAGCCATGAATATCATGCTCTAGGACTCTATATTAACCCATATATCACATCATCTTGCTTGCAAACATATATACCTCTTCTTCCAAAACTCTAATATGAAAAACATTTTATACATCCAATTGTCGTAGGATCTCACTCTAGACACAACAATTTTATAGTGACATCTTTAATAACAGGACTTGTCTTCATATTGCATCTCTCTAATTTTTATCACCTACTATTTCATCTGCATTTTAAGGTTCACTAGTTGAAGTAAAACAACATATTTAATTGTGTCTTCGGTAGATACCTTTTCATTTTGTATTTTGCTCTTAGCGAGGTCTCATCACTGCAATTTAGAGTTACCGCCCTGGACCAGATGGTGTGCCTCCGGTTGAGCAAGAACCAGCTCAAGCAACGCATATGTGGTGCCTGCAGGATGGCTCAACATGGAATATGAATTAATTTCTTCCATATTCACCTGGTTATCACTTGAATTATTTCGTTTCATATTTTACTGATCACATGCATGATTATCACCTTAATTATTTGCATCCATATTTACTTGACCACTCAAATTATTTTGTCCCATATTTGCTCATCATATGCACGATTATCATCAAACTTATTTTGTTCCATATTTTCTTGATCACTCATTATTTTCTCCCCGTATTTTGCCCATCACATGCACAATTATCATCAGAATTATTTTCTTCTATTTTCTCCTAATCATATGCATGATTATCAACTAAAATTTCTCCATAAGAGTTGTTAGCGGCACTAGGAAATTAAGACTGTGATCATTCTAATTTCCTCTCTACTGATTATTACCGTGTGTAATAAGTATGGAAGGAACGCGTAAAATTTCATATTGAAATCAAGCACCAGCACTGGAATGCATTTGAGCAAAAATAAACACAATTTTCTCAAATGTAACATCTCCAGAAATATATATCTGACCAGAAAGAAACAATCTAGACACTTGAGGTCTTTGTGTATGTTGTAACATAAAGAAAACATATTGGTTGGATCAAAACTGATGTTTAGGAGTGTTCTAGGGATGAAGAATTGACCAACATGCAAACCCAAAGACTCTAAAACCAGTATAGTTTGATTGGTTCTTGAACAATCTCACAGAATTTTGTACCCCCAGGTACCAATGAATACCAAAACAATGAAAGGCTTACAACAATTACAAGACCCGGAATGCGTCTGACCTCCGACGAAAGAAGGAACCTATCACTCGAGCCCCGACCAGCGAGGTCGGGGAAGCAAACCTGTTCGAGCTCCAACCATCGAGGTCGAGCGGCGGACCCTCCCGAGCTCGAGCTTGGGAGCAAGGAGCAGGTAGCTGCATTCAGTACGGATGTGGCTCGGAGCAAACACCTTCAATACTGAAGAGACGACCATACGTGACGTGACCCCAACACAGAGCACAATGTCGATTGACAATACGTCTCATCCTGTTCAGCGCAGTGACAAGCACACGTCAAAGGACATCGCAGACTGGGTGACACGATAGGAGTGGATACCACAACAGTGACTTCTACGACCCAAATAACCCGAGGAGCGCGCTGACACGAACACTGTACCACCCACCCCATTTATGAGGAACCAGAGAAGATAGCTTTGCCACTATAAAAGTGGCCTGAAGGCCAGCTTCACGAAAAGCTTAGTAGACCACATTGAATAGGCACGTTAGAACATAGCGCAACACCCCGGCACGAGAACTCTTCAAAGAGGACTCGCTTGTAAACTGCTATAACCCTCTCCCGAGCAAACAAAGAGTCGGTGCTGACCACACTGGACGTAGGACATTCTCACCTGAACCATTATAAATCCTCTGTATCCCTTGTGATTTTGTTAGCTAAGCCATTCGAGGATGAAACACATGGCAATACGACACTAGTCGGTGATCGAAACACCAACAATTAGTGTAATAGGTAGGGGATCTGCCACACATTTTTTCTTGTTTTCTTCGATGGCTTCATCACGCTCAACCCTCACACCTGGCGAGAAGATCCACTTCGACGAATTCGAGTTCACGGCCACCCACAACGGTGGGCTCAAGGTTGACACCACCGTAGCCCTGCACCAGGCCCTACACTTTGGGAGCCTGGACGGCTTCACCCGCTGCTAGCATCCTCCGGACGACTAGTCGTAGGTCCACTAATGAGCCTTTGACAGGTAAGATGGTGGACGACGACAACATCAATGCTGCCAACATCATCTCTGGAGCAGCCCTCGTGGGGATGGTCGACTATGCATCACCATCTCTCCATGACGTGTTGGAGGATGTCGCAGGCCATGACTTTGGCACTAACGGTAGCACTGAAGGAAGAGAGCACCCCTCTCATTAGTGCGACACCATGAAAGTCCTTGATGACTCACGCTTTTGCACACCTGTCAACACGCTGCCCCAGTTCTTGCTTGAGCAGCAAGAGGTGTGATGCCGCGGGCTCCAGATGGAGCAGGAGCATGCTGGCAAGCTGGTTGACCAGATTGAGGTGTGATGCATCGTGCTTGAAGTAGAGCAGGTGCAGCTAGATGCATATAGGGTCATGTTCGAAGCGCTACTCCGTGGTGTGCCCAAGCCTGCCAATCCCGAAGCGTAGCGCACCTACCGGAACCCCTAGTCTTGGTTGTCAAGGGATGCCGCCCAACAGGCGAAGAGCTCCCTATATTGGCAGTAGAGCGCATCAACCTGCGGTGGGAGCGCCACCCCAAGGGTATTCTATGGGCCGATGAAGTCCCACATCCCAAGCCGAGTGGACGGAGCCGAGAGGGGCGGGTGATCAACCCCCTCGCACGACTCAGTGTATGAGCGCTAGGGTCGTCCGACCTCTATAAAACCCTCAAGATCCGGCGTAGAGCTCAATAAAGGGTTGCAACCCCAGATCCCGAACACCGACGACACCGACCCTGCCAGGGCTGCTGCTACAATGATGACGGGGGCTGGGGCCCGATCCCCAACTCCCCCGAGACCAAGGCATTTGAGAGGCACATGTTGATGATCGTTAAATACCGATTTTGACTATCAATACATCTCATTTACCTGAGGGGTCGAACATTTCTTACACACATAACCTCCACATTTGACATAATTGCACTTGTACTTGGAGAAATGGGGCATGCAGGACTTTTATTGCAATAAATTGAAGTGAAATAGAGGGTGTGATCCTAAAAATTACCTTTCCAACCAATCAGATGATGCCATGTAGTAAATGGATCAATGACCCACAAAAAGGCGTATCCAAGGAAATCCAATGGCGTAGAACCTGGGAACGGATCGAGGACCCACCTACAAGTCACCAGGAGAAAGCACACCGAAGACGGGGCCAGCCAGGGTGCGGCCGAGCCATGGGTTCGACCGACCTGATAAGCCCCCCAAACTCGATCAACCGACCCGTGGTGCTCTCCCGTGCTGCCCTAAAGGCGGTGGTGACTGATTCATCCGCAAAATATGGCGGGAACCGACCTCAACTCATGTATAAAAAGGACCCCATATCCCTCACTTCACTTCACACACACCACTTGAGTTTCACTCCATTGTATACTCATTACTTAAAGCCCTTAGTGGAGTTAGGCTGTAGAGAGGAGCCTCTAGTCCCAAGTCTACCTTGGGAAAGGTATGACTCATGTATCTTTTCTTTTAGTGTTGACTTTGTTCTATTTAATAATAATATTAGTCTCCTTTTATTCATATGCTTGGATGAAGTGTTTCTTGTCTGATTATGGAATTCATGTATGTGATAGGTTTAAAGTTATTATGATAATGTAGCAATTAAGTTATTATGTTGCCATAAACCTAATAAACCTCCACTATAATCTAATTAAGTATAATATGAATATATTAGTATGAATGATATAGTGCTTGGTCCCAACTTAGCTTCAATGATGTTTAGGTTAGTTACTCATGTATAAACATGTTGTACGGGTAGGCATCAGGTGGTGATAGTCATGTCTTTCCTTCGTAATCCCCATGTTCAGCTACACCAAAGGCTTGTAGCGGGAGTCTCTCTGGTATTGTCAGAGATTTGTCCATGCCCGATATGTTAGACCAATAAGCCCTAGTCTTCATCACTAGCATATCCACGTGTACATACTTAGTCTATGCATATGTACACTAGAAGCATAGTAGGAGCAACCCTTTTCCACAACTTAACCCTCACTAGGACTTCTGTTGACCCTTAGAGTAGAATGCTTAGGTGTGTCTCACACTACCCCAATACCCATCTTTATCAATCCTGTTGGATCCTTTACTAGAAATACCTATTCTATCCCACAAGTAACTGTGTCACACTTCACAACCTTCCTTTGGGATAAATACAATACCTTAGGAAAGACTCTTGGATGAAATCCTACAATGATATTCTCCATGTGCTTGTGGTATATTTAAGAGAGTATCAACAAGCATTTCTGGCGACGTTGCTAGGAAAGGCACAGAAGTATTGCATGATTGCTTGTGATAGTTAGGGCTCTAGTAGGTATTTGGTAGGATAACCTTGCTTTATTTTCACATTCTTTTGTTGTGAAAACAGGGTGGTGTATAACCGGTTTTCACTTGCTGGCAAACTTCATTGAAGATCCCGAATCACATCCGAAATGAGTTCGACCTCGTGTTATTCTCTCTCAGGTGATCCTTTTGGAAAGCAAACTAGTCATCTTAGCACCATCAAGTTTCACACTAATGGCTAATAAGACTCTTCATGAGTTTTCAACTCCCTTTGCTTATAATGTGCATGTTGAACCCATTGTTAACATGGGAGATGCGAATATCAAAATCAAGATGGGCCTAATCACTATGGTGCAGGCTAACCATTTTGTGTGAAAGCCAGCGAGGACGCAAGTGCCCATCTGCAACAATTCTTAGAGATATGTAGTACTTTCAAGATCGAGGATATCACTCAAGATGCCATCCGTCTTTGATTATTTCCATTTTCCCTCCTTAGGAGAGCAAATCAGTGTTTCTATGTGAACTAGAGTACTATAAACACGTGGGAAAAGTGTTCTACGGTGTTCCTCGCGAAGTTGTTCCTATTGGGCAAGACCAATGCCCTACGTGGAAGAATCTCAAGTTTTTAGCAAGAGGCCAAGGGATCCATCCCCGAGGCTTGGAAAAGGCTCTAGGAGTATATCCTCGCCCATCCCCCACCATTGGATTTATTAATGGCTCATCTTCTATAACCTCTACAATTGGTTGTGTCGAAGTGTGGACTAGGACACTTCCCCCGGTACTACTAAGGATTAGTCCACAGAGGTTCATATTCGGTTTGGGCGTGAGTCAAGATCAGGAACAAGAGGTGAACACCGAGGTTTTTACGTGGTTCGGGCTGCCTGAGCGTAATACCCTACTCCACGGTGTGTGTGTTGATTGTATGAGTATATCTGGGCTTTGGTGCGTATGATCTTGGTTGAGATAGCTTGTCCTTCTACCGTGCATCACATCTGTCGGTGGTTTTGATCTGGCAGATCTCCCGACACTACTAAAGTGTTAGAGGAGTTTGAGGTTCGGTGTGGGCGCGCGGATATTCAAGAAGGTGAAGTGTAAATGACACAGTAGACACGAAGATTTACGTGGTTCGGGCCGCCTAAGCGTAATACCCTACTCCACGGGATGTGTTGGTGTTGTATTGGTTGTCTGAGCTCAAAGTGAGTTCAGGGTGTAGAGTGAGCGTGTCTTTGAAGAGTGTGTTCTATGTATTGTCAGCCTGTCCTTTTATAGTACAAGGGCAGGCCGTTACAAGTTAGCCTGGCCTGACATGTGGCCCCGGCGGTTACTGACATTGATACACATTCAATCACGTTTAATTACCCTTAATGACCGAGTTATGGGCTTTGACAACACCGTTACTAGTAATTAAGGTCGTCTGATCGTGTGTCATTAATATAGTATTAATGACACTTGATCGGGTCTTGAAGTCCTTGATTCCCCTTTGAAGATCCGGAGCCGTTTTGGGGTCTTCCGGAGGTTAGAGGCTGAAGATCCGACGGTTGGACACGTGGCAGCCCCAGAGCATACTGTGGGAAACAGATAGGTCCGGAGCTGCCTGACACGTGTCAGTTCCGGAGCTTCCCTCGGTCTGGAGTTAGGTCCGGGGATGCTATTTAGGTACATGGCCCGGAGCTTCCCCCTTGTGGGCAGTAGCTCCGGTTTGATAGTACACGTGGCGACCCTGGGACTAACCATGTTGGAGAAACGGGTCCGGTTATGTCTGACATGTGGGCCTCCAAAGGTCTTCAAATCAAGTAGATGAATTTCCCTCGAGATCTTTGTAATATCAAGGGGTGTACGGTTCCCAGGGTACCGATAGTGGCCCCCTGGGCCCACCTCTGGGGAAGACCCCTTGGGTGAAGTCATTCCGCCGGAGGTGGGTCCATCCTTGCCACTTTTGAATAGAGTCTTCAAAGGTCTTCGGATGTGCCGTTGGCGATGGTTTGGAGTTAAATCCTCGCCGTGTGGCGTATCCTGTGTGCGGCAGATGAGATCTTTGGCATGCGGATCTCACGCAATTGAAGGTCGCCGGTTCCCGATACGAGAATCGTATCGGTTCCGCGCGCCTTGTCAGGCCGCCGCGTTCGGGCTTCCCGTCTAATGATGACAACCGTTCGCCTGGGTAAGAACCTCAACATGATCGTCGGAGTGGTCCTGGGCCCTCTTGTCATCGGCAGGGTAGGATTTTTGAGTAGTATTTTCGACTTCCTTGCGGTTTCCATCCAAGCGTTGCGAGGGCTTACTTAAGAAGGAAGGCGCACACAGTCTGGAGTTCTTTATGCCTCTCATCTGATCTTGCACTCAAACTCCCAACATGTGCTCGCTTTTCCTCTCTTGCCTTGCTGTGCTGCGATGGAGTTGGGTCTCCGCGAGAGCCGTTTGAAGACCGACGGTGACCTGAAGAAGGTCCAGGCCCTCATGGGATGGTCCCCAGACTTCTTCAACCGTCTGGTCCGCGTCGGGGGAGAGCTCCCGTTTGAGAAGGAGCACGCCGACGAAATGGTGTACTTCTCTTCGTACGCCATGGTGGGGTTGATCCCACCTTTTTCCTCCTTTTTCTTGATGCTGCTAGACTTTTATGGTCTGCAGTTATACCACCTTGGCCCCCACTCCATTCTTCTTGTGTCTATCTTTGTCCACTTCTATGATATGTGGGTGGGCATCCCCCCTGCATTGAACTCTTCCGGACCTTCTTCACCGTCCATACCACCGGTAGGAGCAATGAGTACCTTGGCTTCTACTACTTCGTGAAGCGCAAGAAGTGCCCATTCAAGTACCTCCGGTCGTTTCGCTCTGGGAAGTGGGATGATTAGAAGAAGGACTTGATAGTCATCCGGGTGGAGGATCACGAGAAGCTGGAGCCGCCCGAAGGCCTCCCCAACATTGACACTACAGTCTGGAGTGAAGCTCTGGTGCTAGCGGACGCCTTCAACCCTGCTCTGACTAGGATCTGCCAGTGCGTGGAGGGAGGATTAACTCCTCAGGCGGTGTTTTGCAACTTCCTGGTCAACAGGTGGGCACCGCTGAAGAGGAGAGAAAAACTCGCTTGGGCCCTCAACAGTGTGATGGACGACAACCGGGTCGAGATCGGGCTGAAGTCCAACATGGCGGGGACAACCTTGGAGTTTCATCTCAAGCAGTTCCAGCACAGCATCGACATAGCGGGTGACGACTTGACTCCGCCATCAGCTTTTCTCCCTCTGAACATGGAAGTAGAGTTCAGCAGGGAGCTCCGGCAGAAGATGCCCGTGCTTGACGACCTTGGTGTCGTCGAGAGAAGATGGACCTCCAGGGTGGTGATCCCTGGAGCTTCCGAAGGTGGCTCCGACCCTGCCCCGAAGCCAAGGGTCGAGGTCATCGGCAAGGGCAAGGAGCCGGCGGACGAACCCTTGAGCCGGAAGAGGAAGCTGCAGCATGCCGACGGAAGGTCCGTCAGGCCTGCCACCTCCGCATCAGCTCCTAATGACTTACCAGGAAACCAAGAAGTTTTCCGGAGCTAACCCCGAAGACACACTTGTCTGGGTTTAGCTTTGTGCGGGTGACCCGCAGCTTATCGAAGACAGCCTGCAAGGTGTCAAGGAGTGACTCCTTGTTCTTTACCTTGACCACGATGTCATCGACATACACTTCCACTATGTCTCTAATGAGTTCTTCAAAGGTTTTGTACATATCTCGTACAAAGGTTGAAGCTGCATCCTTGAGACCAAATGGCATGGCTGTATAACAGTACAATCCATCTACTGTGATGAAAGAGGTATGCGCTTCATCTTCCCTAGACATTCTAATTTGATGATACCCAGAATATGCGTCTAGGAAACACAGTAATTCACACCCGGAGGTGGAATCCACTATCTGATCTATTCTAGGTAGTGGGAATGGATCTTTTGGACATGCCTTATTTAGTGTTGTGTAGTCGATACACATCCGAAGCTTCCTGCTGGCCTTGGGCACAACGACTGGGTTTGCCAGCCATTTTGGATGGAAGACTTCTTGGATGAATCCAGCTTCGAGCAATTTCTTCACTTCTTGTCGAATGAAGTTCTGTCGCTCTACGGATTGCTTCCAAGGCTTCTGATGCACAGGCCGGGCGTCGGGGTAGATCTTCAGATTGTGCTCAATCACTTCCCTGGGGATCCCAGGCATTTGTGACGGTTGCCAGGCAAACACGTCGACATTAGCCCGGAGGAAAGCGATGAGCGCGAGTTCCTATTTGTCGTTCAATCCTCCCAATATACGGGTGGTCTGAGTGGCATCGGAACCGATTTGGACGACTTTGACGGGAATGTCGGTGTCGCCGCTTGGCTGCACATGAGGTGCAGAAGTCAAGCCTCACTGACGAATGCTCGGGGGTTTTGGAGCTTGCTCCTGCCTGGAGTTCTCCTCTTACACCGTAGTAAGCACATGGAGTTCTTCCAGAGCAGTTACTCCGGCGGTACGATCTCTGCGGATCCGGAGAACGCCTACTGGTGTTGGCATCTTTAACACCAGGTAACCATAATGAGCAGCTGCCATGAATTTGTACAAGGCAGGCCTACCCAAGATGGCATTGAAGGGTAAGTTGATCTGAGCAACGTCAAAGACCAACTTCTCGGTGCGATACTTCTCCCGGGTCCCGAAGATAACGGGGAGGGTAATAGCTCCGAGTGGGGTAATGGCTCCCGGACCTACTCCGGAGAAAGGTCGGGAGGGGTGGAGATCCGAAGGTCGGAGCTGAAGCTTGGTAAAAGCTTCGAAGCTTATGAGGTTGAGCCCCGAACCTCCGTCTACCATGACATGGTGGAGCTGGATGTTATTGATGGTAGGAGATACCATCAAAGGTAACTGACCTGCTCCAACCATGCTTCGAGGGCAGTCCGAAGCATCAAAAGTGATGGCTGTGTCCATCCACTTCTGATGAGGCTCCGCCCTGGCTGTAGGAGCTACAGCAGCCATGTCCCGACGCATAGTCTTGATGACGCGGCGGGAGGTGATGTCCCATGATTCACAAAAAAGGTGTTCATGGTCTTTCGACACTCGTTGTCAGAGACGTCGGAATCATCGTCGACGGAGGTGTAGATGGCCTTCAGGACCTTTTTGGGATCCTGAAAACCTAACTCCTCTTTAGCCGGAGCTTCGTCAACTTTTTGTTTTCCTTCCCCCTGTCGGAAAGGAGCTTCTTCTCGGCGCTTGTTGTAGCGCTCGGCAAGGTTTTGGACCTCCCGGCAGTCTTCCAAACTGTGGCTGTCCGTTTTGTGAATTGGACACCACACCTTGGGTTTGCCACCGTCTTCAGAAGACGGTTGAGGTCGCTTCTCGGGGTGTGGCCCCCAGCCACCCGGAGCTGCAGCAGCTGCAGCATTGGATGCACCGACCGATGGCTTCTTCTTGCCATTGGTCTTTTTCTTCTTCTTGCCACTCCTGGAGGTAGCGGCTTCTCCTTTGGAGGATTTCTTGTGATCCTCCGGAGTTGATTTGGAGTGCATTTCACGGCCCTCCGCAGCTCTGGCACATTTGTCAGCCAAACTGAAGAGTTCCGTGACACTGGTAATCTCCTTGATCGCCAGTTTCTCCAGCATCTTCTTATCCCGTACACCCTGTCTGAATGCCACAATGACAGAAGCGCTAGAGATAGAAGGGATAGTGTTTCGTACCTGAGAGAATCTCTGGATGAATGATCGCAGGGATTCTCCCCCTTTTTGCACAACTGCAAAAAGGTCCAGTTCAGTGCCTGGTCGGGTGTATGAACTCCTGAAATTGGCGGTGAACTGTCGGCACAACTCCTCCCAACTGCTAATGGAGTTGGGTGGAAGGCTCATAAACCAAGACCTAGCGGTCCCAGTTAAAGCCACTGGGAAATAATTGGCCATTACAGCCTCATTTCCTCCAGCTGCCAAGATAGCAGTGGAGTAAATCTGAAGAAATTCGGCAGAATTAATGGTCCCGTCGAACTTCTCCGGCAGGTGAGGCCGGAACTTCTGTGGCCACCTGACCATACGCAGATGCATGGCCAGGGCTGAACAGCCTCCTCCTACTCCTTCAGGAGCAGGGATGTCTTGAGCTTCTCATCTTTCACGAGCATGCTCAATATGGACTCGACCGTCTTGTTGGCGATATCGGCGATCAAGCTCCGCCCGGAGGTCATGAGTTGAAAGCCTTGATACCGTGTGAGTGCGTCGTGCCCCGGAGGGCAATGATGTCACCTGCTGTGATGCAGCATGTCTCCTGTTGTTGGAAACATGCGGACCATGTCTGCCAGACAAGGTCCGTCGCTGCGACGGGGCCCATCCTCAAAGAGGAGGACCCTGGTTGCTGATGCGGGCGGCTGCTGCTGCAACCAAATGTTCCACATCAGCCCTCCACTGCTCCAGTGCATCCCGGGATGCATCCAGAGGTGGTGGGCGTTGGAGAAGAGCACATGCTGCATGGAGCGCGTGTTCTGGGTTGTCATGATTTGCCGACGCAGTGATGGATGCCGGTGCACCATCGCGTTGTCCAGCTTGATTTGCTGGTGGAGGCGACGGTGGTGGAAGTGCGACTCCTGCTGGCACTGAGGCTCCTGCTGGTGACTGCATATTGGAGGGATTGCCCCCAACAACTTGAACAGCAGGATGACCGTTGGATGATCCAGCAGCTGAGTTCACCATTCTTGAAATCTCAGGCGCCCCCCTTCCTGGCGCGCCAACTGTCGGTGGTTTTGATCCGGCAGATCTCCCAACACTACTAAAGTGTTAGAGGAGTTTGAGGTTCGGTGTGGGCGTGCGTAGATTCAAGAAGGTGAAGTGTAAATGACACAGTAGACATATAGATTTACGTGGTTCGGGCTGCCTGAGCGTAATACCCTACTCCACGGGATGTGTTGGTGTTGTATTGGTTGTCTGAGCTCAAAGTGAGTTCAGGGTGTAGAGTGAGCGTGTCTTTGGAGAGTGTGTTCTATGTATCATCGGCCTGTCCTTTTATAGTACAAGGGCAGGTCGTTACAAGTTAGCCTGGCCCGACATGTGGCCCCGGCGGTTACTGATATTGATACACATTCAATCATGTTTAATTACCCTTAATGACCGAGTTATGGGCTTTGACAACACCGTTACTAGTAATTAAGGTCGTCCGATCGTGTGTCATTAATATAGTATTAATGACACTTGATCGGGTCTTGAAGTCCTTGATTCCCCTTTGAAGATCCGGAGCCGTTGTGGGGTCTTCCGGAGGTTAGAGGCTGAAGATCCGATGGTTGGACACGTGGCAGCTCCGGAGCATACTATGAGAAACAGATAGGTCCAGAGCTGCCTGACACATGTCAATTCCGGAGCTTCCCTCGGTCTGGGGTTAGGTCCGGGGGTGCCATTTCGATACGTAGCCCGGGGCTTCCCCCTTTTGGGCGGTAGCTCCGGTTTGATAGTACACGTGGCGACCCTGGGATTAACCATGTTGGAGAAGCGGGTCCGGTTATGTCTGACATGTGGGCCTCTGAAGGTCTTCAAATCAAGTCGATGACTTTCCCTTGAGATCTTTGTAATATCAAGAGGTGTACGGTTCCCAGGGTACCGACAGTGGCCCCCTGGGCCCACCTCTGGGGAAGACCCCTTGGGTGAAGTCATTCCGCCAGAGGTGGGTCCATCCTTGCGACTTTTGAACTGAGTCTTCAAAGGTCTTCGGATGTGCTGTTGGCGATGGTTTGGAGTTAAATCCTCGCCGTGTGGCATATCTCGTGTGCGGCAGATGAGATCTTTGGCGTGCAGATCTCACGCAATTGAAGATCGCCGGTTCTCGATACGAAAATCGTATCGGTTCCGCGCCAACTGTCGGTGGTTTTGATCCGGTAGATCTCCCGACACTACTAAAGTGTTAGAGGAGTTTGAGGTTCGGTGTGGGTGCGCGGAGATTCAAGAAGGTGAAGTGTAAATGACACAGCAGACACAAAGATTTACGTGGTTCGGGCCGCCTAAGCGTAATACCCTACTCCACGGGATGTGTTGGTGTTGTATTGGTTGTCTGAGCTCAAAGTGAGTTCAGGGTGTAGAGTGAGCGTGTCTTCGAAGAGTGTGTTCTATGTATCCTCGACCTATCCTTTTATAGTACAAGGGCAGGCCGTTACAAGTTAGCCTAGCCCGACATGTGGCCCCGACGGTTACTGATATTGATACACATTCAATCATGTTTAATTACCCTTAATGACCAAGTTATGGGCTTTGACAGCACCGTTACTGGTAATTAAGGTCGTCCGATCGTGTGTCATTAATATAGTATTAATGACACTTGATCGGGTCTTGAAGTCCTTGATTCCCCTTTGAAGATCCGGAGCCGTTGTGGGGTCTTCCGGAGGTTAGAGGCTGAAGATCCGACGGTTGGACACGTGGCAGCTCCGGAGCATACTGTGGGAAACAGATAGGTCCGGAGCTGCCTGACACGTGTCAGTTCCGGAGCTTCCCTAGGTCTGGGGTTAGGTCCGGGTGTGCTATTTCGGTACATGGCCCGGATCTTCCCCCTTGTGGGCGGTAGCTCCGGTTTGATAGTACACGTGGCGACCCTGGGACTAACCATGTTGGAGAAGCGGGTCCGGTTATGTCTGACATGTGGGCCTCCGAAGGTCTTCAAATCAAGTAGATGACTTTCCCTTCAGATCTTTGTAATCTCAAGGGGTGTACGGTTCCCAGGGTACCGACAGCATCCCTTTATATGCTAAGGACTTACTACTACAGGATGTGCCTGGCCCGACAGGTGGCCCCGACAGTAATCACTGCTCTATACACGTTCTATGGTGTTAAAGGTGATTAATAGCATGTTAATGTGCCTTAATAGCAGCGTTACCGGTCTTGTAGTCCTTCTGATCGTGCATCATTAATATAGTATTAACGACTTGTTAACTAGGTCTTGTAACAACCAATTGATGGCCCTTGAATATTCGAGCCGTCGGAGATCCCGCTGTCTTCTTGTTGCAGACTTAGGTTCGAGTGAGTGACATGTGGCAGCTCTGGAGCTTCCCTCTAGTGGGGAATAGGTCCAGTGCTACTGGACGTGGCAATGCCGGAGCTTCTTCTAATGGGGGATAAGTCCAGTGCTACTGGACATGTGGTAGTGTCAGAGCTTCCCTGTGGAGGGAGGTAGGTCCGGCCTTGCAGGACATGTGGCAGCACCGGAGCTACCCAAATGAGGGAGGCAGGCCGGCCCTTCTGGACACGTGGAAACCTCGGAACTATCCTAATGAGGGATAAAGGTCCAATACTACGAGACGTGTATCTCTTTCGAACATCAATCACTTGGATATAGGAACTCCATGGCTTTGCTTACGGTACCAAAGGGTACTCGGTACGCATGGTACCGACAGTGGCCACCCGAGCCCATCTCAGGGAGAGGTTATGCTACTGGAGGTGGGGCCATCATCGACTCCTGCAGTGCTGCTTCAAAGTCTTTTCCTGGGTGGGACAAACGATGGCACACAATTATGCCATCGCCATGTGGCTCTTCTCGATATGGTGAGTGGGAACCTAGCATGCGGATCTCACGCAACTTAAGGTCGCTGGTTCCCAAAAAAAAATTGTATCAGTTCCCAGTGTAATCTTTGTAGCACTGTCAGGCTTCCGCCCTTGGGCTTCCAACTTCCCATCATGACAACAGTTCACCTTGTGCGACTTCTTAACAAACTGGACCCGAGCCCCCTTGTCATTGACGAGATTATCCGTGATTCCGGTCCGGATGTAATTTCCATCCAAGCATTGCGGAGGCTTACTAAAGAGACAAAGTTTGCATGGGAAGAGAACTCCTTACGCTTTCATTTGATCTTGCTCTTAGAGTTCTCCGCCTTTGCAACACCTTTCCACTTCTGCTCCACTTTGCGGCGATGGAGTTAGAACTTCCCAGAAGTAGGATCAAGAACGACACTGAGTTGTCGAGAGTCCGCACCTAAATGGGGTGGTCGATTGATTCCTTAAACAACTCGATTCACTTTGGCAAGCTCCTCTTCAAGAAGGAAAGCGCCAGCAAAATCGTGCATTTCTTGGTGTTTGCCATGGTGAACCTTTTTCCGCCAATCTCCAGCTTCTTGCTGATGCTGCTGGACTTCTACGGGTTGCAGCTTCACCACCTTGGCCCCCACTCCTTCTTGCTAGTGGCGACATTCATCCACTTTTGCGAGATGTGGGTGGGTGTGCTGCCTTGCATTGAGCTCTTTCGGGCCTTCTTCACGGTCCACACAGGAAAGGAAATGAGTTCCTTGGCTTCTACTACTTCGTGAAGCACAAGAATTCTCCTTTCAAGTACTTGAAGACATTTCCTTCCGGGAAGTGGGACGACTGGAAGAAAGACTTGGTAGTAGTCAGGGTGGATCATCACGACAGGCTGGAGCTACCTGAAGGTCTTCCCTTCACTGACACCGACGTCTGGGAGGTGCTCCCAAAGCTATCGGAGCAGTACAACTGATCTTATCAAGGATTCAAAGTTGTGTGGAAGGAGGGGTGACTCCCTTGATGGTGATTGCAAACTTCCTGACAAACTGTTGGGCTCCGCTGAAGAAGTGGGAATTGCCTACATGGGCATTCAATGGAGAGATGGAACCATACTGGATTGATGTTGGTGTCGGGTGAAATTTGGATGAAAAAGCTTTGAAGCTTCATCTCCAAAAGTTGCACCACAGAACCATCAACCCCGACAACCTGACACCTCCGATAGAGTTCCTGCCCCTGAACATGGTTCCGGAGTTCAAGATAGAGATGCGAAAGAAGATGTCGTTGTTTGACAACTTAGGCATTGTGGAGAGGCATAGGAGCGCTCCTCCAGCAGAGATTGTGGTATCTGAAGCTCCTTGTCCCCATGGAATCTCTGATCCTGCGCCAGTCAGTGGCAAACGCAAGGGTCCAACAGTTCCATCTTCCAAAGATTTGACCTCAAGCCGAGGAAAGCGGAAAGATCCCGTCGTCACCCCAAGTCGCAAGCGGAAGTTGGCTAGAAGCAACGGGAGCTATGTGTGGGACGCTCTGAGAGAAGCGACCCCTCAGCCTCGGTTGATGTCCCTGCTGGTTGTGCCTCCGACTCTAGCAAATCCTTCGGATCCAGTGTCCACAGGGGGCGCTGGGTCCAGCAAGTCGACTCCGGCCCCAGTGCCACCAGAGGGCTCTGGGTCTAGAGTAAATCCCCCGACGATGGAGGTAGCAGCTGAGGCAGCGCTGGTGGCTGCCTCAACTCCTGGAACAGAGCCCGGAGCTTCCTCCACACCGACAACGGCGGACTCTGACTCCAAGCGTCCGAAGAATAAAATCCGGGCCTACTGGAGCGGCAATGTCTCTAGGTAAGGGCTAAATCTTTAGCTTATGTCTTTTTTCTATATTCTGCTTTTTGTTGAATCATCTATTCTCTGTTTCCTGAGTGTCGAGAAAAGGAACTGCAGCTCCGGTGCCTACTGCAGCCCCAGAGACTGCACCAACTGAAGCCCCTGCTGCTGCTCCGGCCCTTCCTCCTATGGTTGTGGCAGGCAACACGACAGATCTGGCACCGGCTGTTGTGGAGACGACCTCAGCACCAACGACCGAAGAGCCCGTGGTTTGTAAAATCCCACTTAATTCTAAATATGAATTTCAGTGGTCAGTTAAATTCGAATTTAATTGGGTTCAAGATATGGTCATGTACATAAACTTGAACCTATTCAATTCCTTTTTCTTCTCATGTTTTAAATTTTATTAACATGAGAAACATACTTCACCAATAATCTTAAAATAATTCAAATATCATCTCTGAAAATTTTTGGAGTATTTGAATGGGGTTTGCTTGGGAAAATCAATTTATAGTACCTCATATACTCATAAACAAATAGCATATAGCTACTGTATACACATGCCCTGTCAAGAACATTCAAATCTGAGGCTATAAATTTTTCTATAGTCTTCTAAAATTGCAAATAAGCTCCTTGAAATGTTTCATGAATTTTGGAGTCCATTTGTTATTTTATTTGAGACGATCAGCAAATTTGAATCAAGTTTAAATTCAAATTCAAAATCTGGTCAAATATACTTGAACATAAAGATCTAAACACACCTTTGTGTAGAGAACATTTTTCTTGACTTAGCCATGAAGTTTCATGATTTTTGGAGTTCATTTACTATTTCTAAATGAATTACTAAAGTGGCAGTAGCTGTAAGGCTGACTGGTGGGGCCCACCAGTCAGCAGCCCACGTGCGCCGCAATCCAGCGCGCGCTGCGCGCGCCACCGCGACGGCGTTCATGCCCAGCGTGACAGCAGCAAGATCTTTCCATTTGAGCCCTATAAATCTCGCCCTTGCTCCTCCTTATCACTCCCCCGGTCGAGATTATCGTCTTCCCTCACGCTGACCCGACGGTCTGCGCCATTTTTGCCCCGCGCGCAAGATTCCAACTGCTGGCGCGCGCGCCCGTTGCCGGCCAACCGGAAGCCTCTCGCGCCAAGCTCTCAACTGCGAGGTTGTTCCCCACACCCTCCTCTCTCCTCTGGTTCACTCCTTTCGTTCCTTCGTTGATGTTTTGACCGGTATTTTGAAGGTACACCGGAGCTCGCCGTCGTGGTCACTGTGTGCCGTCTCTCCTCCATGGTGCCAGGCTGCTGCAAGCAGTTTTGTGCTTCGACTCCAATAGCAAAGTGGTGCGCCTGGACACGCTCTGCACGACGGTGAAAGTCATTCCTCATTTACGTGAGTATCGAGCAAGTTATCTAAGTTTTACTCTCGGCCGAAGCTTATGAACTCACTCGGTTTTTCATTCAATTCGAGTTCCACACTTAATAACTCTCCACAAGCAAATAGTTTCTACACTTCCTTGCACACCCTCTCGAACTGGAATCACCAAAAATGATGACCGTAGCTCGAGAATCACGAGTTCTTCCCTCCGCCATTAAGAAGTTACCTCTGTCGCCGTCGACGATTGTTTTGCCGGCCGTTGCACAATGATCTCACCTTCCCATCACCTTCCTCATGGTTCCAGAAGACTTCCCCAGCCTTTTTTCGAAGAGTTTTAGCCACGGAGCAACGGTTCCGACATGGCCGGAACCCTAGCTGCCGCCGCCGCCGATGCGCTGCTGTTTCCGACCGTCGGCAAGCCTCACCGACCCTACCATCGTGCTCAGCACAGGATTTTAAGGTTGGGCACCCAAGATTAGGTGCTGCGGTGGCCGGAAACTCGGATCCGGCGAGGCTCGCCGGAGCGCGCCGCCGCGGGAACCGCGAGCACCGCCCGCGCGCCGTTGGCATGAGGAAGACGAAGGTGTGGCAGGGTCCACACGTCAGTGAGCGTGTTTCTTGGTTCGCGGATCTGCTGTGGCTGCGGGATTTCGTGTGGCTACGTTGGAAAAACCGTGTGCACCTGTGTGTTGCTTTGACCAGAGCATGCCACGTCAGCTGGTGGGGCCCATGCACTATTGTTTTGAATTCAAATTAATTCAAACAATTCCAGATTTGGCTCCAACTTAGAAAATTCATAACTATCTATTGACTGCTCCAAAATATTCAAACAAATTTTGTTTGAAGGACCTTGAGCTCTATTTTCTTTTAGTGCCAATTAGGTTTTGTGAAACTTACTTTTGAATTCTGTAGAAAACAATCTTTCCAAATACAAATACAATTTTTCCAGATGAACTCTCCACTGTAAAAATCCCCAAAATTCACATAAAATAAAATGTACTATTCTCGACTACGAGAAAAAGTGTGGGAGCCATTGAACCTGTATAACCCTCTGTATAATTCAATTACCTTTTTCAGTCATTGAATTATTACAGATGTTAAGTTGTTTTATTGTGTCCCAAATTTGGACTGAACCTTCCCCTAGTCATACACTAGTCCCTGTAAAAATTTGGGATTTAATTGACTTAGTCTCCTGGTTATAATTCAGTTGCCAACTTAATGTTAATTGGAAAGCTAAAATTCAGATATAAAATAATTCCAGAGATTCTTGCCAACTTTGAAATTTAATATCTCCTTCACCAAGGCTTAGAAATTTATGAAACCAATTTTGCTAGAACCATAACAACATCCTCTAGCATGATCATCAACTGGCAGCTATGTTCAAGCTACAATTTCTTCTCTTAAATTCTTGGAAGTTTAGTGCTTGCCATAATTTTGGAGACAACAAACTACTTTGATCATCTGCTATTCTTTGCAAGAGTATTCCTTGTAGTCCCTAACATCTACCATAAAAATCCCAAGGCCAAAGAAAATCATTCACTCACTATAACCATAGTTAGAAGCTTATGAACTATATCTACATTATAATTTACTAGCGTTCATATATACATGTCGTGTAGTGATCGATATTGATGAACAGCGTCACTTGGAGGAGAAGGCCAGGGTGTCCACTTGAAGTCCTTGGTGGAGTCTTCAGAGAAGGACCTTAACAATTGACATTTAATCGAGTCGCAAACTAAGGCAAGCCCCAGTTTGCATTTAAGAGCTTTTCAAAGTTTTCCCAGTTTATTCACTTACGTCTTTAGTTGATATTGTGCATTTACGTATAAGGTTTTTGATACTCCACTTGCATGACCACAAATCCCAGGGGTTGGTTGGAACAGGTTACAGTTTGACCTGTAGTAACTGCTTTGCTAATGTATAGGAAATCCGGTAGAAGTCAAGTAGTTGGAATCTACTCGCGAGATAGGAATAACAGTTCACATGAGGGTGGAAGATTAAAAATGGCTTATGAAATGAATATGAGACCAGGCAGGGGGAATAGGAGTCGACGAGATGGAATCTCGGGCACATAGCCCTGCCTGTGTCGCTTGAGGACCGTGCCGTATGCAGCACCGTTGGGCAAGCTTGAACTGTACCGGTTGCATAATGGTATATGGGCCCATTAAAATGATGTAACTCCAGACTATAGTGTGGATACTCCTCGGTTGTCCTTGAATGGAGATGCGAAGGCATAAAGGTGTAAATCTTCTAGCGGGCAACTTCGACATGTCCGTGTAGGGGACCTTTTTCTCGGGATAAAGATGTTTGTCGACATTGGGGTCTTGGGTGAAAGGTGGCCACATATGATGCGGGGAGGAGAGCACGTATGTGTCTCTCACGTGGGTGTGCGTGTTGTGCAGTCCGGGTGTGTCCTGATTGCAATCACCGTCCCTCGCGGTAATAGAGTACCACTTGTCCGTCGCTGTTGTGACGTAGTAAATACTAAAGAAGCCAGAAAAATATGTTGTAATGAATTATAATTGCTTTGCAACCTTGTATGACTTAGAGATAGCAAAATTAAAGTTTACAGTTTCCCCATACTTTAGCTGTAATAGCATTATGTGCTTTGAGCACGTCATATCATCGGCAAAACGTTTCTTGTTTGATTGTGGAGTCTATGATGTGCCGTGCTTGAAGAATGTAATTTGCTACTTAAAACATGATTATAAGGATCCCCTTGTAGGCGAGTCTATTTATGCTATTCCTTACCTATGCTTAGTACCCACCCTTGCATATGTCTAGTGAGACGGGTTACTCTTGCTGAGCCTTATGCTCACGTTTGCACTTTAACGATTTTTGCAGGTATTAGGTTTATTTCTGCTGTTTAGGTTGTACATGAGATCTCGAGGTATCGAGCTAAATCTCATGTGAACCACGCCGCTACTGAATGTTCTTCATGTTGCTAGTGAGAAGCGTCCTAGGGTATGGACATCTTCTCTCCTGCTTAGTTAGGTGAGATTATGAGTATGTATTTTCCGTTGCGTGTGTACTTCTTTTGTACACTCTTTTGTAAACTCTTCTTATTATGAAACGAAAACTTCATATGTTTTGGTATCCTTTTCGTGTGTGCTGTTAGGTGCGGCATCGCACGGCACCACACAATGAGATCCTCGGATGTGTGGAACCCGGTCCCCACATGGTTGCACCGGACCATGAGGAAGAAATGCCTTAGCAAGCTTCGACTATATTGGAGCCAGCTGCGGAAGTTCTGACATCAATGCCGGAAATCAATGAAGCTCTGACGGAAGTCCTGGCGCTAGCTCCAGAGGTGGCAACACCGAAGGTGACCAGGCTCGATACTGCACTAGGGGATCCGACTACAGAACTTTTGACTTCTGCGCCAATGGATGAAGATCTGGCTGCGACCTCCTCGTCAGCTCCATAGGTAGAAGATCTGGCTGCGACACCTTCCTCACCTGCATCGAAGATGGATGAACCACCGGAGGTTGGCCTCACCAACGTCGAGCTGTTGGAGTCCATGCTCATGCCAGGGATGCCAACAACCATCCCAGAAGACTTGGAAGAACCGGAGGATGGCCCCCAAGCTGGCCTAGAGCCAATCCCTCTGAAGTTATCAATTGACAATGCCTGCTCCAGCCTCCGACAGGTCCAGCTTGCCTTTGACTACGAGCGGAGGTCTCTGGAAGAAGAGTGCGCCATGCTAGCACATTGGCACCAAAAGCTTTAGTTCAAGACGAAGCTGACGCAGTCCCAGCTCGCAGACCAGAAAGAGTGGGTGGCGTCAAAGAAGGCCCGACAGTCACGCGTGAACAAGGCGTTGGATGAACGAGAGGCGACTATAAAGGCCCTTGACAAGAAGACCCAGGAGATCTACGAGCACGCGTAGAGGGCCCGTGAAATGGCCGACAACTGCTCGGAGAGTCTCAAAGCGTTGAGGGAAGATCTCCTCAAGCGCCAAGATGAACTTGACAATAAGGAGGTTAACCTCCAAGAGAAAGAAGATAAGATTCAACAGAGGGAGGATGAACTCTCCTAGGATATGGCACGTGGCGAGCAAGACTTGGCTGACTATGTGGAAGAATTCAAGTCACGGTGCAAACAGGAGAAGCACCGATTATGGCGGGCAGGTGAAGATGCCAGCAAAAGAGAAAATGTTGTCTCTACCAGGGAGGATGTAGTGAAGGTGAAGGAGAAGGACCTTGCGGACAGGTGAGGCCGCATTAACCTCTGAGAGAAAAATATTGCCAACCAAGAAAAGCTGCTGGCTGAATGAATCCAGCATCACGCCAAGGAGGTCGAGCGTTTCTCGAAGGAGGGTTATGCGGAGCTTTCTTCCGCAAGGAGGTCGCTGGAGGAGCTCCGAAGCGCAAGAGCAATTGAGTCCCAGCAGGTCTGGGACTTCCTCGGGCAAGTGAATGAAGCTATAGTACCTTTTGGATTCAGCCTAGTCTGATCGGTTCCCGAGCCAGAGATGGACAAGGCCCTAGTAGCACTCAACTCCGCCGGCACAAAGCTAGAGGCTCTGGGAGATGTGGTCATCGACGAGATCAAGACTGAAGGGAAATCTCTGGCTTGGAAACATTGCAGAGTATGTGCTGATGAGCTTCCGAAGCCGAGACTCTTCAATGTCTCTAGCTCCGGTCGAAGGACCCACCACCAAGGAGGAGGGAGCTTCCAAGGCTAGCATCCAAGAAGTCGCCGAGAAAGTTGCTTCGTTCTTTGTGAGGAACTCTAGTAGCTAGGACCTTTCTCTTTGTACCTTCACCTTGTAAATCTCCAATTTTCAATGAATGAAATCCTTTCGAATTCAATTTTTGTGTCTTCAATGCGTTGCCCTTTATCCTGTTGGCCCCCTGGTAGATGTGTTCAATGGATTGAAGACATCTACAATGAGGATTTAAACAATGTCTTGAAAACGTGATTGCTCGGACTCGTAGCCAATATGATAGCTCTGAGGTCATAGTCTTGATTCTGAAATCTCTGAGGACCCTTTGTTATGTCGATGGCGGGCCCCTTGAGAGTTGTCAGAGCTTGTTTGCTTTGACGGTGCCCACTGTCAACTCATGAAACATCGACGGTGGGGCCTCTGGGGGTTGTCAGAGCTTGTTTGCTTCGATGGCGCCATTTGTCAATGCGTGAAACATCGACGGCGGGCCCCCTAGGGGTTGTCAGAGCTTGATGATTCGACGACGCCCACTGTCAATGCGTAAAACATCGACGGTGGGCCCCCTGGGGGTTATCGAAGCTTGATGCTCCGGCGGTGCCCACTGTCAACACGTAAAACATCGACGGTGGTCCCCCTGGGGGTTATCAGAGCTTGATGCTCCGGCACCATCCACAATTGTCCTGGTCACTACCGTCAATTGTTTATTTTTCTTGCGCATAAGAGACAAGAAAAGCAGTAAAATTTGTCCTCTTGTCTATAGCTCGTTTGCGACTTAAAATCCTTCTTTGAACTTAAGCTCCCAACAAACTCAACATGACAACATAAGTATACTGATTAAACTTCCTTAGATCTGAATGCTTTCTAGACCAGCCTTAGAATAGGTAGAGTGGCGTAGTTAGGGTGCTGGACCAGGCTAAGTCGATAACGCACACTGGACATGTCATTGGCTTTGGTTTTCAGGCGAGTAGGCCATCTAGCAATATTAAGATCCAAGCAAATATTACCAATAAAAACTTATATATCACACTAATCTGTTGGACTATATTTCAAACGGGTTGAACAACATTGCTATTGATAAGAAGATAAAAAGTGATGAAAATAATGAGGTTGCACAAAATAGATGCACGTAGAGTCTGCTTGCACAAATGTATTTCATTATAGGTCTGAATATTAGGGGAGACAAGGACACACTTAAAGTATAGGACCAAGTTAGGTGTGCTATTCATCTTGTTCTAACACAAGGAAGGTAAAGACAAACCTAAAGTACAGGATCAAGTTAAGTGTGCTTTTGATCTAATACCCTCCCTACTCTGTTCATAGACTCTGTAAGGTACATTTGACGCAAATACAGACTCACCTCCGTGTAACTAAGTGTAGAACTTACGAAGGTTCTTGATGTTCTAAGGATTAGGAAGTGGTATCCCATTCTCTGTTGCCAAGCGGACGCACCTGGGACGGGAAACTTTGATAACTCGAAAGGGGCCTTCCCAGCTGGGGGAAAGTTTGTTCATCCCTTCACGAGTAAGTATTCTTCGCAGCACTAGATCGTCTTCCTCGAGCTGCCGGTTGCACACATACCTTTGATGATAGCACTGGAGCGCCTAATGGTAGCGCGCATTTCAGACAACTGCTTGGCACCTTGCCTCGTCAACGAGGTCTAGGTCTTCACGCCGGAGCTGGTCATGTGTGGCTTCGTTGAAGGTCCGTACCCGAAGAGAACTCATGGTGATCTCCGAAGGAAGGACTGCTTCAACTTCGTACACCAAGATGAATGGTGTCTCTCTTGTAGCCTGGCTCCGTGTAGTCCGACTCGTGGACAATGCAGACAGAAGCTCTTCTATCCAGTTGGCGCCATGTTTCTTCAAGCGCTCATAAGTGCGCATTTTGAGTTCCTTGAGTATTTCGGCATTTGCTCTCTCAGCTTGGCCATTGCTTATCGGATGAGCTACTGATGCGTAGCTAACTTGAATGCCGAGTTCTTCGCAGTACTCTTGGAAAGCTGCACTTTTGAATTGGGTTCTGTTTTCAGTGATGACTCTATTCGGAACTCCAAATCTACAAACAATGGACTTCAAGAATTTGATAGTTGATTGCTTGTTGATAGTCACAACTGGAGTTGCTTCTGGCCACTTTGTGAACTTGTCGATGGTGACATATAAAAATTGATAATCTCCAACGGCTTTTGGGGAAGGTCCCAAAATGTCCATCCCCCACACAGCAAAATGCCACATGGGAGGAAGCATCTGCAGTGATTGCGCCGTTGTGTGAATCTGCTTCGCGTGGAATTGGCACGCTTCACACTTATTAACCATCTTGACTGCATCCTGGAGTGTTGTAGGCCAATAAAAACCATGCCAAAAGGCCTTACCGACCAGCGTACGGGATGACGCGTGGTTCCCACACTCGCCTCCATGGATCTCTGCGAGGAGCTCACAACCTTCTTCCTGATAAATGCATCACATTAGAATGCCATTGGCGCCATGTCGGTAGAGATCCCCTTCGACCAACGTGTATCTTTTAGCCAACCTGACAATTCGCTCAGCGGATACACCATCTTCAGGAAGGATGTTGTCTTTCAAGTAGTCCAAGACCTCCAAGATCTATGCATTAGGACTGACTTGAGCTTCTGGATCTTGCGGGATTGGTTGCTCGGAGTGTCCTGTAGTCCCTATGATCCTTGTTGGATGCCATGGTAACAAGGCCACCGGGACCGCCAGCTTTAAGGTACTGGTCTTGCCCCCATCACTTAGTTCGGCAGGCTGAGCGGATGGTGTTGGTAACCTCCTGACAAAAACCCTATCGGGAGCTTGAACCCCGTTTGAAGCTTTCATCGAGAGGTCTTCAGCTTCAGCATTGTTGAGATGTTGTACATGGCAGAGATCGAGGACATGAAAGTCCTTCTGCAACTTCTGGACTTCAAGTAGATATGCAACAAGCTGAGGGTTATTGCAACTACATTCACCTTTGACTTCTTGATGATGAGTTGCGAGTCACCCTTCACCAGGAGCTGTCGGACGCCATATGATAGCGCCACCTTGAGTCCGAAGATGAGAGATTCATATTCCTCCACGTTGTTGGTTGCCTTGAAGTCGAGCCACACCATGTACTTGACCTTCTCCCCAGTTGGTGCGAGGTAAAGTATCCCAGCTCCTGCCCCCTGCTTCTGCACAGAGCATCGAAGTAGTGAGTCCAGTGAGGCTTGGTGAAGACCGGGACCTTAGGTTCCGACTTCTGCTCGTGGAGGCCCACTCCAGGTGATGAAGAAGGTGACCACTCCGCCATAAAGTCAACCAGTGCCTGACTCTTGATCGCATGTCGAGGCAGGAATTCAAGGTCGAATTCTACAAACTTCACTGCCCACTTTGCAATATTTCCTGTAGAGTTGGGATTATTTAGAATAGCTCGCAGTGGATAAGAAGTTACCACTGAAATCTTGTGGGTCTAGAAGTAGTGATGAAGCTTCCTGGAGGCAATCAAGACTACGTACAACAGCTTATGCACCTCAATGTATTGAGTCTTGGCATCATGAAGTACTTCATTGGTGAATTACACCGGCCTCTGGACAGTTCGGACCCTCTCCAAGGGGTTCAGAGCTTCTTCTTCATCAACCTAGGAATAGCAGCACTATCACTATATTATATCTCACAAAACTTAGAGTTGGATTAAGCTTTTGCTACCCACAATTTCTAAATCAAGGAAAAAGTAATTCTATCCAATGAAAGCAATATTTTGGAGAGTAGTAAGTTGTAAACTAGGGACTTAGGAAAATTAAAACAGAGCAACTATTCATAATTTCATCTATGTCAATTCCAAATCATTCTTACCGCACATCTTTTATTTTATTTTGAAAGCAAATCTAATCTACTTATTTTTAACTTTTTTTATATGCAAGGTGGATGATGGGTGAATTGAAAATAAATTTGCAAGGGGTGTGATACAAGTTACCTCAAGTGGGGATCCTCCCCCAAGCTTGTTCTTGTTCAAGGTCCGCGCTAGGGGCTGAAACCCTAACGACTGATGTAGGCCATGAGGTTGGCCTAACCTTGTTGCAGCATGACTTTGGCATTGGAGGGTTGAGTGTCGATGCTGGATTGCCTTCCATGGGTTTCATGAGTGTGTTCGACGAGAGTGTTGTCGACATCGATCATCCACACTTCACGGTTTCTGTAGGTTTGATGTACGTTGTTATTCCTTGGCTAAGGTAATGATAACCCTTGGCTGCAAAGGCATGACGTGCACTCAACATGCATTGAGTGTGTTCCTTCATTCTTTGGCTAAGGTGTATCATACCTTCTTGCCATAAAGGAAAAACTTGTACCCCTCATGCATTGGGTGTGATCCGTCAATCCTTGGCTTAAGTTAATGATAACCTTTAGCCACAAGGGAGTGACATGTACCCAACACGTGTTGAGTAAGATCCTATTATTCCTTGGATAAGGTTCAACATACCTATAACCACAAAGGGATTACGTGCACTCAACATGGGTTGAGTGTGATCAATTGTTCCTTGGCTAAGGTATAAAATACCTTCTAGCCACATAGGAACAACTTGCACCCAATATACATTGGATGTGATCTTGTCATTCGTTAGTGAAGGGGCATCATACCTTTTAGCCACAAAGGAATAACTTACACCAAATGATGGTGGCAATTCCCTTGAGCTTGAACGAGTGCTTAGAATAGTTGAGAGCATAATGCTCTCACATATTCGTAACAGCCCATTGGTTGCTCATGGAGGGTTTCCATGTCAAATCTCCGGCCTCGTATAGTTATGGTTGACCTTCAGGCTTAATTTCCGATGGGTAGCAACCATCCTAATTTACTCCTTGGCCAAGAGATGTTGAAATGGGATCCTCTAGAGATTCCAACAATCGGATCTTTGAATGCCTGCATAGTAATATTACTTCTGCAAACTTTCCCTCTATGATAGAGAGGGATGGTTAGCTCCCGATACTTGTACAAATGAATTTTCGTGTTAGGTAACCCAATCTTCATTTGTACGTACGGGGAACAACAAGACCAAATATGCATTGGGTCCAATTTCCAGTGTATTATGAAGAATGTATGAATCATTGCTAGGAGTGGGGCTTTATGGATAAATCAAGTTGCACATTTTCTAAAGCTCCTACTCATAGCAATGCAAGTGATATAAATACACTATATGAGTCCCTTCATATTGTAAAATTTCTGACCATCATAGTTTTACACAAGAGCAAATATTATCATTTGGATCATGGCAAACAAGATTATCAATTTTATCCTCCTGAACATGTTTAATTTCGTGCCTAGGAATTTGAAATTTAGTGATCCATGCATGAATGAGTTTTAATTCAAAATTATGGACATCATTATTTCTAGGTAGCTACATACCAATTCAACAATTAAGTCATTCCATAAGCATTACCTAGGCAGAAAATGTTTAAGTCAATTTCAGCAATGCTTATGAAGAATAAAAAAGTAATGCCAATTCTAGGTACTTGTTTAAATTTATTCCCAAGTATGGTGACATTCCTTTTTGAAGAATCAGAAAGAGTAATGCCAGCAATTACTCTCGTGAGGATGCATAAGAATTGAATGATGAGAGGTGTAAACCTTCCTTACAAATGTAAGGAAAAATCATTCAATCCTAATGCAATTCAAACGACAGAAAATTTGAACTTGTACCTCAATTGAATAGCAGTTCGGATTGAAGGTCATTGTGTGAGAAACTCACGACCATGGATTTTGGTGTAGCCTTTATGTTCAATGTGTCGTCCCAAGTTGAGGTTGGAGTTGAATGAGCTTCATTTTGGTCCTCCATTGGGCCACCATCCTGAGCGTTCCTCCATCACGAACTCAAAATGAGATCGATGGAGGGGTATGCACTTGATGAGGCCTTCCAACCTCTTTGCAAATTTTGTCTTAGCTGCACTAAAATCAAGAACAAACAAAACAACTCGAAAACGGATTACGTTAGCTAAAAAGCATGTTGTACCCTTTGTCAAATTGTTTTGCCCAACTTCAAATAACTTGCAAATGCAATGAATATTTAAGGGAAATATTTTTGGGTTGAATTAGGAAAATGAATTCAAGTGTTTAGCCCGAGGTTCATATCCAAATAAATTTATTTTCTAATTCAAAATTTTAGTTTTATGTTGTTTGGAAATTTTACTTTCCAACATGTAAGTGTGAAAATTTAAACATGCTAAATGCAAATGCAAGATTTGATAGAAATTTCAAATTTGCAATTGGGAAAGCAAATATGAGATAGCTACCAATTAATCTATTGGCAAGGACTCGCCAAATTTTTGAAGTTCAATGAGTGGGACTTAACTCCGTCCTATTTAGTGCGACGATTTATTGTCCAGTTTTGGAGTTGAAGATGTGGACAAATTGTATTGATTGATATGCCAAATCTCCTTTGGCCTGTCAGTTGGACATGTGGGCCACATGATGGCCCTAGCCTCTCCGTCGTCTTGATGAAGACTTGTTAATGTAGTGAAGGTTTCTCCCTCTTGAAGATATTATATTGTGAGCATGGTGAGGCTTGTCCTTCTTTAGGGTGCCACTTCAACCTTCTTGATATCCCTTTTGAGTTAACCCATACTTTGATCATGGATCAAAGACTTCCTTGGGAATGATGACATGTGGACTCCACAATCAAACAAGAAACGCTTCATCCTCAATGTCACTTGCCCTAGGTTGCACGGGCTTGGTCGAATTGTAGGAGTACCAGCAAGTGATTGTGGGATATCTTGGATCTTGAATGCTCTTTAAATTTCTTGTCCTTGGCCAAGGGCTTCATGTTGTCTTGATTTCTTTCTTGGCCATGGACAAGATACTTCAAGGTAGGCTAGTTGAACTTAAATCCCTTGAAATCGCATAGCCTCCTTGATTGCAAGGGTGAGGTTGATTCCACCCTTGACCTCCTTGTTGGTGATAGCCATTGGAGTTGTGTTTGGAAGGAAGAATCCCCACGGGTCTTAGGGAAATGATTCCCCAATTGGCCCATGTTGACATAGATTTTCGCAAAATCATGTGAATATCCATGTCTTGGATCATCCAAACACTTCTCCATTGGCTTGATCTTCATGATACTTCAATGGGAGGTGTAGTTACTTAGCTAGCATGTCCATCTTGTTAAGTGGTGTGCATGCCAAGCTAAAGGAACTAGAGCACTATTCAATCCACCCCTTGAGTGGAGACCATATTCTCATCCATGATGAATGAGAATAGGACTCCTTCAAGTCCAACACAAAGGTGGTCATGGATTGGTGGACCAACCCATGACATGAATGTTGGATGAGGAGCCAACTATCCACCCTATGGTGGAGGCAAACAAAGAAGAACTTTTGGGGCCTCCCCCAAGCTTGGGGATGGATGACTTTGGCTCCTACTGGAAGCTGAAATTCTTCCATGAAAGGCAATGGAGTTGCCTAGCAAACATTTGCTGAGGTACGCCATGAATCATCTTGCAGTTGAGCACTTGCGTCCACGTTGGCCATCCCATAAAATGGGTTAGCCAACACTACCCTGTTTTCACCACAAAAGGAGAAAACAAACAAGAGTAATCCTGTCTAATAACTACTAGTACCTATAGCTTAATCACAAGTGATAGCTATCATTCACTTCCTTTGCCTTCCCCAGCAACGGTGCCAAAAATGCTTGTTAAAAACTACTAAGAAACATTAACAAATAATCCCCGGCAACGGCACCAGAAATGCTTGTTGACGTTCTTAACATCACAGATCATCTCTAGTAAGAGATGAGGTCCACACGCGCACGGAAACTGTAGTGTAGAATTTCACCCAAAGTATTCCCAAGGGAATCATATTTATCCCAAAGGAAGGCAATGGAGTAAAGTAAACACTACTCTTGTGATCAATCTATGGGATACTAATCAATTATGAAGACAAGGGTAAGTTGATAATATGGGTAGTGTGACACACACCTAAGCAATCTATTCTAAAGGGTAAATGGGTCCTAATGGAGATTAGACTAAGATTTGGGGAGTTACTCCTACAATGCTTCTAATAAGCATATACATAGTCTAGGTTAGATACTAATGAACAAGTCAATGGTGAATACTTTGCTAAGTTGTTCAACACATCGGGCACGGGTTTACCCCTAGAAATACTAGGACGACTTCCGCGAAGAGCCTGTGGCATAGCCGAACGTGGAGGATTACAAAGGACAGATAGGGCTGTCACCACCTACTACCTACCTCTTCAATCCGTGGAACTACGAGACATCCAACGCTACTTAACTACCATAGCACCATGCTAGCATATTAAGTAAATACCTTAGGAGCCATGGCACAAGCCATCCTAAGGCAATGAACTAAATCATCGTTGAACCAATGTTGAGACATAGCATATGCTATTCATATTAACATGATTATATCATAACTAATTATACTATAGTGGGTGTTTGTAATGTTTATGATGATAAATTAAGAGTGATATGACATAATCATAAAGACTACTCCTACCACATACATGGAATCCACAATCAAACAAGAAACGCTTCATCCAAGTATATGAATACAAGAAGAATAAAGATAATATCTTTATTATGCATAAAGTCACAAATATAAGAAAATATACTTTTATGTTCACTCCCAGAGCAGAATCCATCTCTAACCTTTTCAAAATGTCAAAATTCCAAACTCTGTCAAATCTGGACAGAAACTGAAAATGGTTTCTGGACTCTTCGTAAAAAATTTAAATGGGTTTATATGTTACATTCCCGGAAACCTTATGAGATGTGTAACAATGTTGTAATTAAAATTTCTGTCAAATGTTGAATATATCTGATGAAAATCTGTGGACAAAACAACCATAAACAAAGGAGGTGCTGTCAAAATTTCTCCAAAAATCTGAGAACTTTGTCCGAATTTAGAAATCCATATCTCTTCAACCAGAAGTTCTATGAAGGCAAATAAATACAACATGGAAATCTATGGAAGTCATCTACAATCTTTATATTCACTACAAGGCCAGAATACCTCTCTAAATTGGTTGAAAGTCCAGAACACCACAAACGGTACAGAAACCCCAAATCTGGGAACTGTTTCTGTACTTTTCGGTAATTTGCCCATAACATTCAAAATAAAAATAACTAAGAGTTACATGTTACATTTATAAGAATATTATGAATCATACTAAAACTTTTTAGTTTTGATTTTTGATGAATTTGGATGTGAAATGCAAGAAACAATTGGATCGAGTGGGTACCTTCAACTGGGATGCTGCTGCAAGTCTTCAGAAAAACTGTCAATTTTTCAAAGCTGTATCTCCTCAACCACAACTGCTGTGATGGCAACCCAATACTTTATGTAAATTTCTTGAAGTTAACTACAACTTTGTTATTCAACTCCAGAGATGATTCTACTGTTAGCTAGCTCAAAAGCTCGGTTAAGTGCAAACTGGTCAATCTAGACAGTGAGGTAGTCAGCAGAGTCAATTTGAAATTTTCAAATCATTCAAATTTGGTTTCACTTTCCTGAGTTGCAAAAAACCTCCCATGATGATCGCTTGGAGTAAGTTTCTCGATCACCTAGCTCGAAACTTAAGGGGGAAGGAGTGCGCTCAAGTAGCTAAAGTGTTCAATCACCAACCTTGTTACTTTTTAATGTGTCAATAGCAAGATGATCAAACGGGATTACATCTTCAAGAAGATCCACCTTTAAGCACAAGATTCACTCATCATGGAGGGAATGCAATGTCAACTCCACAAGATCTATCAAGGAAGATATCAATCACCACTACAAGATTGAAGACAAGATTAAGTGAAGCACTATTAAAAATGACTTAAGTAGCCTTAACCTTATGTATTGTGACACTAGATTATTGAGGTAACTTAGTTAGTGATTTATATCTTAGAAGTGACTTCAGTCAGTAGGTGCCTCAAATAATTAGGTGAAGAGATAAAGAAGCGGATTAGAATGCACAAAAGCTTAGAAAAGTTAAGATGGTGTAGTGTTTTCCCACATTCCTTATCGATACTCCCGATAATAATTCATTTACCGTGATCGAATTATGAAAGTGACATTCCTTATTGAGTTCCTCTCATGACCACGGTATTCCAGCCTTGCAAATCATGAGATATTTCTTATTCTTGTGTGTGTGTTTTTATTCATTCTTGCTCAAACCTAAAAGATTATGTACCATACATATTGCAAGACTTTGAGAATTGCACAAACCCTTATGTGCAACAACCTTGTATGCCATACATGTGCATCATTGTGCACCATACATATGCACCATTTACACCATACATATACATCATTTGCACCATATCATGCGCATATGCATTGCACCATACTACATGTGATGCATCACGAGGCACCCTTCCTCACAAAATAAGAAACATATGATGCATGATTAATACTAAAAATCTGAGCAAGATCAAGATTGTGTACCTCCATTCAAACTATTAAGCAGTATCTAATGATCTTGATCTTCTCACAACCCTTGTGTTTTATCATCCTGCGCTCGAATCTTTTTCATTGAGTAATACTTGGGATGTCGATTACTCAATTTGTAGTTAAGCAAAAACTTGAATCTTCATTCTTGACTTGTTTAGTTTCAAGTACCTTGATTGTTAAACTATACTGTCCAACCTCGCAAAGCTCCTTGAATTTGATTTAAATTCTCAAATTAAAATATGGTGACTTTGACATGTCAAAAACCTTGTAGTTATGTTGGGTATCTTTGCACTTTGAAAACATAAGAGAAACTGAATATTAAATTCTCTTATGACATCGCAAAGAGTTTGATGCTTTCTTCACTTATTGAAATACCAATTCGTTGCGAGTTTAGTGATTCATTACTAATTACGCCAACCATCTCGATCCATGTTGGGGAAATACTACATTAAGCTTTTAATAAATTGGTGCAAAACAAGGCAAGCAAACAAGAACTGTTGCAAGGTTAGTTCAAGGATGTCAAGATGATCAGAAGAAGCGAAGAACAAAGGTTGATTATTCAAGTCAAGATCAGAACAGCAAAGTATCTCTTTTCAATGTTAGTGAAAGCATTGGAAGACGCTAAGGAAGCTCGAGCATCTCGTCAAGTTTATCAAGATAGAGACTTGAATTTGTAGAAATCAAATACAAAGTTCGAGCACCCCGTCGTACTCAAGTAACAACATCCTTGAAGACAATACATGGAGATAAGAAGATTATTATCCATCCTATCAGTCAAAGTTGTGCATATCTGCTTAGCAATCATTACTTATTCCATTACTTTTTCCTTCCTTAGAATCTCGGGACGAGATTCCTTTAAGGGGGAATGGTTGTAAAAGCCCGCTTTTGAAAAGAACATGAATGCAAAAATGTGGACTTAAATTTTTTATATTTGGAATTCGAATTCACATGAATTAGTTCAACTAATTAACAAGGTTAAGAATAGAACTTCTAAACAACATTACCTTAGATGAGAGATTATGACGGTATGTTTACACTTAAGCAAATAATTAGGAAAAGGGGAAATGCCAAATGCAATTCAAAAGACAAGTGTGGTACAAATACAAGTTTGAAAATCAGTTAAGGGTAAAGCTAAAAGCCCTAGAAACCCTAAAGAAGATTTTGACTCAAGAATCAAATGGAGGAATAAAAAGGGAAATAAAACATAGTGTTCAAAAAGGGTTTTTAATTGAACTTGAAAAGAGAATGCTAATTCAAATCAAAATCTCTTGTTCAAATTCGTTAAACTCAAGGATTTAGATCACCAATGTCTGTCTCAGGTTTCAAACATCATCTCTACCAATGTTTGCTATTTTTGATCCTCATTTACTATTTATTTGATCAACCAGAAGAGGGGATTCAAATTCAAATTCAAACTTCAGGTTCAAATTCAAATTTCTCAATTTTAGAATCTGATTGTACAAATGGGTTCAGAATATTCAAAGTACATCACCCGCCAAATTGTATTAATTTTAGACATCATATAATAATTAATTGCATCAAGTCATTAGAGAGAATTCAAACTCCATTCAAATTCAAACTCCAATTTCAAACTTTTTAAGTTCTCAAGTTGTATTCCAATTTGAGTTCCAAATATTCAGACGACTTACTTTGCAAGGATGCATTAAAATTTGAGTTGATATAGAGGTAAAAATCAGAGAGGAGATAAGGAGAGAAGAAGGGTGGGACCCACGAGTCCTAACGGTGGTGTGCTCTGTTTTGCCTTCCTTGTCCGAGCGCCACCGCTGCTCACCCCGATGCCACCTCCTGCTTGATTCATACATCAGTTCCAGCTCTCATGTAAACCTTGCTTCACGTTTCTTCCACTTTGTTCTTACTCATTCCTGGCTAACCAGGGCGAAAACACTCTGCTAATTCTTCCTCGATGCTCAAACCCTAGCTGCCGTGGCCGTTCTTCATCTCCATCCTATTCCAAGCAAACCCGGTAGTTTTGATTCATCCTCTTCTTGTTTTCAACTCCTCTATCATGTTGCGCAACTTTCTGACCCTTTCTCTGGCAAGCTCAAGCTTCCAACCCGACGACATCTTCTTTCCCGTGGCCGCCCAGTGCAGACTGCCCCGTTCCAACGCGTGTTCATCGTGTTCCACCTCTACAAGCTTCTTCACCCCCTGCTGCCAACGGAGAAAAGGTTCACCTACACCTGCTGTAGATGCTCTCCGAATTTTGCTTCAAACCATTAGTCATATCCACCGTATTTCAAGTTTTCCCCAAGTCCATTGTACAGAGAATGAAAGCCCGCATGCTAGTTTATTCATTCAGCGATGTACATATAGCTGGCCAGGTTCATAGGACGGCAACGTCCGATCCGCAGGAGAAGGACGTGCGCGTCGTGTGCGGATAACGGCCATGCACAACGGCACGATCCCTGCATGTCCGCATGGGCACACGACGGAGTCCTCCAGCTCTACGCACGCACACACACGGAACAGGAAAGAAAGGCCTGGCCCAGTTACGTGCTTCGACACCCCCCTGCAGTCTGATCATCGTCCTCAACGATGCACAGACTGGATCGGAAGTCTTGGAACACTGAAGTGGGTAGGCCTTTCGTCATGACGTCCGCAAACTGTAGATGCGTCGGAACATGTAGTACTCGCAGCTCTCCAAGCGCCACCTTTTCACAAACAAAGTGGATATCCAACTCAATGTGCTTGGTACGCCAGTGATGTACTGGGTTTTGCGTCAAGTACACCGCGGAGACGTTGTCGCAGTACATCACTGTAGCTTTGTCGATGGTGACGTAGAGTTCTTGGAGAAGATGCCGCAACCAGCAGCATTCGGCAGCATCATTGGCCACGGCCCGATATTCTGCCTCGGCGCTCGATCTGGAGACTGTGGTTTGGCGCTTAGAGGACCACGAAACGAGCGAGTCTCCGAGATAGATGCAGTACCCCGAAGTCGATCGGCGCGTGTCTGGGCACCGGCCCAGTCGGCGTCATTGTATGCAGTGAGCGTGAGGCTTGGCGAAGAGTGGATCTGTAGACCGTGCTTGAGCGTGCCCTTGATGTAGCGTAGGATATCCTTTTGACAAGGGTCCAATGCACATAACGCGGCGCATGCATGTGGAGGCAGATTTGGTTGACAGCGTAGGCGATGTCCGGCCGAGTGAGCGTCAGGTACTGAAGAGCACCAGCGACACTTCTGTAGAATGAAGCATCATCGGCTGGTGTACCCTGAGCAGCCGACATCTTAGGCTTGGTGTCGACCGGTGTTGAAGCCGGCTTGCAGTTGACCATCCCGACACGATCCAGGATATCAGCGGCGTACCCGGCTTGGCTGAGGAAGAAGCCGGACGTGGTGCGTCGAACGCTGATGCCAAGGAAGTAGTGTACGGGGCCGAGGTACTTCATTGCGAATGCCACACAGAGACGCTGAATGATCTGCTGGAGCAGCACCGACGTTGATGCAGTCAGGAGGATGTCATCGACGTAGAGAAGTAGAAATGCCATCTGGTCGCCATGTCTGTATGTAAACAGAGAGGAGTCAGATAGTGTAGACTTGAAGCCGATGGCGTGCAGCTCCTTTGCAAAAGTATGGAACCATGCTCGCGGAGCCTGTTTAAGTCCATATAAGGACTTAGACAGGAGGCAAACATAGTCCGGATGCTCGACGTTGACGAAGCCTGTTGGTTGTAGACAGTAGACACGCTCTTGGATATCACCATGCAAGAACGTGTTCTTGACGTCGAGTTGGTGTACCGGCCAACCGCGGGTCGCCGCCAGATGAAGCACGGTACGGATGGTTGCAGGTTTCACAACGGCTGAGAATGTTTGATTGAAATCAACACCCCGTTGCTGTTTGAAACCCCGTACCACCCAGCGTGCTTTGCGCCTGTCGAGGGAGCCATCTGCATGCACCTTGTTTTTAAACAACCATTTCCCTGAAATGACATTAGCACCAGGTGGATGAGGGACGAGGACCCAAGTCTGGTTACGCACAAGTGCAGCGTATTCTTCCTTCATCGCGGCAAGCCACGCAGGATCTCTCAAGGCAGCGTGCACAGAGGTCGGAGGTGGCGTTGCTTTGGTTGCAGCGAGGGCCATGTACCGGGGGTTCGGCTTGTGGATGCCAGCCCTGGCGCGTGTTATCATTGGATGAGGTGGTGCAGCGGCAGGCGGTTGCATGGATGCTTGTTGAACGAGTGAACTAGGTGGTGCTGGCTGGTTGGATGCGGGTGTATCTGCATGTGGGATGGGACTTGGTGCAGGGGTGTTGCATGTGGGTGTGGGTTGTTGCGAAGTGGTGCCGATTGGATCGGGTAGTGCACTAGGTGGTGCGCGTGGATTGGGAGGTGGGGATCGTGGTCTGCATGTGCCATGCGGACGTGCGTCCCGCGGAGCAGGCAGAAAGATAGGATCTGATGGCTGTTGCGGCTGTGTGGGGAAAACAGTCGGGGGTCCTGGTGTGGTGTCAAGAGTGGATCGAAACGGGAAGAACGTTTCGTCGAAAGTAACGTGCCTGGAGGTTATGACACATTTGGAGGAGGGGTCAAAGCAGTGGTAACCTTTGCTGCTGGTGGGATAGCCAATAAAGATGCATGGCGTAGACCTCGGGGCAAGTTTGTGTGGTGCAACGGCTGAGGTGTTGGGAAAACACAAACAACCAAATGTACGAAGGTGGTCGTAGGAGGGGGACCGGCCAAGAAGGATGTCATGTGGAGTTAGATTGCTGCGGATACGACAAGGACGACGGTTCAACAAATAGGTTGATGTGGCAAGCGCGTCCGGCCAGAATGTCAAGGGCATGGCGGCATGGAAGAGCATTGTCTGCATGCTGTCATTGAGCGTGCATATCACGCGCTCGGCATGGCCATTTTGTTGTGATGTGTACGGGCATGTGAGTTGCAGGAAGATGCCGTGGGCATAAAGGAAGGACCGAGAGGCATGATTATCGAATTCCTTCCCATTGTCGGTGCGTATGCAGACAATAGGTTGACAGAATTGTGTGAGCACGAATGCATGGAACGATATCAGAGTGAGCAGTACATCCGACTTGTGCCGCAGCGGAAAGGACCAAGTGAAGTGGGAGAAATCATCTAGAACGACAAGGTAAAATTTATAACCAGAATTACTGGGGATGGGAGATGTCCATACATCACATTGTAACAATTGAAAAGGATGGAAAGAAAAATAGTCAGACGCAGAAAATGGTAGCTGGACATGTTTCCCACGTTGGCACGATGTGCAGGAGTGGTCGTCGGACTTGGTGCAGCGGAAATCAAAGGAGGACAGAAGATGCCGAAGCTGTCCGTGCCCAGGGTGACCGAGCCGCGCATGCCAAAGCTTGGAGTCGGTGGAGGCTAGGAAGCTGCTGTGGGTCTTCTGGTTATTCGATGGTTGATGCAGGTGGTAAAGATCTCCGGATGAATCACATCGGAGAAGTGTCATCCCCATACGAAGGTCCTTGATAGAGAAGCCAACAGGGTCAAAAACAACAGAAACAGAGTTATCACGGGTGAGTGCACGAACTGAAATGAGATTTTTGACCAGATTAGGCGAGATGAGAATATTTTTGAGGTGCAGGGGGGTGGCATTCGTGGCAACGGTGGTCTGGCCGACCCGGTGAACGGGTAGGAGCGCACCATTACCGACGACGATGTTCGAGGACTGAGGAGGTGATGTAGAGGAAGATAATATACCAGATGTGGTGGCCATGTGGGAGCTGGCGCCGGTGTCGAGCACCCAGTCCGTGCCTTCGTGTGCACCGGTCTGAGGGAGTCCCTGCAGAGCAGCCACAAGGCCGGGCGGCAGTTGGGCTTGCTGGAAGCCTTGGGTAGACGTGCCGGAGAACGCAGGCGAAGCAGTTGCATGCATGGCCTGCTGTTGGTAGCCGGGTGGACGTGGCCCAAGGATCCCTGTGGCGGAAGGGCGCCACATGGACATAGGCCAAGCTTGGACAACCCCCGTCCAGGGATTGTAGCTAGCAGTCCAGGGAGCGTGCTGTCCTGGTGTATTGGTCGCAGCACCAGTTTTGGGTCCAAAACTGTTGTTGTTTGGCGCCCGTGCATCTCCCTTCTTGCTTGCCTTTGCGACGCTTGTCACCCCCACCCCCACCTTTTGCTGTGGAGGTCGACTGATGTGCCGACGTCTCTGAGGAGTGCAAAGCAGTGAAGGAGGCATCGGTACTCGTTGTATTGACCGCAGCCAATAGCGCCGAGTTAGCCTCCATCCTGGCTGTGTGAGCCTGCCGAGTTTCGTCCTGCAGGAGATAGTCGCGGACGAAGAGGAACGAGGGCAGAGGTTTCATGGCCGTCAGGATGGAGATCGCATGGCTAAACTTGGAGCTCAGCCCGCGGAAGGCATTGATGACCAGCTGCGAGTCGGAAATAGGGTGTCCGACGTCACGCAACAGATCGGCAAGCTCCTTGAGCCTGCTGAAATAGTCGGAGATGCTGAGATCACCTTGGAAGAGGCCATGGAACTCTTGAAGTGCATACATGGCGCGTTGATCGGCATTGTCAAGGAAGAGACCGCGGAGTGCGCACCACAGATCGTAGGCCGACAGATGCGGCATGTGGATCATCTTCATGAGGGCGTGTGAGATGGAGTTGTAGATCCACGACACGATGCACTGGTCAACTTGAAGCCAGTCGACATCGTGCCACATAGCTTGGGCGTCGACAGTGCCGTCGACATGATCGAATGGCCCAAACTTGCGTAGCGTGGCGTCGAAGAACAAACTCCAGATAGAGAAGTTCGAGTCGCCATAGTCCAGAACGAGAGGAACATGCATACGGATGTTCACGTGCTGGATGGTGGAGATTGTGACCGTGGGAGCAGAGGGCTCGACGAAGGGATTGGTGGCGGCCGAGGAGCGAGTGGAAGAAGGTGTAGGACTCATCGGCATGGCCGGCAAGAAGAAGAGAAGTGGAGAGGATCGGAACTGTCTGATACCATATAGAGAATGAAAGCCCACACGCTAGTTTATTCATTCAGCGATGTACATATAGCTGGCCTGGTTCAGAGGACGGCAACGTCCGATCCGCTGGAGAAGGACGTGCGCGTCGTGTGCGGATAACGGCCATGCACAACGGCACGATCCCTGCATGTCCGCATGGGCACACGACGGAGTCCTCCAGCTCTACGCACGCACACACACGGAACAGGAAAGAAAGGCCTGGCCCAGTTACGTGCTTCGACACATTGAAAATGGCACGGGTCACCGTAGAGGCCTCTTTCAGCCATTCCCTTCTCGATTGGAGTTCAGTTTCTTGTTCCATGAGTTTCCACGGTGCTCCTGGGCAAAACCCCACTCAATTTGGTGGATAAATGGGGGAATATGAGCTCAAACTTGGGTACATGGCTGCTGTCCCGCGCCCCTGCTGGAGGTTGAAGAAGAACCGCCAGTGGGGCCCACTGCCTGAATTACAGTTAAAAGGATAAATTTCAGATTTACATTCAAACTTCACAATTCAATTACACCTAGTATATTTACTCAAATAATTCCAAATAAATTCTGGGAGACTCATCTTGATCGACACTTTGCAGTGGTACAAGTATTTGGACATGGAACTCTCAGTATTTTCTTAATTAATTCCTTTAATCTAATTGCTTAAGAATTTGATTACTGCTGACCTGATAATTAGAAACTTCCCAATTTTGTTCACAACCCTCCTTAAATTGTCCTTGAGCTCTATTAAAAGTTTCATGTTCATTGGAATTTATTAACGTTTCTTAATTAACTTCTAATCTCTCAGGCATCTGAAAATTAGAAAAATTAACAGAAACATTATCAAAAAATGGTAGAAACTTGTAAAATCACTATATCACTGTAGAAATCTTAAACAAAATGTGAAATAAATTTTTTTAGACTCCCTATGATCTGTAATTTCAGTTGGTGCAATTGTATCAGTTTGAAATTCCATAATTGTTCATGAATAATTCCACTAAGCAAAACTCCTTAGTAATTAATTCCTGAAGATCTGTTCAGTGTAAAAATCCCAAATTTGGCCAGATTCCTTATATTTATTCCTTTGAACTCCAGTGAAAATCTTAGATCCATTTGATTTTATTTGGATGGTGAAATTATGTTCCCAATCAGTATCCACATGAAAAATTCCAAAATGTCCAGAATCTTTTTCAGAAATTGGCCCAAACTTCTAAAATCAATATCTCACAATAAATGCTTAGAAAATTATTAAATTTTTTTTTATATCGCCCTTGACCTCTTATAAACAGAAAACCAACTCTTGGCCATGTTAAAAGTTCAGATTTCTCCTCAAAATTCTGGAAATTGTTTATCTTCATAGAATTTTAGAGACCTGAGACTGTCATGAACATTGATCAAATTTGGCCAGAAATCTACTCATAAAGCCAAGAGTCCACTGTAAAAGTTTTAGAAGCATAGAACATGAATTGCTACAGCAAACTATATTTCATATCCCTATATCCAAAACATTGCTTATTTCATTCATACCAAATTATGTTCACAACTTGGTGGCATCCCTGTTCCTGTGCACTTCAACAGTGACATGCTTGCAATCCTTTTACAACTTGTAGTTTACTCCTGTTATTCATATAGTTTGGCCTCCTTGCTAAACTATATTCCTTTATATGATGCCTAGCTCACTTTATTCAATAATCCCCTAAGTGTCTAATTATTTCTCCTCAGTTTCATTGTACAGCAGAGGCATACCTGCATTCTTATTAGGTTTAATCCATATAAAGTATAAACATCATCGCTGATTACATTACTAAGTTACTTTTTTTATGTGCATTCATGTCGATAGTGGACACGCGATGAAGGCGGCTGAAAAGGAGTTCAACTCGGATGCGAGGATCCCCATCTCGGAGCTGCCATAGCAGATTCTCTAGAGGAAGATCAAGACACTGACTTGACATTTACACAGTTACAACCTAAGGCAAGCCCCGCTTTGCATATAAGCACCTTTATAAAGTTTTATTTTGTATACACTATATGTTTGAGGTATGTATTGTGCATTAGGTCAGGTTTTGTTGAAAATCCACATGCATGACCAAATAATCCTTGGAGTGGCTGGGTAGAACATTACTCCGTCATATTATATTTCTATGCAAATGTTTTAGGGGAATCAGTAGAAGTCGAGTGGTTGGAATCCACTCGCGAGACAAAGATTTGGGTTCACATGGATATAGTTTGAGAATGATTTATGAATTTGAAAATGAGACCGAACAGGGGAGTAGGAAGCAGCAAGACGTGGTCCTGGGTGCGTAGCCCTGTGTGTGTCGATTGAGGACCGATCCGTGTGTTACCCTGCTAAGCAAGTTTGAACTGTACCAGTTGCATACTGGCTATATGGGTCCCAGGAAACTGATGTAACTGGGGCACCCTCGCGTCGAAACTTATACTGTGGTCCCTTCGGTGAAACACGACAGAAGGTGGAAATCAGCTAGCGGACAACTCCGACATGTCCGTGTAGTGGACCTTCTGTGCAGACCATAGATCTGGTTCGGTGTTGGGATGACAGGTGAAAGGTGGCCACTTATGACGTGATGCGAAGAGAGCACCGATGTGTCTTCCACACAGGCGTATGTGTCGTGCACACTAGGTGTCTACTGATTGCAATCACCATCCCTCGCGGTTATTTGAGTACCGCTTGTTCACCGCGCCACGACGTAGTAATAAAGAGTAGTGGATTATTATGAATCTGCTGCAATGATTATAATAATAATTGTATTGCAACTTGTATGACTTAGTAGTAGCACAATTAAATTTACCATTCCTAAAGATTTAACTTGTATGCAGTTTATGCAACTTTGGGCATGTAACATCACAGACGAAGCGTTTCTTATTTTATTGTGGAATTTATGATGTGCCATGGCCAAGGAGTGCACATCTGTCACTTAAAATCTGAAAATAAGGATTTACTAGTAGGCGAGTCCTTTATGCAATTCAGCTTTCTTATGTTTAGAATTCCTGCATGTAGAGTTTCATGTTTAGGTGAGATAGTTAAGTCTTGTTGAGCCTTCGTGCTCACAGTTGCTATATATGTGGTTTTGCAGGTAATAGTTTCATTGCTACTTTTGTGGTTGCCTGTGAGACCTCGGACTTTTCGAGGTGTATGGCTCACGAGAGACTTCACCTCTGCTTTATCTTCTTCGTGTTGCTAGTAAGAAGCGTACGCGGGCATGGACGTCTCCTCTCATGCATAGATAGGTTGAGAGTTTGAGTATTCTTTCCGCTGCTTATGTACTCCTTATGTACATTATTTTGTAAACTTGATTATATTATGAAATGAAAACTTTGATGTATTTTACTATTCTTTTCGTGTGTGCTGTTGGGTGCCGCATCGCACGACACCACCAGTGCGATTCCTGGAAGTCGAGACTCCAATCCTCACAATTGACGGGTGAAATTGGTATATAACAACCTTCAACACTCTTTGTGCATGGCTCGCACAAAATTTGGGGCAGCATTTTTAAGGACAAAAGGCATGGCAGTGTAACAATACAACCCATCTACCATATGAAGGCAGTATGCTCTTCATCTTCCTCAGACATTGAAATTTGATGATATCCAGAATAAGCGTCTAAGAAACACAAAAGTTCACACCCGTAGAAAGAATCCACTATCTGATCTATTCTAGGTAGTGGAAAAGGGTCTTTTGGGCACGCCTAATTCAGTGTATGTAGTCGATGCACATCCGAAGCTTCCTGCTACCCTTTGGTACAACAACTGGGTTTGCCAGCCATCGTGGATGGGGAACCTCTCGGATGAATCCATCATCGAGCAGATTCTTGACTTCTTGTCTTATGAAGTTTTGCCGCTCAACAGATTGCTTCTGGGGATTCTGTTGTATAGGCCATGCATCGGCGTATATCTTCAGATAGTGCTCGATCACTTCCCTAGGGATCCTATGCATCTGTGACGATTGCCATGCAAACACGTTGATATTTGCCTAGAGGAAAGTGATGAGCGTGAGTTCCTATTTGTCGATCAGACCTCCAGATATACAGGTGATGTCTGAGTGGCATCAAAACCGATTTGGACGACTTTGACGGGAATGTCGGTGTTGCTACTTGGTTGCATACAAGGTGCAGAAGATGAGCCGCGCTGGCACGAACTCGGTGGTTGCTGAGTAGCTTGTTCCTTGATGGATTCTTCTTCTTGCACTGTTGCAAGCGCATGAAGTTCCTCTAGTGCAGTGACCCCGGCAGTGCGATCCCCTCGGATCCAGAGGACGCCTGATGGAGTTGGCATCTTCAACACGAGGTAGCCGTAGTGGACCACGACCATGAACCTTTATAGGCATGCCTTCCTAGGATCGCGTTGAAGGGGAGGTTGATGTGTGCCACATCAAACACCAACTTTTCGGATCTGTAGTTGTCCCATGTCCCGAAGGTCATAGGTAGAGTAACAGATCCAAGAGGTGTGATAGCTCCCATACCTACTCCAGAGAATGGGCATGAGGGCCTGAGCTCCGAGAGGTTGAGCTGGAGCTTCATAAAAGGTGTGAAGCTGAGGAGGTTGAGTGATGTGCCTCCATCCACAAGGAGATTGTAGAGCTGGATATTGTTGATAGTTGGGGAGACCATCATGGGCAATTGTCCATCTCCCACCATATTATTCGGACAGTACGAAGCATCAAAGGTGATGGAAGTATCCATCCACTTCCGATGTGGCTCCGCCTTGGCAGTAGGAGCAACAGCAGCCATCTCTCGATGCATAGTCTTCAGGATGCGTCAAGAGGTGATATCCCAAGACCCTCCATACATCATATGGAGATTCTTTCGATGCTCATTGTCAGAGATGTCGGAGTTGTCGTCGATGGTGTTGTAGACCGCTTTTAATGCTTTCTTGGCGTCTTGGAAGCTTTTCTCGTGATCAGACAGAGCTTTGTTGACTTTTTGCTTACCTTCCCGCTGGCGGAAAGGGGTCTCGTCTTGATGCTTGCTGTTGCGTTCAACAAGCCTCTTGAGCTCGCGACAGTCTTCAAGATTGTGGGTTGTCGATTTGTGGATCGGACACCACATCTTTTCATCGTCGCCATCTTTAGACGATGGTCGAGGTCGTTTGGCGGGGCATGGCCCGCAGCCACCAGGAGCGGCGACAACTTCAGTGGTAGGCCAGCAAGTGACTTCTTCTTGGCACTTGACTTCTTCTTCTTCTTTTTTCCACTGCCAGAGGCAGTAGCTTCAGCTTTAGAGGTAGATTGCCTTGCCTCTGTAGCTGGTTTGGAGTGCATCTCATGACCCTCCGCAACTCTGGCACATTTATCAGCCAGGTTGAAGAGTTCTGTGACGCTGCTAACATTCTTGGTTGCCAGCTTCTCCAGCATCTTCTTATCTCGGACCCCTGTTGAAATGCGACGACGACATAAGCGTTGGAGATAGAAGGGATGGTGTTTTGTACCTGAGAGAATCATTGGCTGAAGGATCACAGTGACTCCCCCAACTTCTGTTGTACGACGAACTGGTCTAGCTCGGTGCCAGGCCGGGTATAGGAGCTCCCGAAATTGACGGTGAACTGGCGATAGAGTTCCGCCCAACTGTAGATGGAGTCGGGTGGTAAGCGCATAAACCAGGACCTTGCAGTCCCAGTTAGAGACACATGAAAATAGTTGTCCATTACAACCACATTGCCTTTAGCCACGAGGATGGCTGTGGAGTAGATTTGAACAAACTCGACAGGGTCAACCGTCCTGTCATATTTCTCTAGCAAATGAGGCCAGAACTTGGGTGGTCACTCGACCATGCTGAGGTGCATGGCAAGGGGCGAACAACCACCCACAACTCCTAGTGGAGAAGGGTTTTCTTAAGCAATTCGCCTCTCGTGAGCACGCTCGATGTTGATGCGGCCGTCGTCCCTCATGTAACAGTGGTCGAGCTCCGACCGGAGATCCTGAGTCAGGAGCCTTGTCACCATATGAGTACAGCGAGCCGCGGAGGGCAGTGACTTCACTTGCTGGGAGGGCGCACGTCTCCTGAGTTAAGAGGCCTGAGGACAAGGTCCTGTTCCGAGAATGTGCCTTCCCTACATCGGACAGACCTTCATTGCTGATCGCATTGGCTGCAGCTGCAACCAGATGCTCAACATCAACGCGCCACTGTTCTAGCACGCTAAGAGAAGCTTGTGAGACCTATGTATGCTGAATACATTGGCTATGACGATAAAAGTTTTGAATACTACCAAAATACCCTTTTAACAAGGTCCGACTCTATGTTCGAGCTCCGATGAGGTTCGACAATAGGTCTGACTTGTTTTTGGGTAGCTCCGACAAGGTCCAACGTAAAGTCCAACTTGCTTTGGCTAGGTCCAACTTCTTTGTCTAGGTCTGACTTTCTTTGGCTAGGTTCGACTTTTTTGTCAAGGTCTGACTTATTATTGCTAGGCCCGACTTGTTTTCGCTAAGTCCGACGCTAGGTTTGACTAGCTTTGGTTAGCTCCAGCACTAGGTCTTGCTAGCTTTGTTAAGCCCCGATGCTAGGTCCGACTAGATTTGGTAAGATTAGGCGCTAGGTCCTGCTAGATTTTGTATGCTCCAGGTCCGGTTAGCTTTGGCGAGGTCCGGTGCTAGTTTGCAATGGTTCTACTTTTATCTTGCAATGTTTTGAACTTGCTTTTTGGATTATGGAAAGTTTGCTTAGTATTCTTTTACTAAGTTTTTGGTGTGTTTTGGTGGTTATGGCTGATATCATTTTGCTATGGTTTGAAACATGCTTATGTGAGGTGCTCACGTAAGGTGTTGTGGTTATCAGAACTAACGAGAGTCAAGTCGAGGACTTGTGCTCGGAAGAATTGGTTGTTTGTTCATGTGCAGGTGTTGCTTGAGGTCAAGAGATGGCTGGTGACAGGATCCATTGAACTAGTCTTAGGGAGAAGATGAGGTTCAACAACCAAGTTCGGGAGGAATTATGGTTGAGTTGATCGGGAGGTCGTGCAACATGTTTGTGTCAAGAACAATGCATATGAAGGTATCGTGGACGTTGCTGGAAGGTGTTTGCATGAGTTCAAGGAGTGCATGGACGTGGCAACATGATTCCAAGGCGTGATGAAGAGGATTGGACGTAAAGAATTGGTTGGAAAGGTCCAACCGGCTAGAATATGCCTTAAGCTGCGGCTGAGGTTGTTATGGTTTGTTTATGGAAAGTTTCAAGTTTGTTTTGGTTAGACTTTGTGTGGATCACAAAGTTGAGCTTTTTTAGGAATGTGGGATACGTTACTAAGGTGTTTGGAAGTCTTAAGATTGCTTTTATCTGCGTATAGAAGAGTCTTGAGCTGTTATGGAAAGTTTCGGTGGAAACTGAGTAGGATACGAGTCCTAGTTTGGTTTGGGTTGGCCTCATGGCTGGTAATATAAGAAAGAGCAGCCAGAGCTCGTGAGACACGGATTTTGGAATGTTCCTCCTGTGTTACATTGAATAAATATCGTAGTTTAAAGGAACTTTTGTGCCTTGTTCGTCTGACTTGTTTCAAACAATTTTTTTTTCGTTAAGTTTCTGCACAACACTACCTTGCTTTGGTGGTTTTATCATAACTTGAGTTTTACAGATCCAATTGACATGATTATTTTTGAGTTGTCTTCACAACTTGATTATCTATCATCTGTGAAAGTTTCACAGTCATTGGATTTGTGGTTTCTGACCTACACGAGTTTCTTTGCAGTGTTGCAGATCTGTTTTTACTCATGTAGAACAGATTGACCTTTGTTCGATCTTTCGATGGTAACTTGAGTTTTTATTGACATATATTCGAGATTCTTTTGGTGACGTCTTCGTGACTTGATTCTCCATGATCTATACTGGTTTTGTCACAATTGATCATGTTTATATTAGTCGCAGACACAATTTCTTTAACAGATCAATATTCTGCCGAGGAGTTTTCGTTGCTTCTGCTGAAAAAGTTGTAATCTACCATTCACCCCCTCTGGTAGCTTTTCACGTGCTCTTCGATCCTACAGAGCTGCTGGCGCTGGTGGATGCTAAAGTAGAGTGTGCGCTGCATTCAACATTTTCTCTGGGTTGTTCGTCGATGCAGTGACCAATGCGAATACACCATCCTGTTGTCCAGCGTTGGCTGCTGGAGCAGGTGGTGGAAGTGGTGCAACGCCCACCGGAACAACAACATTGGCCGGCTGCTGCACATTGGAGGGATTCCCCCCAGTAGGCTGCTCAGCCGGTCCGTTGGATGAAGCGGCATCAAAGTTCACCATCTTGAAGTCTTGAAAGCGCTTCCCCTACCTGGCGCGCTAAATGTCGAAGTGTGAACTAAGACACTTCTCCCGATACTACTGAGGAGTATTCCACGGAGGTTCCTATTCGGTTGGGGCACGAGTCTAGATCAGGAACAAGGAGTGAACATCGAGGTTTTTACATTGTTCGGGCCGCCTGAGCGTGATACCTTACTCCACGGTGTGTGTGTTGATTGTATGAGTATATCTGAGCTTCGGTGCATATGATCTTGGTGGAGATAGCTTTTCCTTCTATCGTGTAGCACAACCCTTTTATGTGCCAAGGACTTGCTGTTACAGGATGTGCCTGACCCAATAGGTGGCCCCAGCTGTAGTCACTGCACTATACACGTTCTATGGTGTTAAGAGTGATTATAGGGTGTTAACATGCCTTAATAGCAGCGATACCAGTCTTGATAGCCTTCTGATCGTGCTTCATTAATATAGTATTAATGACACATTAACTAGCTCTTGTAACGGCCAATTGATGGCCCCTGAATGTCCGATCTGTCGGAGATCCTGCTGTCTTCCTGTTGCAGACTTATGTCTGGGCGAGTGACACGTGGCAGCTCTGAAGCTTCCCTCTATTGGGGGATAGGTCCGGTGCTACTCGACATGTGGCAACGCTAGAGCTTCCGTCTACTGGGGGATAGGTATGGTGCTATTGAACACGTGGTAGTGCTGGAGCTTCCCTGTGGGGGGAGGCAGGTCCTGCCTTGCAGGACACGTGGCAGCAACGGAGCTACCCAAACGAGGGAGGCAGGTCCGACCCTTATGGAGTGGCAACCCCGGAACCATCCTAATGAGAGAGGCAGGTCCGATACTGCAAGACGTGTATCTCCTTCGGACGTCAATCACTTGGATATAGGAGCTCCATGGCTTTGTTTACGGTACCAAAGGGTACTCGGTACGCAGGGTACCGACAACTTGACACCGTTAGCCCGTGATCATGTGGATGGTGCTACTGGAAGTGCCTTCTTCTCACTGACAGTTTCCAAATCCAAAGAGCTGATAAAGAAGATGTTTGCTAACATGGGGGAGCGACAAGACTCCAATCCTGTCAGCGAGGCATGCACACCTTGAAAGGGGTGACCATGATCACTGCCAAGCTATACCTCTTGATGAAGAAACTGTATTGTCAAGCCATGTGAGACCTAAGTGTTGAATACATTGACAAATAGGCTAAAAAGCGAGGGTTGAATGCAAAGTTTTAAATATACCTGAGAAGGCTAGTTCAGAATGTTCGAATTTGTCAATATGTAGTGCAGGACTGAAAGTGCATCTAGGCATTTCCTTATGGGCTTTGGACGATTGATGACAAACAAATGAGATTCTAATGAATTCATTAAGATGAATGCAGGTCAACAAAGATTATATATTATGGTGCAACCAAAAAGGTGAAAAATGAGAAGTGAGAAAGGAAGAAGCCCAAATTATCAATGGAAGCGCAAAGTAGACATAATTGCATACGATGTGTGTGAGAGACACATCCCAAGAGCTCATATATTTGCTTAGAGGGTAAGGGCTAAAATCAATCTAAGTAATTCACTGAGTACCGGACAAGTTCGTTCACTAAGCGGACTAGTCCATTTAACTTTCTGATGTGACAATTCACTGAGCACCGGACAAGTCCATAAACTAACCGAACAAGTCCATTAAACTTTCTGATGCTTCAATTCACCTTGCACCGGTCAAGTCTGGACACTCACCGGATAAGTCCATTCAACTTTCTGATGTTTCACTCAGACAAGTCGGAAAAACACAATTCACATTAGACCGGACTAGTCCGACATATTGCAAACTAGTCCGATTAACCTTCTGTAATCACTGCGGACTAGGCCGTTGAACTCTCTGTTCCAATACAGACAAGTCTGGTATACCTCACACAAATTAGGGTTTTTAGTGTGCTGCACATTCCACACAAATTTTACACAGCACACAGGACAAGTCCGGTCAGCAGAGCGGACTAGTCCGACCGTCGGTATCCCTAATGGTAATATTTTTGGAACCACTATAAATAGGTGATCCACGACCCCACAAAGAGAAGAACCGTACTCTACTATCAATAACCTAAACCCTAGTGCCTCCACTCGTCCCAAGAGCACAAAAACACATCACCCCACACATCTAAAGGCCTAAATAGTTAAATTTTTGGGGTATCCAGATTTGGGATAGGGAGATCGTCGTCTACGCATCGTTGAGCTCTTGGGGTTTGATCTCTTATACACTCGTGCATTCTTTGTAATACTTTTTAGTGTATTAGATCATCTTTTTCTCTGTAATTTTGTGGGAGCCCTCAGCGTGTGAGGTTGCCCGCCAACTTGGTGATTACCCCGTGATAGTGGAACTCAAGTCGGTCTTGTGTGGTGACTTGACGAGAGAAAAGGGTTTGAAGAGACCTGGCTCTGTGTACGCTTCCTCAACGAGGGGTGGATCTCTTTGGTGAGATTGAACCTTCGTAAAAATCCATGTCTCGCGTGTTCCATTCTTTTACTTTTTCAATTATCATCCTCTAGGGTATAAAGTTGATCAATCTTGTAATTCGTGTTAACTTCGTATTCCACATGCAATTCTTCTATTCTAATTGCTCACTCATGTTGCTAGGGTAGTTTATTACATTGCGCCGTTGCAACATTTGTGGTATCTGCATAAACACTTAATCTTTTCATAGCACATCAAGCACACCGGACTAGTCCATATACCACACCGGAGAAGTCCGGTCCATCCTGTATTTGACATTTTGATTAAGTTTTACAGGAAAAGTTATTCAAAGCCTATTCACCCTCCTCTAGGCCACATTCAATTGGTATCAGAGCAGGTTCTCCATTTACGAAACTCACTGCTCGAAGACAAACAAGACTCCAAGGCGTTCGATGTGATCAAGGAGCACGAACACGATGATGAAGAAGTGCGTGAACTCAAGGCACTTCTCAAGAAGAAGATCCTAAGCCTGAAGGGCAAGAAGGAGGATCAAAAGCCAATAGGGGGTAGTCATCAAGACTACTCCCGATATCCTTTTATTATGAGAAGCTTAACAATTACATTCATTATCTTTCTATTCAGTTTGATAGCAATGACTGCTCAATGTGGAATATAATATAAAGATGCCTCTAATCTCACTTAATCCAAGTCTGTGGCATATAGTGTGTACAGATATAGATATCCCAGACACCGACAATGAACTCACCCTGGAGCAAGAACAAGCAATACACCGCAATGCACAAGCCGTTGTGGTGATCACGTCATCCTTGAGCAGAGAAGAGTTCACCAAGGTGGATGTACTTGAAGTTCAAAGACATTTGGTATACACTCAAGACTGCTCATGAAGGGAACCGCTCCGTCTGAGAAGCAAAGATTGAAATGTTGGAAGGGGAATTCAGGAGATTTGCCATTGAAGATAGTGAATCCCCTCAAGAAATGTAGAACTGCTTGAAGACACTCATCAACAAGATCCGTACTTATGGAAGAAACAAGTGGACTAATCATGAGGTTGTGAAGAGAATGATAAGAGCCTTTATGCTTCAGAATGTCAGCTAGTGTTCCATGATAATAGAAAGCCCAGGGTTCCACAAAATGACCCCCGATGAAGTCCTTGCAAAATTATCAATCACAAGATGATGGAAAAATAAGCCAACTATGTCAAAGACTTAGTTGAACTTACCTCTTCCAAGAAGAAGGAGGTCGGCCTCAAGGCAACCTGCAAGCCCAAAGGGAAGGAGACTCGTGAGACTCATGAAGAAGAAGACACTGATGATGTAAGCATAGATATGGATGGTGAAGAGATGGTACTTTTCATGAAAATATTAAAGTGCATGATGAGAAGAAGAAGAGGCAGCAACTCTAATGAAGGAAAGAACAAGGAAAATCCAATGCTCGATGTACATGCTACAACTGCGGCGAATATGGGCACTTTATGGTTGATTGTACATATGAGTAAAATAAGAACAAGAAAAAAGTGAAGTTGTAAGAGAAGAAAACCTTCAAGAAAAAGAAGCAGGTACATCAAGAGCACATCGGCAAGAAGTGGGACTCAAACGACGAGTCCTCCTCGGATGATGAAGATGAGATGGCAACAATTGCCATCATGAAACCAACCAAGAATTCTACACTCTTCCCAAACATGGGAAGACTGGAGACTTACAACCATACTGCCTCATGGCTAAGGAAGGCAAGAAAAAGGTTTGACTTACACACCCCCTCCTTGCATTCCTCTAATGACGATTTTGATAGCTCTAGTGAAAATGCTTAAAGGATTGAGCAAAACTGCACTAAGAAAAATGAAACTGTTGTCGGATGAAATATTTGAGAAGGAGGAGCTTGTCCACCGCCAAGAAGATATGCTCATCCGTGAAAGGAAGATATATCAAGAGTGTGGGGACCGGAATCCCGACCTCCAAGGATCTCATTGGGTGGTGTTGTGCGATGCGACACCCAATAGTATACAAGAAAAGAACGAGAACAAATTACAATACCAAGTTTTACAATACTCACAAAAAGGAAATAGAACTATACATCATAGCTACGCTCTCGGCACTAGCTATGCAAAAGCAAAGTCATCCATGTCTTGGATACTTCACACTAGCAAAACCCAACTCACGGCGGCGTGCAAGGTTCCCATTCGGCTGTAAACCCTGGAGGGGGTGCAGCCTCGTCATCGAACCCGTCATCAGTCGCATAATCTGCAAAAACTTGTTAATTGCAAATGTGAGCTTAAGGCTCAGCAAGACTAACCCGTCTCATTAGACATATGCAGGGTGAATACTAAACATAGGTAAGGAATAGCATAAAGGACACGCCTACAAGTGGATCCTTATAGTCATGTTTTAAGTAGCACATGCCATTCTTCAGGCACGACACATCATAGTATCCACAATCAAACAAGAAACGCTTTGCCGATGATATGACATGCCCCAACACATAATGCTACTATAGGTAAAGTACGGGGAAACTGTAAACTTTTAATTTTGCTATCTCTAAGCCATACAAGGTTGCAAAACAATTATAATTCAATGCATCGTATTCTCCTGAGTTCTTTAGTATTTACTACATCACGACACAGTGAACAAGTGATACTCCATTACAGCGAGGGACGGTGATTGCAATCAAGACACACCCGGTCAACACGACAAATACACACTTTCAGAAGCGCCAGCGAGCACTTATAGCAGTACCTACATAGCACTTTAGTACTAGTCGTATATGGCCACCTTTCACTAAACACTCGAATGTCGAACCGATCGATCCGTCACAAGCAGGAGGTCACTGCGTGGGGCGTACTCTGACGTGCCCACCAGCTGAGTTACACCTCGCTACCCTCAACCTACGCCTATAAAATAGAATAGTATGCATCGACAAACCAGTACCAAGCTATGTCACTTTGCTGGAGCCCATTTCTCCAGTATGTCACCGGTACAATTCAAGCTTGTCCAGCGAGGCTGCACACGAAACAGTCCTCAATCGACACAAGCAGGGCTATGCACGTGAGACCACATCTCGCTGCATCCTACCCGCTGCTTGGTCTCAATTTCATTCATAAGCCATTTCTTCATCCAGTCCATCCGTGTGATAAAATCCTATCTCGCGAGTAGATTGCCACTACTCGACTTCTACCGGATTCCTATGAATAGAAGCATGGCAATTACTACACGAGTCTCTGAGCTATTCTAACCACTCCCTGGGTTCTTTGGTCATGCAAGTGGATGTCAAACACCTTAAACGTAATGCACAAACATCTGAAGACGTAAGGTGAATGAAAACTGCAAATACACTGTAAGGAACTTAAATGCAAACCGAGGCTTGCCTGAATGCGAGTCTAATTTTACATTAGTTTCTGGCAGCTGGACTTCCAAAGCTTCCTGCTGCTCCTCGACTTCAGTTACTACACGTTATGCATATACTATATATGAATGACTTTGAAAATAATCAATATGCTTAAGGTCATAAGCTAATATCTTATGATCAAAATAAGATAATGATATTAATTGGCCTTGGGACTTTTATGATAGATACTAGTGATCATAGTGAAGACTCTTGCAAAGAATAGGAGATGATCGAGGAAGTTTGTTGTTCCTAAAAATTATGGTAAGCAATAACTTTCTCTAATTTTTGGTTGAAATCTTGGAGGTTTATCATGGCTACCAGTGGTTGTACCATGTAGAGGGGGTCTCACTGGTTCTAGGAAAATTTGTTTCACAATTTTCTAAGCTTCCTACAGGGAGAACTGGTTTTACAAGTTTGGGAAAATTTCTGAAATTTATTTTGTATTTTTCTCAATTTATAACTACATAGAGATTTGGAACACTGATCAACCCAGTAAATGATGTCCATTGAACTTGAAAGTTTTACTGGATATCAAGTGAATTTTGGAGAGTGCTCTGCCAAAATTTGGGAATTTTCTAAAAAGCAGAACTGTATGAATGAATTCTATAATTATTTTTTTATCTGAATTATGGAGAAATTTCTATAGACTTTCATACAAATCCAAGTGCACCACTGGAACGTATTCTTCATGCTGGTTCTAACGGAATTTATTTGGGATTTTTTGGACAATTCTACTAGGAGTTATGGATTTTCAAAATTAGGGCAAAATCTGGAATAAAATTTCAATTGGAAATTATTTGAATAAAGGGTTGGGCCCACGAATTTGAAATGGGCCAATCGGTTTGAAGCCGCACGGGAGCCACAGAATCAACCCGCGTAGCCGCACTGGATCCGTGTCCACAGCTGATCCGTGTGCTCGCACGCGTCACCGACACTTGGGGCCCGCGGTCTTCGTCTACCTCCCGGCGCGGCGGCGTCCCTTGCCGGACTCACGGCAGCGCTTCGCCGTACTAGGTTGCGCCGACCTCCTTCTGGTCTCGCCTTGACCGCTTAACCATAAAATCGACCGTGCAAGCCGATGGTGGGGTCCAATCGAGGCGACGATGGCCGGAGACAGTGGTGCGATGGCGGCGGTGGAGAGTAGGGTTTCGGCGATCGTCGGAAACGCTCAAAAATAGCGTAATACGCTGTGGAAAATGTCGGGAACGTTCCTGGGAGCATGAGGGTGATGATTTTGACGTTAGGAAGGGGTGACATCGCTGGCAAGGTCGACTTCGTTGATGGACCAACGGGTTTCTATTGGCGGTGGGGAAAACTTGAATATCTCAAGCTTCATTTGATGGCGTCTACTGATTTTTGGCAGGGGGTGCGCTAGGAGGTACTGAATATAATCCTTAACATGATTGAGGAATTATTACATGTAGAAATGGAATTAAACCGAGGAGTGAGCTAGTTCAATGGCAAAGGGCAAAAGAAAAACTTGAAGATACTGCTCGATACTGAATGGAAAGAGGCACGGGTTTTACCGTGAGAAAGAGCTCGGGATGGCGATCCTTTTTGCTGTTGAGGTTGAGTTGTGGCGCCGCTTGTTGACGAGTGGCGACGGTGGAGCAGAGGCAGCGTTCGTCCTCAACTTTGGTGGTGTCCGCATAACTCCAAACTACAGCCAACACAATGAGCAAAACGCTAAGCGAGTTGGCATAGAAGAAAGAGCACAGACTTGGCACGAACTTTGCTGTTTGCATCGAAGGAAATAGAGGTAAGACCGAGGTGCTTATCGGGAGGAAATGGAATCGGCGGTGTTGGGCGACGGCGGCGCGAAGCTGAGATGGAGCTCGACGCCGACGGCCAGGGGACGGGTATTTATAGGACAGGGGGGGTGTTTAGGCCACACAGCTGCCTGCTTGCATGCGGTGTTGCGGTGGCGAGCACTCCCGGCATCGATCGGTGGGGACAGCTGTATACAGAGCACGTCCGTCGGTTCAGCCGAGTGTGTGAGGCTGACAGTGGGTCCCACCGCCCCTTATCCTCTTCCCCTCTTTGCAACTTTAATTCTCATACCAAACTTGATCCAAAAATTCTAGATTTTTGTGGGGAGGCTCAAATAAATATCTGGAACTTGATTCTGAAATTGGATTTCGAATTTGGTCAAGTTTCATTTGAATTTCAAATTTGAATTTGAAATTGAATGAAATTCAATGGGGTCACTGAATTAAATAGCAAAGGAGTTTCAAAAATTGTGAAACTTTGGGAATAAGTCAATGGTCCCATCAAGGAGGAAGTTTACATGGAGAACCCACCAGGATTTGAAGACCAAGAGTACCCCAACCATGTGTACAAACTGCGTAAGGCTCTCTATGACCTCAAACAAGCTCCCCGAGCTTAGTATGAGTGCCTTAGGGATTTTCTCACTCAAAATGGTTTTAAGATAGGAAAATCTGATTATAATTTGTTTACAAAACATTTTGATGGTCATTTATTCATGTATCAAATTTATTTTGATGTCATCATTTTTGGTTTTACTAATGATTTTTTTTCTGAAGAATTTAGTAAAATTATGACAGACAGATTTGAGATGTCAATGATGGGTAAATAGAAGTTTGTTTTGGGATTCCAAGTGAAGCAATTGAGAGAAGGCATCCTCATCTGCCAAACCAAGCACATGCAGGACATCCTCAAAAAGTTCAATATGGACAAAGACAAGCCCATCAAGACTCCCATGGCAACTAATAGACATCTCGATCTCAATGAAGACGATCCAGATGTGGATCAAAGGGTATATCGGTCTATGATTTGTTCACTACTCTATTTATGTGCATCTAGGCCAGATATCATGCTTAGTGTTTGTGTGCATGCAAGGTTTCAAGCTGCACCTAAAGAGTGTCATTTAACAGCTGTAAAAAGAATTTTAAGATACCTTGTGCACACACCTAACTTGGGCCTTTGGTATCCTAAAGGATCCAAGTTTAACCTTATAGGATATTCCGATGCCGACAATGCAGGATGCAAAGTCGATAGAAAGAGCACATTAGGAACTTACCAATTTCTTGGCAGATCCTAGTTTCATGGTTATCTAAAAAGCAAAACTCCATTGCTCTTTCCATAGCCAAAGCAGAGTATGTTGTAGCCAGTAGTTGTTGTGCATAACTACTTTGGATGCGACAAACTCTAAGGGATTATGGTTACAATCTGAACCATATTCCACTCCTATGTGATAATTGAAGTGCAATAAAAATTGAATACAATCCAGTAGAGCACTCAAGAACTAAGCACATAGACATTTGTCATCATTTTATAAGAGATCATTCAATAAAAGGTGACATAGAAATTTCACATGTTATAACTGAAAAACAACTAGCATAAATATTCACAAAGTCACTCAATGAAAAGAGATTTCATGAGCTCAGGAAAAAAATAAATATACTTGACCCTCAAAATATGGCTTGAGACACTGCATACCTGATTGTAATTTTAAAGTTTACTCATTTTTGTGAAAAATTATCCCTTATCTTGATTTTCTCTTGAAAACTATTTAAATTAGTGAATCTTGGTGAATTATGGCCATTGTATGATTGTTGATTGCTTACTGGTCATGTTCATCAAGACTATTTGTCAAAAAATGTCATGTAGATCACTATTAGATCAAACTCCCAAAAATCACTTTGTTTCTAATTCTGATTTGTCCAGCTGACCCAAACTAGTCTGTGGTCAGCACTAGACTAGTCCGTTGCTACCAACTAGTCCAGATCCGGTCCGACATACCAGACTAGTCCGACCTCTGTATGGACTAGTCCGTATTTTTATCGGGCTTAAACCCTAGCCAGCCGCCAGGACACCTTCTTCTTCCTCTCACAATTGCTTTGACACTCTCTCCTCAAACCCTAGCTCCCAAGGCGATTTTCACTTTTGACCACAAAAATCAAAGGTTTCTCCACGGGAACTCTTTCCCTTGGTGCGAAGCATACCTCACCGGACTATCTGGACCTGGCTCCGCTCCTCCAACCTCAAATCTTTGATTTTTTGATAAAAATCTCACTTAACCCTAGTTCTCATCTTTCCTTAAATCTTGCTTACTTTTCTTGATTCCTAGGGCATACATTACATTGTTGCATTTATTCCTATTGTATTCCTATCCTTGTAGCATCAATCCTTTTAGATTTGCTAGAATAGGAAGTTAGGGTTCATACGTCAGACTGGACTAGTCCGGTGCTTGGTGCGGACAAGTTCGGTTCTCCAGAAATGTCCGCACTTTGAAAAAGGACAAGTCCTGTCCCTTGATAGTTTGAACCACTAAATTTTTATCTCCACAAACTCTACATATCATTCTTACCGGTCCTTGTATTTTCCGTGTCAGGCGCGATGTCGTCCGCTTCAGATGACAACATGTTTGACTATGAAGACGAGCGTGAACATGCAAGAGTTGAAAGGGCAAAAGAAAGGATAAGAAAGAAGAGACATCACTTCAATGCACACTCCTCTCCTCCCGATGATGTTCTTATGAGAAAGAGGAAAGTGGTAGTAAAGAAAGCATGGAGCAAGAATTGGCATCCTTTGGACTAGCAGGTGTCTCCGCCCCTCCACCTCAGCATGCACATGACAATGAAGATGAAGATAGGACTGAGAGTGAGGGTGGGAGTGGCGATGAGTGATTCCCCTCATTTTCCCTTTTTGGTGCCTTGATGCCAAAGGGGGAGAGATTGAGACTAGTAGTATTTACTTGTAAGCCTTAAGGACTAGTGATCATGGACATGTATCTTAAATTTCAAATTATTGTTATCTCTTTTGGATGTGCCTATTTTATTTCATATGAATGTGTGATGCTTACTTAAAATTACTGTGATGGTTGCTGCTATAATTGCTACGCTCTTAATTTTGCGCATCACATTAATTGATCACACACACTTTATAGACACCCCACCATAAATAGTGCATATATGTGAGAAGTTTTTATTGTTCATTTGTCATTCTCATATATGCCCACTTTATAAAAATCAATTTTTACTCTTAATTAAGAAATCTCAATTGGTTGTTATCAATCACCAAAAGGGGGAGATCGAAAGTGCATCTAGGCATTCCCTTGTAGGTTTTGGACAATTGATGAAAAACAAATGAGATCCTAATGAATTCGTAGAGATGAATGCAGGTAAACAAATATTAGATGATAGGAGGATGAGTCCCGATCTTCCGAGAGGTATGGTAAACTTGATTGGGTGGAGATCTCTACGTTGATGATCCAATGCTCCGAATGAACAAAACCCCACAATCACTATACCACTGCTCTGTTGGTTATCACCCGTGTCACACGAATGACCTCACCATGAAGTCTTATCCCTGCAAGCGCAATCAAGAACACAAGCAAGAACATAGAAGTTGCAATCAAAATTGAATTGATCACAAAATTGGGGTCTCACAACCGATGATCGGCGACACTGTTCAATGACAGATTGTATCTAAGCAAAACCCAACCCTAATGTGGTGATGGCTGCTGTATAAATTGGATTTTAGGGGCGTGCAAGACCCCTGGACGCAACCCTGGTGGGCTTCCACATGATACACGGGCCAGCAGCCCAAAAGACGATGGCATGACACCAGATAGATTTTGGACGCTTACTTGTTTTGCTGATTCCCATCAACCTAGAAAGAATTTTGAGGTGGGGCTAGTTCCATTGGATGCTTTATGAAATCACGGTTCCAACCATATATAGAACGTCCAAATACGACTCCGTATGTGTCTGGGGTGTCAATTTTGGTGAAGGCAGCTCCTGGAACCCGAGGTGGAGTCGAAGTCGAGTTGGACTTGGGCTCCTCCTTGGTGTGCACGTCCTATCTCCTCCTCCTTGACTCGTTGGACTCCTCCAAGCCCTTTATGGTCCTCTCCATTGTTTCTAATAAATAAAACATGCATGGAAACAAGCGTAAGTTCTGAAAAACAATTGATAAAATTAGAACGTACCTGGAGATCCAATTGTCGCGCATGTGCTCTAGTGATCGGTTCTTGCATTGTATGGAAAGGAGAGATGCCCTCATCATCCTTCCCCTCTTGAATTGGAGTCATCCTCGACTCAAGCTCATCTTCCTCACTCAAGTATGGCTTCAAATATGAAATGTTAAATGTGGAACTAACCCCAACCTTGGGAGGCAACTCAAGTTTATATGCATTGTCATTTATTTTCTCAAGAACCTTAAAAGGTCCAGCAGCACGTGGAGTGAGTTTGGACTTCCTCAAATCCGGGAACCTATCTTTTCTCAAATGAACCCACACCAAATCACCGGGTTCCAATTTTACCTCCTTCCTACCTTTACTAGCCGCAATGCGATACTTTTCATTCATTTTTTCAATTTGTAACTTAGTATTTTCATGCAACATAATAATAAATTCGGAACATTGTGTAGCATCTAAGTCCACAATTTCAGTATGTGGTAAATGTAGCAAATCAATTGGAGCACGAGGATTGAAACCATAGACTACCATAAACGGACTTAACTTGGTTGTGGAGTGAATAAACCTGTTATAAGAAAACTCAATATGTGGCAAACACTCCTCCCACAACATCAAATTGTCTTTCAAAACAGCCCACAACATAGTAGATAAGGTACAATTAACTACCTCCGTTTGTCCATCAGTTTGTGGATGACAAGTAGTAGAAAACATCAACTTTGTTCCCAATTTATACCATAAAGTTCTCCAAATGTGACTCAAAAACTTAGCATACCTATCAGAAACAATAGTATTGGGAACACCATGCAAACACACAACCTCGTTAAAGAACAAATCAGCAACATGTGAAGCATTATCGATCTTGTGGCAGGGTATAAAATGAGCCATTTTAGAGAAACGATCAACAACCACAAATACACTATCCCTCTCCCTCTTTGTTCTAGGCAATCCTAAAACAAAGTCCATAGAAATATCCTCCCAAGGTGCACTAGGAACAGGAAGAGGCATATAAAGACCATGTGGGTTAAGTCGAGACTTAGCTTTGTTGCATGTCGTGCAACATGAAACATAGCTCTCCACATCACGCCTCATTCATGGCCAAAAGAAGTGAGCAGCCAGAACATCCTCTGTCTTTTTAACAACAAAATGTCCCATCAAACCACCTCCATGTGCTTCCTTCAACAACAAAAGACGAACGGAGCTAGCTGGAACACACAACTTGTTAGCATGGTAGAGAAGGCCTTCACGCAACAGGAATTTTTGCCACGTTCTTCCCTCTCTACAATTTTCAAAGGGATCTTTGAAGTCCAATTCAGTAGCATATAACCTCTTTATGGTTTCCAAACCAAAGATTTTATGAGAAAGTTGGGATAGCATGGTATAACGTCTAGATAAAGCATAGGCAATCACATTGTCTTTCCCTTTCTTATGTTTAATGATGTAAGGAAATGATTCTATGAACTCAATGCATTTAGCATGACGTTTTTTTAGATTAGCTTGTCCTTTAAGACACTTCAAAGGCTCATGATCTGAATGTATGACAAATTCTTTAGACCATAGGTAATGTTGCCAAGTTTGCAAGACACACACTAAAGCATAAAGTTCTTTGTCATATGTAGAATAATTCAGCAAATGCCCATGCAATTTTTTACTAAAGAAGGCAACAGGTTTACCTCCTTGAATTAGCACTCCTCCAATGCCAATGCCGCTCACGTCACATTCAAGCTCGAAGGTCTTCTCAAAATCAGGAAGTTGCAGCAATGGTGCTTGTGTGAGCTGCGACTTGAGAACATCAAAAGCTTGTTGTTGTGTTGGTCCCCATCGAAACGGCACTCCATGCTTTGTCAACTCATGGAGAGGTGCCGCAATGGTGCTGAAATCCCGCACAAAACACTGATAGAAACCTGCGAGACCAAGAAAACTCTGAACCTGTGTGACCGTAGTCGGAAGTGGCCAGCCCGTGATGGCAACAATGTTTGCCTCGTCCACCTCAATGCCCTGCGAAGTAACAATATAACCAAGAAAAGACACACGATCGGTGCAAAATGTGCACTTCTCATGGTTACCAAATAAACGTGCATCACGCAAGACATTAAAAACAACACGCAAATGTTCAAGATGCTCATCATATGACTTGTTGTAAATAAGGATATCATCAAAGTAAACCACCACAAACTTACCAATGAAAGCACATAAAACCTCATTCATCAACCTCATGAAAGTGCTGGACGCATTTGTTAAACCAAATGGCATGACTAACCATTCATAAAGTCCGAATTTAGTTTTAAAAGCAGTTTTCCATTCATCACCTAAAGCTATACGAATCTGATGATACCTACTACGCAAATCAATCTTGGAGAAAATAACAGAACCACTCAACTCATCAAGCATGTCATCCAATCTAGGAATAGGATAGCAATAACGAATGGTAATGTTATTGATGGCTCTACAACCAACACACATGCACCAAGTGCCATCTTTTTTCGGAACCAAAAGAACAGGAACAGAACAAGGACTAAGGCTCTCACGAATGTACCTGCGGTCCAGAAGATCTTGGACTTGTCGCTGAATTTCTTTAGTCTCATCGGGGTTGGTCCTGTAGGCGGCACGGTTTGGCAAGCTCGCCCCTGGAGTCAAATTAATCTTGTACTCAATGCCTCGCACATGTGGTAATCCTGGGGGTATATCTGATGGAAAAACATCCATATATTCCTGCAAAAGGTTAGCAACAGCAAGTGGCAAGACAATGGATGTATCCTCAATGGAATATAAAAGCATGTTTGCACACTAAAGAATAGAAAGTTCCATTAGAGGCATATAAATCATCAAGATCAGATTTAGTTGCAAGCAAAATAGGATTTTTCAACTTAATAGGTTGCTGAATTTCAGAATTGAAAACACCCTTTTGCTTAGCATTATTTTTTTCCTCCTGCTCAAATTGCACAATTTCAGTGGGACTCATAGGAAGCAACACAATTTTCTTGCCCTTATGCATGAGAGTATACTTATTAGATCGACCATGGTGAATAGCATCAGTATCAAACTCCCAAGGATGTCCCAACAAAAGAGAGCAAGCATCCATAGGTACCACATCAAAATCAGCAAAATCATGATAAGAACCAATGGAAAAATCTATCCTTGTTTTTTGTGTTACCTTTACCTTACCATTGTTGTTAAACCATTGAATGTGATAAGGGTGGGGATGCTCTTGTGTGGTCAAGCCAAGCTTCTTGACCACCTCAACATTCACCAAATCATTGCAGCTGCCACAATCAATGATGGTATGGACACGGCAGTCCTTGATGACGAGAAACATGTTGAAAAGGTTGTGACGTTGGTGGTTGTCGTCCTCTCGAACCGTGGCACTCAAAGCTCGCTGCACAATCAAAGTCCTATAGTTGTTGGTCGCAGATGTACCAAGAACCTCCTCAGCACCATCATCCGAACCTGAAATGTTAGTTGCAATAATATTTTCATCCTCAATATCAGAAGCACTAACATACGCACCATCAGGAGTGGCAATGATCGCCCGTTTGCTGGGGCAATCTCGTTGCATATGGCCAAGTCCCTGGCAGCAGTTGCACTTGATGTCAGAGGTGCGACTTGTCGAAGTGTTGGGTGCAGCCGCCTTTGCTGCAACACCTGGAGGCATCTGGGACTTGCTGTTATCTTGTCTCTGTGATGTAGAAGGTGCGGTGCTGCTGCGTACAACACCAGTGGAGGGTGGTGTAGAAGCACGTACGCTCGAGGAGGGCGCTGCTTTGGATGGCACCGGAATTTGTCGTGGCGTGAAGGTGTTGTTCCGCTGCTGCTACTGGCGACCCTGCACTTCTTTTTCTGCTAACATAGCAAGTTGAAAGAAATGTTGCATAGAATGATATTCCTTGTAGTCAACTATGTCCTGGATCTCACGCCGCAAGCCCCCATAAAACCTAACAATTTGGTCTTCCTGATCCTGAACTACCCCACAACGAAGCATACCTTTATGCAACTCTTGGTAGTACTCCTGGACGATCATGTCACCCTGATCAAAGCGTTGCAATTTCTTAAGAAAATCATGTCTATATGAAGGAGGAACAAACCTAGCACACATCTCTTCTTCTAACGCAGCCCATGTCTGTGGTGCATTACGTGTATTGACAAGTTCATTCCACCATATTATAGCAAAATCTTTAAACTCACTAGTGGCTTGTCTAACTCTATGCCGCTCAGGAACAGGATGAGAGCTAAATTTTTGTTCTATCGTCATCTCCCAACCCAAGTAAGTCTCAGCATCATAAGATCCATAAAATGGTGGAATAGAAAACTTAATCTTAGCGTAAGGATCATTATCTTGTTCAGGAGCATGAGGACGAGGTCTACCTCCCATACCTTGAAGATTTCGTCGAGGGCGACGGCACTGATGTGCATCAACCTCATCGTTATTGAAGCCATCCTCTGTGTCGTAGTGAGCATGTGAATCAGCAACAAGGATCATAGAAGGTGTAGAATGTTGGGGAAGACGAGTCTCCATCTTGTCCAACCGTGTGGTGAGACCAGCAACACTTGTATGGAGCCTCTGAAAGGTGGCTGTTGTAGTGGTTTGGTAATTGTTGAAAGCTTTGGTCATCCCCCGCATCATGGCCCTTAGTTCCATATGAGACACGCACTCATCATCATCCGGAGGTGTAGAACTAGAGGTCTTATCCATAGGCTTCTTTCCCGTCATTGTTAGTACAAAACAGAAACGAAGACAAAAAGATCGTGAAGAACCCTATTACTACACTCTCTGAAGTGGAAGTGGAAATCTGATCAGTAAGATGTGTCTTACCCCGCTGTCAGTACCCTGCGTACCGGATACCACTTGGAACTGCCAAGAGTGCAAAGGAACTCCACCTATCTGAGTTGAAGACCTCCGAAGGCCCCATGTGTCACACAGAACCGGACCTGCCTCCCTTCTTTGGTTAGTCCCAGTGCTGCCACGTGTACAATAAAACCGGAGCTACATTCCATACATGTGAAAGCTCCAAACTAGATACCTGTGTGGCACCCCCGGACCTAACCCCCGACAGAGGGAAGCTACGGTACCGACACGAGTACAACAGCACCGGACCTACTCGTCCAAGACGTTAAGCTCAGAAGCTGCCACGCGTCCAACCGCCAGACCTTCAACCTCAACAGGCAGATTGGTGGACCTCCAATGGCTCGGACCTTCAAGGAACATTTAAAGCTTCAAGACCCAATTATGTGTCATTAATGCTATCTTAATGACACACGATCGGAGGACCCTTAATACCAGTAACGCCACCATCAAGGCGCGTTACCATGCTATTAAGGGGAATTAAGTACATTAACTGTGTATTAAGCATCAGTAACCGTCAGGGCCACATGTCGGGCCAGGCTGATGATGTAACGGCCAGCCCTTGTACTATAAAAGAACTGGCCGAGCGATACACAAGGGACTCTCTGGTCTTAGAGGCTTCCAGACACTCTGATCTCTCACATACAAGCGCTCAAACGCTCAAGACAACAACAACACATACCCGTGGAGTAGGGTATTACGCTCAGGCGGCCCGAACCATGTAAATCCTCGTGTCAAATTGCCATCTTGTTCTGAATCTCCGCGCGCCCTAACTGAACTACAAAACTCCGTGGGCTACTAACCGTAGTACCGGGAGAATTGTCGGAACCAGACTCCGACAGTTGGCACGCCAAGTAGGGGGCGCCTGAGATTCAAAGATGGTGAATTTTGCTGCTGGATCATCCAACGGTAACCATGCTGTACGACCTGCTGGAGGCAATCCCTCCAACATGCAGCAGCCAGCAGGTGTTGTGGCTCCAGCAGGAGTCATGCCACCACCGCCACCGTCCGCACTGGTGAATCAAGCTGGACAGCGAGATGGGGCGTCCGCGTCAATCACTGCATCGACAAACAATAACCCCAAACAAACGCTTAATGTTGTGCGTGCTCTTCTCCAACGTCCACCGCCTCCAGGAGCACCCCAAGGTGCGATGGAACAGTGGAGAGCTGATGTGGATCATCTGGTTGCAGCAGCAGCCGATCGCATCAGCAATCAAGGTCCCCCCCCCCCCCCGGGCAGGCCCCATCGCAGCATCGAACCTTGTCGGGTAGACTTGGTCCGCAAGCTTCACAACACGGGAGGCATGCTGCATCTCAACAGGCGACGTCGCTGCCTTTCGGGGCGCGACGTACTCACACAATAATGAGGCTTTCGACTCATGACCTCCGGGCGGAGCTCGATCGTCGTTACCAACAACAGGACTGCCGCGTCCACGTCGAGCGTGCTCGTGAGAGGCAAGAGGCTTGGGAAAGTCCTACTCCTGAGGGAGTAGGAGAAGGCTGTTATGCCTTGGCCATGCACCTACGCATGGTCAAATGGCAGCAGAAGTTCCGGCCTCATTTGTCGGAGAAATTCGGCGGGACTGTCAATCCTGCTGAATTTCTTCAAATCTATTCCACCGCTATCCTAGAGGCTGGGGGAAATGAGGCCGTGATGGCCAATTATTTCCCTGTGGCTTTAACTGGGACCGCCAGGTGTTGGTTCATGAGCCTTCCACCTGACTCCATCAACAGTTGGGCGGAGTTGTGCCAACAGTTCATCGCCAATTTCGGGAGCTCATACCCCCGACCAGGCACAAAACAGGATCTTTTTGCTGTTAAGAAAAAAGGGGGAGAATCCTTGCGATCTTTCATCCAGAGGTTCTCCCAGGTACCAAATACTATTCCTTCTATCACAAGTGCTTATGTTATTGTAGCATTCAGGCAGGGCGTTCGAGACAAGAAAATGCTGGAGAAGCTGGCGACCAAGGTAGTCACCAGCGTCATGGAACTCTTCAGCTTGGCAGACAAGTGTGCCAAAGCCACTGAGGGCCGTGAAATGCACTCCCAACCACCTCCGGAGGCCAACAAAAAATCCTCCAAGGGTGAAGCCGATACCTCCGTGAGTGGCAAGAAGAAGAAAAAGTCCAACGGCAAGAAAAAGCTGTCGACCAGCACACCTACTGCTGCGGCTGCTGCAGCTCCTGGTACCCGGGGGCCACACCCCAAGAAATGACCTCAGCCATCGTCTGAAGACGGTGGCAGCTCCAAAATGTGGTGTCCCATACACAAGATAGACAACCACAACCTGGAAAACTGCCGAGAGGTCCAGAACCTCGCCGAGCGCTACAACAAGCGCCGGGAAGAAGCTCCTTTCCATCAAAGGGAAGGAAAACAAAAAGTCGACGAAGCTCCGGCTGAAGATGAGTTAAGCTTTCAAGGCCCCAAAAAGGTCTTGAAAACTGTTTACACCTCTATTGACGACGACTCCGACGTATCTGACAACGAGCGTCGGAAGACCATGAACACCATCTTTGGTGGCTTGTGGGACATTACTTCTCGCCATGTCCTCAAGACAATGCGGCGGGACATGGCCTCTATAGCTCTCACCGCAAGGGCAGAGCCTCATCGGAAGTGGATGGACACTGCAATCACTTTTGATGCTTTGGACTGCCCTCGGAACATGATCGGAGTTGGCCAACTTCCACTAATGGTATCTCCGACCATCAATAACATCCAGCTCCACCACGTAATGGTGGACGAAGGTTTGGGGCTGAAGCTCATAAGCTTCGAAGCCTTCGTGAAGCTTCAGCTCTGACCTTCGGATCTTCGCCCCTCCCGACCTTACTCTGGAGTAGGTCCGGGGGCCATAACTCCACTTGGTGCCATTACTCTCCCGGTGACCTTTGGGACTCGGGAGAATTACAGGACCGACAAGTTGGTCTTCGACGTGGCACAAAACAACTTACCATTCAACACCATCTTGGGCAGGCCGACTTTGTACAAATTCATGCCTGCTGCTCATTATGGCTACCTGGTGCTGAAGATGCCAACACCCTCAGGCGTTCTTCAGATCTGCAGAGATCGCACCACCGAAGTTACTACTCTGGAAGAACTCCACGCGCTTGCTACAGCGCAGGAGGAAGAATCCGAAAAGGGGCGAGCTTTGAAGCCCCCGAGCATTCGTCATCGAGGCTCAACCTCCGCACCTCGTGCGCGACCGAGTGGCGACACCGACATTCCTGTCAAAGTCATACAAATTGGTTCCAACGTTGCTTAGACCACCCATATATCGAGAGGTCTGAACGACAAATAGGAACTCGCACTCATCACTTTCCTCTGGGCTAACGTCGATGTGTTTGCTTGGCAACCATCACAAATGCCTGGGATCCCTAGGGAAGTGATTGAGCACAATCTGAAGATTTATCCTGACGCTCGGCCTGTACATCAGAAGCCTCGGAAGCAATTAGTAGAGCGACAAAACTTCATACATCAAGAAGTGAAGAAGTTGCTCGAAGCTGGATTCATCCGGGAAGTCTTCCACCCAAAATGGCTGGCAAACCCAGTCGTTGTACCTAAAACCGGCGGGAAGCTTCAGATGTGTATCGATTACACAACACTGAATAAGGCATGCCCAAAGGATCCATTTCTGCTACCTAGAATAGATCAAATAGTGGATTCCTCCTCCGTGTGTGAATTACTGTGTTTCCTAGACGCATATTTTGGGTATCATCAAATCAGAATGTCTAAGGAAGATGAAGAGCATACTACCTTCATCACAATAGATGGATTGTAATGTTACACTGCCATGCCATTCGGTCTCAAAAATGCTGCTTCAACATTTGTACGAGCAATGTACAAAACTTTCGGAGAGCTCATTAGAGATGTAGTGGAAGTGTACGTTGATGACATCGTCGTCAAGATCAAGAACAAGGAGTCATTTCTTGACACGTTGCAAGCTATCTTCAACAAGTAGTGAATCACACGCACAAAGATGAACCCAGACAAGTGTGTCTTTGGGGTTAGCTCCGGAAAGCTTCTTGGATTCTTGGTGAACCACCGAGGAATAGAGGCGAATTCGGCGAAGATTAATGCTATTGAAGACATGCGGCCACCAGCCCGCATCAAGGATCTCCAGAAGCTAACTGGGTGTCTACCAAACCTCAGCCGGTTCATCTCAAGACTGGCGGAACGGGCGTTACCCTTCTTCAAATTATTGAGGAAGTCCGGACCATTCCAATTGTCTAAAGAAGCAGAAAAGGCTTTTTAAGAGCTAAAGTAGCTTCTCACCACTCTACCAACTTTGGTAGCTCCAAATCCTAGTGAGCCACTTCTGCTTTACATTTCAGCAACTTACGAAGTTTTCAACATGGTCCTGGTTGCAGAAAGACCAGAACCATCACCAGGTCAGGAATCCAGACCCCTCCGGGAAGGTCCGAAACTACCTGAAGGTGAGTCTGGGTCTCAGCCCCCAGACCCGTATCCTCGAGGTGAGATGCTAAAGGATCAACCTCCTTCAAATGAAGGAGTTACTATTGCCGAACAAGAAGATCCGGATCCTTCTGGGAAGGTCCGGGTCACTCCAGAAGAAGCTTCGGGTTCTCCTAGCAAGAACCGGGAGGTCCTCGAAGAAGCTCCGGACCCCTCCAGGAGAGTCCGGGTTGATGGGGAGGAAGCTCCAGGCCCCTCCTAGAGGGTCCGGACAGTCCAGCGCCCAGTATACTTCATCAGTGAAGTACTTCATTACGCCAAGACTCGGTACTTAGAAGTGCATAAGCTGCTCTATGCAATTCTTATTGCCTCTAGGAAGCTTCGTCACTACTTCCAAGCTCACAAGATTTCAGTGGTAACCTCTTATCCACTGTGTGCAATCTTGCATAACCCCAACTCTACTAGGAACATTGCAAAGTGGGCAGCGGAATTGGCCGAGTTCGATCTTGAATTCGTCCCAAGACAAGCGATCAAGAGTCAATCATTGGCAGACTTTGTGGCGGAATGGACCCCCTCTCCATCAAATCCTGGGGGCCCCAGTGAGCAGAAGCCGGAACTTAAGGCTCCGATCTTCACTGAGCCTCACTGGACTCTCTACTTCAACGGCTCCGTGCAGAAGCAGGGGGCCAGAGCTGGAATCCTTCTCCTCGCTCCGACCGGGGAGAAGGTCAAATACATGGTTCACCTTGACTTCAAGGCGACCAATAACATGGCGGAGTATGAAGCATTAATCTATGGGCACAAGGTGGCACTATCATATGGTGTCAAGCAGCTGTTGGTAAAGGGTGATTTGCAGCTTGTTATAAAACAAGTCAAAGGTGAATGCTGCTGCAACAACCCTCAACTAGCTGCATATCTACTTGAAGTCCAGAAGCTTCAGAAGGATTTCGAAGTCCTAGATCTCTGCCATGTCCAGCGTCTCAACAACGCTGAAGCTGACGAACTCTCGACGAAGGCTTCAACCGGAGCTCTGGCTCCCGATGGAACCTTCGTCCGGAGATTGTCAAGACCAACAGCTCAGCCTGCCGAACTAAGCGAAGGGGGCAAGACCAACACCTCAAAGCTGGCGGTCCCGATGGCCATGTTACCATGGCATCCATCAAGGGTCGTAGGTGCTGCAGGAAGCTCCGAGCAACCCAGCACGCAATACTCAGAAGCTCAATTTGCTCCGATGCATGGATCTCAGAGATACGGAGCTACTTGAAAGACAACATCCTTCCTGAAGACAATGTATCTACCGACCGGATAGTCATATTGGCTAAAAGATACACACTGGTAGAAGGGGATCTCTACCGGCGTGGTGCCAACGGCGTCCTAATGCGGTGCATTACAAGGGAAGAAGGCCGCAAGCTCCTCGCGGAAATCCATGGAGGCGAGTGTGGGAACCACGCGTCTTCCCGCACAATGGTCGGTAAAGCCTTCTGGCATGGTTTTTACTGGCCTACAGCACTCCAGGATGCAACCGAGCTAGTGAAGAAATGTGAAGCATGCCAGTTTCATGCGAAGAAAATTCACACACCAGCTCAACCTCTACAAATGATACCTCCGACATGGCCATTCGTCGTGTGGGGTATGGATATCTTGGGACTTTTCCCGAAAGCCATCGGAGGTTACAAGTTCCCGTATGTCGCCATCGACAAGTTCACCAAGTGGCCGGAAGCATCTCCAGTTGTGACAATAAACAAGCAATCAGCTATCAATTTCTTGCAGTCCATAGTATGCAGATTTGGAGTCCCAAACAAGATCATAACTGACAATGGGACCCAATTCACAAGTTCCGCATTCCAAGGATATTGTGAAGACCTCGACATTCAAGTCAGCTACGCTTCCGTAGCTCACCCGGCAAGTAATGGCCAAGATGAGAGAGCAAATGCAAAAATCCTAAAAGGACTCAAGATGCGCACATATGAGCGCCTGGAAAAAACATGGAGCCAACTGGATTGATGAGCTTCTGTCCACCTTGTGGGCAAACAGAACAACTCCAAACCGGTCAACTGGAGAGACACCCTTCTTCCTGGTGTACGGAGCTGAAGCAGTCCTTCCTCTGGAAATCACCTTGGGGTCGCTCCGGGTACGTACATTCGATGAAGCCACGCAGGACCAGCTCTGGCGTGAAGACCTTGACCTCGTTGAAGAGGGAAGGTGCCGAGAAGCTGTTCAAAATGCACGATACCACCAAGCGCTCGGCCGCTATCACCAAAGGCATGTGCATAATCGACAGCTCGAGGAAGGCGATCTAGTGCTACAGAGAATACAAACTCGAGATGGGTTAAACAAATTTTCCCCCAGCTGGGAAGGACCCTTTCGAGTGATCAAAGTATCCCATCCCGGATGCGTTCGCTTGGCAACCGAGGATGGGACACCGCTCCCTAATCCTTGGAATATTGAGCACCTCAGTAAGTTCTACGCTTAATATCACGGAGGTGAGTCTGTAATTACATATGATGTATGTTATAGCGTCATTGTACAGAGTCAGGTAGCTCCTCCGGGAGGACAGCCGGACCTTTCCTGGAAGGTCCGCAAAGTTCAAGCAACACTTGACACAGTCTCAGAACTAAAAGTGTAGCTAGCTACCTCAGGTCAACAAGAAATGCAACACACTTAGCCTGGTTCCGTACCCTAAGAGTGTACTTGTTTCTCCTGTACCCTGGACCTATAATGAAAGACATCATTATGTGAAAACAGACTCAACGTGCATTTATTTTGTACAGGGTCATTCTTTTTTATTTTTCTCTTTCTTGTCTATAACAAAGTTGTGTAATTCTCAAGAAACTTCAGCTCGAACAATTCATATATAATTCAAGTTGCTTTGTTAATTCTTTCGGGTCTTAACATTATTGAATGGCCTACTCGCCTGAACGCCAAGCCAATCTAGGTCCGGAGTGTGCTATCAACTTAGTCTGGTCCTGCACCCTAAGTACGCCACTCTACCTACACCCCGTCAGTCCTGAGTAAGGTGAGTCCAGAAAACGATCGGACCTGCAAAAGATAAGCAAATGCACTTGATTGTATATAGAATTGCGGTCGACCTAAAAATTTCTTTTGGGAATAGTAAGCCGCAAACGAGTTATAGATAAGAAATGGATTTTACTGTTTTTCTTGACTTTAGTGTGCAAGAAAAATAAAAATCTCATGATAATGGTGGATGATGTCGGAGCTATCAAAGCTTTGACATCCCCTAATGTGGCCCACTGTCAATATTTTAAACATTGATAGTAGGCGTCTCTAGAGCTATAAAGTTCCGACAAATCCTGGGAACCAACCGTAACCATGAAGAAAAGATGGTAGAAGGACACCCCAACGGGGTCTGCTGTCGACGCTCTACGTGTTGACAAATCGAGGCACAAAGTTAAGTTGTTTAGGAATATGTGGGACGTTCCTAAGGTGTTTTGAAGTCTTGGATTGCTTCTATCTGGGTATCGAAGAGTCTTTGTGAGACCTATGTGCTAAATACATTGGCAATTATGTTAAAATGTGAGAGTTTTCATGCAAAGTTTTAAATTTACACGAGAAACCAACTTCAGATTGTCCGAACTTTAAGGAACATACTTCGCACTATCCGAACTTTGTCACACATGTGAATTTCACGTGTTTTCACTTTGCAGTGTTCAAAATTTTCCTTTTATAATGTGTAGCAGCTGTTTTCGATTGTCTCATCTTTCTTTTGCTGAAAAATCTGTGCGGCTGCTATATTTTTCACTTGCAATGTTTCGAACTTGCTTTTGGATTATAGGAGAGTTTGCTTAGTATTCATTTACTATGTTTTTGATGCGTTATGGCTGATCATGATGGATATTATCTTGCTATATTTGCAACATACTTATGTGAGGTGCTCACATAAGGTGTTGTGATTTTCGGACTAACAAGGGTCAAGTCGAGGACTTGGCCTCAAGAAGATAGGATGTTTGTTCATGGGCAGGTGTTGCTTGAGGTCAAGTCATGTCTGGTGATGGTGATCCTTTGAACTAGTCTTAGAGAGAAGACTAGGTTCAACAACCAAGTTCGGGAGGAATTGTGGTTGATTTGATCGCGAGGTCACACGACATGTTTGCGTCAAGAACAATGCATATGAAAGTATCATGGACGTTGTTGGAAGGTATTTGCACGTGTGCATGGGGTGAATGGATGTGGAAACATGGTTCCAAGGCGTGATGAAGATATATGCAAGTGAAGATATGGTCAGAAAGGTCCAACCGGCTGGATTATGCCTCTAGCTGCGGTTGAGGTGGTTATGGTTCATTTATAGAAGGTTTTCGAGTTAGTTATGGTTAGTTTTCATGTTGTTCACGGATTTAAGTTATTTTAGGAATGTGTGGTATGTTCCTAAGGTGTTTGAAAGTCTTAAGATTGCTTCTATCTGCATATGAAAGAGTCTTGAGCAGTTATGGAAAGTTTCGATTGAAACTGAGTAGGAGTAGGAGTCCTAGTTGGATTAGAGTTGACTTAGGGCTGGTTATATAAGCAAGGGAGGTCAAGGCTCATGGGACCAAGACTTGTGGCTGTTCCTCTTGTGTTTTTGGTGAATAAAATTCATAGTTTTGAGGAACTTTTGTACCTTGTTTGTCCGATTTGTTTTTGTCAAGTCTTTCTTGTCGAGTTTCTGCACAGCCCGACATTGTCTTGGTTTTTTCATCATAACTCGAGTTGTATAGATCAAATTGACGTTATTTTTTTTGTGTTGTTTCAAAACTCAATTATATATCATATGTGAAAATTTCATGGTAATTGGATTTGTCGTTTTTGATCTACATGAGTTTCTTTGCAGCCTAGTAGATCTGTTTTTGACTCGGGTAGAACAGATTGACCTTTACTCAAAAATTTGGTCATAACTTGAGTTTTACATGACGTTTTCACGTGATTCTTGTTTTGACATCTTTGTTATTTGATTCTCTACAATCTATACTACTTTTGTCAGGTTGAACACATTTAGATTAAGTCACACACACTGGTTTCTCTAACAGATTGGTTTCTACTGAGGGGTTTTTATAGCTTCCGCTGAAAAAGTTTTAATATACCATTCAACCCCCGCTGGTAGCTTCTCACATGCTCTTCAATCCTACAATTGGTATCAGAGCCAAGGTGCTGTAATCTTTATGATTTCCATGTATTTTTGCTATTGTATATGGAGAACTACTCTGCAAAACCTTGTGTGTTCAATGATATTGATTTTAAGGTTTGGAAGGCTCATATGGAGGCTTACATACAGGCACAAGGCTTCGCCATATGGGAAAAGGTGTACAAGCCCTTTGACATGCCACCAAACGATCAAGTCACAACTACCAACATGAGATACATCAACATCAATAACAAGGCACACAACTTGATCATACAAGGATTGACTCAAAGCAACTTCGATCGTGTTGCACATCTCCAATCTGCGTATGATGTGTGGAAAGCAATGCGACTACCATGAAGGATCAAATATGATCAAGGAGGTACGTCAAGACATGTTCAAAAAAGAGTACATGCATTTTGAGATGCAACCCGGTGAGTCGACAAATGACTTCTTTGCTCGTTTCAATAAAATTCTCAGCAACTTGAGTAGTGTGAATGTTATTTTTTTAGATGCTAGAAATGCTAGACAATTGTTAAGTGCATTAGACATGTCAATTTGGGACATGAAAGTTACATCGATCCGTGAATCTACCATCATGACTACACTTTCTTTAGATGTGTTATATTCTAAGTTGAAAACTCATGCACTTGATATAATTTCACGTAAAAATCCAAACAAGTCTCTTGCATTTGTTTCACAACGTGACACCTAGTTCTAGCCAATGTTTCATCATGTGGTACTCTTGCTTTGCTGTCTTCTCTAACCCTTGAACAGATTGAAGAGTTTCTAGAGGAGGAACTAGCACTTCTCCCCTACTCGATTCTCAAAAGCATTGCAAAATGTGAGAATTAGAAGAAGAGTAAGTGGTGGTTCTCATCGATGTTTCAAATGTCATAAGACCGGACATTTTTGTACAGATTGCCTTAACCTTTCAGGTCCTACTACCCGTGATGAAATGCAAAATAAGTTCATGTCCTCCTCTGGCAACAACAATAAGAAATGAAGACTTCCACAAAACGGCAAGTGATGGAACACATTCTCTCCGCACTCCTAGATAACAATTCGAGCGATGTGGACTCCAGGAGTGATGAAGATGAAGACAACTTGGCAACTATGTGTTTCGTGGTGGGCAACTCAAGATCACGTATGGAGGAAGTAGAACACAACAACGATGATAAAGAGGTATGCCCCAGTTGCGAAGAAATGTGTGATGCTATTTCTTGTGCCACTATTTTACTTAATAAAAGGGACAAAAAACTTAGGGACAATGCTATTAAAATTGAATCACTAGAATATGAAATTAATCGGTTAAAATCTTTGATTCCTATTGATGATTCTTTATCCTCGTCTGAATTGATTTATGAACAATTGTCCTCCTTAAGAAGTACGCACACCTCCAAAGTTGATAAACTTGAACTTGAAATAGAAAAAAACCGAAAGCTTGCTGCACTTAATGATAAAAACTTGAAAGATGCTAGTTGTTCTACTAGTGATTTGCATTGTTCTAGCTGTGATGATCTTAATAAGAAACTACATGATGCCAGGAATGAAATTTCTGTTTTGAACAATGCTTTACATTCACATGAAGTTAATTGTTGTTCTAATTGAAAACTAAAATGAAAAACTTCATGTGAAAACCGCCTAGACTTGTCTATTAAACTCAATGACATGCATAAGACACTAGAGTGGTTTTGTAGTGGGAATAAGAATCTAAACGTGCTGTTGAATTCTTCTAAGTCTTGCAATGATAAAACTAGTTTATGTTTTGATTATCATGCCCATGCAAAGGCATATCCACTTAAGGTTCTAGAGTCATTAGGAAGTGGTTTGATTCAAGTAGTTCCTAAACAAAAAGAGGTCATTTTTAGGTCCGCAGGAGTGTTGCCTCATCCAGTTAATAACAAACATGTTGCTTGCTCTTCTAGACATGAACATAAAGTTATATTTCATTGTACCTATTATGATAGAGATGATCATGTCATTAATTTTTGTTATACACTATCTAAAAAGGAAAAGAAGCATATAATGCATGCTAAGTCACGTAGCAATCAAGCAAAATTTGCTGCACGTGCTGAACCGAATGTTAGACACTTCCAACCTGATGTAATGAGTCAAAAACAAGCAAAGTTTGCTTCCAAACCTACTGTTTTTCGTGATACACAGGTGACACATCATAGATCAGTTGTTGGAAACAATAATTCTCAAACTTTGACTCATAAACCTGTTGTTTTATCTCAGCTTTCGCGTGTTATTCCTGTTGGACATCACATGACTTAGTACAGGATTTCTAAATGAATCTTGACTAAACCCAGTATTGAGTCATCGACGTATTGTGCTGCTACATAGGTAACACGCTTGAGGAAGGAGAAAATTTGGCTTGTGGATTCAGGTTGCTCACGCCACATGATTGGTAACAAAGAATGGTTCTCCTTCCTCTCCTTTGTGTCACGTGTAGAAAATGTTGATTTTGCCGATAATTCTCCCACTCCTATAGTTGTTAAGGGTTCAGTTAGAGTAAATAATCACTACACTTTGAAAGATGTGGCACTTGTTATAAATTTGAATTACAACTTGCTTTTTGTTTTCTGATTACTAGATGAAAAATCTTGAAATTAGCTTCACTAAAAATTGCTGCAAGGTTGTAGATTCAAATGGTGAGCTTAGGTTTAACTTGTAATTGTTTGGAAGAGTTTTTAAAGCTGATATTTACATTTCATACTCTAAGCATATGTGTCTAGTTTCTAATGAATCAAAGGACTTATATTTTTGGTATCGTAGACTTGGTCACTTAGGCTTTTACACCTCAGACGTGTTAGTGATCTTGATCACATACGTGGGTTGCCTAAGCTTAAGGGGACAAAGAAATTGTGTGCTCTTCTTGTAGACATGCTAAGATGGTTGTAGGTTTACATGCTCCACTCACAATGACCATGACAACAGCACAGACACAACTTTTACATCTTGACACTTTAGGTCCCTCACGTGTTCAATCCTTTGGAGGTAAATGGTATGTACTTGATTCTATATACTCTTGGGTTTAATTTAAGGCATCTAAGAATGAAACTTTTAGTCACTTTAGAAGTTTAGTGCTAATACTTTCACTTGATTACCCAGGATCTTTAAAAGCAATTAGAAGTGATAATGGAACTTAAATAAAAAACCAATCATTTGATAACTTTTGTGCTGAAAATGGAATAGATCAACTTTTTTCACCATATGTACCCCAACAAAATGGTGTGGTAGAGAGAAAGAACAGGACCTTGGTTGAGATGGCTAGGACTATGCTTAATGAATATCAAACTCCTAGGAAAATTTGGGCAGATGCAATTGCAACAGCTTGTTATGTCTCAAATCGAGTTTCCTTGCGTGCTAAGCTAGGAAAAACCCCATATGAGCTTCAATTTGGACATAGGCACACTTTTTGGTCTTTGCCTGCAAATGCATTGTTAAGAAACATGGTAATCTTGATAAATTTTAAGCTAGATTCATTTATGGCATGTTTCTTGGTTATCCATCTCATACTAGAGGCTATCGTGTGCTTTCACTTGACACCAACAAAATTGTGGAGACTTGTGAGGTTTCTTTTGATGAAGCTAGCCCAGTTACTAGCTCAGACATTGCAGGTCAAGATGCATATCTGTCGGGAGAGAGTATTTTCATTGAAAATGAGGAAGAAGTGTTGCCGCTGCTCGAAAATTCAGAAGCTAATGACATTGTTGCAGCTCCTGATTTTGATCCAGAACCAGCACCTACGACTACTCTTGCTGGTCCAGATCATCCTCAAGCTACAAGATCCTCGGTTGTTGATGAACATGAAGAACAAGGAGCTTGTGAAGTGTTAACTCCCCTCCCGATCCTCAAAAGTCACCCTCCACAACAGATTATTGGGAGCTTGCACGAATGAGTCACATGGTCCAGGTATTTCGATCCAAACTCTCATGCTCATTCAGCTTTTGTTGCTTCTTTTGAACCCAAAGATATATCACACGCACTCACTAATGAATTTTGGATTATTATCATGCAAGAAGAGTTAGAAAATTTTGAAAGAAATGATGTTTGGAAGCTGGTTCCTCCACCTAATGGTCACACGTTGATAGGAACTAAATGGGTGTTTAAATACAAACAAAGTGAGGATGGGGTTGTGGTTAGGAATGAAGCTAGGTTTGTTTCTCAAGGTTTCACACAAGTTGAAGGTCTAGATTTTAATGAAACTTTTGCTCGTGTTGCTAGATTAGAAGTCATAAGAATTTTATTAGCCTTTGCTGCATCTAATGGTTCCAAGTAATATCAAATGGATGTAAAAAGTGCTTTTCTTAATGGCTACATAGATGAGGACGTTTATGTGAAACAACCACCTGGTCTTGAAAATCCTGATTTTCCTAATCATATTTACAAACTATCCAAAACTTTATATGGTCTCAAAGAAGCTCCTAGAGCATGCTATGTTAGGTTAAAAACAATTTTACTTGAAAAGGGTTTACCATGGGAAAGGTTGATAAAACACTTTTTGTACTTAAGCATGGCAATGACTCACTATTCGTTCAAGTGTATGTGGATGATATTATCTTTGGTTGTGTTTCTCATGATCTTGTGTCCAATTTATCAGCTATGATGAGTTCATAATTTGAGATGAGTATGATGGAAGAACTCATGTACTTTTGAGGGCTGCAAATCAAGCAAAGTAAGGAGGGAACTTTTGTACATCAAAGGAAGTATACGAAAGATGTCCTTAGGCGCTTCAAGATGGAAAACATCAAGTCTCCTCAGACACCAATGGGAACAGAAACAACACATGAACTTGATGAAGACGGTGAGCCCTTTGATCAAAAAGAATATAAAAGCATGGTCGGATCACTTTTATACCTCACGACATCAAGACCGGACATACAATTCAACGTATGTCTTTGTGCACAATTTCAAGTTTCTCCACACGCTTCACATCATCAAGCCGTCAAAAGGATTGTGAGATATTTACATGGAACTCAAGAATTTGGCATTTTTCTTCCTCCTTCCTCAAGCATTACTTTGAAAGCTTTTTTTAGTGCTAGTTTTGGGAGTTGTAGGATTGATCCAAAAGTACTTCGGGTGCTTGTCATTTTCATTGTAATTCACTTGTTGGTTGGTCCTCTAGAAAACAAAGTTCAGTTGCACAATGCACGATCGAATCTGAATATGTAGTTGCTGTTACCGCATGCTCACAAATTCTTTGGATGATTCAAATAGTAAAGGACTATGGGGCTGATCTTGATAGTGTTTCACTATTTTGTGACAACACTAATGCAATTTGCATTGCTAAATACCCATGCAACTTCTATAATAAAGAACATTGACATTTGGTATCACTTTCTCCGTGATAATGTTAAAAAGGAAACATTGTGCTTCACCATGTAGACACCGAACAACAATTGGCTGATATTTTTACGAAACCGTTGGATTTCATTGGTTTTCATTCATTCGTAGTGAAATAGGGGTTATGCATCCTCATGGCTTAAATTGATGGGGAGTTTTGCAACTTGGGAAGTCTACAAGCGAATCTCAAATTAAAAGATAATATGAGCATAATTGTTTCATACATATATGACTTTGTGATTCCTTTTACATGCTGAGAGTTCTTGCTACATTACTCGTGTTATACATTTTTTAGTTTTTGCCATGACTAGTAATTTGAATAATTACTTACACTAAACCTGGTCATGATTGAACATTCTTGCTGTTGTAACTTGTTTGATGCTCAAAAGTGCTTTTAATCATGAAAGATTAATCAATCAATTGCCCAGATGTTGAACTTTTATGATCAAATGAAAAACAACGAAAGGATCAAGATAATATGTATGCATCGCACTTCTTCTTTTGAGATTGCAATCATTGCACTTTTATATGAACTTGTAAGGAGTTGTGTATGACTAAAACTATGTCCTTAAGCTTCCAATTGTCAAATGATATAGGCTTGACTTGGTTGCTTAGAATAAGGCGGATGCTGCATATAATCTCTTTCAAAGTTGATGTAATTTAAATTTTTTCTTTAAAATATAATAAAATAGCAACATGTGTCATGCTTTCAAATTTTGAAACAGTTTAGATAGGGAGATCATGACTTGTTTTAGTTGAAAGTACACTTGATCTCTAGCATGACTTACACTACTTTATGTATCCCATTGATGTGATAGTGTAAGTTCTTGATAGTATGGCTTGGATGAGCTTTGTTTTATATGTATATGTCATATTATGCTCATAAAAAAAATTCAAATTTCTCTTTTGAACCTTGACGAATACATTGTCAAAGGAGAAGAAATATGTTACACATTGCACATTCACAAGTGTTTTGACTTACACATTCTTCTCAGGAGGAATGTTGACATTTCTTATGTCACGGATAAAAAATCTACAAGTGCACAAAAACTGCTTTGTAGCACTCCCCCTTAAGGAGTATTCCCAAGGGTACCGAATCCAAGGAACGCGTGTTCTAATCTTACGAACTAATTCACCCAAATAAAAAAAGTTATTTGGTAGGCAAGTAACAAAGAGGAATTCAAAGTATTCATTTTAATTCAAACATATTTGCAGTAGCTGCTTGCTTCGAACATAAGTTTACCCCTAGCAACACAAGGACTACTCCCGCCAAGAGCTTATGACATAGCCGAACATGGGGATTACAAAGGACAGATAGGGCTGTCACCACCTACTGCCTACCTCTTTAGTCTGTGGGTCTACGAGATATTTCACTAGTGATTTCTGACCTAAGCACCACGCTTACGTTCTAAATCACAACTCTAGTTGTTTCGAACACAAAGCTACAACTAGAGCCTCTATGAAATTAAAGCAATGAACCCATAATTAACTACTTGTTCAAACCACTTTGAATTGAAAATCAAACTTGTATTGAATTCAAAAAGGATTACTTTATTTGAATAGAACCTTTGTAGGGGTACAAGTGTAGAGGAGGGACTTGACAAGCCCAAGCCTCCTTATTCTAAACTCTTCATTACACTCTACTTCTACTTGGCAGCCTCTAGGACTACTCTAAACCTTAGGAGTGATATTTTATTCTCAACTTTTGGTGTGTCTGTGAAGTGAGGTGTGGGGTGCTATTTATAGGTGGAGGAGGGTCGGTTCCCACCACCAAATTCCCGCGATTCAGTCATCCTCGCTACCAGGAAGCCAATTGGCCGAGTTTGGCGCTAGGATGACTTCGGCCAAACTCCCTATTCTGCCAAAGTGGTCGTTCGCTTGTTCTTTCCCCAGGTCACTTCCAGGTGGGTCCCATTGGCTGATATGGGTGATACACTGTTGGATGGCCTTGGATACTATGGGGACCGGAATCCCGACATCCAAGGATCTCATTGGGTGGTGTTGTGCGATGCGACACCCAATAGTATACAAGAAAAGAACGAGAATAAAATACAATACCAAGTCTTTATTTATAAACACAGTGGAAGTTTTACAATACTAAGTGAAAAGGAAAGAGAACTATACATCATAGCTACGCTCTTGGCACTAGTTATGCAAAAGCAAAGTCATCCATGCCCTGGATACTTCGCACTAGCAACACCTAACTTACGACGGCGTGCAGGGTTCCCACTCGGCTGTAAACCCTGGAGGGGGTGCAGTCTCGTCATCAAACCCGTCATCAGTCGTATAATCTGCGAAAACTTGTTAACTGCAAACGTGAGCTTAAGGTTCTGCAAGATTAATCCATCTCACTAGACATATGCAGAGGTGAATACTAAGCATGGGTAAGGAATAGCATAAAGGACATGCCTACAACTGGATCCTTATAGTCATATTTTAAGTAGCACATGACATTCTTCAGGCACGACACATCATAGACTCCCAATCAAACAAGAAACGCTTTGCGGATGATATGACATGCCCAAAGCACATAATGTTATTACAGGTAAAGTATGGGGAAACTGTAAATATTTAATTATTCTATCTCTAAGCCATACAATGTTGATAAACAATTATAAGTCAATACATCATATTCTCCTGACTTCTTCAGTATTTACTACATCACAGCTGTCGGTACCCTAAAAACCGTACACCCCCTGAGGATACAAAGATCTCAAGGGAAGGACATCTACTCAAATTGAAGACCCTCGGGGGCCCACTTGTCAGACGTAACCGGACCCGCTTCTTCAACATGGTTAGCCCCTAGGTTGCCACGTGTACTGCCAGACCAGAGCTATTACCCGCAAGGGTGAAGCTCCGGGCCAAGTACTGAAACGGCACCTCCAGAGGTAACCCCTGACCGAGAGAAGCTCCGGACCTGACACGTGCCAGGCCGCCCCGGAGCTTTCCGCTTCCCACGAGCAAGCTCCAGAGCTGCCACGTGTCCATACATCGGAGCTGGCCGCTTCAAACCCCCGGGAGACGTTGTAACGGCTCCGGATCTCCAAAGGACAGCCGCGGACTTCAAGACCCAATTAATTACCATTAATTTCACGTTAATGATAATTAATCGGACGATCTTAACACCTGTAATGGCACTGTCGGAGCCGTTACAGGGTTATTAACAACAATTAATCTCGTGTATCAATACTAATAACCGCCAGGGCCACATGTCGGGCCAGGCTGACTTGTAACGGTTTGTCCTTATGATATAAAAGGACAAATCGATGATACATGAGAGAGAACTCTCGAACACTCTGAAGCTGACAAGTTAATACAACACACACACACACCCGTGGAGTAGGGTATTACGCTCAGGCGGCCCGAACCACGTAAACGACCGTGTCACTCGTGTCCAATCGCGTTTCACCTGCTTGAGTCTCCGCGCGCCCAAACCGAACCTCAAACTCCTTCCACACTTTCGTAGTGTCAGGGGATCTGCCGACTCCAACAGTCGACAGTTGGCGCGCCAGGTAGGGGGGCCTGAGATCTTCAAGAATGGTGAATTCTGCGGCAGGATCATCCAACGGGCAACCTGCTGCTCAGGCTGTCGGAGGCAATCCCTCCAACATGCAGCCACCGGCAGGAGCCTCAGTTCCAGCGGGAGTCACACTCCCACCACCACCATCTTCTCCGGCAAGACATGCCGGACGACATGATGGTGCACCGGCGTCACATTCTGCGCCGGCAAGTCATGACAACCCAGAACACGCGCTCCATGCAGCGCGTGCTCTCCTCCAGCGACCACCACCTCCGGATGCATCTCAAGGTGCCATGGAGCAATGGAGAGCTGATGTTGAGCATTTGGTCGCAGCAGCGGCCGAACGCCTCAACAACCAGGGTCCACCTCCTTCAGGGCGGGCCCCGTCGCAGCGACGAACGTTGTCTGGAAGACTTGGTCCACATGTCTCCAACAACCGAAGAAGAGCTGCATCACAGCAAGTGACGTCGTTGCCCTCTGGGGCACGACGTGCCCATACTGCATCTCGGCTTTCGACACACGACCTCCGGGCGGAGCTTGATCGCCGATACCGCCAACAGGATGGCCGTGTCCACATCGAGCGAGCTCGAGAAAGACGAGATGCTCAAGACCTTTCTACTCTGGAAGGAGTAGGAGGAGGCTGTTCCGCCCTAGCCATGCATCTGCACATGGTTAGATGGCCACAGAAGTTCCGGCCACACTTGCCGGAAAAATTCGACAGGACTGTCAACCCCGTAGAATTTCTACAGATATACTCCACTGCAATCCTAGCAGCTGGAGGAAACGAGGCCGTAATGGCCAATTACTTTCCAGTGGCCTTAACCGGGACCGCCAGGTCCTGGTTTATGAGCCTTCCACCCAATTCTATCGACAGTTGGGAGGAGCTGTGCCGTCAGTTCACCGCCAATTTCGGGAGTTCATACACCCGTCCGGGCACTGAACTGGACCTTTTTGCGGTCGTGCAAAAAGGAGGAGAATCTTTGCGGTCATTCATACAGAGATTCTCTCAGGTACGTAACACAATCCCTTCTATCTCAAGCGCTTCTGTCATTGTGGCATTCAGACAGGGTGTACGAGACAAGAAGATGTTGGAGAAGCTGGCGATCAAAGAGATCACCAGCGTCACGGAGCTCTTCAGCCTGGCTGACAAATGTGCCAGAGCTGCGGAGGGCCGTGAAATGCACTCCAAACCAGCCCTGGAGGATCATAAAAAATCCTCCAAAGAAGAAGCCGCTACCACCGGGAGTGGCAAGAAGAAAAAGAAGACCAACGGCAAGAAGAAGCCGTCGGCCGGCACATCCAACGTTGCAGCCGCTGCAACTCCTGGTGGCCGGGGGCCACGCCCCGAGAAGCGACCTCGACCGTCTTCTGAAGACGGTGGCAAATCCAAGATGTGGTGCCCCATTCACAAAACGAGCAGCCACAGACTGGAGGACTGCCGGGAGGTCCAAAACCTTGCCGAGCGCTACCACAAGCACCGGGAAGGGTCTCCCTTCCGACAGAGGGAGGGAAAACAAAAGGTCGATGAAGCTCCGGCTGAAGAGGAGTTAGGGTTTCAGGACCCCAAAAAGGTCTTGAAAGCCGTCTACACCTCCGTCGATGATGATTCCGACGTCTCCGACAACGAGCGTCGAAAAACCATGAACACCATCTTTGGTGGATCATGGGACATCACCTCTCGTCGTGTCATCAAGACTATGCGACGGGATATGGCTGTTGTAGCTCCTACAGCTAGACCGGAGCCACATCGAAAGTGGATGGACATACCCATCACTTTTGATGCTTCGGACTGTCCTCAAAGCATGGTCGGAGCTGGCCAGCTACCCTTGATGGTATCTCCCACCATCAACAACATCCAGCTCCATCATGTCCTGGTAGACGGAGGTTCGGGGCTTAATCTCATCAGCTTCGAAGCTTTCACTAAGCTTCAGCTTCGACCTTCGGACCTCCAGCCCTCTCGGCCTTTCTCCGGAGTAGGTCCGGGGGCCATCACTCCACTCGGAGCTATTACTCTCCCTGTTACCTTTGGGACCCGGGAGAAGTATCGCACCGAAAAGTTGATCTTCGACGTCGCTCAGATCAACTTACCATTCAACGCCATTTTGGGTAGACCTGCCTTGTACAAATTCATGGCAGCCGCTCATTATGGATACCTGGTGTTGAAGATGCCAACACCAGTAGGCGTTCTCCGGATCCGTGGAGATCGCACTGCCGGAGTAACTGCTCTGGAGGAACTCCATGCACTCACCACAGCGCAAGAGGAGGACTCCAGACAGAAGCAAGCTCCACAACCTCCGAGCATTCGTCAACGAGGCTCGACCTCTGCACCTCGTGTGCAGCCAAGCGGCGACACCGACATTCCCGTCAAAGTCGTCCAAATTGGTTCCGATGTCACCCAAACAACCCGCATATCGGGTGGATTAAACGACAAATAGGAACTCGCGCTCATCACTTTCCTCCGGGCTAACGTTGACGTGTTTGCTTGGCAACCTTCACAAATGCCTGGGATCCCCAGGGAAGTGATTGAGCACAATCTGAAGATTTACCCCGACGCTCGGCCTGTGCACCAGAAACCTCGGAAGCAATCTGTAGAGCGACAGAACTTCATCCGACAAGAAGTGAAGAAGTTGCTCGAAGCCGGATTCATCCGAGAAGTCTACCATCCAAAATGGCTGGCAAACCCAGTCGTTGTGCCTAAAGCCGGCGGGAAACTTCGGATGTGCATCGACTACACCACACTGAATAAGGCATGTCCAAAAGATCCATTCCCACTACCTAGAATAGACCAGATAGTGGATTCCACCTCCGGGTGTGAGTTACTGTGTTTTCTAGACGCATATTCAGGATACCATCAAATCCGGATGTCTAGGGAAGATGAAGAACATACTTCATTCATCACAGTGGATGGATTGTATTGTTACACAGCCATGCCTTTTGGTCTCAAGAATGCAGCTTCAACTTTTGTACGAGCAATGTACAAAACTTTCGAAGAGCTCATCAGAGACATAGTGGAAGTGTACATTGATGACATCGTGGTCAAAGTCAAGAACAAGGAGTCCCTCTTGGACACCTTGCAGGCTGTCTTCGATAAGCTGCGGGCCACCCGCACAAAGCTAAACCCAGACAAGTGCGTCTTCGGGGTTAGTTCCGGAAAGCTTCTTGGTTTCCTAGTAAGTCACCGGGGCATAGAGGCTAATCCGGCGAAGATAAAAGCCATTGAAGACATGCGGCCACCAACCCGCATCAAAGACATCCAAAAATTAACTGGATGTCTAGCAGCCCTCAGCCGGTTCATTTCAAGACTGGCGGAAAGGGCACTTCCCTTCTTCAAGTTACTAAGGAAGTCCGAACCATTCCAATGGTCTGAAGAAGCAGAGAAGGCATTCCAGGAGCTGAAACAGTTCCTCACCACCCTACCAGTCTTGGTAGCTCCGAACCCTGGTGAGCCTTTATTGCTTTACATTTCAGCAGCTGACGAAGTCGTCAGTATGGTTCTGGTTGCGGAGAGACCGGAATTACCCAATACTCAGGAATCCAGATCCCTTCGGGAGGATCCGGAGGTTCCTGAAAGTGGGTCTGGGTCCCAGCTCCCAGACTTGAACCCACAAGAAGCCACTTCAGAGGACCCAGATCCCTCCGATAGGATCCAGGTCATCCCTGAAGAAGCTCCGGGTTCCTCCACCCAGAACCCGGAGGTCCCCGAAGATAGTCAGGACCCCTCCGACAGGGTCCGGATCAATGGAGAGGAAGCTCCGGACCCCTCCGAGAGGGTCCGGACCATTCAACGCCCAGTATACTTCATCAGTGAAGTGTTACATGATGCCAAGATTCGATACCTAGAGGTGCATAAGCTGCTCTACGCAGTTCTTATTGCCTCAAGGAAGCTTCGACACTATTTCTAAGCTCACAAAGTCTCGGTGGTAACCTCATATCCACTTCGAGCGATCCTGCATAATCCCAATTCAACTGGGAATATAGCAAAGTGGGCAGCGGAACTGGCTGAATTCGACCTCGAATTCATTCCAAGACAAGCAATCAAGAGTCAAGCGTTGGCAGATTTTGTGGCAGAATGGACTCCCTCTCCATTAAACCCTGGGGGCCCCAGCGAGCAGAAGACGGAACCACAAGTTCCTGCCTTCACTAAGCCTCACTGGACCCTTTACTTCGACGGCTCCATGCAGAAGCAGGGAGCCGGAGCTGGAATCCTTCTCCTCGCACCAACCGGGGAGAAGGTGAAATACATGGTGCACCTTGACTTCAAGGCAACCAACAACATGGCGGAGTACGAAGCACTCATATATGGATTAAAGGTGGCACTATCATATGGTGTCAAGCAGTTGCTGGTCAAAGGAGATTCACAACTTGTCATCAAACAGGTGAAGGGTGAATGCTCCTGCAATAATCTCCAGCTGGCTGCTTATCTCCTTGAAGTCCAGAGGCTTCAGAAGGACTTCGAAGTCCTAGACCTTCACCATGTTCAGCGTGCTCACAACGCTGAAGCTGACGAACTCTCGACCAAGGCGTCAACCGGAGCTCCGGCTCCAGACGGAACCTTTGTCCGGAGGTTGTCAAAACCCACAGTTCAGCCTGCCGAACTGAACGAAGGGGGCGAGATCAGCATCCCGAAGCTGACGGTCCCGATGGCCCTGTTACCATGGCAGCCATCAAGGGTCGTAGGTGCTGCCGGAAGCTCCGAGCAACCCAGCACGCAAGACTCAAATGCTCAAGTCAGTTCCGATGCATGGATCTCGGAGATCCGGAACTACTTGAAAGACAACATCCTTCCTGACGATGATGTATCCGCTGACCGGGTAGTCAGATTGGCTAAAAGATACACGTTGGTAGAAGGGGATCTCTACCGGCGCGGTGCCAACGGCATCCTAATGCGGTGCATCACAAGGGAAGAAGGCTGCGAGCTCCTCGCAGAAATCCATGGAGGTGAGTGTGGGAACCACGCGTCTTCCCGCACGCTGGTCGGAAAAGCCTTTCGGCACGGCTTCTACTGGCCTACAGCACTCCAGGATGCTACTGAGCTAGTGAAGAAATGCAAAGCATGCCAATTTCATGCAAAGCAAATTCATACACCTGCTCAGCCCTTACAAATGATACCTCCTACGTGGCCTTTCGCTGTGTGGGGGATGGACATCTTGGGACCCTTCCCAAGAGCGGTCGGAGGTTACAAGTTCCTGTACGTCGCCATCGACAAGTTCACCAAGTGGCTGGAAGCTACTCCTGTCGTGACGATCAACAAACAATCTGCAATCAATTTTCTACAATCTATCGTGAGCAGATTCGGAGTCCCAAATAAGATCATCACTGATAATGGGACTCAGTTCACAAGCTCCGCATTTCAAGGATATTGCGAAGACCTCGGCATACAAGTTTGCTACGCTTCCGTAGCTCATCCTGCCAGCAATGGACAAGCCGAGAGAGCAAACGCAGAGATCCTTAAAGGACTCAAAACGCGCACTTATGAGCGTTTGAAAAAGCACCGAGCTAATTGGATCGAAGAGCTTCCGCCCACTCTATGGGCTAACAGGACTTCTCCAAGTCGGGCAACCGGAGAAACACCCTTCTTCCTGGTGTACGGAGCTGAAGCGATCCTTCCTCCGGAAATCACCTTGGGTTCCCTCCGAGTCCGGACCTTCGACGAAGCCGCGCAGGACCAGCTCCGGCGTGAAGACCTAGACCTCCTCGAGGAGGGAAGGTGCCAAGCAGCTGTTCGGAATGCCCGATACCGCCAAGCTCTACGGCGCTATCATCAGCGGCATGTACACAACCGACAGCTCGAGGAAGGCGATCTGGTGCTACGGAGAATACTATCCAGAGAAGGGCAAAACAAACTCTCCCCCGGCTGGGAAGGACCCTTCCGAGTGATCAAAGTATCCCGTCCCGGAAGCGTTCGCTTGGCTACCGAGGATGGGACACCTCTCCCAAATCCTTGGAACATCGAGCACCTCCGTAAGTTCTACACTTAATTCCACGGAGGTGAGTCTTAAGTAACTTGAAGTGTATGTTATAGAGTCATTGTACAGAGTCGGGTAGTTCCTCCGGGAGAGCAGCCGGACCTTTCCCGAAAGGTTTGGAAAGCTCATGCAACACTTGATACAGTCTCCGGACTAGAAGTGTAGCTAACTACCCTGGGTTAAACGAGAAACCGAACACACTTAGCCTGGTTCCGTACCCTAAGAGTGTACTTGTTTCCCCTGTACCCCGGACCTATAATGAAAGACATCTTCATGTGAAATAGACTCCACGTGCATTCATTTTTGCATAAGGCTCGACATTTTTATTTTTCTCTTTCTTCTCTATAACAGAAACGTGCAATTCTTAAGAAATTCTAGTTAGACCGATTTACGTACGATTCGAGTTGAATTGTCGGATTTTTTAGATTTAAATATCGTCTGTGGCTAACTCGCCTGAAAGCCGCCAAGCCATTCTAGGGCCGGAGTGCGCTATCGACTTAGCCTGGTCAAGCACCCTAAGTACGCCACTCTACCTACATCCCGGCAGGCCAAAGTAAGGTGGGTCCATGGACAATTGGATCTAAAAGAAAAGACAATTCATCCAATTATACTAAAAATCGTGTTCAACTTGAAATTCTCTTGAGAACCGTAAGCCGCGACGAAGTTATAGATAAGGAACGAATTTTACTGTTTTTCTTGGCTTAAGTGTGCAGGAAAAATAAACCCAATATTGATGGAGAAAAATCGGAGTTAACCAAGCTCCGACTCCCACCGGCGTTAACTTAAAGATGGTGAGAAGACTCTATCACTAGAGTCTGTTGCCAGCAAGCCAGGCGTGGCAAGGGTCATTGCCGGAGCTACTAAGCTCCGACACCTTGAAGTATTAACTATCGACACTCAACGTGTTGGTAGAGGCTACTGCCGGAGCTACTAAGCTCCGACGATGGACAGTGCCGGAGCTTCTAAGCTCCGACGACTTCAAGGGACCTTCACTATCGAAAACTTCGGACCTAAACTATACGAGTTCGAAGCAAATTTGTCTTCAACAAAACTCAACATCCTTTTGGTACATGTCCACAATCAAATTGTGCACATCTACCAGGGGGCCAAGTGAAGGCAAAGATGTTGAAGACGAAAAATGAAATTCACGAAAAATTGGGGATTTCATTTCATCAAAAGACCGGAGATTACATCTGGAGACAAGGGATTACAAAATTGAGGAAGAAGAGAAGATACAAATAAAGGCTGAGAAAGATAGTCCTAGACCCTATGGAAGAACTCAGTGACCTTCTGAGCGACCTCCGACACGCTGGCTCGGGTAGCTTCGCCTTCTCCTTCGACGGGGCCTTCAAGCACCGGGTCCAGAGAGAATTGAGGGTTCCGGCTAGTGTAACACGTCAACACATACTCTGTGACGTTCCTAGCCAGGGATTGCCCCTCGACCTCCAGCTGGTCCGCGATGACGTCGCCCACCTTGGAGAGCTTGCTGCCCGCAGCGCTCAACGCTTGCAACGCAAGGTCCGGCTCCGGCTCCGGGTCATCCGGGAGCACGGGGCTGAAACCCATCGGCGCTAGCGCATCATCGGCCTTGCTCAGGAACTCCCAAATTTGCAGGGAGTCCGTCTTCCTCAGGCCCTTCATCTCTTCCAGGGACCTCCGGGCCGCCGCCAGCTCCGAATTCTCGCGGGAAAGACGCTCGACTTCTTTGGCGTTTTGCTGAATCTTCGTAGCAACCCGCTTCTCAAGTCTTCCGAGCTCCTCCTCCCGGAGGTGGATCTTGTTCCGGCGGTCGACCAGGTCTTTCTCCCTAGCCTCTATTTTCTTCTCCCGGGCGACAAGGGCACACTCGTACTCGTAGAGTTCCTGCCCCCGCACCCAGGTCTTCTCCTCTTCCTCGAGGCAGCGCTCTTCAAATTTTTTAGCGCGCTCCTCGAGGCCCTTGTCCGCCAGAGCTGTCTTCTCGGCGAGCTCTTCTTCACGTCGCAAGACGTCATCCCGTAGCTCCAGGAGTTTTTGCTCCTCATCCTCGAGCCGCTTTTCCCTTCCCTCAAGTGCCTCTCGGTGCTTGATGAGTGCGGTACTGATGGCCTCGAGTTGATCGAACCGAGCGTTGGCCGCATCATTAGCAGCCTTAGCTTGGTCATGGTACTCCCGGGATTGGGCGTCGAGGTTGTGAGTCATGCTCTCCCTCTCGTCCAGCATCTCACCCCAGAGCTCCAGGCGGACCTTCTCCCGCCTGATCCATTCCTTGTCCTCAGCAATCCTCGACTGCGCCAGCTTGGTTTCGAATTGGAGTCGATTACGCCACCTCCTAAGGGTTTGGCGCTCCTCTTCAAGAACCTTGCTGTCGTGGAAGAAGGCTAGTTGGACTTGGCGTAGACTGGAGCAAGCGTTGTCGATGGACATCGACAGCGAGATGGGCTCCGGACCTTCTGGGGCCTCCTCCGCTGGTTCCAGCGGGTCTTCATTTACAAAAATTGGGTCCCACTCTACGAGAGCAGAACCCCGAGCTTCCAAGGCAATAGGGCACTCCTCCGGGATGGCCTCAGTCGCCACCGAAGAAGGTCCCGCCACCAAATCTTCATTCGCCCCCTCAGGCTGGGGGCCGGCGACTTCGTTCAGGCACTCTGGCTCCGCCACGGGTACCATCGACGTCGTCGCCTCCACTGGCTCCGGCCGGGACGCTTCTTCTGAGGGAGGCTCAAGCTCCCTCGCCTCTTCGACCACCGGCTCTGCAGCCGGCGCTTCCACAATCACCGGCTCTGCAGCCGGCGCTCCAATAGCTACCGGCTCTGCGACCGAAGCTTCGGAAGTAACCGGCTCAATTGCCGGAACCACTTCAACTTCCGGCTCGCACGCCGGGGCTTCAGCTACCTCCGGCTCAACCGCCGGGGCTTCAGCACTTTCCGGCTCCGAGACCGGGACCTCTACTTCCTCTGACTCAACAGCCGGAGCATCTACTTCTGCAGCACCAGGGCCCGGAGCTTCAACCTCCGGAGCGGGTGCCGCTGGCGCATCTTCAATCCCGTGGTCCGGCGCTACCACGGGAACTTCTGGAGACGAGTCGAGGTCCATGACCACGACAGCCGGCGCCGGAGTTGTCGCAGCCTCCGCCTGGGGCGGCACCGGGGCTAGAGCAGAAGCCCTCGCAGCCTCAGACACTGTGGCTGAGGGCGGGGCTTCACTCCCCTTCTTGGGAACGCTGCAGATGAAGAATGAAGAAATTGAGCAAACAGATGCTATAATTAAAAGTTAATTGAGGTAAGCAAGAAAAATTACCTTGGGAGGCTCACGCACCAGCTTGCGCGGAACCTCTTTCCCGGACGTTCCGGGCTGGCCACGGTCGGCGTAGGAGCTCCGGGAAGACTCCCAGGACTTGCCGTAGCCGCGGGCGTTTCCCGGGTCGGAGCTCTCCTTGACCGGGAGGAACTCCTAGACCTGGAGGCCCTCACCGCTTCTCGAACCGGAGTCGCCTGTCCGGAGCTGGCACCTCCGGAGGGACCCATCACGGGGACAGCCGCACTCCGGGAGGATCCCACCGCCGGAACAGTAGCGCTCCGAAAAGACCCCACCACGGGGACAGACGCTGCAGCGGCGGAGGATCTTCCTTCCTGAGGACGGGGAACTGGCGGGGAAGTAGCAAGCCCGACGGACCTTCCGTCAGCATGTCGCAGCTTCCTCTTCCGGTTCTCCGGCTCTTCCGCCAGCTCCTTGCCCTTGCCGGTGACCTCAGCTCTTGGCTGAGAGACAGGGGTGGAGCCGCCTTCCGACAACCCGGGAATCGCCAACCGGGCAGTCGATCTTCTCTCGACGACGCCAAGGTCGTCAAGCGCGGGCATCTTCCGCCGGAGCTCCCTGCTGAACTCAACTTCCACGTTCAGGGGGAGGAAAGCCGGCGGCGGAGTCAAGTACTCTCCGTCAACATCGATGCCGTGCTGGAATTTCTTGAGGTGAAACTCCAAGGACTTCCCCACCATGCTGGACTTCAACCCGGTCTCGACCCGGTCCTCGTCCATCACGCTGTTGAGGGCCCATGCGAGCTTCTCCCTCCTCTTCAGCGGTGCCCACCTGTTGGACAGGAAGTTGCAGAACACCGCCTGGGGAGTCAGTCCTCCCTCCACACATTGGCGGATCCTGGACAGGATGGGGTCGAAAGCTGCCGCCAGCACCGGAACTTCGCTCCACACCGACGTATCAATGCCAGGCAGACCGTCTGGCAGCTCCAACCGCTCGTGCTCCTCCACCCGGACGACTACCCAATCTTTCTTCCAGTCATCCCACTTCCCGGAAGGGAACGACCGGAGGTACTTGAACGGGCACTTCTTGCGCTTCACAAAGTAGTAGAAGCCAAGGTACTCGTCACTTCGGCCGGTGGTTTGGACGGTGAAGAAGGTGCGGAAGAGCTCGATGCAAGGAGGGATGCCCACCCACATCTCGCAGAAGTGGACAAAGATGGACACAAGGAGGAGGGAGTGAGGGCCAAGGTGGTATAGCTGCAGACCATAGAAGTCCAGCAGCATCAAGAAGAAGGAAGAAAATGGTGGGATCAGCCCCACCATGGCGTACGATGAAAAGTACACCATTTCGCCGGAGTGCTCCTTTTTAAAGGGAAGCTCCCCGCCGGCGCGGACTGAACGGTTGAAGAAGTCCGACGACCACCCCATGAGGGCTCGGACCTTCTTCAGATCGCTCTCCGTCTTCAAATGACTTTCACGCAGACCCAACTCCATCGCAGCACAGCTAGGCGAGAGAAGAGAAGCAAAACACGAGTTGGGAGTTTGAGCGCAAGAACAGATGGAAAGCGTAAAGAACTCCCGACGGTGCGCTTTCCTTCTTAAGTAAGCCCTCGCAACGCTTGGATGGAAACTGCAGGGGAGTCAAGGATACTACTCAAGAATTCAACCCAGCCGATGACAAGAGGGCCCGGGACCACCCTGACGATCTAGTCGAGGTTCTTACCCAGGTGAACAGTTGTCATCACGAGGCGGGAAACCCAAAGGCGGCGGACTGACAAGGCGCGCGGAACCGATACGATTTTCGTATCGGGAACCGACGACCTTCAATTGCGAGAGATCCGCACGTCAAAGATCTTATCTGCCGCCTGAGGTGCGCCACGCGTCGGCACTTAACCGTAAAGTCCCACCGAAGGCACCTCCAAAGGCCCTTGAAGACCCAGTTCAAGAGTCGCAAGTGTGGACCCACCTCCGGCGGAATGACTTCATCCCGTTGGCCTTCCCCGGAGGTAGGTCCAGGGGGCCACTGTCGGTACCCTAAAAACCGTACACCCCCTGAGGATACAAAGATCTCAAGGGAAGGACATCTACTCAAATTGAAGACCCTCGGGGGCCCACTTGTCAGACGTAACCGGACCCGCTTCTTCAACATGGTTAGCCCCTAGGTTGCCACGTGTACTGCCAGACCAGAGCTATTACCCGCAAGGGTGAAGCTCCGGGCCAAGTACTGAAACGGCACCTCCGGAGGTAACCCCTGACCGAGAGAAGCTCCGGACCTGACACGTGCCAGGCCGCCCCGGAGCTTTCCGCTTCCCACGAGCAAGCTCCGGAGCTGCCACGTGTCCATACATCGGAGCTGGCCGCTTCAAACCCCCGGGAGACGTTGTAACGGCTCCGGATCTCCAAAGGACAGCCGCGGACTTCAAGACCCAATTAATTACCATTAATTCCACGTTAATGATAATTAATCGGACGATCTTAACACCTGTAACGGCACTGTCGGAGCCGTTACAGGGTTATTAACAACAATTAATCTCGTGTATCAATACTAATAACCGCCAGGGCCACATGTCGGGCCAGGCTGACTTGTAACGGTTTGTCCTTATGATATAAAAGGACAAACCGACGATACATGAGAGAGAACTCTCGAACACTCTGAAGCTGACAAGTTAATACAACACACACACACACCCGTGGAGTAGGGTATTACGCTCAGGCGGCCCGAACCACGTAAACGACCGTGTCACTCGTGTCCAATCGCGTTTCACCTGCTTGAGTCTCCGCGCGCCCAAACCGAACCTCAAACTCCTTCCACACTTTCGTAGTGTCAGGGGATCTGCCGACTCCAACAGTCGACAACAGCGTAGTGAACAAGTGGTACTCTATTATCGCGAGGGATGGTGATTGCAATCAGGACACACCCGGACAACAAAACACATACGCACTTTTGGAAATGCCAACGAGTACTTACAGTAGTACCTACATATCACTTGAGTACTAGCCGTATATGATCATCTTTCACCAAGCACTAGAATGTCGAACCGGTCGATCCATCACGAGCATGAGGTCCCTACGTGGGGCGTACTCTGATGTGCCCACAAGCTGATTTACACCTCGCTGCCCTCAACCCACGCCTATAAAACGGAAGGAAATGCCTTGACAAACCAGTATCAAGCTACGTCAGTTTACTGGAGCCCATTTCTCCAGTATGTCGCTGGTACAATTCAAGCTTGTCCAGCAGGGCCGCACACGACATAGGCCTTAATTGACACAGTCAGAGCTATGCGACCAAGACCACCTCTTGTCGCTTCCTACTCATCTATGGCCGGTCTCAATTTCATATTTATCAAACATTTCTTGATCGAATTCATCCTTTGTGATAAAATCCTATCTCGAGTAGATTCCAACTACTCGACTTCTACCGGATCTCTATGAATATAAGCATGGCAGTTACTACACGAGTCTGTAATCTATTCTAACCACTCCCTGGGTTATTTGGTTATGCACGTGGATGTCAAACACCTTAAATGTAATGCACAAACATCTGAAGACATAAGGTGAATGAAAACTGTAAAAACATTGTAAGGAACTTAAATACAAACAGGAGCTTGCCTGAATGCCAGTCTGAGTCTGTGTTAGTTTCTGGCAGCTGGACTTCCAATGCTTCCGGCTGCTCCTTGACTTCAGTTACTACACGTTATACATATACTATATATGAATAACTTTGAAAATAAATAATAAGTTTAAGGTCACAAGCTAATGTCTTGTGAAACAAATTATCTTAATTGGCTTTAGAATTTTTATGGTAGATACTAGGGACTATAATGGATACTATTGCAAAGAACAGGAGATGATCAAGGAAGTTTGTTGTCCCTAAAATTCCTAAAAATGTAAATATCCTCGCAATTTTGGTTGCAATTCTGGAGATCTATCATGGCTACCAGTGGTTGTACCATGTAGAGGGAGTCTCACTGGTTCTAGGAAAATTGGTTTCGCAATTTTCTAAGCTTCCTACGGGGAGAAACTGATTTTACAAGTTTGGGGGAGTTTCTGAAATTGATTTTGTATTTTTCTCAATTTTCAACTATATATTTGGAACACTGATCAACCCAGTAATTGAAGTCCAATGAACTTGAAATTTTTACTGGGGATCAAGTGTATTAATAAGGTGTTCTGAACGAAATTGGGAATTTTCCATTTAACAGAACATAAGTAATTAATTTTCCAATAAGTTAGATCAAAGGAATTAATTATACGAATTCTGGGAGTTTCATGTCCAATATATTGCATCACTGCAAAGTTGAGACTGATAGGAGTCTACCAGAATTTATTTGGAAATTTTTGAGCAATTCTACTAGGAATAATGATTTTTAGAAGTTTGGCTAAATCCAGGAATTATTTTCCAATGGGAAATATTTGAATAAAGCAGCTGGTCCCACTTCATTTAAATGGGCCAATCACAACTGGGCCACACCAGGGGCCACAGGGTTCAACCGTGCAGCTGCACCGAATCCAGTGCCACAGCTGATCCCGGGGCATTCGAATGAACGTTGACAAGTGGGGCCCATAGGCCTTCGTCTACCTCGCGATGCACCGCTCGGCCACGGTGGCGCTGCGTTGGCGAGCTCGCCGCGATGGCTGCGTCGACCTCCACTCGACTCGGCCCTGACCATCTAGCCATAGAATTGACCGCACAACACGATGGTGAGGTCCAATCGCGTCGGCGACGGCCGGAGATGGCGGCATGACGACGGTGGTGGAGCTAGGGTTTCGGCTATTGTCGGAATCACTCAAGAATGGAGCAAACGGCTCGGGAAAAGGTTGGGGAAGCTTCTGGGATCATGTGGAAGACTCCTAGGTCGTGTAAATGGCGTGGAACCACCGGGAAACACAAGTGGAGGTTTCAATTGCGGAGGGGAAAACTCCAATATCTTGCCAATCCTTCGATTGTTTCCATTGATTCTTGGCAGGAAGGTGCGCTAGGAGGTATGGATCAATATGTATGAACTGATTAAAGAATATTTGCGTGTGGAAAGCGAATTAAACAGCAAATTAAGCTAGTTCATGGACCATGACCGAAACAAAAACTTGAATAACTTGCTCGATACTTAAGGAAGTGAAGCACGGGTTTTACTGTGAGAAAGATCTCGTGATGGCAATCCTTTTTGCTGTTGGAGCCGAGGCGTGACACCGCTTGTTGAGAGCTGACGACGATGGCGCAGAGGCATCATTCTTCCCCAATTTCGGTGGCGTTCGCGGAACTCCAAATCACGGCCAACCAAGGAGCAAAACGATAAGCTAGTTGGCGTAGATGATAGAGCACAAACTTGGTGCCAACTTTGCCGTTTGCATCAAAGGGACTAGATATAAGACCGAGGTGCTTACCGGGAGGAAAGTAAGGCGGCAGTGTTGTGCGACGGCAGGGCGAAACTGGGGCGAGGCGAAGCAAAACTTGGATGGAACTCGACGCCGTCATTCGGGAGGGGTAGATATAGGCCAGGGTAGGTGTTTAGGCCACGCAGCTGCCTGCTTTGCATGCCTTGTCGCAGTGGCGAGCTCCCCCGACATTGAAGCGCGGGGACAGTGGCTGCGCCGGTTCATCTAGTGGGAGAGGCTGACAGTGGGTCCCATCGCCCCTCTTAAGCCTATCCTCTCTGGAACTTTAATTCCTCTACCAAACTTGACCCAAAAATCATGAAATTTTTTGGATAGGCTTAAATAAATATCTGGAATTTGATTCTGAAATCAAAACTTCAAATTGATCAAGTTTCAGTTGAAATTCAAATTTGAATTTGAATTTGAATTAAATTCAATGGAGTCACTGAATTAAATAGCAAAGGAGCTTCAAAAATTATGAAACTTCATGGATAAGTCAAGAAAGTCATGCTGATGATGATGGTGTGTTCAAATTTTATGTTCAAGTTTGCACAGAATTCAAAATTTGAACCTAAATATGGCTTGAATTTGCTAAGCGTCTCAAATAAAATAGAAAATGAAATCCAAAAATCTTGAAACTTTGCAGGAAGGCTATTTGGAATATTATGAGGCCATGGAAAAAATGTATAGCCTCAGATTTGAATAATTTTGACAGGGCCTATATGTACAATGGTTATATTCAAGGTTTGAATTAACTTGAATATATTTAGTACTGCATATTTATTTGCCCTAGCAAATTTCCATTCAACAAATTCAAAAATTTGTAGAAAGGCCACTTGAATTATTCTAGGGTCATTGGTGAAGTCCATCCCTTATGTTAATAAAATGTTAAGCATGAGGGAAAGAAAGATTCTTGATGATATCAAGTTCATGTGTACAACCATATTTGATCTTCACTATGGTTGAGAACAAACTGATAATGGAACTTTATATTAAGGAAAAACTGGGATTTTACAGATACTACTGTTTGTGGGCCGTTTGATCCATGTGATGAAACGTGGTGTTGCCTGATTTGTTGGAATCCTATTTAATGGATTACTCGCTGCATGTCTTGGTATTTTTGGGTATTAATTCACCTGCATATAAATAAACACCAACACTCGTGGAATTGGTTAGTATTTAACCCTACCACTACATTGTGTTTCTCTTTTGGGCAAATTGTGAGGTGAATTGACAGTCTAAATATGGCACTTAAGTACCGTCAACAAACTCCCCCACACTTAGTCCTTTGCTCGTCCTCGAGTGAAGGCAAGAAGAAGAACTATGGTGTTGTCATAAATTTTCTGTAAGTTAGAAAATGAGAATACTAGATATTTCAACTTATACCTCAGTTCAAGAGTTCCCTCTTTGGAATGTGGTGGCTACCATATCAATCTTTGGTGTTTGAAGAGTGGAATGGTTAGAATGTAGTTCCCTTGGATCTTCTCCTGCTGAAATGATTTGACAATTTGCTATATTCAGAAAGTCAAAAAACAATTGCCTTTATCTCTCATTTGGAATCTCTCAAATCTCTCAAAGTGTTTTTACCCTCACCTTGGCATGTTTTGCCAATTTTGTCCCTATACTAACTATGGCTATATCTGGAGCTTGGTAGGTATAAATGATGCACACATTGCAATTCATATATTACTAAGTAAAAAACTTGATCCTATTATAGACTTATGCAATAAACAATTTGACAAAGAAAATCCTTGTGCACATGAATGGAATGGATGAATGTTGACTCCATGATTTTCTCTCTTAGGGATGAAACATGGCTACTCGTTCTTCCCCCCCCCCCCCCCTCTCTCTTTTTTTTGGCATACTTCCCTTTTTTTAAGAGTAGATGTTTTTTATTTTTGTAGCAATGTCTTCTACTCCCTTTTTTAGAGAGATCATAATGTATGAAGTTTCTTTTTGGATGTATGAATGGTGGCTGCAAATTCTCGATGTGAGAAATTTTGCATGAATGGGGTGCACAAGAATTTCTAAGTCAAAAGTTTATGCATGTCACTCAATTGGGTCACAAGTTTGACTAAGTTCAATGAAAAGCAAAGTGGCATATGCATGTGGTTATCAAGGAATTGTATCATATGGCCTTGGTGGATATTTTGATTTCCAATGAGAGAGTTAGGCAAAGTTGAAGACTCCAAATTTTTGCAACTATCAAAATCAATTTCAAGCAAAGAGATATCTTCTTGAGTAACTAATTTACCATATCACACTAGTCAAATACTTAGATGACGTTTTTTTCCTACTTTAATTGTGAGAATCACAGACAATGCAATAAATCGAAATATGAAGTATTGAAATTTTCAGCTCAAGAAAATTTTGACTACCAAGTTTTAGTTTCAAGTGTTGAGTTGATTTATTTTAAATATTCAATTTTAAATAGTAAATCAACTCAAGCAGCAGGGTAGCACGTATATTTGGAGATAAGAGATCCAAACCGAATTTGTGGAGCGAAACAGGACCGTGTGGGGCCCACATAACTTCGGCCGAACAAGGGTTCAGCTGAACCCCCTCTGGCATCTCTGCTGCTCCCTTTCGGTGTCAAATTGTATGTCTGGTTGCGATGTGTTTCGGGTCGCAAAACTATTTTTGTACGTCGAGATTTCGCAATTTGAGGTGCCTCCCCCCACACTTGTTCCCTAAATTTTTAATTCAACAAAAATAAACTAAAGGGGAATTTTGCCGGTGTTAGATGAACCGCTAAGTTCAGTTTATTGAATTAAAAAATTGGGGATGGTTACATTATTCAATCTAAACTTGAAGAATAAAAAATTGAAATAAACTAAACTTAAACTAGTAAGCATCCTATGCTCCCGGGACATCTAAACTATGGTGCGTTCTAGATGTCGGGCTCCCCAATGGCATTACATAAATGCCGCAGCTTGGGATCATTCCATGGCGAACACCGTCAATCTCCTCCTTGAGGGAGATGAGTTCATCCTTCAATTCCGCCCTCTCGATGCGCGCTTTACCCACTAAGTTAGATAGCTTCTTATTCTCCAAACAGGGAGAAGCTAACTCCTTAGAAAGTTGTGCCCCATTATGGGCACGAGGAGATTTCCCATCGCTATCCTCAAATTGGCTAGCTGGCCCCCTGATGACAGGCGGCGAGAGGTGAAGCCTAATCTTGGAGGGCGACAAGTTCGTCGATTCCTCCATCGCAATATTATCCACACGCTTTAAAAAGCCTTTTGCATAGCCTCCTTCAGGCTTGCGCACCCCATGGATAATGAGGCGGTCTCCCATACGCTCTCGCGAGGTACGCGTAGGTAACTTGTAGTGGTGGCTCAGTACATCACTATCTTTGGTCTTTATAGTGCATAAAAACTCCTCACCGTGCTGCAGCTTTGGGAGAGACTTGTCTTTTTCAGGAAAAAGACGAGTCTTGACTGGCTTAAGGCTAGCCACAGTCGAATGACGTGTAGGTGTCGTCGACTTCATGGGCGTCCTTTGAGAGAAGAGCGACCGAGCAACACCACGAGGTGTGGTGCTATGCCCACGTGGAGTCTTCGTTAGTGGCTGGATCATGGCAAGTGGTGTAGCATCTAATGCCATGACGTACTCCAAAGCGAGGGTGGTGTGGTCATTGGCTGACACGATGTCTCCGCTCAGATTGAAGGTTGAGCTAGAGGAGTGGCATGAGGGACAATTTTCTTGTCGGCCATGACTTGGGTGGGAGGAACAAGATATGATTGTTTTTCTGGGAGGTGCAAGGTTCCCCTCTATATTCTTGGGGAAAGATATGATAGCATCGAGAATATTGTTGGGATAAGTCAGGAGAGTCCGCACGAGAAAACAGAGCACTGGCAGCATAAAGGATGCTTGGACTGAACCTAGGGTTCGACCGAACTCTTTCCGGCTCTGTTCAGGCTAAATTTTCGTGGTTCGACTAGATGGGCCCCATAGATGAATATTTGGATGGGCCCATCAGTTGGATGTGGAAAATTTAGACAAAATTTAAAGAAACAACATAAAAATCAATAAGATTTATCACGTTGATTTCTTTTTCCGCATCCTCCTGGGATTCAAGAAATAATTTTAGTCGGTGTCCATTCACTTTGAATAGCTGACCATCATCACCTTGGAGTGTGATTGCTCTATGTGATGAGGTTTCTATGATAGTGAAGGGTCCTTCCCATTTACTTCTATGCTTGCAAGGTCCGAAGAGTTTAATCCTAGAGTTAAAGAGCAAGACTTTATCCCTAGGTTTGAACTCTTTTGGCGTAATCCTCTTATAGTGCCTTCTTTTGGTTCTTTCCTTGTAGATTTTGGCACTATGATACGCCTTATCTCTCCATTCTTCCAACTCAGAAATTTGTTTCAATTGGTGCTTTCCGTCTCAAAGAAGGTTCATGTTCCACCGCTTGATAGCCCAATATGCTCTATGTTCCAACTCGACAGGAAGATGACAAGTCTTCCAATAGACAAGTTGGAATGGAGACATGCCGATGGGAGTTTTGTAGGCAGTACGGTAGCCCTACAATGCGTCGAGTAGCTTATGCTTCCATCCCATTCCCATTTCCAAGACAGTCGTTTGCAAAAAAAATTTAGTTTGCTTATTAGATGTTTCTACTTCACCACTGGTTTGTGGGTGCTAAGGAGTAGAAATATTATGTTGGACACCAAGCTCCCTCAAAAAGTTCTGGAAGGTCTTATCTATGAAATGAGACCCTTCATCACTTATGACCATATGGGGAGTGCCAAAGCGTGGGAAAACAATCTCATGGAACATTTTCCTAGCTTGCTTGGAATCAGCATTCGTGCGTAGCAAGGCTTCTACTCATTTTGACACATAATATATGACCACCAAGATATACTCGCAATCATAGGACTTTGGAAAAGGTCCCATGAAATCAATACTCCACACATCAAATAATTACACTTGGAGATTATATGTTAGGGGCATCGCATTGCGAGCGGAGATTCGTCCATGCTTCTGGCATTTGTAACATATGCGAATGAGTTCCTTTGTGTCTTCATACATAGAAGGCCAATAGAATCCACTTTGCCAGATCTTTGCCTGGGAACGGTAAACACCGTAGTGACCACCATAGGGGCCAGCATGACATTTCTCAATAATCTTGGTGCTTTTGATTGATGGGACACACCTTCTAAGAGGGCCATCAGCACATACTGGATAGAGGTATGGGTCACCCCAAAGGTGTATAGGACTCTCATAGATGAGTTTTTTTGTTTTCCCCTGGCGGTACGTATCCCGTGACTATGAAGTTCACGATATCCTCATACCAAGGGTGAGAGTCAGTCACCTTGAGTAGCATATCATCTCGTAGGAAGTCATTGATAGGAATGTCCATGGTTTGAGTGACTTCCATACACGAGAGACGATCTGCAACAGAATTCTCTACTCCTTTCTTATCCTTAACTTCTAAGTCAAATTCTTGGAGTAGAAGAATCCATCGGATTAGCCTCGGTTTAGCATCCTTTTTGGTGAACAAGTACTTCAAGGTGGCATGGTCTATATAGACTATGACCTTGGCTCGAACCAAATAGGACCCAAACTTATCGATAGCAAAAACTACAGCTAAGAGCTCTTTTTTTGGTCGTGGCATTATTGAGTTGATCTCCTGTAAGAGTTTTGCTAGCGTAGGCTATTGCATGATGCTTTTTATCTTTTGTTTGGCCTAAGAGCGCACCCACAACGAAACTCTAGCATCACACATGATTTTGAACACAGTGTCCAATCAGGGGCACTACAGGAAATGATGAATAGGGTGTCGGTTTATCTATATGCGTCAGGCCCGAGGCATTTAACACATCTAGGGGTGTCGGTTTAAGAAAACCGACACCATAAGTTAGAGGCGTTGGTTTTCAGGAGCCAACCGACGCACATATTAAATGCGTCGGCCACACCGACGCTTATAATATATGCGTCGATTAAACCGATGCTCATACGATGGGCCCGGCTGGCTCTGGCTCTAAGAGCGTCGGTCGTGGCAAAACCGACGCTCTTAAGCGGGCCCCACTTGAAACCTAATCACTTCGCCTCCTCTCTTCTCCCACGTACGCTCCATTCTCCCGCCCGTGCGCCTACTCGCCCACGCCCCCACCAGCCGCCGCCGCCAGCCCACCGCCTCGCCGGTGCCCCTGCCCGTCGGCCGGCCAGCCGGTGTCCCCTCCGCCTCCCGTCCGGCCCCCAGTCCAGCCCCCCGTCCGCCCCCCTGTCTGGCGCCCCATTTGGCTCAGCCACTGGCGCCCGCGACGCCCATGTCCGCCTCGGCCGCCTGCCCGCGCCTTGCTGGTGACTCTGACCGTCGACCGGCTGGCGCCCCCCTCTGCCTCCCCCGTCTGGCCCTTTGTTCGGCCCCTGTCCAGCGCCCCTGTATGCCTCGGCCGCCGGCGCCCAGTCCGCCTCGCCCACCGGTTCAACTCTAAGTGAAAGTAGCATATTATGTGCATTGCAAGTACGTGATTAGAGTTGAATGTTATATCATATAGTTGCTAACTTGTGAAAGTAATGCTTTATCATAACATGTGATTAGAGTTAACTCGTGAATGCGATTCATATTATATAGTTGCTAACTCGTGAATGTGGTTCATATTCATTATGCTATATGAATTGAATGTGATTAAAAGTTCGTATCATGCATGTGATTGCTTCTTTTTGGCATTTGCGATATGATGACTAGTTATGTGTTTATAATATAGTAAATATTTTTATAATTTTGGTAGCTTGAGAGGACCGTAGTGAAAGATGGTTCTAGTTGTGAAGTATGCGTTAAGACGAGCACAGATGCGTACGGCGACAATGAGGGCGACTAATTAACCGCGCCTGAACGGTGGATCCAGACTTAGAACTTTCAACTCTGACCAACTTTCCTCCTCTGCCTTATTCTTTCCTCTCTCGTAAATGATTGAAAAATGAAAATGAGGAACATAACCTATATAATTTGATTACCCATTTTGAATCGGCACGTATCACATGCTATTGGCATGTGAGATGTGAAGGTTCGGAATTGTCTCTTTTTAGACAGTCTGGGAGTGGATCGGGGGGCCTGGTTTGTGATGAGACGCGAGTATGGATCTGGACGAGATTTTGATGGTATAACCCTGATGTTCTCTGCTCCACCATTTTCGGGCGTGCAGTGGAGAACTACGGGATTATGCTGCAGAAATTCGTCTGGATCCGGACCACGCGTGTCGTCATCAGCACGCCCCACTCGACCACTCTTGGGTGGGTTTAGGACCTATCTGCCTAGTTGTAGTGACCTTCATATAATATGAAAATAAACTAATTATAATGATTTTTCTGCTTTGAAGGTATAAGGTGAAAAATGGGTGACGACCGTAAGGTGATGTATGATGGATGGAGTTCAGATGGTGTGTACACTTTGGAATGGGCACAAATCACAAATGTGTTCATGAACCAAGCATTTACTAGTGGTGCTCGTTTTGTGAAGTGTTCGTGTAGCAGGTGCCAGAATCATCGATGTTTGGAGAGGTCTGAAATGATGCTGCACCTTTGTAAGCATGGATTTATGCCAGACTATCTAGTGTGGCATGAGCATGGAGAGATGGATCGTGCTAGTGAGTCAGACGGAAACGAGAATGAAGATTGGATGGATGAGATGATGGCGGATGTTGGTCGAGAGTACGAATAGCAGTCACTGCTTGAGGAGGTGAAGAAGTTTTGCAAGCTTCTTGCCGCCGCGGATGAAAAAGTGTATGAGGGCACCAATGTGACCGTTCTGCAGGCGGTCACACGACTTGTGGGGTTGAAGTCTAAGTTCAATTTTGCAAACAATTGCTACAATGGTATCCTGAAGTTGATCAATGATCTCCTTCTGTCAAAACATAAGATGCCAGAAGACAATATCACTCAAAGAAGATTTTGGATGGTCTGGGCATGAGTTATGAGAAAATTGATGCGTGGGGGAATAATTGCATGTTGTTTTGGAAGGAACACCAGAATGATACTCATTGTATGCATTGCAAAGAATCTAGACATGTTGAGGTTTTAATTGATGTTGGAGTGGAAAAAAGTACAAAGGTACTAGTTAAACAGCTTCGGTACATGCCTATCACGTCCAGGCTTCAAAGGTTGTTTCTTTCTCAAGAAACAGCGAAGCAGATGAGGTGGCATTCAGAAGGGTTACGTGAGAGCGATGACGAAGATATTATGGTGCATCCTTTTGATGGCACGGCATGGCAAGCTCTGGACCATTTCGATCCAGAGTTTGGTAAAGATCCAAGAAATGTTCGTCTTGGGTTGTCAACAGATGGTTTCACTCCTTTCAACACAAGTAACAGTCCATACTCTTGTTGGCCTGATTTTATCATTCCTTACAATCTCCCTCCCAACATGTGCATGAAAGAAGAATGCATATTCCTCGCGGCCATCATTCCTGGTCCTAAACATCCTAGGACGAAAATCATTGTGTTTATGCAACTGTTGATTGAGGAGTTGAAAGAGTTGTGGCAAGGTGTCAAGGCATGTGACGGTTATCTGAAATGTGAATTTACTTTACATGTCGCGTATCTATGGTCTATACATGATTTGTTGGCATATGTCATTTGGGCTGGTTGGTATGTCCATGGAAAATTCTGTTGCCCCATATGTATGGCTGACACCGATGCCTTCAGGTTGAAGTATGGAAGAAAAGTCAGCTTTTTTGATTGCATCTACGATTCCTTCCTTCAAATTACCCTTTTAGGAGTGATACACGATCATTTCAAAAAGGCAAAAGTGTTATAGAAGGACCCCCTCGTCGATTGACAAGCGAACAAAAAATGGCATGACATGCAAAGTTAAAAGAGTCTGCTGATGGTGGTTTCGAAGGGTATGGTACAGAACACAACTGGACTCATATTTATTTTCTTTAGGAGCTTCCATATGCAAAGGAGTTTCTTTTACCGCACACCATAGATTTGATGCACCAGGAGCGTAATGTCGTTGAAAGCATCATAATCATGTGTTTTGATTTTACCAGTCAAACCAAAGATAATTTGAGTGCGAGGAAAGACTTAGCTAATATTTGCAATCGTCCTGAACTTGAGGTTATAACAAATGCAATCAGAAATGAAAGTAGGCCACGAGCTCCATATTGTGTTAGACCAAAAGAAAGAAAGCAAATACTTAGTTGGTTTAAAACACTAAAGTTTCCAGACTGCTATGCAGCTAACATAAAACGATGTGTTAATCTCAACACTGGTAAACTGAATGGGTTGAAGAGCCATGACTACCACATTATGATGGAGAGACTTATACCGGTAATGTTCCGTGGCTATTTCAAACCTGATTTGTGGAAGATGTTTGCTTGACTTAGCTACTTTTATAGACATATTTGTGCCATGTAAGTGTCAAAAAAGATGATGCGGCGGTGGGAGAATAAAATTGTTGTGCTTGTATGTAAGATGGAAAAAGTGTTCCCGCTTGGATTTATGAATGTTATGCAACATTTGCTGGTGCATTTACCTTATGAAGCATTGGTAGCAAGTCCTGCACAATTCAGGTGGATGTATAGCCAAGAAAGAGAATTGAAGAAACTTAGGGCTACAGTGCACAACAAGGCAAGAGTTGAGGGTTGTATTGTAGAAGCATTTGCAGCTAAAGAGATTACTAACTTCTCTAGCAAATATTTTTCACGTGCCAACAAAGTGAATGCATCTTTCACACGATATCATAATGTAGAAGAGCAATCTACGAGTGAGCTTAAGATTTTTCAATGGAAGGGTAAAGGTGTTGGGGCTGCTAATTCTCATTATATTTCGGCACAAGAGAGGAACTACACCATGTTTTACATATTTTTCAACATGGAGGAGGTGTTACCATATTTTGAAATGTTTGACAAGTTGTATTGGAAATCTTCATGAAAACCTACACAAAGTCAATTGGATAAGATGTGTCAGCATGGCATAAATGGTGGACAAAGCTTTGTGGACTGGTTCCGTGAACATGTAATTTCCTATCCGTTTTTTCTTTCAATATTAGTTCGAATGTTTATCATAAGATGCTAACTTTATTTATTTATGTAGTGTATGAAAGATGTCAACATCTCCGATGACTTACGACAGATGTTGCATGGTCAATTGAGAGCAACAGAATTTAGTAGGTACGATATTAACGGATATCATTTTAGGACGGCAAGTTTAGAAGCAAGTCGTCCAATTGCTGCCACTACAAACAGTGGAGTAATGATAACTGCCGCAGAGGGTAGTGGAAAAGTGACAGAATACTACGGTGTTTTTTTAAAAAATAGAGTACACATTTGGCGGTCCAAAAACACTTCAACTTGTGCTTTTCGACTGTGAATGGTTTGATCCAACATCGGGCACACAAGATGATGATTTTTAAATGGTGGAGGTCAACCACAAGTCACGATACACAGCCCATAACAACAATGTTGTACTTACGAATCAAGTGGTACAAGTGTACTATTTAAGTTATCCTCATCCAAGTTTGAAAAATTGGTGGGTTGTGTATACAGTTAACCCTGATGTGCACCCTCATCGTTATGATGAGTATATAGAGATTCAAGAATATGATGGTATTATCTATCAAGATGAAGTCGAGGAAGCGGAAGACTTTATGATATCTTGTGGGATAGGACTCACAGAAATAGCTAGTGATATGCTAGAGTTGATGTCTGAAGAACAAGCTGGCCCTTCAAGAAAACCTGTTCGGAAATCACAAAGGATTATGGAAAAGAAGAAAAGTATTATGGAAGAAGAGGAGAGATATGATGAATAAGAGATGGAAGACAGTGAAGAGGAAGAGATGGAAGAAGAGATACGTGGATATCTTAATGCACGCGTGACAGAAGCAGATTCTAATGCTGATGATTTTTTATTTATATTGTACATATTTTTTAGATTTTTATTATTAATATATACATTCTTTATTTGTTATCTAATGTTGTATACTAATTATTTCTATAAAAATGTGTGCAGATGCTTATGCTTTTGCCAAATTTGGGGAAGAAGAAGAGCAAGAAGGATAGTGGATCTTCGTCCTCCACTCTCAGTTCTACTTTGAGCCAGCCCAACCCGTTTCAGGTACTTATTTTTTACATAAATTTAAATATTAATATTAATTGTCTATTGTTTCTTATTTCTTTACATACTTTTTTATTTATATTTTTAGGGTCCTACTTACAGTGGGCAGAGGAAGAGGAAGGTTTTGAGTTTTGTGGCAGAGCCGACGTCGAGCAAGCCTGCACGAGGTCCGACACAGGTGGCAGATCGGTGCCCGAAGTACGAGGAGTTGTACGGGAGGAACTTGAGACTGTCAGGAAGACGTCGGAGCAATAAGGGGGCTCAGGAGGAGGCTCAGGACGAGGCTTAGGAGGAGGCTCAAGAGGAGGCTCAGGAGGAGGCTCAAATACTGTTGGGCGATGGACCTCTTCTAATGGTGGTAATGAGGGGGATGATGAGGAAGATAGTGAAGAGCCAGAGGATCCCGAGCGAGATGCCAGGATTGCAAGAAGAGCTAGGCCCCCTTTGGCAGTGCTCCACTGAGCTGATTCTCAGGCATAATCAGGGAAGTTGTGCCAAAAACTGTTTTTCAGAAGAAGTGATTCTTAGCTGATTCTGTGAAGTGATTCTCTGAAATGAACTAAGAGGCTGGAAGCTGAAAAAAGTAGCTTCTCCTGATTCTGTGATGTGATTCTCTATCCTGATTCTAAGAGTTTATTCTAGAGAATCATAGAGAATCATTTTCAGTCATAGAATCACTTCAATAGAGAATTAGAAGTGAATCCAGAGAATTAGCTTTGTGGAGCTGTGCCAAAGGGGGCCTTAGGACACCCCGATTGATGCTCCTTTAGGTAATATATCTTATTAATTTATAAGTTCATTATATATTTTCAATTAACTAATTTTATGTACTTTTTATGTACAGGCTGCGGAGGCACCTTTTATGTGGTGTAAGTAAAAGCCTGGACGAGCGAACAATTATAAGGCCAAAGGGTACTAGGTGCTGGGTCAAGCTTGTTTGGAGTGGAAAGGGGCATCGATGAGTTGTTAACAGCGAGTTGGGAAACGCCGTCCGGTTTCTCTACCCCGGGATGGTTTTATTGGATGGTCAAAGGATTGCAGCGCATCATTGGGATCACTATGCGCTTCAAGAGTATGGCGATTCAGGTACATGTCATGATATAGTTTGAGAGATGTTCTGGGTAAGTTTGTTTTGATTGTTTCCATTACATTGCATCTTATTTTGTTTGACATTAATTGTACTTGTATACAGGGTAGGTTTCGTTTGGAGGGTGTGAGTCATACATATGCTTGTTCGATTTTTCATAATGCAGCAAAAAGGCGTGTCAAAGACTCCTTCTCTAAGGCACGGATCAAAGCTGTGACCGTCTACTATAAGACGGTGATGTTCCAGCCCATGACAAACAAAGAAGCGGCCAAAATTCACCTCACTAGGGAGGAGTACTTGCAGAGTCATGTGGACTGGATTTGTGCGAATATGGTGGCTTGGGAGTGGTTATGCGGGTATTGGGGTTCATCTGAGTTCAAAAATATTTCTGATAGGCATCGAAAAATAGGAAGAGCAAGCCAGGAAAGCACTTCTTCGGGCCGGATGGTTATGTTCGGATGGAACAAAGGATGGTATGAATTCTTACATTTATACTTAGATTGCTTCAATTAATTGTATTAATTAAATTATTGAATTCTGATATTGCAAACAGCTGAAACTGATATGCCTCCTACGTTTTTCGAGGTTTCACAAAGGTCCAGACCCAAATCGCCTGGAGGTGTTGTGTGACGAGGCATCAACGCATAAATTGGTACGTATGTTGATTCTTTGTTGCTTTTATTCATCAACTCAATTTATCTTGTACTACATTAATCCGTTAACTAAATGTATCATAGCAAAAGTATGTTGAGTGTTTTAAGAAGAACCATTGACCTGATTCAGACTATTTGAGAGAGCTGTTGGATGTCGCTGCGGCGTACGATGTCGGCAGAGGTCTACCACATTGGAGGTATGTGTAAAGATATGATGATTTGTATGTTAATGATTGTCAATTCTTCACACTTGTATTTTTTTTGTAGACTTGCGTTGGGTGACGAGTATGTAGAGTGTGAGGCTTATGCTGGACGATGGCCATCCAATGTTGGTGGTAGTCGATTTCAATCTTCTACAGAGGCTGAATTACGAGAAGAATTGAGACGCACCAAGAAGGATATGCAACAACAACAGCAACAGACGCAATTGCTGCTGCAGTAACAACAGCAACAGACACAGATGCTGCAGCAACAGATGCATTATTTGTATATGTCTCAGGTAATATATAATTTACTTATTTGACACATGTAATTTACAAATGTTTCTACTCAAGATATCACAACTAATTTACTTGATGCGGTTCATGGGTCAAGGTAGCTCCAGTTCTCAATTTAGTCCAACGCAGCAACCATACCTCGACATGATGCTTCAACCAATGCAGCCAACATTACAAATTGGCTCATCCTCATAGGTAAAACCGCTTATCTTATTGACTTGGGTTATATAATGCAATATCGTAACCATTTGTGTTACAGGGTTCCGAGAGTGGTCAACCGTGTGTCCCACAACCTTACGGATTCATGTCACTATTGACTTCTCGATTGCGGCAAAATAATCCAGGTAAACTGTAATTTTCGCATTTGACCACTTTATTCGATTTCAAAATGATTCTAATTATAATCTCACAACTTGAGGCAGTTTTCCCACTGATGCCTTTCCCTCCGGTGCAGACTCACCCATCACAATTTGGAGACGCGGCGGTATGCATGACTTGTATACTTGTTACAGTATTTTCATTATAACATCACATATTAATTATCACAATATTAAGTAGAAAAGGGTAAGACTTAGCGTAGATATGAAGTGAAAGAGGGAACAAATGAGAGAGCGAGAGAGGAAGAGATAGAAAGAGAGGGAGAGGAAGACATAGAGAGAGAGGGGTAGATAGAGATAGAAAAGAAGTGATAGATAGAGAGGGAGAGAAATACATAGAGGGAGATAGGGAGAGATAGAGAGAAAAGAAGAGATGGATAGAGAGGGAGCTAGAGAGAAAGAGATAGATAGAGAGGGGAAGAGACAGCGAGAGTGGGAGAGCGAGTGAGGGCGAGGGAGATAGGGAGAGTGAGAGGAAATGAGAGCTTTGATAAGATTTAGTTGAAGTTAACATGTTAAGTTATTAAGTTTCTCTTTTATTTGTTTATCGCAGGGATCTCTTCATGAAACACCTGAAGGTGGTGATGCTTTCCTTAACATCAATGATGGAGGTGCGAGTGGAGGAGATGGGAGCATAGGATGTGCGAGTGGAGGCTCCCACAACGACATTTGAATTTTGTTTACTCATTTTTGTATTGTTGTGCTTGTGTTTCGTTGTGCTTGTGTTTCAAATGTTTTAAAACTTGCGTACGGAGCTATATTTGAAATGTTGTTGAATTATACCTGTTGTGCTGTATATATTGCTGTTCTGTCTATTAAAATGGAGGCTCCCCAACAGGGAATAGAGAGGAATTAAGCAAAATTTTTAAAAAAATGTGTTATGTGCGTCAGTTTTGCCTAAACCAACGCCCATAGTCGCCCTCTGTAGCCTGCCCACGTAGCTCATTATATACATCAGTCTCCTGTAATTGACACACTTAAATACAATAAATTCGTTGATTTCTTCAGAACCGACGCTCAAACACGCACCCGGTGCGCACTCCACATGTCGTGTTAGGTGCGTCGGTTTGATATGACCGACGCTTTTAAGTGACATAAGTGCGTCGGTTGCTGAGGCCGATGCATTTAAACCTAAGTGCGTGAGCTATATGAAATCAACGCCCATATGTCGTAAATGTGTCGGCCCCGACGCACTTAAATGTTAAAGGTGTCAAAACTATTTCGTCGGCGAAGTGCGTCGGTTAACCAACGCCTTTAGTTTATGGGTGTCGGTTTCTGTAGGCAACCGATGCTCATATGGCCGACACCCTATTGACGAATTTCTGTAGTGGGGGTTGGATGATTGGAGCTAAGATGGGTGCCTTTTTGAGTGTATCAAATGATTTAGGGCATTCACCATCGAAATCAATGGGAGCTTCCTTAACAAATAGGTTGGTGAGGGGGTCTAGCGATTTTGGAGAAATTCTTGATGAATCGTCGATAGAACTCTGCATGACCTAAAAATCTATGGATTCCCTTAAAATTGATAGGAGGTGGAAGCTTTTCCATAACTTCAATCTTTGCTTTGTCCACCTCTATCCCTCTCTCAGACACTAAGTGTCCAAGAACAATGCCTTCAGGAACCATGAAATGACACTTTTCCCAATTAAGCACTAGGTCCTTCTCTAGCCATAATTTTAAGACCTTGTATAAGTTTTCCAAACAATGATCAAAAGTTTTTTCATAGACAGAGAAGTCGTCCATGAAAACATCCATGATCTCCTCAATCATGTCGGAAAAGATAGACATCATGCATCTTTGAAAAGAGGCAGGAGCATTACACAATACAATAGACATACACTGATAGGCATAAGTCCCGTAAATACATGTGAATATGGTCTTACTTTGATTGTCAAGATGGATTGGGATTTGATGCTATCCCAAATATGCATCAAGGAAACAAAAGTAAGAGTGTTTTGCCAACTGCTCTAACATATCATCGATGAAGGGCAGTGGAAAATCATCATTCCTTGTAGCCTTATTAAGTTTCCGGTAATCAATGCACATCCTCCATCCCGTGACGGTTTGTTGAAAGATTAGTTCATTCTTCTAATTTTGAACGATTGTCATACGTCCCTTCTTAGGCACTACTTGAACTAGGCTGACATATTCACTATGAGGAATAGGGTAAATAATCTCAGCATGTAGAAGTTTCAATACTTCCTTCTTGACAACATCCCCATCGCATTATTCAATCTCCTTTGAGGTTCCCTTGAGGCGACACTCTCAGGGTCAATAGGCATGCGATGGGTGCATAACGTTGGACTAATTCCCTTGAGATCTTGTAGTGAATAGCCAAAAACATCTCTATGCTTTTCTAGCATGGCTATGAGTTTGAGTGTCTCATCATCTGAAAGCTTGACACTTGTGATGATAGGGCCTTCCAAATCGCCATTTAGAAAGGCATAACGTAGGCCTGGAGGTAAAAACTTTAGCTCGATAGGAGGTTTTCACGAGAACTCTTCTTTTGGCAATTCAATTGCCTCCTGAAATTCATCCTCAGCTTGGATGAAATCTTCTTCTCCTTCAATTTCATCGGGTGCTAAGAATTGAAGAGTCCAAACCTCCTCTATTGGTTCATCTTGGATGAGAGATTCTGCGAATGTGTTCTTTGAATGCAGAATGGGAATAGAGAACATTCTAAGTCGAAGTTTGACATTGAAGTTTCCTTCCAAGGGAATTTCAATGAGAAATTTCTCAATGGAAATCCCAATCATAATGTTGAAATCTTGGATTTCGAACACACGGAAACCTAGGAAAGCCTCAATATCTTCGTGTCTTACAAAGACCTGTTGCAAAACCTCGCATCCTTCTAGGATGTTTCCGAAAGAATCTCGTAAGGATTTTCGTGTTGGTGCCAACTTCACATCGCCCAGAATGGAGAGAGCACAAGAATTGGAAATAAGATTTGCTCAATAGTGGGGTTGTATAGGACCCTCATTGGTGTCCCTCTAATGAAACATAGGATGGTTGCCAAAGGTGAGGTCATCCGAAGGATTTCGGGTGACTACTCAACTTTCGCAGTTCATTCTCTGCCTAGAATAGAGGTTAACTCATTGATCGTTTGTTGGACAAACACTCCATCAGGTGGGTCAGGGGAGTTAGTGGCAATCATGGTTTCCTATGGCAACAATATTTCGAGGTATTACCAAAATCTTCAAATACTTGTTCCTCAAAGTAAAAGGGAAACTCCGGAGGTTGAATTTCTTCTTCCTTCGTAGTTTTTGGATCAGGAGTGGATTCTTCTGGTAAGGTTTAGGATAAGCAAGAAATGAGTTCATCCTTGTCCAAGGGTTTATCCTCAGTTCTTGACACGACTTCCTCTTGAGGAGGCTCATTAAGACCCATAATGAAGGAAGAATTTTCTAGAATTCTATCCAAAAGATCCTTGCCTTCTTCCAAAGCGTCTTATGGAGGAAAGATCCTACAACCGTAATGTCAATGTGTAGGGCATACTCTTTGTTTAATCCCATTAAGAAGTGTTGCAAAAGCAACGTATCAGGAATGGACAAATCTGGGCCAGAATTTCTCAAAAGAGAAAATCTATCCCAAGCTTCACCTATGGATTCCTTCTCCATCTGCTGGAAGCATAGTACTTCCCTTCATAACAATTGAACAATTGGAAAGAAAGCAGGACAAAATTTGTCTCATAATTCATTCCAATTTCTATTTGTCTTCCTAACATTCTGGTCGTACCATTGCTTGGCTTTTTCCTTGAGGGAAAAAGGAAACAACTTCAATTTGAGAGTTTCCTATGTCATACCTTTGATTAGAAGGCATGAACACAGTTGTTGAAACTCTCGTAGATGGTGGTAAGGGTCTTCACAATATGTTCTTTTGAAGGATTGTTCCCGAACCATGGCTATAAAGCCATGCGATGTTCATAGCAAGTAGAACAAATGGGTTCCACCGAAGGTGACAGCTCACGGAACTTGCCCTTTGGGGCAGAATAAGAAAGAATGGTGGACTGCTCCATATATGTGGTGGTGGTAAGGAAAGAAAATGAAAGGTAAGAGGATAGATACTAGGGTGAACAAGGTTCGAAGATTAACAACAACCGTTCCCCGGCAACGGCACCAGAAATTCTTGTTGACATTTCTTACATCACAGATAAAAAATTCGCAAGCACACGAAAACTATCGTGTAGCAGTTACCCTTAAGGAGTATTCCCAAGGGTATCGACTCCAAGGAACATGTGTGCTAATCTTACGAACTAATTCACCCAAGGACACAAAGTTGTTTGGTAGACAAGGAACAGAGAGGAATTCAAAGTATTGATTCTAATTCAAAGAGATTTGTAGTAAGTGCTTGCTTCAGGCACGGGTTTACCCCTAGCAACACTAGGACAACTCCCGCCAAGAGCCTATGGCATAGACGAACATGGAGGATTACAAAGGACAGATAGTACTGTCACCACCTAGTGCCTAGCTCTTCAATTTGTGTGTCTACGAGATATTCACTGGTGACTTCTAACCTAAGCACGATGCTTACATTCTAAATCACTACTATAGTTTTCTCGAACACAAAGCTACAACCGGAGCCTCTATAAAATTACAGCAATGAACCCACAAGTAACTACTTGTGCAAACTACTTTGAATTGAAAATCAAACTTGTAATGAATTCACAAAGGCTTACTTGATTTTACTAGAACCTTTGTAGGGGTACAATTGTAGAAGAGGGACTTGACAAGCCCAAGCCTCCTTCTTTAAACTCTTCACCACACTCTCCTTCTACTTGTCAGCCTCTAGGACTACTCTAGTCCTTAGGAGTGGTATTCTATTCTCAACTTTTGGTGTATGTGTGAAGTGAGATGTGGCATGCTATTTATAGGTGGAGGACGGTTGGTTCTCGCCACCAAATGCATGCCATTCAGTCACCCCCGCCACCTGGAAGCCAGGAGGAGTCGACACACATCGTTGACCTAGTTTGGTGGCAGGATGACTTCGGTTGAACTCCCTGTTCGGCCGAAGTGGTCATCTGACTGTTTCGCTTGTTCTTTCTCTAGGTCACTGCTAGGTGGGTCTCATTGACTGATATGGGTGATCCACCATTGGATGGCCTCAGATACTACTGTTTGTGGGCCATTTGATCCATGTGATGACACATGGTGTTGCCTGATTTGTTGGAATCCAATTTAATGGATTACTCCTTGCATGTCTTGGTATTTTTGGGTATTGATCACCCGCATACAAATAAACACCAAAACTTGTGGAATTGGTTAGTATTTAGCCCTACCACTACGTTGTGTTCCTCTTGTGGGCACATTATGAGGTGAATTGACGGTCAAAATGTGGCACTTAAGGACTGTCAACAAGGAGTGAACATCCTTAGGTGGAGAACTTTTTGGATTTCTTCTCATTTAATTTTTGTTTTCAAAGAGGGGAAGAAAATTTCTTTTGTCAAAACTTTTCATGAAATGTGAATGAGCCAATGTTCGGTTTTGAAGTGGTGTTGCCAATGCATTCACCAAGGAGGTGATTGTGAGACCTATGTGCAAAATACATTAGCAGTTATGTTAAAAGTGAGTGTTTTCATGTAAAGTTTTGAATTTACCTATGAAACCCACTTTGGATTGTCCGAACTTATAGGAACTTACTTTGCACTGTCCGAACATTGTTGCACATGTGTGCTGCACGTGTTTTCACATTGAAGTGTCTGAAGTTTTCATTTTATAATGCGTAGCGGCTGTTTTGGACTGTTCGATCTTTCTTCTGCTGAAATATTCGTGTGGCTGCTATGTTTTTCACTTTCAATGTCTCAAAATTGCTTTTGGATTATAGGAGAGTTTTCTTAGTATTCATTTACTAAGTTTTTGATGTGTTATGGCTGATCACGGTGGATATTATCTTGCTATGTTTGCAGCATGCTTATGTGAGGTGCTCATATAAGGTGTTGTGGTTTTTGGATTAATAAGGGTCAACTCGAGGACTTGGGCTCGCAAAGATTAGTTGTTTCTTTGTGTGCAAGTGTTGCTTGAGGTCAAGTCATGGTTGGTGTTGGTGATCCATTGAACCAGTCTTAGGGAGAAGATGAGGTTCAACAACCAAGTTTGGGAGGAATTGTGGTTAAGTTGATCGAGAGGTCATGCAACATGTTTGAGTCAAGAAAAACACATACGAAGGTATCATGGACATCGTTTGAAGGTGTTTGCACGTGTACAAGGGGTGTATGGACGTGGCAACATAGTTCAAAGGCGTGATTAAAAGATATGGGCATGAAGATATGGCCGAAAAGGTCCAACTGGCTGGATTATGTCTCAAGTTGCGGCTGAGGTGGTTATGGTTCATTTATGAAAGGTTTTCGAGTTAGTTATGGTTAGTTTTCATGTTGGTAACGAAGTTTAGTTATTTTAGGTATGTGTGGGATGTTCCTAAGGTGTTTAGAATCCTTAAGAATGCTTCTATCTCCGTATGGAAGAGTATTGAGCAGTTATGAAAAGTTTCGGTTGAAACTGAGTAGGAGTAGGAGTCGTAGTTGGATTGGAGTTGCCTTAGGGCTGGTTATATAAGCAAGGGACGCCAAAGCTCGTGGGAGCACGACTTGTGGCTGTTCCTATTTTGTTTTTTGGTGAATAAAATTTGTAGTCTAGAGGAGCTTTTGTGTCTTGTTCGTCCGACTAATTTTTGTCGAGTCTTTCTTGTCGAGTTTCTGCACAGCCTGATGTTATCTCAGTGTTTTCATAATAACTATAGTTTTATAGATTCAATTGACATGATTCTTTTGTGTTGTTTCAAAACTCAATATCTATCATCTGTGAAAATTTTACGGTTATTGGATTTGTGGTTTTTGATATGCAGGAGTTTCTTCGCAGCATAGCAGATATGTTTTTGACTCGGGTAGAACAGATTGACCTTTGCTTAATCTTTTGGATATAACTTGAGTTTTACTTGAAGTTTTCATGTTATTATTGTTTTTACATCTTCGTGATTTGATATTCTACAATCTATACTACTTTTATCACGGTTGAACATATTTAGATTAGTTGCACATTCTGGTTTCTCTAACAGATTGGTTTCTATCGAGGTGTTTTGTAGCTTCCACTTAAAAATTTTAATCTCCATTTACCCCCCATTTGGTATCTTCTCACGTGCTCTTTGATCCTAAAGTCTTAAGTAGTTATGGAAAGTTTCGATTGAAGCCAAGTAGGAGTAGGAAGTCCTAGTTGGATTGGAGTTGCCTTAGGACTCGTTATATAAGCAAGGGGCCAGGGCTCATGGATAGCATGACTTGGAGTTGGTCCTCTTCTATTTTGATGAATAAAATTCATATTTTGTGAGGAGTTTTTGTATCTTGGTTGTCCGACTTGTTTTCGTCAATTTTTTTCTCATTGAGTTTCTGCGTAGCCAATGTTGCTTTCGTGTTTTGCTCATAACTCGCGTTTTGCTTGTCCAATTTCCGTGATTCTCTTTGTGTTGTCTTCACAACCCAATGATCTATCATCTGTGAAATTTCCTGGTCATTGGCCTCACGGTTCTTTAGTTACACAAGTTTCTCTGCAACATAACAAATTTGTTTTTCGCTTGAGTAGAACATATTGACCTTTGCTCAGTCTTTTGATCATAACTTGAGCTCTACTAAATGTTTTCACGTGATTCTTGTTGCATTGTCTCTGTGACTTGATTCTCAATAATATTTACTGGTTTTGTCATGGTTGAACATGTGTAGAATAGTTGAACACATAGTTTTCTCTGTGAGAAGTATTTTCTGTCGAGTGGTTTTTATTGCTTCTGCATAAATGCTTTTAATCTACCATTCGCCCCCCTTTGGTAGCTTTTCACGTGCTCTTTGATCCTAGAATCAGTATAAGAGCTATGGTGCTCTAATCACTTTGATTTGCATGTATTTTATAAATAATATGGATAAATACTCCATTAAAACACATGTGTTTTATGGCATTGATTTTCAAGTTTTGAAGGCTCGTATGGAGGCTTACATACAAGCACAAGGCTTTGCCATCTGGGAAAAGGTCTTCAAACAATTCATCATGACATCAAACAATGAAGTTGCAGCTTCAACCTTGAAGGATGTCGACAACAACAACAATGAAGCACATAACTTGATTAATCAAGGATTGACTCAAAGCGACTTCGATCATGTTGCACACCTCCGATCTACATATGATGTACAGAAAGCGCTATGCGACTATCACGAAGGCTCCAACACAATCAAATAGGTACGTCAAGACATGTTCAAGAAAGAGTACATGCGTTTTGAGGTGCAATCTAGTGAGTCGATAGATGACTTCTATAACACCCTCATTTTCATGCATAATGCATTTGCATATATCCTCAAACATGTTTGACAATGAGCCATGTAAAAAGGAACAAGATTAAAATTAATTAGGCTTAATCTGGAAAATTCAGTTTGTTAGAATGTGGACTTGTCCGGTCTCTGAACCCCGGACTAGTCCGGTATTCCCTTTCTGATTTCCTAGACTACTTGGTTCTAGCTTGCCACCCCAGAAGGCAACGTATACACAAGTATAGACTATAGGTAACACTGTAGGGTACAACCTTAGGTAGTCTTAGGGTTTTCCAAGATATGATCAGGTTATTTATTCGAATTGGAAATAGCTAGACGAATAAGTAGGCTTTAAAAGGACGAACAAAGTAGGCCTTCTAACTCAAAGTACACTAGCTTAAGGAAAGACATGCAACATTGGTGATCAATGTATGGAATATTTGCTATTCCATTCCGGGAAAACACTTAGTTTGGCTCGAGTGAAAAAAGAAAAAGACTATTGTCGTCCGTCATTTCACGCCCTATTGACATTATGACTAAGAATAGGGTTGCCCATTCCTGCCATGGTCCATGGGATCTTCGAGTTGCGAGTTACCTTAGAGTTAGTTTAAGAATCACAGGGGAAGGCAAAGGTAGATAATCTGGTTCCACCTCTTTACTAGAGAGCCATAAGCAAGATTTCTATAACTGACCGTTAAGATAACAGGCATAACCAGAAGTATAGAACCTTCCTTTTACAAGAAGGAGGGACTTGTGATTGGTTTTCTGTAGGGAAGAGAGATAAAGGCATGCGACAAGAAGGCGGTCACTTGCTGTGAGTAAATAGGGGCCAATGGCTCTTCCTTAAGCACGAGGTCGAGTCTCCAATCCTAAGAAGACCTATTACTTGCAGCAGCTCCTAGTACTACCGGGAGGGTACTTGGCCGGGGTGCCGTATGGGCCCATAATAGTGAAACCCTAGCACTGTGGCAAAGGAGCATGCCAAACTGACACGACGCTGGCTCCATACCGTAAATTCAGTTTTCTTCAGAAGTGCGGACTTGTCTGACCATAACCCCGGAGTAGTCCGGTGTCCCTATTTTCATTCAGAGAATTCAGTTTCTTTTAGAGTCCAGAAATTCAATTCTTCAGAGTCTGGACTTGTCCAGCATAAAGTGCAGACTAGTCCGGTTAAGCCTTTGATGTTCCCCGGACTTATCCGGGCAGACTTGTCTGTTTTTCTCTGTTATCCAACAGACTAGTCCGGTCCCTACTGCGGACTAGTCCGGCCTTCGGGAATCAACTCAGATTCCATTATTTATCCATGAACTGTTTTTGGGTATTGCCTAATTTGGTCCCAAGAACTTCGTGCCCAACCTAAGAGGAGCCCAAGTGGACCCCACCTTGGCCCCTACACGTCCCCTACAGAACTCCACTTGGAATTCACCCTAAAACCCTAATTCTCCACCCCTTTATAAACAACCCAATGCCTCACACCTCTCCACCCCAATTGAATTGCTGCCACTTTTGCATTTTTTCCATCGTCACGATCAAATCCAGAAGCAAGGTGGAGGGGAGAAACACGAAGATAGACCAATCAAGATCAATCTTCATATTCAATGTCTCATGCCCAAACCTCGATCTTTGGATATCTAAACATGTGGTATACCCTCTACATCCAAGTATCTATGTCAATTCGATCCCAATTCTCGCAAATCATAAAAACCCTAATTCCGCAGTCTGCGTAGTGCGGACTAGTTCGGTCCCTGACAGCGGACTAGTACGGTGTCTAAGTTTGTAAAATTCCTGAATTGAACAGAATTAATTCCAAATTGAATCAAATCAATTCTAAACCCGTTCAAACTTGTTAGAAACTATTGTAACTAGTTAGTAAACATCATTAGCAACTCATTATTGAGTTTTACCTCATACTTGAATTAATAATGCATATCATGGCATATTGAGTAATATATGAGCATTATTTGATTGAATTATGTGTTTTGCATGTTTGTCACTCGGAATAGAAGGAATTGCCGTAGAGAGTGCTTTCGAGGATTTGTAGAACCGGAGTTACGAAGCCTTCTATCCAAATCAAGCTCAGGAGCAAGGCAAGTGCCCTTGACCATATTGATTCCGTTTTAAAGGTTTTGTTTGCATAATTGCATGCTTGTGTCGAAATTGATGGGAAAACCTAATTGTAGGAGTTTACTAGTTTTCTATGACCACCACCCTTGTCGCTTGAACACTATGAAGAGAGTCGGGAAGGGTTTTTTGCACCTTTTTTCTTTGCAATGCTCAATTGGGTTTGGGAAACAATCAAATGACTTAATTATGAACTATTGAACACATGAATGATATGAATTGATATTAATGACCCTTTAACAACATGGTGCCTAGGGATCTAAGCAAGTTGGTAATGTGGAATGGGTTGGACTGTTTTAGTGGTTTTGCTTGCTTTAGGTCTAAAGATCGGTTCGTGGAGCGAGCATCCTGGATTTATAGTTCCACCACAGGGCCAAGTATGGGTGCGGCTTAGCTAACTAATTAGTGAATTGCCAGTACTCTTTGTACCATTAAGAAGGCTCGGAGAAGGGGTAGTCGGATTGGGTTTGTAGAGATTGGTGGGACTACCCTAGGATCCGAATGGCTCAAGAGGGGGCCCTTTGTTGGATGCTCAGTTGGAGACATCACCACCGGTGAAACCTCAGTGGGGTATAAATCGGCTAGTAATCACTTTGTAAAGGCTATTATGTGATCTCTTGGCCACACACCTAAGGAAGTATGAGATGGCATAATTGAGATTCCTTAGTCATCGAAAGGTGATAAAATCACGAACTTGTGGGTAAAGTGGTACAACCTCGCAGAGTGTGTTTAAAACTATCATGATAGCTGTGCTCCCGGTCATGAGTAACCTGGACCCTCATATGATTAGAATTTGGACTTTAACTTGTTCTAATGGCTGGAATTGAATCGGGAATTGGTATTGGTTAACTAAATGGCTTGGGTATATGGAATTGATGAATTTGAGATAAATGAGCAGTTATGAGTTGAATATGGTTTATTATTGTTGGAATTTGTTATTTAAGTTGGAATTGATGTTATATGGGTTATTTGGGAAGGACCACACTTAATAATGATATAATTGCATTATCAACTGTTTTGAATGTACTTTTATGCAATTAGCCCCTTTATATTATCATTACTTGTTTAAGCTACATGTCATACTTTCTCACACTTGTTGAGTACGACATGTGCTCACCCATGCTATTCCCCCACCAAATCCAGATGCAGGCGACCAGGTGAAGTACCAGGAGGTTTTTGAGGAGTTCTAGGCGCGCGTGTACCGTCAAACCTGCCTGTGGAGTTTGGAGTCATTAGTGCTTAGTTTTTCCGCTGCAGTTCATTAGATTTGTATTCAAGACTATTTGGTTTGTAATAAAGAACTATTATTAGTATTATTATTCGAGACATGGTTATAATCTGGTAGTCATTTGTGAATCACTTGTGTACGTGTGTTAAACATCCTGGGAACACATATGCATTACGCTTGGTTCATCTTCGAAACCGGGTGTCACAAATTGGTATCAAAATTAGTCTGGTTGGCACTATTTTGCCTCCCACTTTCTATATAATGTGGGAAAAACTGCGTTTTTGCTGCTGCTGCTGCAAATTTTGGCACTTTTCCATCCTTTTGCGCAAATGCGCATCGTCTCATCTTAATTTATGGCTGCTGCAATTTCAGAACTGATATTTATGCTTTTCCTCTATTTTTCTCATGTTTTTTTGTAGATGGCTCACGCCAAAATGACAGCCCGCAAGAGAGCTCGTTTGCCACCCCTTGGAAGCAAGATTAGGCCTCGTAAGGAGCCGAGAATGGAACCAGCCCAAGAGGAGGAAGAAGTGAATTCTCCCACAAAGGAAGTTGAGCATGAACACTCCAATACGACAGAGGAAGATCCTAAAATGGTGGAGTCCTATGATGATGATGAGGAAGAGGAAGACCCTGAAATGGTGGAATGCTATGATAGCAAGGAAGAGGAGGATGATACACATGAGGGGAATGAAGATGAAGCCCAAGATGAGGAGGAACCACAAGAGGATGAACCTGTTGCACAAGAGGAGGTACCTGAAGCTCAAGGGAATGCATCAAAGCCAAGTGAAGCTAGGAAGGAGGAAAAATGCATAGTTTACCGTGATGCCCAAGAATTCCGATCTGGTGGCACTGATTGAAGATTTGCAGCCAAGCAATTGAAGGAGTTCCATGATTTATGCAAGATACACACGGAGTACTATGTAAAGAGGATTCCTCGTCGTGGATGTGAAGAATGGAGAGCTCAAGTTACTATTCTTGCTAGAGATGAGGTGGTTACCTGACACTTTGCATCCACATGGAGAGCCACCAGGGAGCAACCTATTGATGTTGTCGCTTGGATGCACTTACTAGATTGTGCCACGTCTATCGGAGCAAATTGGAGATACTAGTTTAGCACTACACCCACAACTCAAGAAGGGAAAAAGGGAGATCTTAAGGCCGCAAGATGGAGCTCAAGTCAGTTTTCGTGCCATTGACAGATCTCAGGAGGTATTGGTGAACTTGGGAAATCACTATGTTGATGCCATGGAAGAGATCCGTTACCTCCTTAAGAAGTTGTTCATCATGGAGAAGCAAGAGGAAGTTCGTGCCACCGTAGAGGTCAATGGTGTGACAACTTCTCCAGCGCCTACATGGATGGCCAACTCACCCTGGCACGCGTCCATGTATGCCTCGTCGCCGCCGTTGCCTTTGCTGCCTCACGGCCAGGACAGCCACAGATCACATAATTAGGTCTAGGTCTCCTGTTTAGAAGTTAGAAAAGCATTTAGATCATCTTATTCATGTTTAGTGTGGTGTGCTGAACTTTCTTGGTGTGTGCTTGTGCTTGTGTGCTTGGTGCGAGTTGTGGGACGTCTAGCGTTTTGTCCACATCTACACGTAGTAGAGATATGTGGGATGCTTGTCCACATCCTCTAATTGGGTTATGGTATTAATAAAGGAGATTGTTAGTTACATATACCTTGATGCATATAGTTGGGGCGTTTCTTTTCAAATTCTAAATTCTTCCATATCTACTATTCTTTCACCAACAGATGTCGAGGACTCCTAACCAGAGGAATGCCAATGGTGAGGAGGAGAGCAATGAAGCACCTCAGAACCACCAGGGACCTGCCCAGTGAGCTATCAACCTTGAGAAGCTATTGGCTATGCAAAACCAGCTCATGCAGACCATGATACAGACTGTGGGACAGCTGCAAGCTGGCAACAACCGTCAGCCCCACATGCCTCCACCACTGCCGTCGAAGTGTTGCTACGACACTTCCCCCGATACTACTATAGCATAGTCTACGGAGGTTCGTATCCGATTGAGTCGCACGTAAGATTATGAGCGGGACGGTGACACGGGGGATTATAACGTGGTTCGGGCCGCCCGAGCGTAATACCCTACTCCACGGGGTGGTTGTTGATTGTATGAGAGTGTATGCGTGTGTCCTTTAGTTGGCTTGGTTGGACTTGGTTTCTACCGTGCAGCTCAATCCTTTTATATGCTAAGGGCTGGCCTTTACAGGGGTTGCCTGGCCTGACATGTGGCCCGGGCGGTATTCAATCACATAATACACGATCTACATCTATTAAGTGTGATTAAAAGTGTGATAAAGAGCCTTAATGGCATCGTTATTGGTACTAAAGGTCCTTTGATTGTGTCTCATTAATGCTGAATTAATTACACGTTAATTAGGTCTTGTAACGCCTGTTTTAATAGCCTCTTGAATGTCCGTGCCGTTGGAGATCCTGTAGTCATTGCTGGCGATGCTCCGGAGGTACAACACGTGGCAACTCGGAGCTTCCCTCTGCGGGGAGGTAGGTCCGCAGCCACTCGACACATGGCGGCACTGGAGCTTCCCTGTACTGGGGGTTAGGTCCGGGGTTGCTACACGTGGCAGGACTAGAGCTTCCCTGTGAAGGGAGGTAGACCCAGTCTCGCTGGACACGTGGTAGTACTGGAGCTACCGAAATGACGGATGCGGGCCCAGTGCTGTCAGACGTGTGTTGCCTTTGGGGGTCTTCAACTCGGGCGTAGGCACTCTTCGGCTTTTCTTGCAGTATCATGGGGTACTCGGTATGCAGGGTATCGATAGTGGCCCTGGGGACCACCTCTGGGAGAAACCCTCTGGGTGAAGTTTTTTACCAAAGGTGGGGCCATCTTCGATTCAAGCACTGTGGCTTCAAAGCTTCTTGGGCGGTTGATGTGACGTCGAAGAATTACGTCATCACCGTGTGGCCCTTTTTCACTCGACACATGGGATCCTGGCATGTGGATCTCATGCAATTGAAGGTCGCCGATTCCCAATACGAAAAAAGGTATCGATCCCGAGCGTAATATTTGTAGCCCTGCCAGGCGGCCACCCTCGGGCTTCCAACTTCTCATCATGACAACGGTTCGCCTGGGGTAACTTTTTAAACAAAGTAGACCCGGGCCCCCTTGTCATCAACAAGGTCATCTGTGATTCGAGTCTGGAGGTAGTTTCCATCCAAGAGTTGCAGATGCTTAGTTCAGAAGGAAAGACTGCATGGTTAGAGGGCTCTATATGCCTTCATTCGAACTTGCACTTAGAACCTCTCCACCTATGTATAGCTTTTCCAACTTTTGCTTTGCTTTGCCGCGATGGAGTTGGGTCTTCCCTGCAGCAAGATCAAGAAGGATGAAGACTTGGCAAGGGTTCGGACCTACATGGGGTGGTCCAGTGCCTCCTTCAACAACTCAATCCGCTTCGACAAGCTTCCCTTCAAGAAGGAATGTGCCAGAGAGATCGTCTACTTCTCGGCGTACTCCATGGTGGGGTTCATCCCGCCTTTTTCAAGTTTCCTATTGATGCTGATGGACTTCTATGGGCTCCAGCTTCATCACCTTGGCCCTCACTCATTCTTGCTAGTGGCAACCTTCGTCCACTTCTGCAAGATGTTGGTGAGCGTGCCGCCAAGCATCGAGCTCTTCCGGACATTCTTCACGGTCCACACTACCGGAAAAGGGACAGAGTTGATTGGCTTCTACTACTTCGTGAGGCGCAAGAATTGTCCCTTCAGGTACTTGAAGCCCCTCCCCTCCGGGAAGTGGGACAACTGGAAGAAGGATTGGGTGGTCATCACGTTGGATCATCACGACAGGCTGGAGTTGCCTACAAGCCTCCCCAATGTCGACACCGATGCCTGGAATGCAGGTTCGGAGTTGTCTGAAGCTTACAAGCCTGTCCTGACAAGAATCCAACAATGGGTGGAGGGTGGAGTGATCACTCAGATGGTCTTCGGAAACTTCCTAGTCAATAGGTGGGCTCCGCTGAAGACGAGGGAGTGGCACGCATGGGATTTCAACAGTGAGATGGATCACAACCGGATGGAAGCTGGTTTTTAGACTAACTTGGATATGAAGCTTTGAAGCTCCATCTCCATAACCTTCAACCCAGAGCCATCACCCGCGACGCTTTGGCCCCGTTGACAGGCTTCCTCCCTCTGAACATGGTTCCTGAGTTCAGGAGGGAGCTTTAGAAAGGACTGACAGAGCTGGACAACCTCGGCTTGGTGGAGAAGCATGGGACCGCCGAGATATATATTCTCGGAGCTTTAGAAAAGGTAGCTCCCACTGCTCCAAGCCAGAAGGTTGACAACATCAGCAAGGGCAAGGGCAAGGGCAAGGAGCCGACTAAATCTTCCATCCAGAAGAGGAAACTGAAACATGCTAATGGGAGCTCCCTTAGGTTGGCTACATCTCCAGCAGCCTCTTCCTCCCGACCAAGGAGAACTTCAGCGGACACACCTTCTTCGGTGCCGGCGTCCATGAGGGGCGCTAACTCAGGCATGTCAACCCCGACTCCATTGCCAGTTGCGGGCTCCAAGTCTGGAGGTCCTTCCCAACCAAGGGAGGTCCCGACTAAGGTGGCTCCAACTGCTACGACAAGCTCCCGATCGATGTCCAGAGTCTCTGCCTCTCCAGATCTAGTGGGCTCTGACTCCGAACCCCCCCCCCCCCCCAAAAAAAGAAGTTTCACAGCGACAGGAGTGGAAGCTTCCCTAGGTAAGCATTGTTCTATAACCTTTAGTTGCTATTTTTATGTTTTCTATGTTTTGAATTTTTTGATCTTTTGCTTCCAGGGTGTTGAAGAAGAACACTAAAGCTCTGGCCCCCGCTGCAGCAATAAAGGCAGTGCAAACAGAGGCTCCTGCTTTGACCCCTGCCGCCCCCCCCCCCCCAGAGTGGCAGTCTAAGACATGACAGCTCCGATGCTAGCTGCTGTGGATCTGGATCCAATGACAACGCCAGAAGCTCCCGTGGTGGCGCTGGACCACGGGGGAGAGGCTCGTGAACAAGTGTCGGTTGTTTCTGAGCTGGCGGCTGAAGTTCCGGCATTGAAGCCGAAGACGGCAGAAGCTCTGACAACTGAACTGGAGGTAACCGAAGCTTCAGCTCCAGAGCCAGAAGTAGTTGAAGCTCCGGCACCTGAGCTGGAAGTAGTTTAAGCTCCGGCGCCCAGACGGAGGTAGTTGAAGTCCCGACACGTGAGCCGGAGGTGGTGGTGGCTCCAGACGAAGCCATTGCGCCCGCCCCGGAGGTGATTACTCTGGAGGTGTACATGTCCGAACTGGAGCACTCAAAGGAGGCAACTGCGGGTCCTCCACCCATCAAGCCAACAACTAAAGATCCGGCAGTGGGACCATCCTCATCAGCTTGTGGAGATGGAGGAGCTTCCATCAATTTGTCCAGCTGACGTGGAGTTGCTGGAGAGGGAGCTCGCACCTTGGGGCCCCTCAGTCATCTTGGAAGACCCTTTTGAGCTGGCGGAAGAGGTCCAGGCTGGTCCGGAGCCAATTCCTGTGGCATTGTCTATAGACAACACCTGCTCCAGTCTCTGCCAAGTCCAGCTTGCCTTCGACTACGAAAGAAAGACTCTCGAAGAAGAGCGCAACACCTTAAGGCATTGGCGCAAGGCTTCATTTCGAGACAAAGCTGACGCAGTCAAGGCTCGCGGACGAGCGGGAATGGGTGGTCAAGCAGAAGGCTCGGTTGGCGTTGTTGGACCGCCTGTTGAATGAGCGAGAGGCTGCCATCAAGGCTCTCGACCAGAAGACTCGAGAGATTTTTTGAGCATGCTAGGGAGACCAACAAGGCTGTTGATGATTGTCAAGACATCCTCAATGAGCTGAATGAAGTACTCCTCAAGCGCCGGGGAGTTCTCGACGAGAAGGAGGAAAAGCTCCTGGAGAAGGAGGAGGACCTCTTAAAGAGGGAGGAGGAGCTCGCCCAGAAGCTATCACTGGGGGAGTAGAGTTTGGCCGATCGCGCCAAATAGTTTGAACAACATTGTGCTCAGGAGAAAGAGAAGATTTGGCAGGTGGGACAAGAAGTCTCAAAGAGAGAGACTGATGTCTCTGCTCGGGGGGGGGGGGGGGGGAGAGTGAAAGGCAGAGAGAAGGACCTGGCGGACTGTCAGAACCGCATCCACCTCCGGGAGACAAAGCTTGCCAATCAAGAGAAGCATGTGGCTGAAAGGATATAGCAACATGCTAAGGAGGTCGAGCGCTTCGCCCAGGAGAGTTTGGAGCTTGCAGCCGCTAGAAGGTCGCTGGAGGAACTGAGGCGTTCGAGGGCAACTGAGTCCCAGCAAATCTGCGACTTCCTGGGGCACGCTAACAAATCTTTGGTGCCGCTTGGCTTCAGTCCGGTACATCCGGCTGACCCGGAGCTTGAGTTGGACAAGGTGTTGGTGGCGTTGAGCTCTGCCGGCAACAAGCTGGATGCAATGGGTCACGTCATCGTTGACCAACTAGAGACGGAGGTGAAATCCTTGGCCAAGAACGTCGCCGAATATGTGTTTACGTGTTTCAAAAGTCGGGACCCCCATATATCTCTGGATCCACTAGTTGAAGGACCCATTGTTGAAGGAGAAGATGTTGCCAGGGCTAGCGTTGAAGAAGCTGCCCAGAAAGTTGCCTCGTTTTTCCATAGGACCTCTAGTGGCTGGGGCTTTTTCTTCTGCCTTCACTTGTAATCCTCATTTTGTATGAATGAAATCCAATCTTTTTAATGAATGAATTCCATTTTGTATGTCTTCAATGCATTGCCCTTTATATTGTTGGCCCCTGGTAGATGTACAAAATTTGATTGCGAACATGTACCAAAAGGATTTGACAATGTCTTGATGACTTCACTTCTCGCTCGTAGCCAAAACGATAGCTTCAAGTTCTGAAGTTTACCTCCGACATCTCTAGGGACCCTTTGTTGCATTGACAGCGGGCCCACTGGGAGTTGTCGGAGCTAGGTAGGTCCAACGGCGCTCACTATCAACACTTACAAATGTCGACGGCGAGCCCCCTGGGAGTTGACGGAGCTTAGTAGATCCAATGGCGCCCACTATCAATGCTTAGAAACATTGACGAGGGGCCCCCTGGGAGTTGTTGGAGCTTGGTAGATCCGACGACGCCCACTATCAATGCTTAGAAACGTCGAAGGCGGCCCCGCGGGGAGTTGTCAGAGCTAGGTAGGTCCGACGGCGCCCACTAACAACACTTGGAAACGTCGATGGCGTCCCCCTTGGATCGTCGGAGCTTTCCTGGCTTCGACAGTGTCCACTATCAACGCATAATATGTCGATGGCGGACGACCTCGAGGTGATTTCTCCATCATCTTCTTTTAGATCGCCATTAATTCTTCATGTCGATGGTGGGCCCCTATGGGAGTTGTTGGAGCTTGTTAGCTTCAATGACGCCCACTTTCAACGTATGAAATGTTGACGGTGGGCCCTGGGGGTTGTAGGAGCTTAACAGCTCCGACATCGTCCACCATCGTCATGAGTTTCTCATTTTTCCTGCGCATTAAAAAGAAGAAAATAGTAAAATTCATCCTCTCATCTATAACTTGTTTGCGGCTTATTGTTCTTATTTGAATTTTAGGTCCGAGGGAATTCGACATGATAACAAGTATATTAATGCAATCTCTTTAGGCTAGAAAGCCTTCCGATCCCGCCCTGCTGAGACCTGCCGGAATGTAGGTAGAGTGGCGTACTTAGGGTGCTTGACCAGTCTAAGTCAATAGCACACTTCGGACCTTGCATTAGCTTTAGTTTTTAGGCGAGTAGACCATCTAGCAATGCTAAGATCCAAAAGAAGATCAACAATATAACTTTTATACCATATGAATAACCCGGACTAAATCTCAAAAAGAATTGCACAACTTCATTATAGACAAGAAGGAAAAGATAATAAAAGAAATGAGCCTACACAAAATTAATGCACGTGGAGTCTGCTATAACACAACAATATCTTTCATTAAAGGTCTGAATTACAGGGGAGACAAGGACACACTTAGGGTACAGAACCAGGCTAAGCGTGCTATTCATCTTGTTCTAACCCAGGGTAGGTAAGCTACACTTAAAGTACAAGGACCATGTTAAGTGTGCTCAAACTATTCGGACCCTCCCGGAGGTGTCTAGATGTTCTTCTTTAGGACCTACCGACTCCGTTCGTAGACTCTACAATTTACATTATGTGTAAGTACAGAATCACCTCTGTGAAACCAAGCATAAAACTTATGGAGGTGCTCGATGTTCCATGGATTGGGAAGTGGGGTCTCATTATCTGTTGCCAACCAAACGCATATGATGCCGGAAACTTTGATAATTCGGAATGGACCTTCCCATCCTGGGGTGAGTTTGTTCATCCCTTCTCGAGTCAGTATTCTCTGCGGGACTATATTGCCTTCTTCGAGCTGTCGGTTGCACACTGTCTTTGATGATAGCGCCGGAGCGCCTGGTGGTATCGTGCATTCTGAACAGCTGCTTGGCACCTTCCCTCATTGACGAGGTCAAGGCTGGAGCTTGTCCTACGCGGCTTTGTCGAAGGTCCGGACCCGGAGAGACCCAATGGTGAGCTCCGGAGGAAGGACTGCTTCAGCTCTGTACACCAGGAAGAAGGGTGTCTCTCCAATTGACCGGTTGGGTGTTGTCCTGGTCGCTCACCGTGCAGACGGAAGCTCTTCTATCCACTTGGCTCCGTGTTTCTTCGGGCGCTCATATGTGCGAGTCTTGAGTTCTTTTAGTATCTCTGCGTTGGCTCTCTCGGCTTGGCCATTACTTGCTGGGTGAGCTACTAAAGCGTAGCTGACTTATATGCTAAGATCTTCACAATACTCATGGAATGTTGCACTAGTGCATTGGGTTCCATTGTCAGTGATGACTTTGTTCGAAACTCCAAATCTGCAGACTATGGACTTCAAGAACTTGATAGCAGATTGCTTGTAGGTTGTCACAACTGGAGTAGCTTCCGGCCACTTGGTGAACTTGTCGATGGCGACGTATAGGAACTTGTAACCTCCGAATGCTTCTGGGAAAGGTCTCAAAATGTCCATCACCCACATAGCGAATGGCCATGTAGGAGGTATCATTTGCAGCGACTAAGCCACTGGGAAGTAATTGGCCATAATGGCCTCATTGCCTCCAGCCACGAGGATGGCAGTGGCGTAGATCTAGAGGAACTCGACGGGGTTGATATTCCCGCCGTACTTTTCTGGTAGATGAGGCTGGAACTTCGGTGGTCATTCGACCGTGCGAAGGTGCATGGCCATGGCCGAACAGCCGCCCCCTACTCCCAAGAGAGAAGGGTTCTCACGAGCAGCACACCTCTCGTGAGTGCGCTTCATGAGAATGCGGCTATCCTGCCTCATGTAGCGGTGGTCGAGCTACAACCGAAGATCATGGGTCGAGAGTCTCGATGTCGCGTGAGTGCAGCATGCCCCGGAGTGCAGTGACTTCACTTGCTGGGAGGGTGCGCGCCTGCTGTGCTGTGACACTTGAGGACCAAGTCTACCAGACAAGGTCCCGTTTCTTGAAGGTGCCTGCCCAGCAAGGGGCGGAACTTGGTTACTGATAGCATTGGCTGCAGCTGTAACCAAGTGATCCACAGTAGTGCGCCATTGCTCCATCACGCCCTGAGGAGCCCCGAGCGCTAGAGGACGCTGTGGAAGAGTCTGCGCTGCGTTCAGCGCATTCTAAGTGTTGTTCCTCGATGCAGTGACCGATGCAAAGATATCATCTTGCTGTGATGGTGGAACAATACCCGCCGGGAAAACAGCATTAGCCAACGGCTGCATGTTGGAGGGATTTTCTCCAGCAGGTTGCTCAGCGTGGCCATTAGACGATGCTGCGGCGGAATTCACCATCTCGAAATCTCAGGATGCCCCTTCCTGGTGCGCCAAATGTTGAAGTGTTGCTATGAGACTTCCCCTCGTACTACTAAAGTGTAGTCCGTGGAAGTTCGTATTCGATTGGGGCATGCGTAAGATTATGAGCGAGACAGTGACATAGGGGATTTTTACGTGGTTCGGGCCGCCTGAGCGTAATACCATACTCCACGGGGTGGTTGTTGATTGTATGAGAGTGTATGTGTGTGTCCTTGAGTTGGCTTGATTGGACTTGGTTTCTACCGTGCAGCTTAGCCTTTTTATATGCTAAGGGCTGGCCGTTAGAGGGGTTGCCTGGCCTGACATGTGGCCCCAGTTGTATTCAATCACCTAATACACGATCTACATGTATTAAGTATGATTAACAGTGTGATAAGGAGCCTTAATGACGGCGTTACCGGTACTAAAGGTTCTTTGATCGTGTGTCATTAATGTTAAATTAATGACACGTTAATCAGGTATTGTAACGGCTGTTTTAATAGCCTCTTGAATGTTCATGCCGTTGCAGATTCAATTGTCATTGCTAGCGAAGCTCCGTAGGTACAACACGTGGCAACTATGGAGCTTCCCGCTACAGGGAGGTAGGACCAGAGCCACTCAACATGTGGCAGCACCAGAGCATCCCTCTACTGGGGGTTAGGTTCGGAGTTGCTAGACACGTGGCAGGACTGGAGCTTCTCTTTGAAGGGAGGTAGACCCAGTCCCGTCGGACACGTGGTAGTACCGGAGCTACCCAAATGGGGGATGCAGACCCAGTGCTGTCAGATGTATGTTGCCTTCGGGGGTCTTCAACTCAAATGTAGGAACTCTTCGTCTTTCTTGTAGTATCGTGGGGTACCCGGTACGCAGGGCACTGACAACCGCCACCCCCACCACACCACAACCATTTGGGAGAGTTTATGAGGACCAGGTCGACTACCTTTGCTCAAGCAACAGACCCAATGGAAGCTGATGATCTGCTGAAGTTAGTTGAGAAGAAACTTGCTATTGTACAGTGCAGTGACAGAGAGAAGGTTCTTTTTGCCTCACACCAGTTGATTGGAGTTGCGGCAGACTGGTGGGAATCCCTATGCAACATCCATGAAAATCAAGAGAGAATCACCTGGGCTTAATTTAAGGAGAAATTCCGTTCTCACTATGTGCCAGAGGGAGTCATGATACTGAGAAGGCAAGAATTTGAAAACCTCTAGCTGGGAAGGATGAGCGCGAGTGAATACCTCAGTAAATTCACTCAACTGTCTAGATAAGCTCCAAAGAACATTAGCACTGATAGCAGGAAGCAATATCTTTTCATGAGGGGTCTCAACAATGAAATTCAAGTTCAATTGCTCAATGCTGACTATGCAAACTTTCAGAAGTTGGTTGACAAGACCATTGTGGTTGAGAACAAGATCCGTGAGATGGAGCTAGATCATAAGAGGAAATTGTCATATCAGGGACGGCCGCAAGGAAGCAATGTCTGCCCTCGCTATCCATCGCCTGCCGCACCATATTACAACCTGTCTGCTGCTGCATACCGCCCTGCTTATCCACCACGACTGCAATAGCCAATGCAGCAACGCCCACCCATGCAAGAGCCTCGCCTACCTATGCAGTCTGCGCCACACCCAAATATGCCTGCTTATGCTCAAAAACAGCCTCACCCTAACTTTGCTGGCACCACTGGTGGAAAGACTTGCTATGCTTCTGGTCAACCATGACATTTTGCAAATCAATGCCCAAGGTCAGGTCAGGGTCAGATGAACAATGTTACAAGGCAGAATTCGAGGCCCAATAGAGGAGCAATTCAAGGCAACCGAGGACCACATAATTTTGCTTCTGGCAAGGTGAATCATGTATCTGCATAAGAGGCTCCGCAAGCTGAGGATGTTCTGATTGGTATGTTTCTCGCAAACTCCAACCCCGCGAATATATTATTTGATTTTGGAGCATCCCATTCATTCATCTCATCGAAGTATGCTGCAAAGCATAGCATGCCTATATCGTACCTCAAGTTTACTTTGTTGGTTAAATCTCTTGGAGGAGAGATGACGACAAATATAGTATGTCCAAAAGTAAGTATATCTCTAAGGGGGTAGAATTCGTTGCCAACCTTATAGTCTTGAATTCATAAGGCTTGGACATCATACATGGAATGGATTGGCTAAGGAAGCATAACGGAGTAATTCAGTGTGCCACTCAAACAGTTCAGTTGACAAATGAAGAGGGAGTCAGTGTAGAATTCCAGGTAGTTCAACCAACAACTGAGAGGGCAATGGTGAATCAAGCAGAAGGGGTAACCTTGGAGGAAAGTCCGATTGTTCGTGAGTATCCGTACGTGTTTTCTGAGGAATTGCTAGGTATGCCACCTGATCGTGACATCGAGTTTGTCATTGATTTAATACCTAGAATTGCACCTATAGCAAAGGGGCCATATAGGATGCCTCCTAAGGAATTAGCAGAGCTCAAGAAGCAGATTCAAGAGCAGTTAGAGAAGGGTTCTATACGCCCAAGTTCGTCGCCATGGGGAGCCCCAGTACTTTTCGTAGATAAGAAGGATGAATCCCAGAGAATGTGTGTAGATTACCGGTCTCTCAACGAGGTGACAATTAAGAATAAGTACACTCTGTCCCGCATTGAAGATTTGTTCAACGAGATGAAGGGAGCCAGAATATTCTCTAAGATTGATCTTTCGTCGGGATATTTCCAAATGAAGATTCGACCGTCAGACATACCCAAGATAGCTTTCAAGACATAGTATGGATCCTACGAGTACAGGATCATGTCATTTGGATTGACCAATGCACCCGCATACTTCATGTATCCTATGAATAAGGTTTTCATGGAGTATTTTGATAAATTTGTGGTAGTATTCATTGATGACATCATGATCTACTCGAAGAGTGAAGAGGAGCACGAAGAGCATCTAAGGCTGATGTTGCAGAAATTGTGATAGCACCAGTTGTATGCCAAGTTCAACAAGTGCCACTTCCGGTTGAGGGAGATATCATTCTTAGGCCATGTCAGAACCAGAAAAGGTAAGAGATGTGCTAAAGTAGGAACCGCCGCATAATGCAAAGGAAATAAGAAGTTTTCTTGGAATGATTGGATATTACCGTCGATTCATCAAGGACTTTTCCAAGATAGCAAAGCCCATGACTAAACTGTTAATGAAGGAAAAGCCTTTCAAATGGAGTTAGGCTTGTCCGGACCGTTTTGAGGAACTAAAGAAGAGATTGACAATAGCACCTGTGTTGGTATTGCCAGATGTGAGCAAGAGTTTTAACATCTATTGTGATGCTTTAAGGCAAGGACTTGGTTGTGTATTGATGCAAGAAGGCCAAGTAGTAGCTTACGCATCCATGCAGTTGAAGAAACATGAACAGAATTATCCTACGCACGATCTCAAACTGGCAATCGTAGTGCATGCATTGAAGATTTGGAGACATTATTTTCTTGGTCATAGATGTGAGATCTATAAAGATCATAAGAGTCTCAAGTACATATTCACACATACGGATCTGAATTTGAGGCAACGAAGATGGTTGGAACTCATTAAGGACTATGATGTGGGAATCAACTATCATCCTGGGAAAGCTACCATAGTGGCTGATGCTTTGAGTCGGAAAGGAGCAAGCCACCAGCTCACCATTAGGGTGTTTCCACCCGAGCTATGCGAGGAGTTTGAACGGTTGAATCTTGGATTCATAAATGAGATAGGAGCAATGGAAGTGAATCCAACCCTGGAGCAAGAAATAAGAGAAGGACAAACAAAGGATAGGGAAATCCAGGAAATCAAGGAAAGGACCCAGGAAGGGAGAGAATTCAGATTTGACGAGGATGACCATGGTACTCTTTGGCTGGGAAAACGTATTGTTGTGCCTAATGATAAGAGTCTCCGGCAGTTGACATTGAAGGAGGCATGTGACTCGCTTTACTCTATCCATCCCGGTTGTACAAAGATGTACAAGGACCTGAAGACATGCTAATGGTGGGATGGTATAAAAAGGGACATAGCTTAATATGTTGCATTGTGTGATGTATGCCAACGAGTCAAAGATGAACATCAAAGGCCAGCCGGATTATTGCAGCCGTTGAAGATTCCAGAATGGAAGTGGGAAGAGGTTGGTATGGATTTCATAGTTGGTTTGCCTCGCACTTCAGCAGGATATATTTCAATATTGGTTATTGTGGATCAATTGACAAAATCAGCACATTTCATTCCCGTCAAGACTACTTATAGTGGAGCCAAGTTGGCAGAACTGTATATGGGAAGAATAGTGAGTTTACATGGAGTGCCCAAGAAAATAATGTCTGATAGAGGTTCTCAGTTTACCTCGAGATTCTGGCAAAAGCTGCACAAATCGATGGGAACTCAATTGAATTTCAGTTCTGCATATCACCCTCAGACGGATGGATAGACCAAGAAGACAAACCAGATTTTGGAGGACATGCTAAGAGCTTGTGCGCTAAAGTATAGAGGAAGTTGGGACAAAATTTTGCGGTATGCTGAATTTTCCTACAACAGAAGTTATCAAACAAGTTTGAAGATGTCACCATATGAAGCATTATATGGGAGGAGGTGTAGAACACCCTTGTTTATGAATGAGACAGGGGAAAATCAAGTATTTGGACCTGATTTGATCCAAGAGGCCGAAAAGCAAGTGCAGACCATCCGCAAGAACCTAAGGGTTGCTCAGTCAAGACAAAAGGGTTATGCGGATAATAGACAGAGGAGCTTATCTTTTGATGTAGGAGACTTTGTATACCTCAAAGTGTCACCTATGCGATGTCACAAGTGGTTTAATGTCAAAGGCAAGTTGACACCTCGCTATATTGGACCATTCAAGATTTTGGACAAACGGAGAGAAGTAGCCTATAAACTGGAGATGCTTGCACATCTTTTGGATGTTCATGGCGTGTTTTATGTTTCTCAGCTCAAGAAGTGCTTGAGGGTACTGGAAGAGCAAGTCCAATGGAAGAATTGAAGCTTGAGGAAGATTTGGCCGATGTAGAGCAACCTGTCAAAATTTTGGACACCAAGAAGAGGGTCACAAGGAATGAGGTCATTCGATGGTACAAAGTGCAATGGAAGCATCATATAGAATCAGAAGCAACTTGGGAGCGATAGGATGATCTCAAGAAGAACTTTTCCTATCTCTTTCCTTCTGCGTCGAATATCGTGGGCGATATTCATTTTAAGGGGGTTGGTTTGTAACACCCTCATTTTCATGCATAATGCATTTGCATACATCCTCATACATGTTTGACATTGAGCCATGTAAAAAGGAACAAGATTAAAATGAATTTAGGCTTGAAAATTCAGTCTGTCAGAGTATGGACTTGTCCGGTCTCTGAACCCCGGACTAGTCCGGTATTCTCTTTCTGATTCAGAGGAAGTTCAATTTTCTTCAGATGTCTGTACTTGTCTTTCCATAACCCCGCACTAGTCCGGTGTCCCTATTTTCATTCAGTGAATTCAGATTCTTTTAGAGTCCAGAAATTCAGTTCTTTAGAGTTCGGACTTGTCCGACATAAAGTGCGGACTAGTTCGGTTAAGCCTCTGATGTTCCCCGGACTTATCCAGTCAGACTTGTCCATGTTTCTCTGTTGTCCAACAGACTAGTCCGGTGCCTACTGCGGACTAGTCCAACCTACAGAAATCAACTCGGATTCCATTATTTCTCCACGAATGTTTTTGGGTAATTGCCTAATTTGGACCCAAGAACTTCGTGCCCAACCTCAAAGGAGCCCAAGTGGACCCCACCTCGGCCCCTACACGTCCCCTACCAAATTCAACTTGGAATTCACCTTAAAACCCTAACTCTCCGCCTCTATATAAACAACCCAATGCCTCACACCTCTCCACCCCAATTGAAAACCCTTGCTGCCACTTTTGCATTGTGCTGTCATGAAGATCAAGTCCAGAAGCAAGGAGTAGGGGAGAAACACGAAGAAGGACCAATCAAGATCAATCTTCATCAACTATTCGACAATTGTCATTCTTCATCCAAAATCTTCATGAACACCTCTCACCAAGCCCTAATCGCCAAGATTCAAAGTCTCACGTCCAAACCTCGATCTTTGGATCTCTAAACATGTGGTATACACTCTACATCCAAGTTTCTACGTCAATTCAATCCCAATTCTCGCAAATAAAAAATCCTAATTTTGCAGTTTGCGTAGTGTGGACTAGTCCGGTCCCTCACAGCGGACTAGTCCAGTGTCTGAATATGTAAAATTCCTAAATTGAAACAAATTAATTCCGAATTGACTCGAATCAATTCCAAACCTGTCCAAACTTGTTTGAAACTATTGTAACTAGTTAGTAAACATCATTAGCAACTCATTAACGAGTTTTACCTCATAATTTCATTAATCGTGCATATCATGGCATATTGAGTACTATATGAGCATTATTTGATTGAATTGTGTGTTTTGCATGTTTGTCACTTAGGATAGAAGGAATTGCCGTAGAGAGTGCTTTCGAGGACCTGCAAAACTAGAGTTTTGAAGCCTTCGACCCAAATCAAGCTTAGGAGCAAGGCAAGTGTCTTTGACCATATTGATCCCGTTTTAAAGGTTTTGTTTGCAAAATTGCATGCTTTTGTCGAAATTGATGGGAAAACCCAATTGTAGGAGTTTACTAGTTTAGTATGACCACCCTTGTCGCTTAAACACTATGTAGAGAGTCCGGAAGGGTATTTTGAACTTTTTGCTTCACAATACTCAATTGGGTTTGGGAAACAATCAAATGGCTTAACTATGAACTATTGAACACATGAATGATAAGAATTAATATTAATGACCCTTTAACAACATGGTGCCTACGAATCTAAGCAAGTTGGTAATGTGGAATGGGTTGGACTGTTTTGGTGGTTTTTATTGCTTTAGATCTAACGACCGGTTCGTGGAGTGACCATCCAGGTTTTACAGTGCCACCACAGGGCCAAGTATGGGTGTGGCTTAGCTGACTCATTAGTGAATCGCTAGTATTGTTTGGACCATTAAGAAAGATCGGGGAAGGGGTAGTCGTATTGGGTTTGTATAGATTGGTGGAATCCGAATGGCTCAAGAGGCAGCCCTTGGTTGGATGTGCTCAGTTGGATACATCACCACCGGTGAAACCTCAGTAGGGTCTAAATAGGCTTGTAATCACTTTGTAAAGGCTATTTTGTGATCTCTTGGCCACACACCTAAGGAAGTGTGAGACAGCATAACTGAGATTCCTTAGTCATCGAACGCTGATGAAATCACGAACATGTGGGTAAAGTGGTACAACCTCTGCAGAGTGTGTTTAAAACTATCATGATAGTCGTGCTCCTGGTCATGAGCAACCTGGACCCTCACATGATATGAATTTGGACTTTAACTTGGTTTAATGGCTAGAGTTGAATTGGGAACTGGTATTGGTTAATTAAATGGCTTGGGTATATGGAATTGATGAATTTGAGATAAATGAGTAGTTATGAGTTGCTTATGGATTATTATTGCTGGAATTGGTTATTTGTAAGAGCCCTAATTTCAATAATTCAAAGTTCAGTTAGGACAAAACAAATTGAATAATAAAAAGCAATAAAAAGGAAATGAGAAAAACAAATAATTTCAAACTCCAAATGATGGAATTCAAAAAAATAAACTTAGCTACTATTCAAATGAAGTTTACATGAAGATTTGAGTTGACGAATGGATTCTAAGTATTTCAAATATCCTCCCTACAAACTTTCATAATTTTTTATGCAAGTTTGCTTTTTAATTCATTAGCTACATTGAATTCAACTCAAATTCAAATTCAAGTTTGAATGCAAATGAACTTTGTCAAATCAACTATGTGAATTCAAAATCGAATTTTATATGATTAATCCAGCCATCCCACAAATATCTAGCAATTTTTGGAATGAATTAGGTGGTAGAATTGATGGGGCAAGGATGAGGATGAGGTGGGACCCACTTGTCATCCTAAGAGGGGTGCTGTTATTGCTCTCCAAGTGACACCACATGCCATGCAAAGTCTAGGCAGCTGCTTGCCTGTTTGAGGTCGCCTCCAGCTGCCTCCAGCAAGGTCAAACCTCCTCCTTGTCCCCCTCCACGTCCCCGACTCGACCTTTTCTTCCCCTGTTAAGTTCCATCGCCATTTTTGCCTCTCCCCCGGTTTCCTCTCCGTCCAGCCGATTTGGAGCAAAGGTACTCGGGTTTGATTTCTTTTCTTCATCTATATTTCCTCACCAAGGTCGTGCGCACCTCCCTGACAATTTTCTTGTCCAGCCGGAGCCTTCCCGACGCCAATTGAAGTGAAAATGTGGCCGCCGGAAAGACTCCCCTATTTTCTGCCTCTCTAATCATCGTTGACCCGACAACACAGCCGTAAACTCGCCTCATCCCTTGAAGGAAAAAGGTGTGCAATTACAGTAGAACATGCTCGTAAAGTTTTAGCCCTTGCCAAGCCTCCTAGCCCCCGTATTTCGAATTCTTCCGATGAACTTTGATTATGAGCCGAGCTAGGTCACGCGTGAAATTCCTTTTCTACCATTGATTATTCCTTGTGCACGTGTGCTATGTTGTTCTACATGACCAGACGCGTCACCTCGAAGAAGATTCATCGAGTTTCATCAAGAAATTGAGCCGGAAAACCATTTTTCCCCAACCGCCGGTTTTCACCTCCTCGGTCCATCGTCGCCACCCTCTTCCAAATCATTTCTCTCCTTATTATGCCCAGATTCTTGGTCCTCGTGCTTCTATGAAGCTTCCTAAGGTTTTCCTGACCGTTTTAGCCCACCGTAGGGCTCGGCCGACATGGCCGAAACCCTAACCGCCGCCGCCGTCGCACAAGCTTTTCCGGCCATCGCCGGCGTGCGCTGACCCCATCGACGTGCTCAGCACCTCAAAATATGGCTAGGCGGCCAGTTTATGGAGGTACCGTGCCATGGATCGATGGGCGGCGAGATGTCCGGCGAGGCGCTGCCGCGGTCGCGCGCGAGCAGCTGGAGGTTGAAGATGACCGCAGGCCCCACCGGTCAGTGAGTCTTCACCTCGCTCGGATCTGGTGTGGCAGCGGGATCATTTGTGACTACACGGGGTAACCCAGTAACCCTTCGTGTTGCCGCCCAGCGATTGGCCTAATTTAAACCTGTGGGCCCGGCCTTTATTCAAATGTTTCCAATTGGATTTTTATTCCATAAATTGCTCCAACTTGGAAAATCCATATCTCCTAGAATACTTGACCACAAATTCCCAAATAATTTTTTTTGAAACCAGGATTATATGTACTTTCAAGTGGTGCACTTGGATCTCTATGGAAATCCATAAATTATCCTCAATAATTACATGAAGAAAAATGCCTTTGGAATAAATTACTGATGCTCCATTCCTTCAAAAATTTTCAAATTTGTCCACATAATTCCAAATTTTTCCTTTGAGTTCCAGTAAAAGTTTCAGGTCCTTTTGAGTTCAATTGAATAGCGAAATTGTGTTTCCAATCTCTATGTACTTGAAAATTCCAAAATGTCCAGAAACATTTCAGAAATTTGTCCAAACTTCTAAATTCAATATCTCACAGTAGGATGCATATAAATTTGTTAAACAAATTTTGTTGAGTCACTCTTGACCTACTCTAAACCGAAAACCAACTTTTTGCCATGTTAAAGTCCCAGGTGGCCCACGGAAATTTTGGGAAGGGTTTTTATACATTGAATTTTATACAACAGAGACTTCCATGAACTTAGCCCAAATTTGGCCACAACCTCACCAATAGTTCCTACTGTCCTCTGAAAAATTTTCAGGACCAGTGGCCATCATTTAATATACTTGACCGTCTTTCCTTTAAGCTATGTAATAATACCAATATTGATTCAATTGCATTATTCTTTGCATATCAAATAGTTGGCGAGCTCGAGGAGACCCCGGAGCCATTGGAAGTAATCAATCCGGAGACAAACTTTATCCCTGTCTCGCAGCCACATAGGCCCCGGTTTGCATTTAATAGCATTTTAAATTTTATTTGTATCACACTTTATGGGTTAGGATGTATGTGCATTAAGTCTAGGATTTTCTTGGAGTTTTCCACATGCATGACCAGAGAACTCATGAGAGAAGGGTATATGGTTAATTCTTCGATGTGTCCATGCTATGCTTAATGTTATAGTTGCTTCAGTAGAAGTTGAGTAGTTGGAATCTACTCGCAAGTTCACGAATTGGGTTCACAAGGGATTGGTCGAGTGAAAGATTCAATATTTGGTTAAATATGAGACCGGACATGGAGTAGGAGCAGCAGGACATATTGGCCCGTGAGCTCTAGCTGTGCCTGTGTCAGTCAAGGACCGATTCGTGTGCGGCCCTGTTGAGCAAGTTTGAATGTACCGAAGGCATACTGGATAGATGAGACCCAATAAACCGATGTAACTTGTCCACCTTAGCATCAAGGCATACCCTACCGCCTTATAGGTGTGGGTTGAGAGCAGCAAGGTGTAAACCTGCCAGCAGGTACATCGTACTCCGTGTGATGGCCTCCTGCTCGTAGCGGTGGGACCGGTTGGCGTGTAGGTAGCAGGTGAAAGGTTGCTGCATACAACATGAGTGGAGTGTGCCATCGCGGCTCCGAGTGTGGGTGTATGTGTCGTGCTATTCGGGTATCCCTGCAGGTGTATATCAATTTGAGTCGCTGTCCCTCGTGGTTATTGAGTACCGCTTGTTCACTGAGTCGTGACGTAGTTAATTATTTGGAGCTGAAAATTATTGAATCATGCTATATGGAATAATTATGTATTGATGCTTGTATGTTTAGATCAGGTTGTTCACTGAATTTCAGATTCATGAAGCTTTAATTTGCTGCTAAAATCTGAAAGTAAGGACTAACATTTAGGCGAGTCTTTTATTGCAAACTGTAGACCTATATTACGTTTATCCAGCATAAAAAGTTCCATGCTTAGTGAAGACGGTTAAGTGTTGCTGAGCCTTCGTGCTCACGGCTACTATTTTAAGTTTCTGCTGCAGATGATGAAGTTTATGATGAAGGGTTTGCCGGTGAGGCGTTGCCCCCGTCGGGGTACACAGCTGAGTGGGAACCCTGCATGCCACCGTGAATATTTCTGTGTGCTGCTAGTGTGATTCCGTTCTAGGGCTGAAAGGAATGACTTTTGCATAGCTTAGGCTTGAGTGTCGACAGCTATGAACTTATGTTCCGCTGTAGTATATTTAAATGTATATTATTTGTAAAAGACAAAGCTTGTATAATACTATGTATTTTTATGTAATACGATGTATCTTTTTATGTGTGCTGTTGGGTGCCGCATAGCACGACACCACCCAATTGCGATTCCTGGAATGTGTGGACTCCGGTCCCCACATTATTTAAGTTGGAATTGATGTTATATGGGTTATTTGGGAAGGACCACACTTAATAATGATATAATTGCATTTTCAACTATTTTGAATGTACTTTTATGCAATTAGCCCCTTTATATTATCATTCCTTGTGTAAGCTACATGTCATACTTTCTCACACTTGTTGAGTACGACATGTGCTCACCCTTGCTATTCTCCCATCAAATCGACGCAGGTGACCAGGTGGAGTACCAGGAGGTTTTTGAGGAGTTCTAGGCGCGTGAGTTACCGTCAAACCTGCCTGTGGAGTTTGGAGTCATTAGTGCTTAGTTTTTTCGCTGTAGTTCAGTAGAGTTGTATTCGATACTATTTGGTTTGTAATAAGGTACTATTATTAGTATTATTATTCGAGACATGGTTATAATATGGTTATCGTTTGTAAATCACTTGTGTATGTGTGTAAAACATCCTGGGCACACATATGCATTACGCTTGGTTCATCTTCAGAACCGGGTGTAACAACTTCTTTGCTAGATTTAATAAAATTCTCAGCAACTTCCATAGTGTTCATGTTAATATTTTCAGATGTTGAGAATGCTAGGCAATTGTTAGGTGCATTAGATATGTCAATATGGAAGATGAAAATTATATCTATACATGAATCCACTATCATGAGTACACTTACTTTAGATGTTTTGTATTGTAAGTTTAAAACTCATGAACTTGACATAATATCACATAAAAACCCCAATTATTCTCTTGCATTTGTTTCACAATGTGTCGGTGTATCGGAAACCGACTAGTAAATTTTTATTGAATCGTATTCGCCTTCATATGGCTAGCTACAAAAGATATGATATTTATCCTGGTTCGAGCAAAAAATGCCCAACATCCAGAGGTAGTTTATCCGTAATCTTTATTAGCTCAAAAGGCAAGAGAACATATTGCAAGGGAGCCTCGCTCGAGTACATGAACTCTAAGAAAGTAAGAAGAACTTTAGGAATGTAATGCATAAACCAAACACGCACGAGCGTATCAAAATAAGGCACGGACACAACTGGGTCAAAGGTAAAGTGCGTAAGGAAAGTGTGTATGGTAAATGCGTAAGGTAAAATGCATATGTAAAGCGAATACAGAGTGAATTCATCCCCCTCAAGGAAGGCCTTGGGGGTCCTTTTATAGAGGGGTGAGGCGGACCTATATAACCGACATTCCTCATAATGGGACCCAATTTACAGTGTTCATTCCAACCACTCGGTCTGTCTGGGGTGCGAAAACTTTAATGTCTTGACTTCTTCGTCACTAAGGCACCGTCATGTGTGTGGGATAATCTTTCCTTTGTAATGGGTGGGGCGGATGGCAGGCTTATCCTACACCAGGTCACATTGTGTGTTTATCCCTTCCGCTAAAGTTACTGTGCCCATCGTCCATCATAAATGCCCCCAACTACCACCACTTGAGCATCACTTCAACACACACCACTTGATCATCACTCTATTGTATACACTAGTTCTCCTAGTTTCTTAGGGGAGGTTAGGTTGTACAGAGGCGCCTCTAGTCCCAAGTCCAAATTGGGAAAGGTATGGCATATGTATCTTCTCTTGTATTTGTGACTTTGTGCTTTATAATAATATCATTATTAGTCTTTATTTACATATACACTTGGGCAAAGCATTCCTTGTTTGGTTGTGGAGTCCATGTATGTGCTAGATGTAGATGTTGTTATGATCTATACATAATTCCATTATCATATTATCATAAACATCATACACCACCACTATAGTATAATTAGGTAATAATATGATAATTTTAATATGAATATGTTAGTGCTTGTTTCCAACATTGGTTCAATGATGATTTAGTTAATTCCTTGGGATGGCTTGTGTCGCGGCTCTTAAGGTATTTACTTAATATGATAGGATGGTGCTAGGATAGTTAGGTAGTGTTGGATGTCTCGTAGACCCACCGATTGAAGAGGTAGGGAGTAGGTGGTGACAACCCTATCTGTCCTTTGTAATCCTCCACGTTCGGCTATGCCACAGGCTCTTGGTGGGAGTCCCCTAGTATTGCTAGGGGTAAACCCATGCCCGATATGTTGGACCACTAAGCCCTGGTATTCACCATTAGCATATTCATGTGTACTAGGCTATGTATATGAGTAATTAGAGCATAGTAGGAGTATCTCCGTCTCGTAGTCTAACCCTTGATAGGACAACCTTATCCTTAGAGTAGATTGCTTAGGTGTGTGTAACACTACCCATATATTATCAACTTACCCCTGTCTTGATAATGGATTAGTATCACTTAGCTTCATCATAAGAGTAGTGTTTCCTTTACTCCATTGCCTTCCTTTAAGATAAATAAGATACCCTTGAGAATACTCTTGGCTGAAATGCTACACGATAGTTTCCGTGCGCTTGCGGACCTCATCTATTTCGAGAGATGATCTGTGACATAGGAAACGTCAACAAGCATTTCTGGTGCCGTTGCTGCGGAAGGCAAAGGAAGTGAAGGATAGCTATCACTTGAGATTAAGATATAGGTGCTAATAGTTATTAGACAGGATTACCTTTGTTTGTTTTCTCCTTTTGTGGTGAAAACAGGGTAGTGTTGGCTAACCCATTTTATGTGATGGCCAACGATGACGTAAGTGCTCAAGTGCTCAACTACAAGATGATTCAAGGCATACCTCAACAAATGTCCGCTCGGAAACACCATTGGCTTTCGCGGAAGAATTTTAACTTCTAGTAGGAGCCAAAGTCACCCATCCCCAAGCTTGGGGGAGGCTCCAAGAGTTCTTCTTGGTTTGCCTCCACCATAGGGTTGATAGTAGGTTCCTCATCCAACATTCATGTCATTGGTTGGTCCATCAATCCATGACCACCTTTGTGTTGGAGCTGAAGAAGTCCTATTCTCATTCATCATGTATGAGAATATGGTCTCTACTAAAGGGGTGGATTGAAGAATGCTCTAGTTCCCTTTGCTTGGCATGCACACCACTTAACAAGGAGGACATGCTAGCTATGGAACTACACCTCCCATTGAAGTATCATGATAAAGCAAGTCAATGGAGAAGTGTTTGGAATTATCCAAGCCACGAATATTCACATAATTTGTGAAAATCCATATCAAACATGGGCCACTTGGCGAATCATTTCCCTAAGACCCATGAGGATTCTTCCTTTCAAACACAACTCCAATGGCTATAACCTACAAGGAGGTCAAGGGTGGAATCAACAATACCCTTGTAATCAAGGAGGCTATGAGGATTTCAAGGGATTTAAGTTTAACTAGCCTACCTCGAAGTATCTTGTCCATGGCAAAGCAAGATATCAAGACAAAATTTACATGAAGCTCTTGGCCAAGGACAAGAAACTTAAAGAGCATTCAAGATCTAATATATCCCACAATCACTTGTTGGGATTCCTATCCTTTGACCAAGCCCATGCAACCTGGGGCAAGTGACATTGTCGATGAAGCATTTCTTGTTTGGTTGTGGAGTCCACATGTCATCATGCCCAAAGGAGCTTTTGGTCCATGATCAAAGTATGGGTTGACCTTAAGGAATATTAGGAAGGTCCAAGTGGCACCACTAAGGAAGGACAAGCCTCACCATGATTATAAGGGAATATCTTCAAATGGGAGAATCCGTCACTACATCAACAAGTATTCATCAAGATGACAGAGAGGTTGTGCCATCATGTGGTCCACATGTCCAACTGACATGTCAAAGGAGACTTGGCTTGTCAATTAAGAGAAGTTGTCCACATCTTCAACTCTAGGATTGGACGACAAATCATTGCACTAAACAGGACAGAGGCAAGTCCCACTCACCGGACTTCAAAAATTCGGTGAGTCCTTGCCAATAGGTCAATTGGTAGTTATCTCATATTTGTTTTCTCAATTGCATATTGGATTCCACATCGATCCTTGCATTTGCATTTAGCATGTTTGAATTTTAGCACTTGCATGTAGGAAAGTAAAATTTCCAACCATTATAAAATTAAAATTTTGAATTAGGAAATAAATTTATTTGGATATGAACCTTGGCCGTAACCACATGAATTCATTTTCCTAATTCAAACAAAAAAAATATTTCCCTTAAATATTCATTACATTTGCAAGTTGTTTAAAGTTGGTCAAAACAATTGGACAAGGGGTACAACATACTTTTGAGCTAACATAACCCGTTTTTTAGTTGTTTTTTTTTGTTCTTGATTTTAGTGCAGCTAGGACAAAATTTATAAAGAGCATGGAAGGCCCCATCGAATGCATACCACTCCATCGATCTCATTTTGAGTTCATGATGGAGGAATGCTCAAGATGGTGGTCTAATGGAGGAACAAGATGAAGCTCATTCAACTTCAACCTCAACTTGACAGGAGACATTGAACATGAAGGTTGTACCAAAATCCATGGTCATGAGTTTCTCACACAACGACCTTTAACCTGAACTGCTCTTCAATTGAGGTACAAGTTCAAATTTTCCGTTGTTTGGATTGCATTAGGATTGAATGATTTTTGCTGACATTGGTAAGAAAGGTTTACAACTTCTCATTATTCAATTCTTATGCATCCTCACGAGAGTAAAGGTTGACATTACTCTTTTTTATTCTTCAAAAAGGAGTGTCACCTTACCTGAACAAGTACCTAGAATTTCATAGGCATTGCTAAATTGACTTAGACATTTTCTGCCTAGGTAATGCTTATGGAATGACTCAATGGTTGAATTGGTATGTAGCAACCTAGGAATAGTGATGTCCATAATTTTGAGTTGAAACTCATGCATGCATGGATTACTAAATTTCAAATTTCTAGGTAAGAAATAAAAAATGTTCAGGAGGATAAAATTGAGAATCTTGTTTGCCATGACCTAAATGATAAACATTTGCTCTTGTCTAAAAGCTATGATGGTTACAAAATTTACAAGATGAAGGGATCCATATAGTGTATTTATATCACTTGCATTGCTATGAGTAGGAGCTTTAGAAAATGATCAAATTGATTTATCTATAAAGCCCCACTCCTATCAATGATTCATACATTGTTCATAAATACACTTGAAATTGGACCCAATGCATCTTTGGTCTTGTTCTTCCCCGTGCGTACAAATGAAGATTCGGTTACCTAACCCGAAAATTCATTTGTACAAGTGTCGGGAGCTAACCATCCCTCTTTATCATAGAGAGGAAGTTTGTAGGAGTAAAATAACTTTGCAGGCATTCAAATTTCCGATTGTTGGAAACCCTAAGGGGATTCCATTTCAATATCTATTGGCCAAGGAGTAAATTAGGATGGTTGCCACCTATCGGAAATTAAGCCCGAAGGTCAACCATAACTATACGAGGCCAGAGATTAACCCCTTGTGAGCAACCAATGGGCTCCTATGAATATGTGAGAGCATTATGCTCTCAACTATTCTAAGCACTCATTCAAGCTCAAGGGAATCGTCACCATCATTGGGTGTAAGTTATTCCTTTGTGTCTAAAAGGTATGATGTACCTTAACCAAGGAATGACAAGATCACATCCAATGTATATTGGGTGCAAGTTGTTCCAATGTGGCCAAAAGGTATTTTATATCTTAGCCAAGGAACAACGGTTCATAATCAACCCATGTTGAGTGCACGTTATCCCTTTGTGGTTATAGGTATGTTATACCTAAGCCAAGGAATAACGGATCATACTCAACATATGTTGGGTAAATGTCACTCCTTTGTGGCTAAAAATTATCATTAACTTAGCCAAGGAGTGACAATCACACCCAATGCATGAGAGGTACAAGTTATTTCTTTATGGCAAGAAGGTATGATACACCTTAGCCAAAGAATGATGGAACACACTCAACCATGTTGAGTGCACGTCATTCCTATGTAGCTAAGGTTTGTCACTACCTTATCCATGGAATAACCAAGTACATACAATCTATGGAGACATTAAGGTGTGGATGAGCAACATCGACAACAGCCTCCTCGACCACACTTGTGGAATCCATGGAAGGCAACCCAACATTGACACTGAACCCCTCCAATGTCAAAGCCATGCTGCAACAAGGTTAGGCCAACCTCATGGCATACATCCATCATAAGGGTTTTAGCCCCTGGCACGGACCTTGACCAAGAACAAGCTTGGGGAGGACCCCCACTTTAGGTAACTTGTATCACACCCTTGCATATTTATTTTCCATTCACCCATCATCCACCTTACATATAAAAAAACTTAAAAATATGTAGAGTAGATTTGCTTTCAAAATAAAATAAAAGATGTGCGGTAAGCATGATTTGGAATTCACATAGATGAAATGATGAATAGTTGCTCTGTTTTAATTTTCCTAAGTCCCTAGTTTACAACTTACTACTCTCCAAGTTATTGCTTTCGTTGCCTAGAATACTTTTGCCTTGATTTAGAAATTGTGGGTAACAAAAGCTTAATCCAATTCTAAGTTGTTGTGAGATATGATATAGTGATAGGGTTGCTATTCTTAGTTTGAAAGTGAAACTTAGATTTCTGGAGAAATTCTAAAAAGATTTAAGTTACTCTAATTTGATTGGAAATACCTACAAAAGCCATATGATATATCACATTGATAGACCTTATGCATATGCTATTTGTCTTCACATTGAGCTCTGTCAAACTAGTATAGACCTATGTGAGATTTCATTCATTACTTTTTGAATTCAAGACTTCACTTGCACATGCTATACTTCTAGACTACAAGAAAGAAAATTCCTGTCATACCACCATTCCACAATAAAAAGAGAAACTCCATATCCTTCATGCTTAGTACTCTATCCAAGTTTATTGCATGAATAGGGTGTAGAAGACATGGCTACAAGAAAAAGAAAAAAAAAGATAAGAGAAGTAGCCATGTTTCGTCCCTGCAAAATAAGAGAGTCCACTCAAAAAGGAGTCATCTCAAAAATATCCACATCCACTCCATTCCATCACACATGCACAAGTATTGAATCAAATTGTTTTGAACTGATTTCTCCTAATGCTTACTCTTTTGACTCAGCAATATTATGTGCTGCAAATATGCCTACTATATACCCTACAAAGCTCCACATACAAGTCTTATTTAGCGGTACAATGAGTTTAGGCAAAATGCCTTGGTGAGGATATATTTCCACTACACACAAAGGAGAGACTTGAGAGAATCAAATTGAGATACTTAAAATCTGAATTGAACTCTCCGAAATTTGAGTAGAACTTGATTTCTAGGATATGTGTGCTACATTTGTTGTTCTATCTTTTAACCACCCATGAATAGGATATGGCATAAGCCCCATAATGACTTAAGATGGGTGAAGTACCATGCCAATTTTTGCAATACTAGGTAGAGTATTTTGTTGTGCACATGGTACTTTTGAAAAATAGAACATATAGTAGCAACTCCTGATCAACAACCTAAAGTCTTGACTTTGCTCGGGACGAGCAAAGGATAAGCTTGGGGGAGTTTATTGACGGCTATTATATACCAATTTCACCCGTCAATATAACTCAATTATGTGAAGGAAATATCATTTCTTGCACACGTCACCTTTCTATTTAACCTATTTCCACTTGTACATGGAGAAATTGGTGCATGCAGGTATTTTATACGGTATTGAAGTGAAACAAGGATGTATCCTATAAAATATCATCCCAACCAATCAAGCGTCATCATGTGACACCACATAGATCAAATGGCCCACAAACAGAAGTATCCGAAGTCATCCAATGGTGTAGCACCCATATCAAGGGATGGGACCCACCTGGAAGTCACCTAGAGAAAGCACAGACCGTTTGGAGGACTTACTAGGTCGATCGACCCCCCTAGTCGGTCGACCTGGTCTTTCCTCCAAACTCGGTCAGCTTCTACGTGTTGGCTCCTCCCGGCTTGAAGAAGTCAGTGGTGACTGATTTGCGTGCTTTTGATGGCGGGAACTGATCCTTCTCTGAGCTATAAATAGGACCCCTCACCCCTCACTTCAACACACACCACTTGAGCATCACTCTATTGTATACAATAGTTCTCCTTGTTCCTTAGTGAAGGTTATGTTGTATAGAGGAGCCTCTAGTCCCAAGTCCAAATTGGGAAAGGTATGGCTCATGTATCTTCTCTTGTATTTGTGACTTTTTGCTTTATAATAATATCATTATTAGTCTTAATTTACTTATATACTTGGGCAAAACATTCCTTGTTTGGTTGTGGAGTCCATGTTGTGCTAGGTGTAGATGTTGTTATGATCCATACATAATTCCATTATCACGTTATCTAAACATCATACACCACCACTATAGTCTAATTAGGTAATAATAGGATAATGTTAATATGAATATGTTAGTGCTTGGTCCCAACATTGTTTCATCGATGATTTTGTTCATTGCCTTAGGATGGCTTGTGCCGCGACTCTTAAGGTATTTACTTAATATGCTAGCATGGTGCTAGGATAGTTAGGTAGCGTTGGATGTCTCGTAGACTCACGGATTGAAGAGGTAGGCAGTAGGTGGTGACAACCATATCTGTCCTTTGTAATCCTCCATGTTTGGCTATGCCACAGGCTCTTGGCGGGATTTGCCTAGTATTGCTAGGGGTAAACCCGTGCCCAATATGTTGGACCACTAAGCCCTAGTATTCACCATTAGTATATTCATGTGTACTTTATTTGGCTATGTATATGAGTAATTAGAGCATAGTAGGAGTATCTCCATCTCGTAGTCTAACCCTAGCTAGGAAAACCTTACCCTTAGAGTAGATTGCTTAGGAGTGTGTCACACTACCCATATATTATCAACTTACCCTTGTCTTGATAATTGATTAGTATCCCTTAGCTTGATCAGAAGAGTAGTGTTTACTTTACTCCATTGCTTTCCTTTGGGATAAATAATATACGCTTGGGAATACTCTTGGGTGAAATGCTACACGATAGTTTCCATCTATTTTGAGAGATGATCTGTGACGTAAGAAACGTCAAGAGGCCCCTCCTTGAGATGGAGGGTATCGATTGTTCGCAGGAGTATAGTGGTAACTTACCATCGGATCCTATATGTTTGGTGCCATGGGTACAAAACTCCATCAGTAGGAATCAAGCCTTCGATTGAGTCATCACGGTGTTGTTCATAGGTTGAACTTGCGCTTGCGTTGGGGATCCAAAAAAATAAGATTTCAATATACGTGTTTGTTGGTACCCTGCATATAGGGTACCCCATCATACTGCAAGTAAACTCACGGAGTTCCACCTGTCTGAGTTGAAGACCTCCAACGGCTACACGTGTCCTGCAGCACAAGACATGCCTCCCTCATTTGGGTAGCTCTGATGCTGCCATGTGTAAAGCAAGACCGGACCTAACTCCCTGTATAGGGAAGCTCCGGTCATGCCATGTGTCCAGTGGCCCTGGACCTAACCCTCAGTAGAGGGAAGCTCCGGTGCGACCACGTGTATAGCAGCTCCAGACCTGCCTCCCCACAGAGGGAAGCTCCGGAGCTGCCACGTGTCGAGCCTCTGACCTAAGCCGCAACAGGAAGACTGTTGGATCTACAACGACGCGGACATTCAAGGAGCAGTTAAAGCAGCCGTTACAAGACCTGATTACTTGTCATTAATGCCATCTTAATGACACACGATCAGAGGAACTTTAGTACTGGTAACGCCCCCATTAAGGCACGTTATCACATTGACTAATTATACTTAATAGACGTAGATTGTGTATTAGGTGATTGAATACCGCCTGGGTCACATGTCGTCTAAAGCTAACACTATAATGGCCAGTCCTTGGACTATAAAAGGGTCGCATCGCACGGTACTATGGGACAAGTCCAATCAGGCAAGCTCATACCCTCACAAGGAGACACACACTCATACAATCAACAACCACCCCGTGAAGTAGGGTATTATGCTCAGGCGGCCCGAACCACGTAAAACTCCCTATGTCATCATCTCATTCATAATCTTACGCGCACCTCAATCAAATACGAACCTCTGCAGGCTACAGTTTAGTAGTGTCGGGGGAAGTGTCGATCGCACACATCGACATTTGGCGCGCCAGGTAGGGGCGCCTACAGTTTTGAGATGGTGAACTCCGCTGCTGGATCGTCCAACGGCAACACTAAACAACCTACTGGAGGAAATCCCTCCAACATGCAACAGCCAGCTAGTGTTATTGTCCTGGCGGGCGTCATTCCACCACCACCACCAACCGCTCCGGCAAAGAACATTGGACAATAGGATGGTGTCTTCGTGTCAGTCACTGCATCGACGCACAACAACCCTGAGAACACGATCAACGTGGCACGTACTCTTCTTCAGCGTCCTCCAGTGCCCGAAGCTCCTCAAGGCGCAATGGAGCAGTGGCACGCTGATGTGGAGCATCTGGTTGCAGTAGTAGCTGATGCCATCAGCAACCAAGGTCCTCCCCCTTCGGGGCGGGCACCTTCTCAGCGAAGGGCCTTGTCTGGTAGACTTGGTCCTCAGGTGTCACAGCACCGGAGGCGTGCGCCCTCCCAGCAAGTGACACCACTGCCCTTCGGGGCACAACGTACTCACACGGCATCGAGACTCTCGACCCATGATCTGTGGTCGGAGCTTGACCGCCAATACAGGTAGGAGGACGACCCCGTTCTCATGGAGTGTGCTCACAAGAGGCGAGTTGCGCGTGAGAACCCTTCTCCCTTGGGAGTAGGGGGAAGCTGTTCGGCTCTGGCCATGCACCTTTGCATGGTTCAATGGCCGCAGATATTCTGGTCTCATCTGCTGAAGAAGTACGACAGAGCTATAAACTCCGTTGAGTTCCTCCAGATATACTCCATCGCCATCCTCGCGGCTGGAGACAATGAGGTTGTGATGGCTAATTACTTCCATGTGGCTCTGACTAGGACAACCAGGTCCTGGTTCATGAGTCTTCCGCCTGACACCATCAACAGTTGGGCGGAGCTATGCCACCAATTCACTGCCAACTTTGGGAGCTCCTAAACCCGACCTGGCACCAAGTTGGATCTGTTCGCCGTGCAACAGAAGTCAGGAGATTTGCTGCGATCGTTCATCCAGCAGGTTTCTCAGGTACGGAACACCATTCCTTCCATCTCCAACGCGTCTGTCGTTGTGGCATTTCGACGAGGCATCACAAACAAGAAGATGTTGGAAAAGCTGGCGACAAAAAAAATGACACTAGTGTCACAGAGCTCTTCAGTCTAGCCGAAAAATGTGCTAGGGCTACAGAGGGCCGTGAAATGTACTCCAAACCAGGTCCAGAGGCTAGTAAAACTTCTCCAAGGCTGAAGCCATTGCCTCTAGCGGTGGAAAAAAGAAGAAAAAGTCCAACGGCAAGAAGAAGTCGTCAGCCGGCACGCCTACTACCGCTGCAGCTGCAGCTCCGGGTGGCCGGGGGCCACGCACCAAAAACATCCTCGACCATTGTTCGAAGATGGCGGTAGTCAAAAGATGTGGTGTCTGATCCAGAAAACGGACACTCACAATCTTGAAGATTGTTGCGAGGTCCAAAACCTTGTTGAGCACTTCAACAAGCATCGAAAAGAAGCTCCTTTTTGCTAGCGGAAAGGAAAGTGGAAGGTCGACGAAGCTGCGGCTGATCCGGAGCTAGGCTTCTAGGACCTCAAGAAGGTCCCGAAGGCTATCTACAATACCGTCGACTATGATTCCGACGTCTCCGACAATGAGCTTCGGAAGACTCTCCATACAATATATGGAGGGTCATGGGATATGACCTCCCGCCACATCCTCAAGAACATCTGTCGGGAGATGGCCGCCACAACTCCCATCGCCTGGGCAGAACCCCATCAGAAGTGAATGGACACTCCCACCATTTTCAATGCTTCTAACTGCCCAAGAAATATGATTGGAGCTGGCCAACTGCTGTTGATAGTTTCTCCTACCATCAACAATGCCCAGCTCTACCATGTCTTGGTGGATGAAGGTGCGGCGCTCAACCTCCGCAGCTATGAAGCGTTCGTGAAGATCTAGCTCTGACTCTTGGACCTTCACCCCTCACGTCCCTTCTCTGGGGTAGGTCCGGGAGCTATTTGCAATCTCGGATCTATTACACTCCCGATGACCTTTGAAACTCGGGAGAACTACAGGACTAAGAAGCTGGTTTTCGACGTAGCGCACATTAGCCTACCCTTCAATGCCATCCTAGGCACACTAGCCCTGTATAGGTTTATGGCCGCAGCGCACTATGGATACTTAGTGTTGAAGATGCCGACACCTTCAGGCGTTCTCCGGATCCACGGGGATCGCACTGCAGGAGTCACTACGCTGGAAGAACTCCATGCACTTGCAACAACGCAGGAGGAAGCATCTGGCAAGGAACAAGTTGCTGAACCTCCGAGCACTAGTAACCAAGGGGCAACCTCTGCACCATGTGTGTAGCCAAGCGACAACACCCACATTCCCGTCAAAGTCATCCAAATTGGTTCTGATGCTGCCTAGATCACCACTATGTCGTGAGGTTCGGGCAACAAATAGGAACTCGCGCTCATCACTTTCTTACAGGCAAATGTCGATGTGTTTGAGTGGCAACCGTCACAAATGCCTCGAATCCCTAGGGAGGTGATTGAGCACACCCTAAACATATACCACGATGCACGACCAATACAACAGAAGCCCCAGAAGCAATCAGTCGAGCGGCAGAACTTCATCCAACAAGAAATCAAGAAGCTGCTCGAAGCTGGTTTCATCCGGGAGGTTCATCATCCACAATGGCTGGCAAACCCAGTCGTTGTACCCCAGGTCGATGGGAAGATTCAGATGTGTATCGACTACACCACCTTAAATAAGGCATGTCCAAAAGACCCATTTCCACTACCTAGGATAGACCAGATAGTGGATTCAACCTCCGAGTGTGACCTATTGTGTTTCCTAGATGCATACTTTGGATATCATCAGATCCAAATGTCTAGGGAAGATGAAGAGCATATTGCCTTCATAACAGTAGATGGGTTGTACTACTTTACTGCCAGGCCTTTCGGTCTCAAAAACGCTGCTTCAACTTTTTTGCGAGCCATGCACAAAACCTTTGGAGAGCTCATCAGGGGACTCGGTGGAGGTCTACATCGATGACATCATCATGAAGGTGAAGAACAAGGAATCACTCCTTGACAATGTGCAAGCCGTCTTCGACAAGTTGCGTGTGATGCACACTAAGTTAAACCCGGACAAATGTGTCTTCGGGCTTAGCTCCGGAAAGCTCCTCGGATTCTTGGTAACTCACTTAGGAATTGAGGCAGATCCGGTGAAAATCAAGGCTATTGAAGACATGCGGCCCCCAGCCTGTATCAAGTACGTCCAGAAGCTAACTGGATGTCTAGCTACGCTCAGCCGGTTCATCTCAAGACTGGCAGAACGTGCGCTACCCTTCTTCAAGTTATTTAGGAAGTCTGGGCCATTCCATTGTTCCAAAGAAGCAGAGAAGGCCTTTCAAGAGCTCAAGCAGCTCCTCACCACACTACCAATTCTGGTAGCTCTGAACCCTGGTGAGCCTATTTTGCTTTACATTTTTGCAACTACGGAGGTTCTGAGCATGGTCATGGTCACGGAAAGACTGGAGCCAACTATAATTCAGAAGCCTAGACCCCTCTAGGAGGGTCCAGAGCTACCTGAAGGTGAGTCTGGGTCCTAGCCCCCAGGCGCGGATCCTCAAGGAAAGCTCCTAGAAGATCAACCTCTCTCAATCTAGGGAGTTCTCACGACTAAAGAAGAAGTTCCAGACCCCTTCGAGAGAGTCTGGGAGGCTCAAGAAGAAGGTTCGGACCTCTCCAGGAGGGTCTGGGTTAATGAAGAAGAAGCTCCGGGATTTTTCATGAAGGTCTGGACTGTCCAGCGGCAAGTGTACTTCATCAGTGAGGTCCATAAGCTGCTCTATGCAGTTCTCATCGCCTCAAGGAAGCTTTGTCATTACTTCCAAGCCCACAAGATATCAGTGGTAACCTCCTATCCACTGCGTGCTATACTGCATAACCCCAACTCTACAGGAAACATTGCAAAGTGGGCAGCGGAGCTGGCAGAGTTCAATCTCGAATTCTTGCCTCGACATGCTATCATGAGTCAGCATTGGCTGATTTCGTGAAGGAGTGGACCCCTTCTTGATCATATTCAGGGGGCCAGTAAGTAGAAGTCAGAACCCAGGGTCCCGGTTTTCATCAAGCCTCACTGGACTCTCTACTTCGACAGCTCCGTGCAAAAGGAGGGGACCAGAGCTGGAATTCTTCTCCTCGCACCGATCGGGGAGAAGGTCAAGTACATGGTACACATTGACTTCAAGGCAACCAACAACATGGCGGAGTATGAAGCTCTCATCTACGGGCTCAAGGTGGCGCTATCTTGTGGCGTCAAGTAGATGCTGGTGAAGGGTGATTCACAGCTCATTATCAAGCAAGTCAAAGGCGAATGCTGCTACAATAACGCTAACTCGCTGCTTACCTCCTTGAAGTCCAGAAGCTCCAGAAGGACTTCCACGTCCTGGACCTCTGCCATGTCCAACGTCTCAAGAACACTGAAGCTGATGAACTCTTGACGAAGGCTTCAACCGGAGCTCAAGCTCCCGACGGAGTTTTTGTCAGGAGTTTGTCAAGACCTACCGCTCAGCCTGCCAAACTGGGCGAAGGGGGTGAGACCGGCACCTCGAAGATGGCACTCCCGGTGGCCCTGTTACCATGGCGTCCACCAAGGATCGTAGGTGCTACAGGAAGATCTGAGCAACCCAGCGCACAAGATTCAGAGGCTCAAGTTAGCTCCAATGCATGGATCTCGGAGATCTGGAGCTACTTGAAAGACAACATTCTTGTTGAAGACGGTGCATCCGATGACTAGATCATCAGATTGGCTAAAAGATACACGCTGGTAGAAGGGGATCTCTACCATCGCGGTGCCAATGGTGTCCTAATGTGGTGCATTGCCCGGGAAGAAGGCCGCGAGCTCCTCGGTGAAATCCATGGAGGCGAGTGTGGAAACTATGTGTCTTACTGCACGTTGGTCGGTAAAGCCTTCCAGCATGGCTTTTGTTGGCCTACAGCTCTCCAGGATGCAGTTGAGCGGGTAAAAAAGTGTGAAGTGTGTTAGTTCCACACAAAACAAATTCACACACCAGCTCAATCGCTGCAAATGATACCTCCTACATGGCTATTCGCTGTATGGGCGATGGACATTTTGGGACCTTTCCCAAATGCCGTCGGAGGTTACAGGTTCTTGTACGTCGCCATCGACAAGTTCACCAAGTGGTGGGAAGCTACTCCAGTTATGATAATCAACAAGAAATCTGCTATCAAGTTCTTGAAGTCCATAGTCTGCAGATTTGGAGTTCCGAATAGAGTCATAACTGACAATGGAACCCAATTTACAAGGGCAACATTCCAAGAATATTGCCAAGACCTCAGTGTACAAGTCATCTACGCATCAGTTGCTCACCCGGCAAGTAATGGCCAAGTCGAGAGAGCAAATGCTGAGATACTTAAAAGACTCAAGGCACACACATATTAGCGCCTGAAGAAACATGGAGCCAACTGGATAGAGGAGCTATCTTCAGCACTATGGGCGAGCAGGACAATACCTAACCGGTCAACTAGAGAGACACCCTTCTTCCTGGTGTACGGAGCTGAAGCAGTCCTTCCTCCGGAGATCACTATGGGGTCGCTCTGGGTCTGGACCTTCGACGAAGCCGCACAGGACAAGCTCCGACATGAATACTTTGACCTCATCGATGAGGGAAGGTGCCAAGCAGCTGTTTGGAATGCACAATATCGCCAGGCGCTCCGGTGCTATCACCGAAGGCATGTGCACAACCGACAGATTGAAGAAGGCAATTTGGTGCTACCGAGAAAACTAACACGAGAAAGGATGAACAAACTGTCCCCCAACTGGGAAGGTCCCTTTTGAGCGATCAAAGTATCCAATCCTGGATGCGTTCGCTTGACAACAGAGGATGAGACTCCACTTCCGAACACATGGAACATCGAGCACCTCTGTAAGTTCTATGCTTAGTTTCATGGAGGTGATTCTATAGTTACACATAATGTAAATTATAGAGATGAACAGAGTCGGGTAGGTCCTCAGGGAGAACATCTGGACCCCTCTGGGAAGGTCTAGACAGTTCAAGCACACTTAACTTGGTCATTCTACTTTAAGTGTAGCTACCTACCCTGGGTTAGAACAAGATGAATAGCACACTTGGCTTGGTTCCGTACCCTAAGTGTGTCATTGTCTCCCCTATAATTCGGACCTATAATGAAAGACATTGTTGTGTGAAAATAGACTCCACGTGCATTAATTTTGTACAGACTCGTTTCTTTTATTAGTTTTTGTCTATAACGAACTTGTACCATTTTTTTTGAGATTTAGTCCAAGTTATTCATCTGATATACAAGTTATATTGTTGATCTTTTTCGGATCTCAGCATTGCTAGATGGTCTACTCGCCTAAATGCCAAAGCCAATGACGGGTTTGGAGTGTGTTATCGACTTAAACTGGTCAAGCACACTAAGTACACCACTCTACCTATATTCTGGCAGGACGGAAAGCATTCGGATCTAAAGAGATTATATAGATATCCTTGTTACTATGATGAGTTCCTTTGGATCTAAAATTCAAATAAGAACATTAAGTCGCAAACAAGTTATAGATGAAAGGACAAATTTTACCGTTTTTCTTGTCTTTAATGCGCAGGAAAAATGAAAAACTCATGGCGATGGTGGACGATGTCGGAGCTCCTAAGCTCCGACAACCCCCAGGGGCCAGTCGTCAATGTTTTATTCGTTGAAAGTGAGCATCCTCGGAGCTAACAAGCTCCTTCAACACCCTTGGGGGCCAGCCATTGACGTGAAGGATTAATGATGATCTAAATGAATATGGTGGAGAAATCATCCCGAGGGGATCCACCATTGACGTAATATATGTTGACAGTGGACACCGTCGAAGCCAGGAAGCTCCGACAATCCTAGGGGGCCCGCCGTCGACGTTCTACGCATTGACAGTGGGCACAGTTGGAACTACCAAGCTCTGACAACCCCCAGGGGGCCCGCCTTCAACATTTCTAAGAGTTCATATGGGTGCCGTCGGACCTACCTAGCTCCAACAACCCCTAGGGGGCCCGCCGTCGATGTTTTTAAGAGTTAACAGTGGTCGCTATCAGACCTACCTAGCTCCGACAATGTAAAATCCCTAAATATTCAAAGTGCAAAGTTTAGATAGGAGAATTAAAAATTTGAATAGGAAAAATAAATCAAAATGGCAATTAAAAAAATCAAACCAATTCAAGCTTCAATAGAAGGAATTCAAAAATTCAAATTAGCTCCTGTTCAAACCTTGATAAAATAACAATTTGAGTTCACCATTGGCTTCCAAATATTCCAAACGGCGTCCATGCCAAATTTCATAACATTTGGAGCACATTTGCTATTCAGTTCAATGTGTACATTGAATCCCATTCAAATTCAAAATTCAAATTGGAATTTTAGGTGAAACTTGTCCAAATTTGAAATCCAATTCCAGAATCAAATCCTCGATATTTGTTTGAGCCTATCTGGAAATTTTCATGAATTTCGGACATTAGTTGGTTGGATATTTCCTTAACCAGAGGAAGATAGAGATGAAAGGGGAGTGGGACCCACTGGTCAGCTTCACAGAACAGGGGGAACCGCCTCTGTCGTGAGTGTCTCGCGCCCCAACAGCTCACCGTCGGCAAGCAGCTGCATAACAAACCGTTTGCATGCTCTCTCCACTTTATTCATCTATATCCTTACCTCTCTGGCCGAAGGGGAAGAGCAGTGTTTGGTCCTCTGTTTAGTTCTTCTCTCCCGAGCGCAAACCATCGTCGTCTCTCTGCTTGCCCGACAAGCTCAAGATTATGGCCGAGTTTATTCATCCTCACGACAGAAAAGTGGTGTGTAATACTTCCTTCTACCTTCTCAAGCTTTTGGTTCCTTGTATCGTCGGCTACAACGCGGGTATTTTCCAGTTTTGCCGACGCCATCGTTCTGCCGCTGCGAGCAAGCTGCTGCCTTCCGTCGCGCCGGCACCACAATCCACCTCTCGAACTGCTATCAAAAGCAAACAAGATCGCCAGAACACCACCTTTCTCTCGGTAAAAACCGTTCTTTGTTTCATTCCCTATCGATCGAGTATTCCTCCTTTTTCTTTCGGCACGATGTTACCCTTCATGCTAGGTCGTGAGAGAAATTCATTTTCTATGCGGAGAAATCCCTTGAGCCAGCTAGATATTAGGTTATATGCCCCCTAGCGCACCCCCTAGATCAATTCTCAGTGAAAACCATCGACCAGACCTCGAGTATTTCGAGTTTCCGTAGCTGCCCTAGGAAAACTCGTCGGCTCACCGTCAAACTTGAGATTTCCGGCCATTTAACTTCTATTGCACCCCATTTTCGTACTAACCATGATCCAAGGAATCTTTTAGATTGTTTTACGGGTCGTTTGAGCCTGATTTAAGGATTTTTGACCATCGTCGGAACCCTAGTTCTGCTGCCGCCAACGTTGCTCGCCTCCGACCGTCGCCGCCTCGGTTGGACATCACCAACATGTTGTGCGGCTGATTCTAGGGCCAGGCGGCCAAAGCCATGCCAGGAGGAGCTCGGCGCAGCAAGTTCGGCATGTGCTGCCGCTACTCCGGCGAGGAGCACCGCCCCCGTTGTGAGGTTGAAGATGATGAGGGGGTCCCACCGGTCAGCGTCGGTTTCACTCGCTCGGGATTTGCTGTGGCCACCGGATCTGGTGTGGCTGCGCGGGTAAATCAGCAGTCCTCGGTGTGGCCCAGTTACGATTGGCCCATTTAAAATGGGTGGGACCGACCGGATTTATTTAAACTTTTCCTTTTACAAATAATTCAAGATTTTGAGCAAACTTCTAAAATCCATTACTCCTTGTAGAATTGCTCAAATAATTCTTAATAAATTCTGGTAGATTCATCTTGATCCCTAAGTGCATTGGTAAAATTTTTGAACATAAAAGTCCCAAAATTTTCAAAATTAATTCCTTTGAGCTAACTGTTTGGGAAATTAATTACCCCTCTTCTGCTAATTGGAAAATTCCCAATTTTGGTCAGAACACTCTTAAGACTACCCTGGATCTCCAGTAAAAAGTTCAAGTTCATTGGAATTCATTTACTGGGTGAATAAGTGTTCCAAATGTCTATGTAGTATAAAAATTGAGAAATGTACAAAAACATTTCCAGAATTTTCCCAAACTTGTAAAATCAATTCCTCCCTGTAGGAAGCTCAGGAAATTATGATTTTCCTGGAATCAGTGAGACCTCCTCTACCATAATCATCCACTTTTAGCCATGACTAAACTCCAGCTTTAATACCAAATTTTAGAGAAGGATTTTACCTGTTGTAATTTTAGAGACAACAAGCTTCCTTGAACATCTCCAATTTTTGGTCCAGATCTTCCTCATAGGACCTATTATCCGCTGTAAAAATACCAGGGCCAATTGAAATCATTTACGTAGCTGATCAGTATTTAGAAAGTCTTTTATAAAGTTTCAATATCACTCATATACTATATATATTGCATATCATATAGTGACCGAGATCGAGTAGGAGCCGGAGCCCTTGGAGAGCATACAACCAGGAGGTAACTTTGACTTTTACTCACAACTAGGCAAGCCCCGGTTTGCATTTAAGTGCTATTTTAAAGTTTCTATATGTATCACTTATGTCTAGGATGAGTTTTGTGCATTAGGGCTAAGGTGCTTGTTACTCCACTTGCATGAACCACAAATCCCATGGAGTATTGGGTAGCTACAGCTTGACGAGTAGAAAATTCCCTGCTAATGTTTTGAGGAATTTAGTAGAAGTCTAGTAGTCAGAATCTACTCGCGAGATAGGATTTTTGCACATGGGATGGATTTGATCAAAGATGGTTTATGAAAATGAATTTGAGACCGAGCAGTGTATATGATGCAGCGACACATGGTCTCACGAGTGTAGCCCTGCTTGTGTCGATTGAGGACCGATCCATGTGCGGCCCTGCTGGACAAATTTGAACTGTACCAAATACATACTGGCTATATGGAAACAAGGAAAACGATGTAATTGGTTATACTGGGTGTCGAGGCTTACCCTACCATTTTATAGGAGTGGGTTGAGGGAAGCAAGGTGTAAATATGTCGGCGGGCACAGACAGCTCCGCTCGGGGACCTCCTGTCCGTTATGGAAGGACCGGCTCGGCATTTGGGTTTCCTTTGAAAGATTGATGCATACAACATAGTATTGAAGTGCGATTCACTCCACTTCCGAAATGGGTGTATGTGACGTGTTATCCGGCTGTCTACTGATTGCAATCACCGTCCCTCGCGGTTATTTGAGTACCGCTTGTTCACTGCGCTGTGACACTAGTAAATACTGAAGAAGCCAGGAGAATATGATGTATTGAATTATAATTGCTTTGCAACTATGATTGCTATAGAATTTGCTCACTAAAGTTCATTTAACTGAACCTTTAAGCTACTGTTAGTAACTTGAAAATTAAGGATCAACATGTAGGCGAGTCATTTACTGCTATATCAATTCCTATGTTAAGTATCCCTGCATGTAGAGTTCCATGTTTGGGTGAGATGGTTAAGTCTTGCTAAGCCCTCGTGCTCACAGTTGCTATATTAAGTTTTTTTTTGCAGGTGAGACGTATGAGGAAGGGCCCGAAGATGAGGCGATGCCCCGTCGGGGTATACCGCCGAGTGGGAGCCCTACACGCCGCCATGATCTTTTGTGTGCTGCTAGTGTGTAGCATCCCCGGGCAGCACGGCTGCACTTTTGCATAGCTAGGCTGAGAGTTTAGCTATGAGTATTACTTCCGCTGTACATTATGTATTGTAAAAGACTTCCGCTGTTTATATAAATAAAATTTGTATTTTGTCGTATTCTTTTCGTGTGTGCTGTTGGGTACTGCATCACACGACACCACCCCCTGCTATTCCTGGAATGTGTGGACTCGGTCCTCACAGCCTGGTATCAGAGCCGCATTGGGAATAGCACGCTCGAAAAGAGCCTATTTTGAAAACTTAAAGGTAATTGAGTGAGGATTAGTTAGTATGCCCACATAAGGTCAATTATAGTATTAGTTACTTAAGGTGGCAAGATAACTTATGTGTTATTTTGTTTTGTAACGACTCTCCAACGTCAGGTAAGAGGTAAGGTACGCCACTGCAAGCGGGTCAATTGCGGTAAGCTCACTATGCGAGAGGTAGCATTTGATTGTTTCCGTGGCTTGCACGGAAAGTCAATATGAGTCTCTAAAACTCTACATGTTTCTGAGAACATGTGACACGCGGTATCCCAGCGTGCTTCAAAATTAGTGGGAGCCCCCGTCGGGTGGGACATAACCTGATGCGTCCCCTACTGGTGCAGCACTATGCAAAGACGTTGGACCCCGTCGGGTGGTAGAAAACCCGGTCATGTACCTCGAGACGTGGTTTAGCTCGGGGTGGCCCGTATGGAATGATATGGAATGATACGTGGTTTTACTATCATATATATATTATTGTGACTGTCTGAAATGATCACCCGTGCGGGCTGTGCCGTATGGCACCATATGATTGATCAATAATTTGTGTGTAGTCACAGGTACACTAACCATGCTTTAAGTAGCTCGAGTTGAAAACGTTTGCGAGTGAACATCATTAGTGCCATCATTGAGACGTATGCCGGAATACCTGCTTAGGATTTTCTTTGGTGAGGGCGTAGTACCGGAATTGCATTCGAATTTCATCAGGCACGTTGACGACGATATCCGTGCTGGAGGTGTGGCTCGACAACATGTAAAAATTTCAAACATAGGACTAAGATTGAACTTGTAATCTTTGTTTCGGAGCGTGCTGGTCAGATTTACAGTAATCATGTGGTCTCTGCGGTATGTAGGCATATGGTTTGGGAACTTGAGGAAGTCATCCACAAGTTTCATTTTCAGCTCCAAGGCAGATTTCAAGATTTAAAACTGGAAAATTTTCATTTAAACTTAAACTGACAGGTTCCTGATTCAAACTGAGAATCTAGCAGCAAAATGCTTTACTTAAAGATAGCATAACTCTCTGTAGGAATAATAACTGAAGGTCTTCCTTACATTTTTGGAAATTTTAGAGAGTTCTCTAAAACTCTTATGTTCAACTCCAGTTCAGAATCTTCTTGTAAACTAATAAAAAAATTGAAATTTTCAAACTCTGTTAAATTTGGACAGAGACGGGACAGTTTTTGTATCCTGTCACTGTATTTATCATATCTCTTAGTAGAATCGATGAATGACTTCATGTAGTACATTTCTGTAATCCTAAGGATATATGCAACAATGTTGTAATTTATGATTTTTGCATATGTTGAAGTTTTGTATCTGGAAAAATGTGGACAAAATCAGCCTTAAACAAAGGAGGTGCTGTCAAATTTTTTCCAGAAACACTGTAACTTGCAAAAATCATATCTCCTCATAGAGAAATTATCTGGAGGCAAATAAATACATTATGGAAATCTCTTTGAGAGTACTTAAATTTTGTAGTTAAATGCCAGTCCATATTTTGCCTCTAACTGGTCGAAACATTTTAATCTCTCCAGACTGGTCAGCTGGATCAGAATCTGGACAGTGAAACCAGTTTTGAATTCTTCAATTCAAACCATTTTGGTTTCAATTTCTTGTGTCCTATCCCATGTCCAGCAGCTGTTATTTGATATGCTGGTTTGGAATCGAGTATGTGATACAATCAAAACATCACTTCGAGCGATGACATGTGTATGTCTTGTACAATAGCGAGGATACACGTACGCGAACATACTCAACGTTCCGTTCTGACCGAGGATAGTCGAAATGGACTTCTATCCATGAAGTTCATTACTTTGGAACTCAATTATGATAACCTGGTCCAGGGATGTGTATGTTGTGTAAAGCTTACACTTTATCAATACGTGTGAAGGTTATGCGTGTTACTTGATCAATTCTCGCATTACTATTGTACGGACTAGAGGAAGTTAACAAACATGTTGCTGATTTTAAATCATGTGGATGCAGAATGGTGCGTACACGCTCTACGCCCAAGATAGGAGGCTCTAGCCGGGGTCATGAGGATGAATCTCCGACCCGGGAGCAAACCACGACACCGCAGCAGCAGGCTCCTTCACCACAACTACCTTAACCTCCGAGGACTCTCGCGGAGATTCTGGCTGCAGTGCTCGGCTCGCGCGACGAGCAAACCGAGTTGCTGCGGATGTTGGTGTAGAATTCGTCCCGTTAAGGGGGGCGACAAGACAATTGACAACGCCAGCTCCAATAAAGTTTGTACTTGGACTTTTTGGCAACGCATCCACCGGTGTTCATGGAGGCCGAGGAGACTCTGGAGGCGGACAACTTTATCCACACACTTGAGGCAAAGTTTGGTCTGCTACGATGCACCGAACAGCAGAAGGCGCTGTTCGCAGCACAACAGCTTCAGGGATCCGCCGGTGCTTGGTGGGCGAACTACATTGCGTCACTGCCTGCTGGTCATGCGGTCACCTGGACCGAATTCTGAGAGGCGTTCCGCGCCTACCATATACCTCCCGGCATCATGAAGAGGAAGCTTCAAGAGTTTCTAGAGCTGAGACAAGGCGGGAGGAGTGCCCATGAATACTCTCCCGCATTCAACCATCTAGCACAGTACGCGCCAGATTATGTGCGAAGAGAGGACAAGAAGCGAGATACCTTCTTCCGCGGTTTGAACTCCAAGATGAATGTCCAGCTCGCACAATGCAATCATGGCACCTTTAATGACATCGTCAATGCCGCGATTGTACAGGAGGATGCTCAGCATGAGCTTGTTTCTGATAAGTGGAAACAGAGCGCGCCATCGAGCAGCAGCAGTGGCGGTCAACAGAAGTACATGTGGTGTGTCGCTCACCATCCGGTCATCGATGGCAGCCACCGGCGCGACCGCAGCAGTTCTGCGGTTGTTCTTTCAACGCGCCGCATTTCCAACCGCTATTTCCACAGCAGCAGCAGCAAAGGATGGTCCCGCATGCATATCCACCTCCACCACGTGCACCAGGATTCCGTCCGCAGCTTGGCGGGAACCCAACACAATACACGTGCTACACGTGTGGTCGTGTCGGGCATTTTGCGAGATACTGTCCCGAACAGTGACAAGGCAGCACGCAAGCACCATACCGGGGTGCAACTCAGCCCCGCAACCAGCACAAGAAATCAGCACCAAAACCTGGCAACGTCCACCACATAGCCATCGAAGACATGCTGGAAGGCGAACCCATCCTCGCGTATAGGTTTTCTCTACTCCAAAATCCCGTAGTCATATTATTTGTCCCCGGTGCCACCCATAATTTTATTAGCCAATCATGTCTTCAAATATCAATTACCGATCATTCCCACAAAATGTCCATATTGGATTTGCTCTGCGGGTGGGAAAGTAGCAGCCGATAGAATGGTCTATCGAGCACCACTTGAGATGGGTGGAAATCTATATCGGACTTCTCTAATTATATAAAAGAGTCAAAAGCTCAATGTCATCTTAGGAATCTCATGCCCGTGATAGTGCTGTTCTCGACATCGTTCCACGTGTGGTCCATTTAAACTCTCGACTACATGAACCACACACTCTTATTCTAGACTGCCTTATCCAAGAAATTCCAGCCACATACAACACGGAAACCACAAAGCTTGAGGACATTTGTGTGGTCCGTGAATATCCGGACATGTTACCTAACGACCTTCCAGGTATGCCACTGTATAGGGACATCGTGTTCAAGATTGAACTTATTCCGGTAACCATGCCTATTTCTCGAAGGCCGTACAAGATGGCACCAAATGAGTTGGCGGAATTAAAGAAGCATTTGAAGGACCTGCTGGACAAAGGTCTCATACACCCCAGTTCATCACCTTGGGGCTGCTCCGCATTGTTTGTAAAGAAGAAAGACAAGACATTACGTCTATGTGTGGACTATCGTCCGCTCAACGCCGTGACGATCAAGAATAAGTATCCACTACCGCGCATCGATATTTTATTTGATCAATTAGTGGCTGCTAAAGTTTTCTCAAAGATGGATCTTCGGTGCGGATATCATCAAATCAAAATCCGAGCGGAGGATATACAAAGATGGCATTCTCGATGAGATACGGGCTCTATGAATATCTCGTCATGTCGTTTGGACTCACCAACGCGCCGGCTCACTTCATGTATTTAATGAATTCAGTGTTCATGCCGGAGTTGGACAAGTTTGTCATGGTCTTCATCGATGATATTTTGGTTTATTCTAAATCATAGGAAGAACACGCCAAACACTTGCATATCATGCTCCAATGATTGCGAGATCACAAGCTTTATGCAAAATTCAGCAAGTGTGAGTTTTGGATCGGCCAAGTACCTTTTCTTGCTCACATTATTTCAGTGGAGGGTATCGCTGTTGATCCAAGCAAAAATGTGCAAGTGCTGAAATGGGAGTCTCCAAAGTCCGTTCATGAAGTTTGCAACTTCCTCGGGTTAGCAAGATATTATCGGATGTTCATTCCGAGCTTCTCAAAAATTGCTAAACCAATGACGGAGCTGCTGAAAAAGGGGACTAAATATATTTGGAGCAAGGCGTGTGAGGGTGCATTTCAAGCATTGGTGAAACATCTCACAACAGCCCCAGTGCTAGCTCAGCCGGATACGACCAAATCTTTCGATGTTTATTGTGATGCGTCTGGCATTGGTCTCGGCTGCGTTTTAATGCAAGAAGGCCGCGTGATCGCATATGGCTCACGGCAGCTCCGAAATCATGAGCACCATTATCCAACTCATGACATTGAGCTCGCTGCCGTGGTGCTCGCCTTAAAAATGTGGAGACATTATTTACTTGGAAATCTAGTGCACCTCTACACCGATCACAAGAGCCTAAAATATATCTTCACTCCGAAGGAGTTGAATATGCGACAGCGAAGATGGTTAGAGCTGATCAAAGATTATGAGATTGAAATCCACTACCATCCCGGCAAGGCGAATGTGGTTGCCGATGCGTTAAGCCACAAGTCTCACGTCAAAAATCTGTCCATCACTCCAATGGACGAGGACGAACCGAGTTTATACTTGGTTCCATATGGAGTGTTATATAATCTTGCTCTCATTCCTACCATACAAGAGGAGATTATGGAAGCTCAAAAGAAAGACGTGGGTATGTCACACATTCGGAGGAGAACAAAGAATGGAGAAATGAAGTGCTTCCAAAGTGATTAGCATGGTACCCTGTGGTTGAAAGACCGTATAGTGGTACCCCATGACATGGAACTTCGGAAGAAAACCTTGGATGAAGCTCACTTATCCAAGTACTCTATTCATCCAGGCAGCAACAAAATGTATCAAGATCTGAAAAACATATTTTGGTGGACACGGATGAAAAGAGGATTGCAAAGTACGTATCCAAGTGTGATACGTGTCGGCGGGTGAAAGCTGGCCACATGAGGAAAGCCGGACAGCTGCAACCATTAAACATTCCATCTTGGAAATGGGAGGACATTAGTATGGATTTCATTGTCGGATTACCTCTCACGTTCCACAAGCATGATTCGAATTGGGTGATAGTCGATCGACTAACCAAATCAGCTCATTTCATCGCTGTACATACAAAGTACATTGCCATGAAATATACGGAGTTGTATATTGCAAGAATCATGTGCTTGCACGGTGTTCCCCTAACAATTATTTCAGATCGCAGTGTGCTGTTTGTTGCTAGTTTCTGGGAGCTGCTGCACGCGTTATTAGGGATGAAACTGATACAAAGCTCTGTGTATCACCCGCACACCAATGGTCAAATTGAATGGGTGAATCAAGTCCTGGTTATGCTACGCGCTTGTGCCATCCACCACGGTAAAAGTTGGGATGATGATTTACCATTGGCAGAGTTCACATATAACAATGGCTATCAAGCTAGCATCAATATGGTGCCGTATGAAGCACTCTACGGCCAGAAATGTCGTACATAACTCAACTGGTGTGAATCCCGTGAGTGAGTGATATACAATATTGATCTTGTTAATGAAGTCGAAGAACGAGTGCGAGTGATCCAAGCCAATCTCAAGGCTGCTCAATCTCGTCAGAAAAGTTATGCGGATAAAAGATGTCGACCTCTCCACTTCAACATCGGAGACCACGTTTACCTTCGTGTCTCTCCGATGAAAGGAATTCATCATTTCGGAGTGAAGGGAAAGCTTGCTCCGCGATTCATCGGTCCGTTCGATATCATTAAAAAATGCGGACCCGTGGCCTACCGCTTGGAATTACCGGCGTCACATTCTAGTATTCATAATGTATTCCGTATATCTCAGCTGCGGAAATGTTTTAAATACCCTGCTGAAATCCGCACCAAAGATATTGAAGCTTTCCAATAGGATCTCACTTATTTGGTGTATCCAATTCGGATTATCGATGAAAAGACTCGCACCACAAGAACCCGGACTTTATGGTTTTACAAAGTCTTGTGGAGTAACCATACTGCTGAGGAAGCGACATGGGAAAGCGAGGACTATCTCCGATCAAATTATCCATATTTGTTATTGTCAGTACCCTGCAGACCGGGTACTCTCGCACACAGGATAAAGACACCGGGGCATGTCCGACGGCTCCATGTGTCCAGAAGTTGTCGATGCCTCAGCCTCCCACAAGATCCCGCCCCGGTGTTGCCACGTGGGGGACGAAGAATGAGATAAAGACCTTCAGAAAGGAAGACCTCCGAAGACACCACGTGTTAGGACGGGACCTCGCCCAACCTCGGGGGGGGGGGGGGGGGGGGGGAGCTCCTGAGCTGCCTAGAGCACCAAACCAAACGCCCTTCCTCAGGGGCAAGAGCGGAGCTGCCACATGCCCTAAGGAGCCCCGGATATGCCACGTGTCACAATGGACCGGGGCTAGCCTCCCTAGCGAGGAGCTGCCCCGACGCTGCCACGTGTCTTGCAGCTCGCCCCAGATGGTGAGGTGCGGGGGTTAAAGGGTGGAGCGCTCCGCCCGGTCAAACTTTGAAGACACGCAACCACCCTTGGCACATGACGTGGGGGATGCCAACGGTCAGAGAACGCTATGACCAATCACATCACGGTAAAGGCGTTGCAGGCCTATCCCACTCAGCCAAGTGGGTAGCTTGCGGCAACAAGACAAGCTGACAGGACACCTTCTGCCGCCGTCAGAAACAGCGCGTGGGCTACTGACAAGGGAGATGGCAAGACGACGAGTCTCCAGTGGCACCCTTAGAGGAAGATTATGCGGAAAGCCTTAGATCTCTTAGGATAAGATAACTCCGGGACCACCTATCGGGCCTCGAGACCCCACTTGTAAGCCGTCCGACCTTGACTATAAAAGGCCCGGACCACCATCGCTACAAGGACAAGCCTCAAAATCACCGATACACATACACACTCGCATACACACTCACCAAGCAATACAATCCACCGTGGAGTAGGGTGTTACGCTCCTTGTGGCCCGAACCACGTAAAAACTCGACTGTCTCATACTCTTCCGCTAGAACACTAGTTTGAGGTCTAAGCCCCGCTGAACATGAACCTCCGCCGACTGCTCTTTAGCAGATCCGGGGGAAGTGTCGCATTGACCCTTCGACATTTGGCGCGCCAGGTAGGGGCTTTTTCCCTCAAAAAAGTTGTAGCGCTTTCACCAACCATGGTGTTCATCAAGCCTGAGAGCTGCGGCAAGATCAAGCCTCAAAAGGTCGACCATCGTGTCGACAAACATGTGGAGAAGGAGTTCCAAAGAACGGAACGCGCCGTGGAAATGGTACACCAGGCTGTGAACTTCGACCTCAATAGCGACCACGAGCGTTGCAAAGCACTCCATGTCATATGTGGAGGATCTTGGGAACCAGCTTCCAGGAATGTGGTCAAGACCCTGCACCGGGCAATGACTTTGTCAGCCTCTACGCATGCTCCGGCACCTCATCACAAATGGATGGATACGACGATCAGCTTCGACGCCTCTGGTTGCCCCGAGAACATGGCGGGAGCCAGGCAGCTGCCCCTCCTCGTCGCCCCCACCATCGCTAATGTAAAGTTTTACCACGTCCTGGTAGATGGTGGAGCTGGCCTCAACTTCATCAGCCGTGCGGCCTTCGACAAGATGAAGATCCCCGTGTCTGAGCTCGCCCCGACAAGATCATTCTCAGGGGTAGGACCAAAGAGATTTACCCCGTACGGCTGCATCCACCTCCGGGTGACCCTAGGGACACCTGAGAACTTCAGGACGGAGAATATCCTATTCGATGTCGTGGAGGTTAGCTTCCCCTACCACAACATTATCGGCAGGCCAGCCCTGTACCGGTTCATGGCAGTAGCCCATTATGGCTACCTCGTCCTCAAGATGCCGACACCTTCCGGCGTCCTCAAGATCTGCGGAGATCGTGCTGCTGTGGTGACACTCTTGGAAAAGCTCAGGGCGTTGGCAACAGTCCCAACACCTGTCCTGAATGATGTTGAGCCGAGTAAGCCTTCGCCAGACCCACTCGCTCGCAGCCACGCTGCTGCACAACGAGTGCAGCCCTGCGACGACGACGACGTACCCATCAAGACAATCCAACCACCCGTATCGTGAGGAGTCTGGATAGCGATCAGGAATCAGCGCTCACTACTTTCCTGCAAGTTAACATCGACGTCTTTGTGTGGCAACCGTTGCATATGCCAGGCATCCCCAGGGAAGTGATTGAGCACCGTCTGAAGATCTACACCGACGCACGGCCATAACAACAGAGGCCCAGTAAGCAGTCCATCGAGTGGCAGAACTTCATTCGCGAGGAGATCAAGAAGCTCCTCCATGCTGGCTTCATACAAGAGGTCCACCATCCCAGATGGCTGGCCAATCCGGTTGTCATCCCCAAAGCTGGTGTTAAGCTTCGGATGTGCATTGACTACACCAAACTCAACAAGGCATGTCCTAAAGATCACTTCCCTCTCCCTAGAATTCATCCAATCGTAGATTCTACTTCGGGTGTGATTTGCTATGCTTTCTAGATGCATATTAAGGGTTCCACTAAATCCTAATGTCTAAAGAGTACGAAGAACATACCGCATTTATAAACGTAGATGGCCTTTACTGCTATGTCTCTGTGAGACCTATGTGTGCTTAATACATTGGCTTGTACTGAATACATTGGCTTTGATGATAAAAGTTCTGAAATTCTGCTAAAACATCTTCTTTAGCAAGGTCCGACTCTAGCTTCGAGCTTTTAAAAGGTCCGACGTAAGGTCCGATATGTTTTGCTAGGTCCGACTTATGTTGGTTAGCTTCGGCATGTCTTTGATAGCTCCGACATGTCTTTGTTAATCTTCAACATGTTTCCCTAGCTCCGGCTTTTGGGTTGACTAGTTCGGGCTAGTTTTGTTTAGCTCCGGCGCTAGGTCCGACTGGCTTTGGTTAGCTCTGGCGCTAGGTCCGACTAGCTTTGGTAAGCTCCAGCGCTAGGTTGTACTAGCTTTGGTAAGCTCCAGCGCTAGGTTGTACTAGCTTTGGTAAGCTCCGGCTCAAGCTTCGGTTAGCTTTGGCAAGGTTTGGAGCTTGATCGTAATGTTCCAAATTTTCATGTGAAATGTTTTGAACTTGCTTTACACTCATGGAAAGGTTGCTTAGTATTATTTTACTAAGTTTTTGGTGTGTTTTGGTGGTTATGGCTGATATCATTTTGATATGCTTTGCAACATGCTTATGTGAGGTGCTCACGTAAGGTGTTGTGTTTGGAACTAACTTGAGTCAAGTCGCGGACTTGGGCTCGGACGGATTTGTTGTTTATTCATGTGCAGGTGTTGCTTGAGTTCAAGTCATGGCTGGTGATGGGATCCATTGGACTAGTCTCAGGGAGGAGATGAGGTTCCAACAACCAAGTTCGGGAGGAATTGTGGTTGAGCTGATCAGGAGGTCGCGCAGGATGATTGAATCAAGGGCAGTGCATATGAAGGTTACTGAACATCGAAGGAAGGTGTTAGCACGTATGCATGAGGTGCATGTCATGGCAACATGGTTCCAAAGATGGTTTATGGATTGGAAGATCTGGTTGGAAGGATCGGATCGTATCGGTTGATGACTTTGGCTGCGGCGGAGTCAGTTATGACTCGGTATGTAAAGTATCGAGTTGGTTATGTTAGGATTTCGTGTGGGTCACAAATTTGGGTTGTTTTAGGAATATGGATATGTTCATAATGTGTTTGAAAGTCTTAAGATTGCTTCTAACTGCGTATAGACGAGTCCTAAGCAGTTATGGAAAGTTTTGATTCGTGAACGGAGTAGGATTAGGGTCTGATTTGAGTTGAGTTGGCTTTCGAGCTGGTTATATAAGCAAGGGAGGCTAGAGATCGTGAGGTACAACTTTGGGGCTGCTCCTCTTGTGTTCTATTGAATAAAATTCGTAGTTTGAAGGAACTTTTGTGCCTTGTTCGTCCGACTTTTTGCAGACAAGTTTTACTCGTCAAGTTTCTGGATAGCACTACCTTCTATCGGTCATTTTATCATAACTCGAGTTTTACAGATCCAATTGGCGTGATTCTTTTTGGTTTGTCTTCAAAACTTGATTATATATCATCTGTCAAAATTTCACGGTCATTTGATTTGTGGTTTCTGATCTACACGAGTTTCTTTGCAGCGTTCCAGAACTGTTTTCTCGGGTAGGACAGATTGACCTTTGTTCGATCTTTCGATCATAACTTGAGTTTCTCTCAACGGATTTTAGTGATTTTTCTTGTGGTTTATTCGTGACTTTATTCTATATAATATATATCACGTTTGTCACGGTGAAACACGTTTAGATTAGTCTCACACACGATTTCTTTAATAGATCGTTTTTCTACCGAAGGGGTTGGAATTTAACTTTTTCCGCTGCGTAAGATTTTTTAAATCTACCATTCACCCCCCCCCTCTGGTAGCTTTTCATGTGCTCTTTGATCCTACAATTGGTATCAGAGCCACAGTGCTCCAATCATTGTGATTTGCACGTGTTTTTGACTGATCATCATGGAGAAATACTCCGCCAAACATTGTGTGTTTGCTGGTATTGATTTTCAGGTTTGGAAGGCGCGTATGGAGGTTTTCATCCGGGCGCAAGGCTTCGCAATATGGGAGAAGGTGTACAAGCCTTACGAAGTGCCACCTAATGATCGAGTTACGGCTACAAACCTACGGGACGTCGACAACAACAATAAAGCCCGAAACTTGATCATCCAAGGACTCACTCAAAGTGACTTCGACCGCGTTGCACACCTTCGATCGACATATGATGTGTGGAGAGTGCTTTGTGACTATCACGAAGGATCCAACATGATCAAGGATGTGAGACAAGATATGTTCAAAAAGGAATATATGCATTTCGAGATGCAACCCGGTGAGTCTATCGATGACCTCTTTGCTCGCTTCAATAAAATTCTCAGCAACTTACGTAGTGTCAATGTTAACTTTTCTAATGCTGAGAATGCTAGAAAACTTCTTAGTGCATTAGAAATGTCAATTTGGGAGATGAAAGTAACATCTATTCGTGAATCAACTGTCATGAGTTCTCTTACATTAGATGTGCTTTATTCTAAACTAAAAACACATGAAATTGACATCTTATCACGTAAGAACCCAAATAAGTCTATTGCATTTGTCTCACAACGTGATATGCCTAGATCCGGCCAATCATCATCTTGCAATACTCTTTCTTTGTTGTCCTCACTAACCCTGGAGCAGATCGAGGAATTTCCAGAAGAGGAGTTAGCACTCATCTCTACTAGATTCTCAAAAACATTGCAGAATGTGAGAACTAGAAGGAGAGGAAGCTCTGGACCTCAACGCTGTTTTGAATGTGGTAAGATAGGACACTTTCGTACAGAATGCCCTAACCTTTTAGTTCCTACTACCCGTGAAGAAAAACAGAACAAGGTCAAAACCACCTCTGGATATCCCAACAAGAAAAAGAAGGGTACCATAGGACGCAAGATGATTAACAGCTTCATCACCGCACTTCAAGAACTCAGCTCAAGTGATGTAGACTTTGAAAGTGATGAAGATGATGACGATCTGGCCAACTTATGCTTCATGGTGGCAAAACAAGATCAAGATCAAGTCGGGAGGATGCAGAACACAACAGTAACGACAATGATGTATGTTCTACCTGCAATGAAATGTGTGATGCTATTTCTCGTGCAACTATTATTATAAAGAAAAAGGACAAAAAGCTTAGGGATAATGCTGCTAAAATTGAATCACTAGAATCTGAAATCAACCGTTTAAAAACTTTGATCCCTAGTGATGATGCATGTCCCTCATGTGACTTAATCTATGAACAATTGTCCACATTAAGAACTGCACATTCCTCTACTCTAGATAGACTTGAACTTGAAATTGAAAAGAACAAAAAACTTGCTGCACTTGACATTGGAAACTTAAAAGATGCTTCTTTTTCTATAATTGATTTGCATTGTTCTAGTTGTGATGATCTTGAAAAGAAACTAAAAGATGCTATGAATGAAATTTCAATATTTAATAGTGCTTTACGCTCTCATGAAGTTAAACATTGTTCCAATTGCAAATTAAAAGGAAATACTTCATGTGAATATTGCCTTGATTTGTCGGATAAACTTGATAACATGCATAGGACATTAGATCGGTTTTGTAATGGGAATAAGAACCTAAACTTGCTGCTGAATTCTTCCAAGTCTTGCAAAGATAAAACTGGTTTAGGTTTTGATTCTCATGCTCATGCTAAGGCAAATCCACCTAAAAAGTCATTAGGACGTGGTTTGATTCAAACAGTTCCTAAACAAAAAGAAGTGTTTTTCAAATCTGCAGGGGTGTTGTCTCATTCGGTTTCAAATAAAAATGGTGTTTGCTCATCTAGACATGAACACAAAGTTTAATTCCATTGTACCTACTGTGGTAGAGATGGTCATGTCATAGATTTTTGTTATAGACTAGCTAAACAACAGGAAAGGGAAAGAATGATTGCTAGATCTCATAACTTTCATGCAAAATTTGCTGCACATATTAAACTGAATGCCAGGAACATGCAACCTGCTGTTATGAGTCAAAAACATTCAAAGTTTGCCTCCAAAGCTACTGTTTTTTGTGCTACTCAAGTAACATCTTATAGGTCAGTAGTTAAGAGTAAAAACCTCAAAGTTTGTCTCGTAAACCTGCTATTTTATCTCAGCTTTCGCGTGTTTTTCCTGCTGCACGTCGTGTGACTCAGTACTGGATTCCTAAATGCCTTTTGACTAACCCCAGTATTGAGTCATCGACGTATTGTGCTTCTATGTAGGTTACATGCTTGAGGAAGGAGAACATTTGGATTGTGGATTCAGGTTGCTCACGCCACATGACTGGTAACAAAGAATGGTTCTCCTCCCTCTCTTTTGTGTCACATGTAGAGAATGTTACTTTTGCCGATAATTCTTCAACTCCTATAATTGCTAAGGGTTCAGTTAGAGTAAATGATCACTACACTTTGAAGGATGTGACACTTGTCAAAAATTTGAAATACAGCTTGCTTTCTGTTTCACAATTGCTAGATGAAAATCTGGAAATTATTTTCAATAAAAACTGCTGCAAAGTTGTAGGTTCAAATATTGAGCTTATTTTTAACATGTCTCGATTTGGAAGAGTTTTTAAAGCTGATTTTGATATGTCTTCCTCTAAGCATAGGTGTCTAGTTGCTAATGATTCAAAGGACTTATATTTTTGGCATCGTAGACTTGGTCACGTAGGCTTTGATCACCTAACGCGTGTTAGTGCTCTTGATCGCATACGTGGGATGCCTAAGCTTAAAGGGGACAAAGAAATTGTGTGCTCTTCTTGTAGACATGCGAAGATGGTTGCAGGTTCACATACTCCTCTCACAATGATCATGACAACTGAACCGGGTCAACTTTTGCACCTTGACACCGTAGGACCTTCACGTGTTCAATCCTTCGGAGGTAAATGGTATGTTCTTGTTATTGTTGATGATTATTCTAGATACTCTTGGTTTTACTTTATGTCATCTAAGAATGAAGCTTTTAGTCACTTTAAAACTTTATTTCTTAGATTATCAATTGATCACCCAAGATCTTTAAAAGCAATTAGAAGTGATAAGGGAACTGAATTTAAAAATCAATCTTTTGATCACTTTTGTGCTGAAAATGGAATAGATCATCAATTTTCTTCACCATATGTACCTCAACAAAACAGTGTTGTAGAAAGAAAGAACAGAACCTTAGTTGAGATGGCTAGGACTGTGCTTGATGAATATAAAACTCCTAGGAAACTTTGGGCTGATGCGATTGTAACCGCTTGTTATGTCTCAAATCATGTTTTCTTGCGCACTAAGATAGGTAAAACACCATATGAGCTCCGGTTTGGACATAGGCCTAGTGTTACGCACTTTCGGGTCTTTGGTTGCAAATGCTTTGTTAAGAAACATGGTAATCTTTATTAATTTGAATCTAGATCCATTGATGGCATGTTTCTTGGTTATCTATCTCATACTAGAGGCTACCGTGTGCTTTTACTTGACACTACCAAAATTGTGGAGACTTGTGAAGTGTGTTTTAATGAATCTAGCCCAGGTACTAGCTCAAACATTGCAGGTCCAGATCCATATCCGCAGGGGGAGAGCATTTTCGTTAAAGATGAGGAAGAGGTGGAGCTGGTGCCCGAAAATTCAGCAGCTAATGACATTGTTTGAGCTCCTGATTTTGATTCACAACCAGCACCGATGACCACCATTGCTGGTCCAGATCCTCCTCAAGTCACAAGCTCATCGATTTGAGATGAACATGAAAAAGAAGAAGCTTGTGGAGTGTCCACTCCCCTCGGGGTTCTCAAAATTCATCAACCACAACAGATTATTGGAAGCTTGCACGAACGAGTTACACGGTCCAGGTTTTGCGATCCAAACTCTCATGCTCATTCTGCTTTTGTTGCTTCTTTTGAACCCAAAGATATATCACACGCACTCACTAATGAATCTTGGATTATTGCCATGCAAGAAGAGTTAGAAAATTTTGAAAGAAATAATGTTTGGAAACTTGTACCTCCTCCTCAAGGTCACACTTTAATTGGAACTAAATGGGTGTTTAAAAATAAAAAAAGTGAGGATGGGGTTGTGGTTAGGAATAAGGCTAGGTTGGTTGCTCAAGGTTTCACTTAAGTTGAAGGTCTAGATTTTGATGAAACGTGTGCTCCTGTTGCTAGATTAGAAGCCATAAGAATTTTGTTAGCTTTTGCTGCATCTAAAGGTTTTAAGCTATATCAAATGGATGTTAAAAGTTCTTTTCTTAATGGCTATATAGATGAGGAGGTTTATGTCAAACAACCACCGGGTTTTGAAAATTCAGATTTTCCTAATCATGTTTACAAATTGTCCAAAGCCTTGTATGGTCTCAAACAAGCCCCTAGATCATGGTATGATAGGTTAAAAACATTCTTACTTGAAAAGGGGTTTACCATGGGCAAGGTTGATACAACTCTTTTTGTGCTTTAGCATGGCAATGACTCATTATTCGTTCAAGTGTATGTGGATGATATTATCTTTGGTTGTGCTTCTCATGATCTTGTGTCCAAGTTTTCAGCTATGATGAGTTTAGAATTTGTGATGAGTATGATGGGAGAACTCACGTACTTTTTGGGGCTGCAAATCAAGCAAACCAAGGAGAGTACCTTTGTGCATCAAACAAAGTATACATAAGACCTCCTAAGGTGATTCAATATGGACAAAAGCAAGCCTCGTCGGACACCAATGGGAACAACAAAAACACTTGAACTTGATGAAGATGGTGAACCCGTGGATCAAAAAGAATATAGAAGCATGATCAGATCACTTTTGTACCTCACGGCGTCAAGACCGGACATACAATTCAGCGTATGTCTTTGTGCATAGTTTCAAGCCTCCCCACGTGCTTCACATCGTCAAGCCGTCAAAAGGATTCTCAGGTACTTACATGGAACTCAAGAATTTGGCATTTTTCTTCCTTCTTCCTCAACCATTACTTTGAAAGCTTTTTCCGATGCTGATTTTGGAGGTTGTAGGATTGATAGGAAAAGTACTTCCGGTGCTTGTCATTTTCTTGGTAATTCACTTGTTGCTTGGTCCTCTAGAAAACAAAATTCAGTTGCACAATCCACAGCCGAATCTGAATATGTAGCTGCTGCTAGTGCTTGCTCACAAATTCTTTGGATTATTCCAACACTTAAAGACTATGGGATTGATCTAGATAGTATTCCACTGTTTTGTGATAACACTAGTGCCATTTGCATTGCTAAAAACCCTGTGCAACATTCTAGAACTAAGAACATTGACATTAGGTATCACTTTCTCCGTGATAATGTTGAAAAAGGAAACATTGTGTTTCACCATGTAGATACCGAACAACAATTGGTTGACATTTTTACAAAACCTTTGGATTTCACTCGTTTTTGTTACATTCGTAGTGAAATAGGGGTTATCAATCCTCATGGCTTAAATTGAGGGGGAGTTTTGAAACTTGGGAAGTCTATGTGTGAATCTGAAATTAAAATAATATGAGCATAGTATTTCATACATATATGACTTTGTGATTCCTTTCATATGCTAAAGTTCTTACTACATCACTCGTGTTATACATTTTGTAGTTTTGCCATGTCTAGTAATTGGAATAACTACTTACACTAAATCTAGTCATGGTCGAACTTTCTTGCTGTTTTGAACTTTTTGCATGATCACAAGTGCCTTTAATAATGAAAAATTAATCAATCAACTATTCACATGTTGAGCTTTTATGATCAAATAAAAATGATAAAGGATCAAGAGAATATGCATGCATCGCACTTCTTCTTTTGAGATGGTTTATCATTGCACTTAGATATGAACTTGGAAGAAGTTGTGTATGACTAAAACCATGTCCTTAAGCTTCTGATTGTCAAATGACATAGGCTTGGCTTGGTTGGTAGAATAAGGCAGATGCGCATATAATCTCTTGCAAATATCATATGATCTAAATTTGTGCTTTGAAAAATAATAAAATGCAGCAACAAGTGTCATGCCTTCAGGTTTTGAAATAGTTAAGTTTGTGAGATCATGACTTGCTAGAATTGAAAATTACACTTGATCTCTAGCATGGCTTACACTACTTTATGTATCTCATTGATGTGATAGTTAAGTTACTTGATAAGTATAACTTGGATGAGCTTTGTTTTATATGTATATGTTATAATATGCTCATAACAATTAAAATTTCTCTTTTGAACCTTGTTGAATACATTGTCAAAGGGGGAGAGATAATATGTGAATTTTGAAGGGGGAGAAATTGATTACACATTGCACATATTCACAAATGTTTTGGCATGATTCTTCTCGGGGGGAGAATTTGTTTTTCTTCTCATTTTATTTCTGTTTTACAAAGGGGGAGAAATTGTTTTCAAAACATTTAATGTGAATAAGCCAATGTTCGGATTTTAAGTGGTGTTGTCAATGCATTCATCAAGGGGGAGATTGTGAGACCTATGTGTGCTGAATACATTGGCCTGTACTTAATACATTGGCTTTGATGATAAAAGTTCTGAAATTCTGCTAAAACATCTTCTTTAGCAAGGTCTGACATAAGGTCCGATATGTTTTGCTAGGTCTGACTTATGTTGGTTAGCTCCGGCATGTCTTTGATAGTTCCGACATGTCTTTGTTAAGCTTCGACATGTTTCTCTAGCTCCGGCTTTTGGGTTGACTAGTTCCGACTAGTTTTGGTTAGCTCCGGCGCTAGGTCCGACTGGCTTTGGTTAGCTCCAGCGCTAGGTCCGACTAGCTTTGGTAAGCTCCGGCGCTAGGTTGTACTAGCTTTGGTAAGCTCCGGCGCTAGTTTGTACTAGCTTTGGTAAGCAACAGCTCAAGCTCCGGTTAGCTTTGGCAAGGTTCGGAGCTTGATCGTAATGTTCCAAATTTTCATGTGAAATGTTTCGAACTTGCTTTACACTCATGGAAAGGTTGCTTAGTATTATTTTACTAAGTTTTTGGTGTGTTTTGGTGGTTATGTCTGATATCGTTTTGATATGCTTTGCAACATGCTTATGTGAGGTGCTCACGTAAGGTGTTGTGTTCGGAACTAACTTGAGTCAAGTGGCGGACTTGGGCTCGGACGGATTTGTTGTTTATTCATGTGCAGGTGTTGCTGGAGTTCAAGTCATGGCTGGTGACGGGATCCATTGGACTAGTCTCAGGGAGGAGATGAGGTTCCAACAACCAAGTTCGGGAGGAACTGTGGTTGAGCTGATCAGGAGGTCGCGCAGGATGATTGAATCAAGGGCAATGCATATGAAGGTTACTGAATGTCGAAGGAAGGTGTTCACACGTATGCATGCGGTGCATGACGTGGCAACATGGTTCCGAAGATGGTTTATGGATGGGAAGATTGAATGTGGCCTAGAGGGGGGTGAATAGGCCTTTTGAATTCCCTGCACACTTAATAGAATCGTCAAACCTTGGTTGGCCGGACTAGTCCGGTCGTGTGGGCGGACTTGTCCAGTGTGCTAAAAATATGTATGTTGATCAAGTGTTGATTGGGAATCTAAGTTTCTTTAGCAGCGGAAATAAGAACAACTGAAATTTTATTTGAGATCAATATAAGAATGTAGGTAAAACTTATAATTGCCTTAGGTTGATGTTTTAGCACTTAAGCGATCTAGTGAACAAAATTTAAATGAAATAAGGCGCAAGACACAAGAATTTTTCCCGAGGTTCGATCTCACCACGAGATCTACGTCCTCGTTGAGGAAGCTCACACAGAGTCGGGTCTCCAACCCTTTCCCTCTTCAAGTCACCACGAAGGCCGACTTGATTCCACTATCACGGGTAATCACCAAGTTTGTGGGGCAACCTCACACGTTGAGGGCTCCCACGAGAATTACAACAAAGCAAGTGATCAAATACACTCAAAAGTATTACAATGCAGAGTATGAGTGTAGAAATATCAAACCCCAAGAGCTTGCAATGAAAGAACGACGATCTCCCAATCCCGAATCCAAGTGTTCAATTGATTTCACTCTTTTTGCACTTTAGATGTGTGGGGAGATGTGTTTTGGGCTCTTGGGATGAAGTGGCGGCGCTAGGGTTTGTTGTTTGATCAACATTCGACGTGTGTGTAAGCTTTGGACTCTCTATTTATAGGGTTTCCAAAAGGTAGCCGTTGAAAAACCCTAACACCGGACTAGTCCGGTCCTAGTCCGGACTTGTCCGGTCTCAGTGCATTTTGAATTCCAGAAAGTTTGCCGGACTAGTCCGGTCCAAGCTCGGACTAGTCCGGTGCTGTGTGTAGGTGACTCCAGAAAGTTCATCGGACTAGTCCGCCAACTAGTCCGATCTCCACGAATGGGAGATTCCAGAAAGTTCAACGGACTAGTCCGGTCCATGATCGGACTAGTCCGGTGCCTCAATATGAGAGACTCCAGAAACATCAATGGACTAGTCCGGTGGATGCATGGACTAGTCCGGTCTCCCTATAAGTGGGATTCCAGAAAGATGAACAGACTAGTCCAGTCCATGATAGGACTAGTCCGGTGCTTTGTGAAAGTTAGGTTAATTTTAATCCCTTACCCTCACGCAAAGTTGTGAGCTCTTGGAGTGTGTCTTTCATACACTCCCTATACATTCAAAATCTAATTTAGTCTTCCAAGCTTCATCAAAGTATCTTTCTTTGAACACCACTTCATTTTTCACCTTTTTGTGTGCACCGAGTTGTTTCACTTGTTTGTCCTGCAATCATCTCAGTGGATTCATTAGGATCTCATATGTTTGTCATCAATTAGCCAAAAACCACAAGGGATATCCTAGATGCACTTACAATCTCCCCCTTTTTGGTGATTGATGAAAACCATTTGAGATATCACACTTGAGAATAAAATCTTGATTTTCATAAGATGTGCACATATGAGAATAAAGATAAGTCCACAAAAAGCTTCTCACATATGCACACACCTTATGGTGGGGTGCCTAACAGGTGTGTGATTAACAAGGTGTGATGAAGTAAAGGTAATCAATAATGAGCATAGAGATAATCATCCAAGCAACAATAAGCATCACACATAAGAGAAGAAATAGTGCATTACAAGGTTTTAAAAATAAGTACATGTCCTTGATCACAAAAACATAAAGACACCAACTAGAGATGGTCTCAAGCTACTAGTCTCAATCTCTCCCCCTTTGGCATCAAGGCACCAAAAAGGGAAAAATTGAGGGGAATCACTCATTGCCACTCTCTTCGTCAGTCTCGGCCCTGTCCTCATCTTCACCACCACCATCATCATTCGCCGGAGCAGACTCTTCCTCGGAGTCCTCAAAGGCGGGTGGGGATCCCATCGGCTATATCTCCAGCTTGTCACAAATAGCTTTGATGTTGGAGTTGACATATTGTTGATGCTTCTTCTGCCTAACTTCAATCTTGCGGTAGCAGGCAAAGATAGAGGTGAGCATTTTGAGCACACCACCGGAGGATTCATGGGCAGGTGCAGAGCAAGGAGGAGCAGCTGAAGATCTAGTGACATTCACATCCCGAGTTTGTTTAGTTCTCCTCTCAGCTTCAGGGGATGGAGGTGCATCAGGAGCCGAAGGTAGAGTGTACTCAGTGGGCTTTTGCGGTTTCAACCCCGTATGGTGAACATCCTTGACGAACTCAAGTCCAGTCACCTTCTCAATCATGAACATGATGTACGGGGCATACCCGCAAGATCTGTTTGGAGTGATTGAGATGTTCACAATGTCATTGTAGATGTATTCAAAGACATTGAACGGTCTCCTCCCACCAATGACCTTCATTAGGGTCCTCAAAGTTCCTTGAATAGTCCCCGCATCTCCATCTTCGGGGCTATTGTCTTTCTCAAAATTCTGTTGAGGACCACATAGAAGGGCTTCAAATAATTGATATTGGGAGGGACATAAGGCATCCTTGTGTCATAGAGAAATTTGAGCTCATCCTTCTCCAAGGGTTGCAGATTGTGGATAACAAGATCATGATCCAAGGTGTGTTCAAGGTGGAGGATTCTTGCAAACTCATCATAAGTGACACTATACTTGGAACCATGAGTCATCCAAGTGAGACTGTCTCCATCACCACGAGCAAAGTAGAGGGTGGAGTAGAATTGGGTGATGACCTCATTGTTCCAATCATTCTCAAAGGAAAACAGTTCCTTCAGTCCGTGCCTCTCCAGGGACTCAACCACCTCACGGAAAGCAGGATACTTCTTTGACTGCATGTACCCAATGTTCACCCATTGACTCTTCACAACGGGATTCTTCATCTTCATGTACACATGCTCGTAGTAGTCGGCATGGAAGTTGCTCCAAAATCTTGGGTCTGAGCATTGCCGAGGTTGAGCATACACATTAACCTGCCTGAAGATATCGGCAAGCTCACCCCCTTTTCCAGTGAAATCCTTACTTGAGCGCTGCCTGTTGCGGTGACTCGGGTTCTTCATTTTCAGGGGTCCAATAAGACCACTAGCAAGCCCCTTTCCTTTGTTGAGAGTCCTCTTTGGCCCTGAGGAGCTCTCACCAGCCTTTCCTTGGGCCTTCTTCACAACTACCCTCCTTTTCTTGGGCAAGTTGTCATCGGAGGGTGGAGAGTGCACATTTACATCATGCCTTTTCTTCATGTACCTCTCCTTGGCCCTCTTCACCTTTTCGCGCTCAACTTCTTCATCAACATGAAAGGAGCTGTCATCTGAGCTTGAAGACATCGTGACTAACAAGGAGTTCATGATTTAGATGAGAATGAACTAAGAATGAAGGTGATGTGAGGATTCAAATGTCAGAGACCGTACTTGTCCGGTTTTAGAGTGCGGACTTGTCCGGTGTACCGGACTAGTCCGTACCTAGGAGCCGGACTAGTCCGGCCTGGCACAAGAACCCTAACAAAACTAGAATCACAACTTCTATCTAAGGGTGCAAAGGAGCATGAAGGTGAAAGGAATACATCTCTGAAGCTAATGTACTTCCTTAGAATCAAGAGAAATAAGCTACAACTAGAAAAGATGAGAGTTTGACTTTAGGGAGAAATTTACTGAGATTTGAAGATTCGCGTTGAAAGAGCACGAATCTGTACGGATGAGTTTGGAGTGGAGTATCAACTCGTCGAGGGGAGGATTTCCCACGGAGAAAGCTTGGATTTTGAGGGCTCAACTCGAAAATCACTTTTGGGGGCTAGGGTTTGAGAGGTGAGGGTTCAACTCAAAGTGGAGGGAGGTTTGAAACAGTTTTGGGCCGGCCAGCTGCTAATATACGCGGCCGACCGGACTAGTCCAGTGCCCCTGGAAAACCTAGAAGGAGGGACTGTTCGGACTAGTCTGGTGGCAAACCTGACTAGTCCAGTGTCTCTGGAAAAGCTGAGTATATAGAGATAACTAATAGTGATCCAAGGACAAGTTTTGCAAATAATCTTGGTGATTATGACCAGAAAGCAATCAACACAAAAACATGGTCATAAATTCCAAGATTTCTTCATTAAAAATAGTTTTCTTAGGAGAAAAAGAGGTGAGGGCCAGTTTTAGCAATAAAATGTAACATTTGAAGTTTCAACCAGGTGTGCAACGTTTCAAGCCACATTTCGAGAGTCAAGAATATTAAGTCCTAAGTTCACAAAACCTTTTCTCATTCAATGGTTTGGTAAAAATATCCGCAAGTTGTTTTTCAGTTCTAACATGTGAAATAGCAATGTCGCCTTTTAATGAATGATCTCTAAGAAAATGATGACGGATATCTATGTGCTTAGTTCTTGAGTGCTCTACTGGGTTGTGTGTAATTTTTATAGCACTTTCATTGTCACATAGAAGTGGGATATGGTTAAGATTGTAGCCGTAGTCCCTAAGGGTTTGTCGCATCCAAAGTAATTGGGCGCAACAGCTACCGCCTGCAATATATTATGCTTCTCCTGTGGAAAGGGCAATGGAGTTTTGCTTTTTCGATGACCAAGATACCAGGGACCTACCAAGAAACTGACAAGTCCCTGACGTGCTCTTTCTATCGACTTTGCATCCTGCATAGTCGGCATTGGAATACCCTATCAAGTTAAATTTGGATCCTTTGGGATACCAAAGGCCCAAGTTGGGTGTGTGTACAAGGTACCTTAGGATTCTTTTTACAGCAACTAAATGACACTCTTTAGGTGCAGCTTGAAACCTTGCACACAAGCAAACACTAAGCATAATATCTGGCCTAGATGCACATAAATAAAGTAAGGAGCCAATCATGGACCGATATACCTTTTGGTCCACATTTGGACCGTCTTCATTGAGGTCGAGATGTCCATTAGTGGCCATGGGTGTCTTGATGGGCTTGGCTTTGTCCATATTGAATTTCTTGAGAATGTCTTGTGTATATTTGGTTTGGCTTATAAATGTACCTTCTCTTAGTGCTTCACTTGGAATCCCAAGAAGAACTTTAATTCGCCCATCATTGACATCTCGAACCTATCTGTCATAATTTTGCTAAACTCTTCACAGAAGGATTTGTTAGTGGATCCAAAGATAATGTCATCAACGTAAATTTGATATACAAATAAATGATCATCACAATGTTTAGTGAAAAGTGTATAGTTACCTTTACCAATTTTGAATCCATTCTGAATTAGAAAATCTCTAAGACACTCATACCAAGCTCGAGGAGCTTGTTTGAGGCCATAGAGAGCCTTACGCAGTTTGTAGACATGGTTGGGATATTTCTGGTCTTCGAATCCTGGTGGCTGCTCCACATAAACTTCCTCCTTGATTGGGCCATTTAAGAAAGCGCTCTTGACATCCATTTGATACAACTTAAAATTATGGTGAGTAGCATATGCCAATAAAATACGAATGGACTCAAGTCTAGCTACAGGAGCGAAAGTTTCATCGAAGTCCAAACCTTCAACCTGAGAATAACCTTTGGCCACCAGTCTTGCCTTATTTCTTGTTACCACTCCATGTTCATCTTGCTTGTTCCGAAAGACCCATTTGGTTCCAACTATGTACGCCTTTGGTCTCTCCACCAGCTCCCATACTTCATTTCTCTTGAAGTTGTTCAGCTCCTCTTGCATTGCAATCACCCAGTCTGGATCCCTTAAAGCTTCTTCTACCCTGTATGGTTCCAGAAAAGACACAAAAGAATAGGATTCACAGAAATTTGCAACTCGAGATCTAGTAGTTACTCCCTTAGCAATATCTCCGATGATATTGTTGACAGGGTGGTCTCTTTGCACGCTCTGGTGTACTCTTGGGTGTGGAGCTTGTGTAGTTGCTTGTTCTTCATTTTCTTCAGGTGCATTGTCTCCCCCTAGATCCTTGTTTCCATGATAGTCCTTATTTTCTTGATCTTCCTCCCCTTGATCTTGTGCAAGAGCTCCCCCTTGATCATTGCCTCTGTGTTGAGGTTCATCTTGTGCATTTGAGTCGAATGTTTGCTCTTGTGGTAAGATATCACCAAGTCCCATTTTCCTCAGTGCTTCATATGGAGCTTCCTCTTTATCTAGCACACACTTATCAACTTGCTCCACTTGTGAGCCGTTAGATTCATCGAACACTACGTCACGTGCTACTTCAACAAGGCTGGACACCTTGTTGAAGACACGATAGGCGTAGGCATTCGACTCATATCCGAGCAAGAATCTTTCATCGGACTTTGAAGCGAACTTCGAGGCCCTCGGTTTCTTGTTCAAAATAAAACATTTGCAACCAAAAACTTTAAAATAAGAAACATTGGGCTTTTTACCGGTAAGGAGCTCATATGGAGTTTTCTTCAGTAGTCGATGGAGATACAGTCGATTTGTGGCATGGCAAGCGGTGTTCACTGCTTCTGCCCAAAAACGATCTGATGTCTTGTATTCATCCAACATAGTTCTCGCCATTTCGATTAATGTTCTGTTCTTCCTTTCGGCCACTCCATTTTGTTGAGGGGAGTAGGGTGCTGAGAATTCATGCTTTATCCCTTCTTCATCAAGAAACTCCTCAACTTGGAGGTTCTTGAATTCAGTCCCATTGTCACTTCTGATATTCTTTATGGTTGATGAGAATTCGTTCTGAGCTCTTTTCAAGAACTTCTTGAGGATCCCCTGAGTTTCTGATTTATCATACAAGAAAAATACCCAGGTAAATCTTGAAAAATCATCAACAATTACTAAACCGTATTTGTTACCGCCGATGCTGATGTACAAAACTGGACCAAAGAGATCCATGTGGAGAAGTTCCAGTGGTCTTGCGGTAGTCATCACATTCTTGGCGGGGTGTGGTGCTCCGACTTGTTTTCCTGCTTGACACGCGTTGCACGGCCTGTCTTTTTCAAAAGCCACATCCTTAAGACCACGGATGTGACCACCTTTTAGAAGTTTCTATAGATTTATCATCCCAACATGGGCTAGCCGTCTATGCCACAGCCATCCCATGTTGGTCTTAGCAACCAGGCAAGTGTTGAGTTCGGCTTTATCTTTGTTGAAGTCAACTAGATAAAGCTTGCCCTTCAACATTCCCTTGAATGCAATCGAGCCATCGCTTCTTCTAAAAACAGTCACACCCTCATTAGTGAATAAACAGTTGTAACCTTTGTCGCATAGTTGTGATATTGACAAAAGGTCATAATCTGGAGAATCTACATGTAGAACATTTGATAAGGTATGTTGAGAAGATATTTCAATGTTACCGCTACCAAGGACCTTTCCGTGGTTGTTGTCTCCGAAGTATATGCCTTCACCTAGATCCTTGTTGCACTCGTACTTATAAACATACCTCTCTCCGGTCATGTGATTTGTGCATCTGCTATCAAGTACCCATTTTATTCCACCGGAGGAGTAAGCCTTCAAAAAGAATTATTCCTTGGTTGTAGGTACCCAAGCTTGCTTGGGTCCTCTCAGGTTAGTCACAAGAGTCTTTGGCACCCACACACAAGTTTTCAAGTTCTTGTGGCGTGGCCCTGTATATTTGGCAATTACTTTTCCATATTTGGCTTTCATAAGAACATAAGAAGTGTTAAATGTATGAAACAATATTTGTGGTTCAGATTCATGGGATTTTTCCTTAACAAAGACAATTCTATTTTTAGCATGATTAGAAGTAGACATGTGTTTGCTCTTATCAAAACCAAGGCCATCTTTGACATTGGGAGGTCTAGTGACCATATATGCACTGCGTGCATATTTGATCTTCTCCTTATCAAAGATGCCGCTTGGAAGGGCATGCATATTATTAGATGTTGAAGCATTAGACATAATATTCTTCTTACTAGAGTAAGTGCAAGTTCCGATTGTTGTCGAACTTATATCTTTGGAGAAGGAGCTCTTGGAGGATGAGGAGTCACTTTGCTTGAGCGACTCAACTTGCACCTCAAGGATCTTGTTAGCTTTTGACAAGTTAGCAAGTTCTTCCTTGATTGCAATATGCGAGTCTTCTAGCTTTGAGTAAGTTTCCTTACTCAAGGCTAGCTCAACTTCAAGCGACTCGTTCTTCTCTCTTTCAAGCTCGAGAAGCTTTTCAACTTCTTGATATCTCTTCCTTTCACGGATGAGCATATCTTCTTGTCGGTCAAGAAGTTCCTCCTTTTCAAAGATTTTGTTCGACAATATTTCCATTTTCTTTAGAGCAATTTTACTTAGTCCTCTAAACATTTCTTCATTGTCACTAGAGCTGTCAAAGTCATCAATAGAGGAATTTAGAGTAGGAGGAGTAAGCCGTACCTTTTTCTTGCCTTCCTTAGCCATAAGGAAAGTGTGGTTGTTCATGTCCCATCCTCCCATGTTTGTAAAGAGTGTGGCCTTCATAGTAGGTTTCTTGATTGTGATAGTGGCCATTTCTTCTTCTTCATCGGAGGAGGACTCGTCATTTGAGTCCCACTCCTTGCCAATGTGAGCTTGATGGGTTTGTCTTCTTTTTCTGAAATTTTTCTTTTCTTGAGATCTTGTTTCCTTCTTCTTTTTGTTTTCTTTATAAGGGCAGTCCACCATGAAGTGACCATACTCTCCGCAGTTGTAGCAAGTGCGTCGAGCCTTGGATTTTCCATTATCCTTGCTTTTGCCTTCATTTGAGTTGTTGCCGTGTCTTCTCTTCATCATTCGCTTGAACTTCTTGATAAAGAGTACCATTTCTTCATCATCAAGATTGGTGCTCTCGTCACTTGTATGCCCATCGTCTTGATCTTCAGGAGCATCTTTGAGTTTGGGTCGGCATGTTGCTTTGAGAGCAACCTCCTTCTTTTTGGAGGAAGTGAGTTCGGCCAAGTCTTTGACGTATTGTGCCCCTTTCTCCATCATTTCATGGTTTATGATCTTTCCCAACAACTCATCGGGAGTCATTTTGTGCAACCCAGGGCTTTCTCTAATCATTGAGCAAAGTGTGACATTTCTTGGCATGAAGGCTCTAATCATTCTCTTGACTACCTCGTGATCCATCCATTTCTTACTTCCATAGGCACGTATTTTGTTGATGAGTGCCTTCATCCGGTTGTACATGTCTTGAGGTGATTCGCCTTCTTCAATAGCGAATCTCTCCAACTCTCCTTCAAGCATTTCTATTTTTGCTTCATGAACCGATCTATTTCCTTCGTGAGCTGTCTTGAGTGTATCCCAGATTTCCTTTGCACTTTCTAAGCCATCAACCTTGGTGAATTCCTCTCTGCTTAGTGATGATGTGATCACGGCGGTGGCTTGTGCATTTCTGTGAATCTCTTGTTCTTGTTCTGGGGTGAGTTCTTCATCCGTGTCCGGGATGTCTATGCCAGTGCAAACAATGTGCCATAGACTAGGATTTAGATATATTAGATGCATCTTCATGTTGTACTTCCACATTGTATAGTCGCTTCCGTCAAACTGTGGAGGTTTTCCCATAGGAATGGAAAGATAATAGTTGTTTGAATTGAGACGGTTGTAGTTGTAGGGCTGTCGGGAGTAGTCGTGATGACCACTCCCCGTCGTCTTGTCTTCTTCTTTTCCCTTTTGTCCTAGCAGTTTCTTTCTCAGAAGTGCCTTCAACTGTCGCACTTCTTCATCATCGTGTGGGCTCTCTTTCAGCACATCAAAAGTTTTAGTTTCTTGTTCCTCCTCATTAATGGTCATCTTCGAGATATCGTTGTTCTTCTCAGAGGCCATTGATCTCTCCGAGATGTGAGTCTCGTTGGTGGAGAACCTTGCTCTGATACCAATTGAATGTGGCCTAGAGGGGGGTGAATAGCCCTTTTGAATTCCCTGCACACTTAATAGAATCGTCAAACCTTGGTTGGCCGGACTAGTCCGGTCGTGTGGGCAGACTTGTCCGGTGTGCTAAAAATATGTGTGTTGATCAAGTGTTGATTGGGAATCTAAGTTTCTTTAGCAGCGGAAATGAGAACAACTGATATTTTATTTGAGATCAATATAAGAATGCAGGTAAAACTTATAATTGTCTTAGGTTGATGTTTTAGCACTTAAGCGATCTAGTGAACAAAATTTAAATGGAATAAGGCGCAAGACACACGAATTTTTTCCGAGGTTCGATCTCACCACGAGATCTACGTCCTCGTTGAGGAAGCTCACACAGAGCCGGGTCTCCAACCCTTTCCCTCTTCAAGTCACCACGAAGGCTGACTTGATTCCACTATCACAGGTAATCACCAAGTTTGTGGGGCAACCTCACACGTTGAGGGCTCCCACGAGAATTACAACAAAGCAAGTGATCAAATACACTCAAAAGTATTACAATGCAGAGTATGAGTGTAGAAAGATCAAACCCCAAGAGCTCACAATGAAAGAACAACGATCTCCCAATCCCGAATCCAAGTGTTCAATTGATTTCACTCTTTTTGCACTTTAGATGTGTGGGGAGATGTGTTTTGGGCTCTTGGGATGAAGTGGCGGCGCTAGGGTTTGTTGTTTGATCAGTATTCAACGTGTGTGTTAATAGGAAAGCTTTGGACTCTCTATTTATAGGGTTTCCAAAAGGTAGCCGTTGAAAAACCCTAACACCGGACTAGTCCGGTCCTAGTCCGGACTTGTCCGGTCTCAGTGCATTTTGAAGTCCAAAAAGTTTGTCGGACTAGTCCGGTGTTGTGTGTAGATGACTCCAGAAAGTTCATCGGACTAGTCTGCCGACTAGTCCGATCTCCACGAATGGGAGATTCCAGAAAGTTCAACGGACTAGTCCGGTCCATGATCGGACTAGTCTGGTGCCTCAATATGAGAGACTCCAGAAACATCAACGGACTAGTCCGGTGGATGCACGGACTAGTCCGGTCTCCCTATAAGTGAGAGTCCAGAAAGATGAACGGACTAGTCCGGTCCATGATCGGACTAGTCCGGTGCTTTATGAAAGTTAGGTTAATTTTAATCCCTTACCCTCGCGCAAAGTTGTGAGCTCTTGGAGTGTGTATTTCATACACTCCCTATACATTCAAAATCTAATTTAGTCTTCCAAGCTTCATCAAAGTATCTTTCTTTGAACACCACTTCATTTTTCACCTTTTTGTGTGCACCGAGTTGTTTCACTTGTTTGTCCTGCAATCAACTCAGTGAATTCATTAGGATCTCATATGTTTGTCATCAATTATACAAAACCCACAAGGGATATCCTAGATGCACTTACAAAGATCTAGTTGGAAGGATCAGATCGTATCAGTTGATGACTTTGGCTGCGGCGGAGTCGGTTATGGCTCGGTATGGAAAGTATCGAGTTGGTTATGTTAGTATTTTGTGTGGGTCACGAATTTGGATTGTTTTAGGAATATGGTATATGTTCCTAATGTGTTTGGAAGTCTTAAGATTGCTTCTATCTGCGTATAGAAGAGTCCTAAGCAGTTATGGAAAGTTTCGATTCGTGAACGGAGTAGGATTAGGTTCCTCATTTGAGTTGAGTTGGCTTTCGAGCCTGTTATATAAGCAAGGGAGGCCAGAGCTCGTGAGGTACGACTTTGGAGCTGTTCCTATTGTGTTCTATTGAATAAAATTCGTAGTTTGAAGGAACTTTTTTTCCTTGTTCGTCCGACTTGTTCCAGACAAGTTTTACTCGTCGAGTTTCTGGACAGCACTACCTTTCGTAGGTTTTTTTATCATAACTCGAGTTTTACAGATCCAATTGACGTGATTCTTTTTGGGTTGTCTTCACAACTTAATTATCTATCATCTGTCAAAATTTCACGGTCATTGGATTTGTGGTTTCTGATCTACACGAGTTTCTTTGCAGCGTTCCTGAACTGTTTTCTCGGGTAGGACAGATTGACCTTTGTTCGATCTTTCGATCATAACTTGAGTTTGTCTCGACGGATTTGAGTGATTCTTCTTGTGTTTTCTTTGTGACTTGATTCTATCTAATATATATCACTTTTGTCACGGTGAAACACGTTTAGATTAGTCTCACACACGATTTCTTTAACAGATCGTTTTTCTGCTGAAGGGGTTGGGATTGAACTTTTTCCGCTGCGTAAGATTTTTTAAATCTACCATTCACCCCCCTTCTGGTAGCTTTTCACGTGCTCTCCGATCCTAAAGTCTCCATGCCTTACAGTCTTAATAATGCCCTCCTGACCTTTGTACGAGCTATGCATAAAACATTCGGGGACTCCATTCGGGAGCTAGTAGAGGTATATGTCGATGATATTGTAGTAAAAATCCAGTCACACACATAATTACTAGAAAACCTCGCCCTAGTCTTTGATAGATTGCGAACCACATGCACGAAGCTCAATCCCGATAAATGCGTGTTCGGAGCCAAAGCTGGAAAGCTCCTCGGTTTCTTGGTCTCATACCGAGGGATTGAGGCCAACGCAGAAAAGATCAAGGCGATGGAGCTGATGTGGCCCCCAGCCCGCATCAAGGATGTGCAGAAGCTTGCAGGGAGTTTGGCAGCGCTCAGCCGGTTTATCTCTAGACTGGTTGAGCGGGCCCTCCTGTTCTTCAAGCTCCTGCGCGAGTCCGGACCGTTCGTCTGGACCAAAGAAACCGAGAAGGCGTTCCACGAGCTAAAGCAGTGGCTGACGACGCTGCCAATAATGGTGGCACCAGAGCCCAGGGAGCCCCTGTACCTCTACATCGCCGCCACAACAAAAGTGGTAAGCATGGTTTTGGTTGTAGAGCGGGCCGGTCACCAGCAGCACCAATGAAAGAAAGGGGCCCCTACAGCTGATTTTGAGCCCCAGGGCTTGGAGCTTGCAGGGGGCCCCAACGATAGAGGAGCCTTTGGATCCCAGCCCCCAGAGGATGTCCGGGTCTCCCAAAGGGGCCCTGGAGACCAAGGAGCTTCTGGGTCCTAGCCCCCAGAGGACGTCTGGGTCCCCCTAGGGGGCCCCGGAGACCATGTAGCCTCTAGGTCCCAGCCCCCATAGGACGTCCGGGTCCCCCAAAGGGGCCCCGGAGACCAAGGAGCCTCTGGGCCCAAGCCCCTGGAGGACGTCCGGGTCCTCCAACTCGCCCCAGAGACCATGGAGCCTCTGGGTCCCAGCCCTTAGAGGATCACCGGGTCCACCTAGGGGGCCCCGGAAGCCAAGAAGCCTTTGGGTCCCAGCCCCCAAAGGAAGCGCTAGGCCCGGGAGAAGTGAAGTCGCTGGACCTGGAGTAGAGGGAAGAAGATGAGTTGGATTCCCCGAAAAGGTCTTGGACCATCCAACGCCCGGTCTACTTCATCAGCGAAGTCCTGGATGAGGCAAAGACAAGGTACCTCGAAGTGCACAAGCTTCTCTATGCAGTGCTAATCGTGTCGAGGAAGCTCCACCATTATTTTCAAGAACACAAAGTATTAGTGGTGACTCTGTTTCCACTGGGAGCAGTGATGCGCAACCCGAATGCAACTGGCAATATCGCCAAGTGGGCAGCTGAATTAGCAGAGTTCGAGCTTGATTTCTTGCCACGACATGCAATCAAGAGTCAAGCTCTGGCGGACTTCGTTGCCGAATGGACCCCCTCACCGAGCAACCCAGGGCGCCAGAAGATCAGCGAGCCGGAGCCGAGGGCTCCGGTACTTACCGGACCTCACTAGACACTCTTCTTTGACGGATCCTCTAGGAAGCAAGGGCCAGAGCCAGTGTACTGCTCAGCTCGCCAACAGGGGATCTGTTCAAGTACGCAGTGCACCTCGACTTCATGGTCACCAACAACATGGAAGAGTATGAAGCCCTCATCTTCGGACTCACAGCTGCGCAAGGTCTCGGTGTCCAGCAGATGCTGATCAAGGGAGACTCCTAGCTGATCATCAAGCAAGTCCGGGGTGAGTGCTACTGCAACGACCCACAGCTCGCGACATATCTGATACATGTCAAGAAGATAGAAGCTGGATTCGAGGCCTTGGATCTCTGCCATGTACCCCGCTTTGATAACTCCATCGCCGATGCAGTGTCAACCATAGTGTCCACATGAGCCCCTGTTCCAGAACGAGTCTTTGGCAAGAAGTTGGTGCAGCCGACCGCTAGGCCGGCAGGGCCTATTGAAGAAGGTGAGCCCAGCTCCACAGAGCTGGCAACCACAAAAGCCCTGCAACCATGGGGGCCGCAAAGGTTCTTGAGCGTCACCAGGGATCCCCAATCACCTGGCACCGAAGATCTGGAAGTCCAGGAGAGTCCTGATGCGTGGATCACGGAGGTCCGGGACTAGCTGAAGGACAACCTCCTCCCGGAGGACCCAACATCCGCTGAGAGGATCGTGAGGATGGCGAAATGCTACATGCTAGTAGAAGGTGATCTCTGCCGACGTGGTGCCAACGGAGTACTTCTACTATGCATAACTCGGTAGGAAAGATGCGACTTGCTCGTAGAAATAAACAAAGGAGAGTGTGGGAATCACGCGGCCTCCCGTACCCTGGTTGGCAAAGCCTTCCGGCATGGTTTCTACTAGCCAACAGCACTACAGGACGATGTCGAACTAGTCAAGAAATACAAGGTGTGCCAGTTCCACGCCAAGCAAATTCACACCCCAGTGCAGTCACTGCAGATGATCCCGCCCTCCTGGCCTTTCGCGTCTGGGGGCTGGATATCTTGGGACCCTTCCCGAGGGCAGTCAGAGGGTATCGGTTCCTCTACGTCGCCATAGATAAGTGCACCAAGTGGCCGGTGGCAGACCCAGCGATCAACATCAACAAGGAGTCCATAGTCAAGTACATCAAATCAATTGTCTGCAGGTTCGGGGACCCAAATAGGATCATCACCGACAACGAGACCCAGTTCACCAGTGCAGCTTTCCAGGACTACTGCGAGGACCTCGGCGTCCAAGTTTGTTATGCATCCGTGGCTCATCCAAAGAGCAACGGGCAAGTTGAACAGGCCAACGCTGAGATCCTCAGGGGCCTCAAGACACGCACGTATGACAACTTGGATAAGCATGGTGCCAAGTGGGTCGGCGAACTCCCTTGTGCACTATGGGCAAGCCGGACATCACCCAACCGCACTAGGGGAGAAACACCTTTCTTTCTGGTGTATGGGGCTGAGGCCGTCCTCCCCCCAGAGATTGCTGTGGGCTTGTTCAGAGTCCGAGCATTCGATGAAGCCTCGCAGGACCAGCTCTGACGAGAAGACATCGACCTCATCGACAAAGCAAGGAGTCATGCCACCATCTGAAACGCACATTACCGACAGGTGCTGAGGCGCTACCAAGAGCGGTTCGTGCGGAGAAGAGAGCTCAAGACAGGTGACCTGGTGCTGCAGCGCATACTCTCTCGAGAAGGGTCGCACAAACTTTCCCCCAGCTCGGAAGGCCCTTTCCGAGTGATACAAGTATCCCACCCCGGATGTGTCCGCCTTGCAACAGATGGAGAGCCCCTCCCCAACCTATGGAACATTGAGCACCTCCGTAAGTTCTATCCCTAAGCTTAAAAGTATGACAGTGTAGGGTGTCATGGTGCCAGGGAACGGCATGTAAGACAACCAAGCTCTGGGAGAGACAGGTCCAGAGTGTTCAGCCGTTTAACTTGGTCCAGCACCCTAAGCATGAACATTCTACCTCCCTTGCCAACTGGATTGGGTCATTGCCTTATTGTAAAGCCAATTCACTCCTATGAACACCAATGATAAGAAGTTCACTGTCTTACCATATGCTTTCTCTTATGCTCACTTACGTTACCTGTTAATTTTGTGATCAATCAAACTAGACTCGTCTTCGTACATCGTCTGTGAGTACTTGGTGAAATCTTTTCTGTATTGCCCCTAGTAGAGTCATGCAACCCAGCTACAGGCGGATGTATTTGAGGTACCTGCAAGGTGTCTTGGAGCCTCGCGGCTGCCCTCTTACTTGGGGCCCTTGGGTGCTAAATGGTTCCCCATGAAAGGCCAATGCCGAGCTGGAGGTCCAAAGCGCGCAGCATGCTTCGCTTGGTCCTGTACTCTAAGCGTGTGCGCTTTGCCTCCCAGTGCTGCAGCTAAGTACCAGGGGGCCAGGATGCTCACACCCCGAATAAGAAGGAAGTCGGACCCTGAGCGCCAATGCACAGAATTACCCAAATCCCGTGTACCAGCCCAGGACTATAAGACATGACTATACTTAAGGATAGGAAAAGATCACCAGCGAGCAAAACCATATGCGCCTCCCTTATATGTGCATGACATACAAAGCAGAGTGCAACGGAGCATCTAGCACCGGCACCTTCCAGGGTGCCGCTGTCGACATCCCTACTAAGATGGTGGACGATGCTAGAGAATCAAGCTCCGACACCTCCCAGGGGGCCCGCCGTCAATGTACCAACGAAGATGGTGGGCGACATCAGAGCATCCAGCTCTAGCACCTCCCAAGGGGCCTGTTGTCGATGTCCCAGAACCTCAACGATAGAACCAAGCGCGAATAAGTGAGTAAACTCTCCTGCCAAGCACTTTGTGCTAACAGGTTTCTCTTGTGATAGCCTGTACACCAGGGGCCTGCCGTCGACGAATTCAGGACAATGGTAGATGATGCCGGGGCATCCAGCTCTGGCACCTCCCAAGGGGCCTGCCGTTGACGACTCTACGACAATGGTGGACGTTGCTAGAGCATCCAGCTCTGGCATCTCCCAAGGGGCATGCCGTCAACGTTTCAGAATGTCTATGACAGCACCAAGAGCGAATAAGTGAGTAAACTTTCCTGCCCCACACTTGTTGCTAATAGGTTTCTCTTGTGATAGCATGTACACCAGGGCTTGCCGTCGACAACTTCACGACGGTGGTGGACGATGCCGGAGCATCCAGCTCTAGAACCTCCCAGGGGCGCATCGTTGACGTAGCTACGAAGATGGTGGGCGACGTCAGAGCATCCAGCTCCAGCACCTCCCAAGGGGTCTGCTGTCGACGTCCCAGAACATCAACGACAGCACCAAGCGCGAATAAGTGAGTAACCTCTCCTGCCCGCACTTGTTGCTAACAGGTTTCTCTTATGATAGCCTGTACACCAGGGGTCTGCCGTTGACGACTCTACAACAATAGTGGACGACGTCAGAGCATCCAGCTCCGGCACCTCCCAAGGGGCCTGCCGTTGACGACTCTACGACAATGGTGGACGATGCTAGAGCATCCAGCTCCGGCACCTCCCATGGGGCCTGCTCTCGACGTTTCCACGAAGATGGTGGACAAAGCTGGATCATCCAGCTCCAGCACCTCCCAGGGGTCTTGTCGTCGATGTACCTACAAATATGGTGGGCGATGCCGGAGCATCTAGCTCCGGCACCTCCCAAGGGTCCAGCTCCAGCACCTCCCTGGGGGCCGCCGTCGACGTTTCTATGAAGATGGTGGATGACACCAGAGAATCCAGCTCCGACACCTCCGAGGGGTCCTGTCGTTGAAGACTCTACGACAATGGTGGACGACGCCAGAGCATCCAACTCTGACACCTCCCAAGGGGCCTGTCGTCGACGTACCTACGAAGATGGTGGGCGTCACCAGAGCATCCAGCTTCGGCACCTCCCAGGGGGACCTCCGTTGACATTTCTATGAAGATGGTGGATGACACCAGAGCATCCAGCTTCGACACCTCCCAGGGGGCCTGTCGTCGACGACAACACTCAGGAAAAGCCTGGCGCTCCCGAAAGGGGTACGCCGAGACCAGTCACTCGCACTCCCCCAGTCTTTTAGGGACTTGTCGAAGAACCCCTGTGTTCAAGTGGCAGGCGTACCCAAAAATCTGGCCACACGTAGCAAGCGGCCTCTCAGGGGGGTTCAATAGGCAGGACGTCACCTAGTGACAAACCGGCCGTGTCAACTGTGCAAGCGTTGGTCCCTAAAAGGCTAATGGCGTCAACAAAGGATCTTCAAGACCTTACACAAGAGAAGGAATTGAGGCAACTTTTTGGAAGCACACGACAAAGCCAACAAGCAAAACAACATAATCCCAAATTCATGTTGATTTATTTTCACAATGGGGCCATCCCCGGATACAAAAACATGGCGTCTAGGTATTGCCGGCCTCAGCTCCGCTGGAACAAAGAAGCGACCTCATTGGCAAGATCTTGGACTTTGGCCCTAGCCTCATCCTCTCGCTCGTCAAGGGGACCTTTCTCCACTGGCTCCAATGGGATCTTTGAATACCAGCTTCGAAAGCACACCAGGATGTGGCATGCCACCAGCTCAACCAGCTCCTTTACTTCGGCCTCTAGCCGCCTTGCAAGGACAGTGTTCACTGACCCCAACGACGAACAGAGGGACTCCAGGGTAGGAAGCAGTTGGGCCACTCTCTGAGATGGCTCCCTATGCGGCACGGGACCAAGGTCGAGGGGTTCTAGCACCGCCCCAACATGGGCCACGAAATCCCGGACTCGTTGTGCCTCAGCCATACAGGAGGCCTGGAGGCTCTTCGCCTCTCTCTGTGCAGTCACCTCCCGGTTAGCAAGCTCCCAAGCATGACGCTCCAGGTCACCCTCTCGGCGATGGATGGCCAGCTCCAAGTCCTGCAATGATCGACGTTTCTCCTCCAGTCTCCGGGAGACCTCCTCCTCCTTTGTCGCCAAGTCTCGTTCCCCATCAGCAATGGCAACCTCGCGACTGACCAACTCAAGACGCTGATCCTCGCACAGCTTCAGGCGGGCGTCGGCTGCAGCATGGGCCTTTAAAGCCTTCACCTCAAGCTCTTTGTTCTTGGTGTCAACCAGCTTCACCAAGCCCCGTTCCTCCGCAAATCGATCCCACTCTCGGGCGAAAGCAACCTGCGTCTGGCGCAATATGGACTGAGCAGCGGCAATAGCATCGGCGAGAGGGATTGGCTCGACCGCCACCACCGACGATTGTCCCTCTGTCCCTCCTACCGACGCCGCAGTAGACACCAGCTCTCGGGGACTAGAAGCTTCGTGGGGACCAATAACCGTCGTGTCGTAGCCTGCCTTCGCGTTGATGACGTCAGATGCCAACGCCGCTTGAACGACCAGTGAGTCAGCCCCACCAAGGGAGGCAGCCACGACCAAGGTAGCCCCCTCCGCGCCGGGTACCTCCTCGCCTGGCACCTCTGCGCAGGGCACCTCCTTGCCTGGCACTCCCTCGCCAGGCATCACCTCGCCTGGCACGGCCAGGTTTGGCACCACCTCTACCACACTTGCCTCAATGGACGGGGTGTAGGGTCATCAGCGGCACCTAATGCCGACGCACCTTTGGGCGTAGGAGGCGGCGTGGCAGACCTCATTCTAGTACCAGGAAGGGCAGGAGCAATAAGGTCAGCCCCTAGAAGCGCTAGGGGCACCAAATTGGCCGATAAAGGCATGAGAAACAAGAATAAATCTTCATAAGAACAAAAAAGGAAGGAAGACAAATAGTAGAGGGAAGAAGCTGTGACTACCAGTTAGTCGGGCCACTCCAATGACCCTGGCCTCCCACCTCGCACGATAGGTCAAGGTCGCCAGGACCCGTCGCTAGTACCGACGCCCGATCAACCCGTGTCAGCGTCAGCTCAGGCCCCTCAGCACCTCCTCCGAAACCAGGGCCACTGCTGGAGTCAGAGACTAAATCTACAAAAGAAGCTTCAGCCCCGCCGGATCCCTGATTACGGGAGATGGGAGTACCGTCCCCCCGAAATAACTTCCGCTTCTTCGGCATAGAAGTAGCAGAGCCCGCGACCAGCATGCAGGAGCGCTTTCTCAGCTCTGGAGCTTGTGCCGGCTGGCTGACCTCTGCCCTGTTGGAAGTAGTTGAGGGCTCTGCCTCCTCCCTTGTCGAAGGACACGAGGAAGACCCTAACCCAGGATGCACAACTTCACGGCACCACTTTAGGACTGCAGAGGTGCCAGCCATGTCTTTAGAATACAGGCGAGCGAGGCCGAACACATTGACCATTGGCATTGAGCTTCACATTTCGGTCCTCACATCAGTGGTCATGTGCAGCGGCTGGCAGTCATTCGGAATGGAGACATGCTCATCATCAACAACGTCAGAGGTCACTGTTTTCATCATCTCCTCCAGCATCTTGAGAGTTGGGGTGTCCGGACCCAGCCGACATTCGTCATACTCGTCGTGGTAGACCCAGGCAAAATACAGACGGCACTGGAGAGGGGCAGTATGGCGGAGCACGAAGCCTGCCAACACCATCATCAAGGTCAAGCCCTTGCTAGCCCCGGGACCCTACTTGTAAGGCATCTGACCTTGACTATAAAAGGCCTGGACTGCCATCGCTACATGGACAAGCCTCAGAATCCCCGATACACATACACACTCACATACACACTCACAAAGCAATACAATCCACCGTGGAGTAGGGTGTTACGCTCCTTGCGGCCCGAACCATGTATAAACTCGACTCTCTCATACTCTTCCGCTAGAACACTAGTTTGAGGCTGTAAAAGCCCGCTTTTCGGAAGAACAAAAACGCACAAATGCGAACTTAAAAATTATGAAAATGGACTTGGAAATCCAAACTCACATGAAACATATGAGTTGACCCATGTTCACTAGAAATAGGAACTTGTTAAAATTTTACATATAGCACATGTTTGCTATTGTATTTTGGAACTTAAGGTGTAAAATCCTTAATTTCCCAGTATTCACATTTTCAATGAAGAATTAAAGGAGAAAAGAAAACAAAATAGAGAAGAAGAAAAAGGAATAATTCCAACCCTAAGATGAGACATTCACAAAAATTCAAATCTACGGCTATAAATTTTTCCTTAACCTTCTAATATTCCAAATAGACTCTCGGTAAAGTTTCAAAATTTTTGAAGCACGTTTCCCATTTATTGGACACGTACTGAGAGTTTAATCAACGTCGACTTCAAATTTAAACTTTGCGCTCAACCTTGTCCGAATCAACTCCAAATTTTTCCTGAGGTCCCTTATGGTTCAAAAAGGTTAACTTCAAAGTTTCAGGATTTTTGAACCTAATCTACTATTTATTTCCTTGAGTCAAGTATCACCACTTGAATTCAAATTCAAACCTGAGTTCAAATTCAACTTGCTCAGTTTTGAAATCTGATTGCACCATAAAATTCTCCACATTTTATTTAGTCATGGGGCCAAAGTTGAATATTTTTGAAGCATGTCTGCTAGCTCCATTTGAATTTTGAAAAGAGAAGGGAGAAGAGAGTGGGACCCACATGTCATACTTATCCTCAGTACTAGGAAAAGGTGGGCCCCACTGGTAAGCTGCTCAATGGATTGGGATATTTTGCATCTGGAATGAAGTATGGATAAGGGTGAAATTTCAGTGGGACCCACAACTCAGTCTTATCTCCAGAGATGGTTCTCTGTTTTGCTTCTTCAACCGCGCCATCTCCTCTGCTCCGCTTCCTCCTCCCGAACCGGCGCGCACGCCGCCTTCCAGTTCCGCCCGCGCCTCCTAGCCTCCCAGGCTGCACGGCGCCCCGCTCCCGCTCGCCCCTTCTCTCCCAGCTCCGCCCGGCGCACCCACCGCCGCTAGCGCCCGGTTTCGCCCCGCGTCGGAGCCGCACCACCCCGCCTGCAACCGCGTCGCGTTCCGCTGGCCCGCACCGCTCAACGCTGCACCTCGCCCTGTCCTACGGCGTGCCGTCTGCCACAGCATGGCACCCACGCCAGTCGATGCACCTCCCCAGCACGTCGCCCACCTGACGGCTGTCGGCTCGCCTCCCACGCGCCGCTTTGCCTACGGTGCCCAGTGCGCTCAGCGCTCACCCCCTCACTGGCCGCATCCCAGCTTGTCCCCCATGTCGGCTGTCTTCTGGCCGAGCCGCCAAGCGCCTCACCGCCTTCCTGTCACGCCCCGCAGGCCTGTGTCACGCCCGTCCACGCGCCGCCGACGCCATGCCTCTGCTCGCTGCGGTTGCACATCTCTAGCGCCGCTGGTGCGTCCTTGCCACCGCCGCGCGCTGCACCTTCCTCGCCCCTGCCTTGCCGCGCCCACACTCAGGCCAGCAACAGCGATGACAACGCTCGCCCACGCCTCACCCTGATACAACACCTCGTCTCCGTCCATCACCTCCACCGGTGGTTGACGCCCGACATCGTCGCCCCGTTCCGCATCGTGGCAGCGCCCAACCAGTGATGAATGTGATGTGTGTGATGGATAAGATGTAGGAACACGCCTTTGACACAATGGTATCGACAACTGGTCCAAGGTTAGCTCTGATTGTGCAAGATTTATTAGATCAGTGATTGCAGCCAAGGTGTTCGATGAAATGTTCATGAGGAAAGAACCAACTTTGTTTATGTTTAGAACTGGTCTGTGATGTAGGGGTAGGATGATGTGGCAACTCGACAAGCCTAAGTGCCAAGATACCCTTTGAATGGTGATGAAGCGATGGAACTCAAGTACACACCCAAGATGTTCGGCGAAATGCCTACAAGGTGAGCCTTGCCCTAAAATGTCTTGCTTGACGTCATCGAGGTCCGTTCGTGGTGATTGCTAAGGTTACTCATATGTCGTCAAGTTGTACGTCTAGTTTCCGCATTAATATCATTCCAATAGAAATCCCTAAGTTGACCTCTTTTGTCGTTTGTATCACGTTGGCCTGTCCGTGCGTGCTCGTGATGCTCCACCATGAGCCGCGTCGACGTCGTTGACCATATGATGTTGTCGTGATGTTCCGAGCCATCATCGTGTCCTGGCATCAAGATGAAGGATGCCTGTAACGTACATGATGCTGAAACACAACCACGATACAACGATCAACAGTCATTTAGCCAAATTAGGGTTTTGTCAAGGCGAGACTCGTCGCGTCCTAGGTGTAGCCTAGATGCTCGATGAAATGCATTCTAGGTCAAACCGAGTGTATTGGTGACCACCGATGATCTAGGGTAGAATACTGCGAGAACGTTGCGACCGACGAGGAGAACTAGTCCAAGTGGAACCTTGGATAAGAATTTCTTAGTCGTGTCGAGGACGTTTCCTTTCTGTTCGTATAATTGCTTACCTAGGTGTACCTCTTCATCGACGATAGGTTCGTCGAGTCTCTTGTCGACAACTAAGTCGAGTCCCTAACTCTCCGACTCATGAGGTGGTGTTCGAGATTCTGCTCACCACTGTTGACGAGTCCGGGTCGATGTGAACGTCGAGGAGACGATCTTCCCGATATGGCAACACACATCGTCACGGCGGAGCCTCGCATCATGTTGAAGTCCTGGTAGATTACTGAGCTCACCTGGACAAGCTTGCAAAAGACACTACATTAGTGTCGTCGTGAGGCACTTGAACGATGCTCGAGGAGCTTGCCGTAGAAACTACTTTACCTAAAGGTCATTTGAATGTTGTCTCGGTACTCACGTCAGGTCAACAAGGCTCATTATGACGTCTTAAGTCCAAAGAATGTTGACCTCACTTCACTCCCAAGTGTCGCTAGGGTTTCACCCTGGTTCATCCTTATCAGAACCCTACGACCACACTTGTCACGTAATTAGGTTTACTCCTTAATGAGTTTGTGTAACTTCATTGGTCGACTTCTAAGTCACAACCTCTTGTTGCACAGTTCACTCATGCCTTAAGCTTTCAATGCTCCATCTTGATCGCTTAGTCTTCCTTACATCACACAGTCTAGTAATGCTTCTTCACCATTCTACCTTATCACTCTTTGAGCGGCATAGCTCCAAGTGTCGAGTGCTAAATCGCGATGTGTCATTACATTGCACCTTTCAGCGCTTATCTCGACACTACTATGCCACCTTGAGTCATCCTTTGTTTATCCGCACAACAGAGGCATGTTTGTTCCTCTTAGTCAATCTCATCGTTCCTAAAGAGTACACAATCTTCTTAACTCTAGTGTTTCCTTATATTACTTACTCATATGCATATCATGTCGATAGGAAACGTGATGGTAGGTGATCGACAAGGAGCTTCACTTGGAGGAGAAGGCCAGGGTGTTCGAACTTGAAGTTCCATGGCGGACTCTTCGGAGGAAGACCAAGCCAATAACCACTGACATTGATGTAGAGTCGCAAACTAAGGCAAGCCCCAGTTTGCATTTAAGTCATTTATAAAATTTTACTTTATCACTATGATGAATAGTATATGAATTGTGCATTACGTTTAGGATGATTGATACTCCACATGCATGACCAAAAATCCTAGGGATTGGTTGGAACGAATTACAATTTGACCTGTAGTAAATGCTTTGCTAATGCATAGGAAATCCGGTAGAAGTCGAGTAGTTGGAATCTACTCGCGAGAGATGTAGGACATATCTCACAGAATTGGTTAGATAGAAAATGGATCAATATAATGAAATGGAGACCGGTTAGGGAATGGATAGGAAGCGGCGAGAATTGAGTCTCGGTCGCATAGCCCTGCCTGTGTCGATTAAGGCCCGTCTGTATGCAGCCCCTTCGGACAAGCTTGAACTGTACCAGCAACATAATGGACATATGGAATCCAACAAACTGATGTAACTTGATAACTGGGGTGTCGAGACCCAGTAACTCACCATCGATAGGGGTGGGTTGAGGACAGTAAGGTGTAAATCGGTCGGCGGACACATGAGGTGTTCCGTGCGGAGACCTTCTGTTCGCGGAGGTGAGACGGTATCGGCGTTCGAGTTTCTTGTGAAAGGTGGCCATATACACCTAGTACTGAAGTGTTATGTAGGTACAGGTGTGCTCGCTGACACTTCCGAATGACGTATGTGTCGTGTTGTCCGGGTGTGTCCTGATTGCAATCACTGTCCCTCGCAGTAATAGAGTACCACTTGTTCACTGCGCTGTGATGTAGTAAATACTAAAGAAGCCAGAAAATCATATTGTATTGAATTATAATTACTTTGCAACCTTGTATGATTTAGAGATAGTACAATTAAAAGTTTACAATTTCCCCATACTTTAGCTGTAATAGCATTATGTGCTCTGAGCATGTCATATCATCAGTAAAGCGTTTCTTGTTTGATTGTGGAGCCCATGATGTGCCGTGCTTGGAGAATTTTATTTGCTACATAAAACCTGATTATAAGGATCCACTTGTAGGCGAGTCTATTTATGATATTCCTTACCTATGTTAGTATTCACCCTGCATATGTCTAGTGAGACGGTTGAGTCTTGTTGAGCCTTATGCTCATGTTTGTGCTTTAATGTTTTTTTGCGGGTATTAGTTTTATTTCTGATGTTCAGATTGTACATGAGACTCGAGGTGTCGAGATAAATCTTATGTGAACCACGCCGCTGCTGAATGTGCTTCTTGTTGCTAGTGAGAATCGTCCATGGGCATGGACGTCTTCTCTCCTGCTTAGTTAGGTGAGATTCTGAGTATGTATTTTCCGCTGCGTGTGTACTTCAGTGGTACACTCTTTTGTAAACTCTTCTTATTATGAAATGAAAACTTTATATGTTTTGGTATCCTTTTTGTGTGTGCTGTTAGGTGCCGCATCGCACGGCACCACCTAATGAGATCCTCGGATGTGTGGACCCCGATCCTCACAGACATGGTATCAGAGCTTCATTAGGAATAGCACACTCGAAAAGAGCCTATTTTCGAAAACTCCGAAGTAGTCGAGTGAGGATTAGTTGTATGCCTATTAAGGACTATTACTAGTATAAGTTATAAAGGTGGTGAACTAACTTGTTATATTATTTCGGTAACGACGCTCCGTCTTCAAGGTAAGAGGTAAGGTACGCCGCCGAGAACGGATCAATCTCGGTAAACTCTGCATACGAGATGTGGTATGTGATATTTCTGTGGCTTGGCACGGAAAGTCAATATGAGTCTCTGAAACTTTCCATGTTTCTGAGAACATATGACACGCGGTACCCCAGCATGACACAAAATTAGTGAGAGCCCCCGTCGGGTGGTGTATAACCCGATAGTGTGCATCTCTAGAACTATTCATGTTCTATGGGATCATGCGAAACACGTATGCCCGAGCGTGTATAAGTCGGTTTGTACAGGAGTCTTTGTTGTACAGACGTATTTACATCCATGTACCTCGAGACATGACTTCGCTCGAGGACGACTCACACCAGAGTCGTATGCATTTACTTTCATATATATTATTGTGGCTGCCTGTCGTGTTTCCCCGTGCCGCCCTTGAGGTGTGAAAGTGTGAAAGGAGATTGTTTGTCTTCTGCAGGTACACTAACTCCGGTAGCGACCCATGTAGAATGCGTTTGCGAGTGATCGATATTAGGACCACCTATAGACGTATCCGGATATATCGGGTTAGATTTTTCTTTTGGTAAGGCACGTAGTACCGTCAGTATCACAATTGATACTTTGACCATCCCCCATGAAAGAATGGCTTCATTATCATCTTTTAAGATCCAACTACCAGTTACTGGTAAGTTTTGGGTCAAAATTTCGACATGGTTAGTGCAATGCGAAGAAGGATGGAGATTAAGGCTTTTGTGTACTCTTGACAGAATCTAGCTTGATTTTGTCAAGAGATGCTTCTAGTTAAACTTTATAGCACATAATAGTATGCTATATGGAGTATGAAAATGTTCAAGTCCTCGACGACTTCTCTATGGACGAGTTGGACAGAACAACACTTGGAAACTCGTCCAAATCATTAGAAACTAGCATTTCTTCACCTCCTGGATCTAATGAACTAGCCTCAGCATTTTGACCATAACTCTTTGTAGACTTCACAAATGAAGGTCTAAACTATCTTGTTGGAAAGTGTAGAGTCCTCTACAACCTTTCCATTGAACTTCCGACCAGCGTTCTCATGGAACTCGGCGAAAGACTCGAAGCTCCAAATTTTATCGAATTTGAACACCTAGCGGACAGTTCTGCATACCGTTACGGTTTCGACCATACCTCTTTGCAGAATCGTCGGATAGCTTCGTGCAAAACATTTCCGGAAACATTGTGACTGGCGCAACAAGTTTGTATTGGGACTTGCTGTCAAATTGTGAGGTTATCCATCTGAAAATCAGTGGCCAAATCAACTATAAACAACCATGATCTATCAAACTAAATTTTAAAACCTGAACCGATTGTTCCACTTCAAAAATCCGTATCTCTTCAACCTTGAGTGCTATGGAAGCAAGTGAATACTTTTTGGAAAGCTTTTGGAGTCTTCTATAAGTTTTCTATTGACCTCCAAGCCAAAAGACCTTTGTATGGTGATGAAAATGCACCATAACCACTGCAGCTGCTGTTCTGAAACTGTACAAGACAGTATCTGAACTTTTGTCATATTTCCTTGAAGAAAGCTCTTCTATTCCACTATGATACATTTCTGGAAAGGGTAAGAGCTATTCTACAACTTTGTTATTCAGTGTTACCTAAAATTCAGTTTAGAACTAATTAGAAACTGGAGTTGAAGATAGTATATATATATAGGTGCTATCTGAAACAGCCAGAAAAAAAAATTGAACTTTGAACAGCCATAACTCTTAAACTAGAAATGCAACCTATGCATGTTTATACATGTATGGAAAGCTTAAAAGAGTCCTATATTAACTTCCTATTCAACACAAAGGCTAAAACTCGCAATGACCAAGTCTAAATTGAAGTATCGTTTAAGGTGTCGAAACAGTTCAGAATATGGACCGTTACCTATTCAGTTACTGTTTCGATTATAGTTCCTAGTAGACCTATCGAATGGCTTCGTATTTTACATTTATGGGATCCTGAGAATGTATTCAACAAGTTTACTATGTATTACTTTTGCAAATATTGATGTTTGTATATCTGAAAATTGTGGACAAAATCAGCCTTAAACAAAGGGGATGCTGTCCAAATTTTCAGAAAAACTGTCAACTTGCAAATGCCATATCTGCTCAACCAGAAGTGCTATGAGGGCAAGTAAATACTCCTTAGAAAGATTTGGAAGTACTTTACGAGTTCTCTATTCAGTTCAAGACCAAAATCCTTTTCTAGGAGGGTGAAATTTGGATAATCCCAGAGACTGTCCAGGCATACCCAAACTGGACAGCAATCTGTACACCTCTGAATTTGACCCATAACTAGCAGATTTTGCATCCAATGGTGTCGCGCAAGTAACCGTTGGAGAGTTTAGAGAGTCAGCTACAATTGTTGTAATTGGCTCCAGACCTGAATATGTCGTCTACTTTTTCCAAATCGAGTTTGAATGCAGAGTGGTCAATCTGAACTGAATTCAAATTCTGAATGCTGAAATTTTACCCAACTTCAAAAATTCATATCTTTTGAACGAGGACTGATATGAAGACAAGTAAGTACATTATGGAAATATTATTACCTTTGATACAACTTTGTAAATAAGAATATTTCCAGATTTTGATTAGAACAGCCTGGAAACTTTAGATCATAACTGCTACTGTTTAAGCAGATTCTGCTGAAAGTGCAGAGAAATCTGCTAACTTCAAAATTGCATAACATGCAAACCAGAGATGATCTAAAGGCAAACCAATACTTTTTGGAAAGGTCTTGAAGTGTAATTTAACTTTGTTATTCACCTCAATATCTGATTTTACCATTAACTGGATCAAAATTGAGTTTGCGTCCAGACTGGTCATTTGTCACCATAGTTTGGCCAGTTTGAACTTTTGGTTTTTGTTAGACATTTGGTTCTCGATTTCAACTCGAGGAATGTCGTAACCGACTAAGAGTTAGGACTCAAGTATTTACCAAGTTGAATAGAGTGTTTAACACATTTGAAGCCCTTTTCCCTTGATAGGCACACTAGTGTCTAGTTTATGTGACTTGCCACATCACATCTTGTGATGTTGAACGCAGGTCGCAATTACTCGAGTTGCATCTCGTCTTTCCATGAGGATTGTTTGAAGTACGCTTCAACATCCTGGTTTGGAACTTTAAGGGGGAAGGCGAGCACTCAAGTAATGGTGGTATTCAACCATCAACCTTGGTTACAACGAGTCGTGTCAACAAGAAGACGATCAAGTAAGATTACATCTTCAAGAGGATCCAACATCCACCACCAGATTGAGTTACTCAAAGAAGAAGTGTGACTTCAACTCCACTAAAGTGATCACTAAGGATATCAGTTTCTCTTGCCAGATCGAAGCGAAGGTTAAGTGAAGCATCACTAGATACATATGGTTAGTTGTTTTTCTTCTGATGACGATACTCCTCAAGTCAACGGGTAACTCTAAGACCTAGTCGAAGATACAATCAAGTGGAGTAGTACATGAACAAGATTTCGAAAGGTCGAGGTAACAGGGTATATTTCTCACATTCCTTGTCAATCATTCCGTTATGAATTCCTTAACTGTGGTCGAGTCATGAAGGTAACACTACTCATTGAGTGTCTTTCACGACCACGGTATCCAATCCTTGCAAATCATCAGACAGTACTTGAGTTTTGTGAGTGTTGTTCATTTAGTCTTGCTCAAACTATAAAAACTACTGCACCATGCATGTGCACCATTTGCATCATACATATGCATCATTTGCACCATACATATGCACCATTTGCACCATACCATGTGCATATTCATTGCACCATACAACATATGATGCATCATGAAACATCATTACCAATGTAACACCAACGATGGAATGCATGATAATACTAAAATTTAGAGCAAGACTGTGTACCCCATTCAAACTATTCTAAAGTGCCTAATGACTACGGTCATTTCACCATCTTCATTTGACTTCTTACATTGTTGATCTCCTTTTCATTGAGTAATACTTGGGAAACCAATTACTCAACCTCACTTGCAACTAAACAAACACTTGGACTTCCATCCTTGACTTGTTTAGGTTCAAGTACCTTGATTGTTGCAACTACACCGTTCGTCATCGAGTAGTCATCAGTTCGAGGATCAACCTTGTAAAATCCATGAAATCTCCTTCCTCGCGAGGATACCGTTGGATTGTCAACCTCGTGAAACTCTTTGGGTCCATCTGAGATCTTGTGATATTATATGGTAACCTTGCTACACTAATTACCTTGTAGTTACCATATGATTGAGTTCTTTGCTGTGTTGCAACATATGAGGATGCTGAATCCTTAAATCCTCGTGTGCCACCGCAAAGGATCTTCATCTTCTATTTCTATTGTTTGAAGATGTTGATATATCCAAAAATCTTGTAGTCGCCATATCTTCTGTATTCCTGCTGTTTTGCCCACATAAGAGTGTCGAGTTCCTTACTACTCTTATGCTACAGCTAAGAAATCCTATGGTTGACTAAACATCAAAAGAGGTTAATGATTGTTGTTTAACCTCGTAAACCATCTTAACTCATGTCAAGGGAAATACCACATTAAGTTATAAGGACCTATACAAAACCAAGCAAGCAACCAAGAATCAATGCACAGATAGTTTTAAACTGTCATGGTAACTTAGAGAAGCAGAGAACAAGTGCTGATTCTTCAAGTCAAGACTAGGACAGAACAGGATGTCACGCCAGTGTAAGAGTACAGCAAAAAAGGTTCAGTAACAGATGTGAAAGTTTACGATGTGATATTGTCATGTCGAGCTTCCTGTCAAGGTTATCAACCTAAAGAATGGAATCACTTGAAGCAGACTTTAGAATTTCTTAGGATGCCTGGAGATAATCACTATTTCGTAGAACCCAAGTCTTTAAGGGCATTGTCATTTACCTTAGTCAATGACCCTCTTTTAGGGATCGTCCCCTCATCGTTTCTGTTATTCTACTTGTTAGAATCTCGGGACGAGATTCCTTTAAGGGGGAAGGATTGTAAAAGCCCGCTTTTTGGAAGAACAAAAACGCACAAATGCGAACTTAAAAATTCTGAAAATGGACTTGGAAATCCAAACTCACATGAATCATATGAGTTCACCCATGTTCACTAGAAATAGGAACTTGTTAAAATTTTACATTTAGCACATGTTTGCTATTGTATTTTGGAACTTAAGGTGTAAAATCCTTAATTTCCCAGTATTCACATTTTCAATGAAGAATTAAAGGAGAAAAGAAAACAAAATAGAGAAGAAGAAAAAGGAATAATTCCAACCCTAAGATGAGACATTCACAAAAAGTCAAATCTACGGCTATAATTTTTTCCTTGACCTTCTAATATTCCAAATAGACTCTCGGTAAAGTTTCAGAATTTTTGAAGCACGTTTCCCATTTATTGGACACGTACTGAGAGTTTAATCAACGTCGACTTCAAATTTAAACTTTGCGCTCAACCTTGTCCGAATCAACTCCAAATTTTTCCTGAGGTCCCTTATGGTTCAAAAAGGTTAACTTCAAAGTTTCAGGATTTTTGAACCTAATCTACTATTTATTTCCTTGAGTCAAGTATCACCACTTGAATTCAAATTCAAACCTGAGTTCAAATTCAACTTGCTCAGTTTTGAAATCTGATTGAACCATAAAATTCTCCACATTTTATTTAGTCATGGGGCCAAAGTTGAATATTTTTGAAGCATGTCTGCTAGCTCCATTTGAATTTTGAAAAGAGAAGGGAGAAGAGAGTGGGACCCACATGTCATACTTATCCTCAGTACTAGGAAAAGGTGGGCCCCACTGGTAAGCTGCTCAATGGATTGGGATATTTTGCATCTGGAATGAAGTAAGGATAAGGGTGAAATTTCAGTGGGACCCACAACTCAGTCTTATCTCCAGAGATGGTTCTCTGTTTTGCTTCTTCAACCGCGCCATCTCATCTGCTCCGCTTCCTCCTCCCGAACCGGCGCGCACACCGCCTTCCATCTCCGCCCGCGCCTCCTAGCCTCCCAGGCTGCACGGCGCCCCGCTCTCGCTCGCCCCTCCTCTCCCAGCTCCGCCCGGCGCGCCCACCGCCGCCAGCGCCCGGCTTCACCCCGCGCCGGAGCCGCACCACCCCGCCTGCAACCGCGTCGCGTTCCACTGGCCCGCACCGCTCGACGCCGCACCTCGCCCTGTCCTACGGCGTGCCGTCCATTGCAGCATGGCACCCACGCCAGTCGATGCACCTCCCCAGCACGTCGCCCACCTGCCGGCCGCCGGCTCGCCTCCCACGCGCCGCTTTGCCTACGGTGCCCAGCGCGCTCCGCGCTCAACCCCTCACTGGTCACGTCCCAGCTTGTCCCCCCCCCCCCCCCCGCCGGCCGTCTGCTGGCCTAGCCGCCAAGCGCCTCGCCGCCTTCCTGTCACGCCCCGCAGGCCTGTGTCACGCCCGTCCACGCGCCATCGACGCCATGCCTCTGCTCGCTGCGGCTGCACATCTCTAGCGCCGCTGGTGCATCCTTGCCACCGCCGCACGCTGCGCCTTGCTCGCCCCTGCCTTGCTGCGCCCACACTCAGGCCAGCAACGGCGATGACCACGCTCGCCCACTCCTCACCCTGATACAGCACCTCGTCTCCGTCCATCACCTCCACCGGTGGTCGACGCCCGACATCGTCGCCCCGTTCCGCGTCGTGGCAGCGCCCAACAAGTGATGAATGTGATGTGTGTGATGGATAAGATGCAGGAACACGCCTTTGACACAATGGTATCGACAACTGGTCCAAGGTTAGCTCTGATTGTGCAAGATTTATTAGATCAGTGATTGCAGCCAAGGTGTTCAATGAAATGTTCATGAGGAAAGAACCAACTTTGTTGATGTTTAGAACTGGTCTGTGATGCAGGGGTAGGATGATGTGGCAACTCGACAAGCCTAAGTGCCAAGATACCCTTTGAATGGTGATGAAGCGACGGAACTCAAGTACACACCCAAGATGTTCGGCGAAATGCCTACAAGGTGAGCCTTGCCCTGAAATGTCTTGCTTGACATCATCGAGGTCCGTTCATGGTGATTGCTAAGGTTACTCATATGTCGTCAAGTCGTACGTCTAGTTTCCGCATTAATATCACTCCAATGGAAATCCCTAAGTTGACCTCTTTTGTCGTTTGTATCACGTTGGCCTGTCCGTGCGTGCTCGTGATGCTCCACCATGAGCCGCGTCGACGTCGTTGACCATATGACGTCGTCGTGATGTTCCGAGCCATCATCGTGTCCTGGCATCAAGATGAAGGATGCCTGTAACGTACATGATGCTGAAACACAACCACGACACAACGGTCAACAGTCGTTTAGCCAAATTAGGGTTTGGTCAAGGCGAGACTCGTCGAGTCCTAGGTGTAGCCTAGATGCTCGATGAAATGCATTCTATGTCAAACCGAGTGTATTGGTGACCACCGATGACCTAAGGTAGAATACTGCGAGAACGTTGCGATCGACGAGGAGAACTAGTCCAAGTGGAACCTTGGATAAGAATTTCTTAGTCGTGTCGAGGACGTTTCCTTTCCGTTCATAGAATTGCTTACCTAGGTGTACCTCTTCATCGACGATAGGTTCGTCGAGTCTCTTGTCGACAACTAAGTCGAGTCCCTAACTCTCCGACTCATGAGGTGGTGTTCGAGATTCTGCTCACCACTGTTGACGAGTCCGGGTCGATGTGAACGTCGAGGAGACGATCTTCCCGATATGGCAACACACATCGTCACGGCAGAGCCTCGCATCATGTTGAAGTCCTGGGAGCTTACTGAGCTCAACTAGACAAGCTTGCAAAAGACAATACATTAGTGTCGTCGTGAGGCACTTGAACGATGCTCGAGGAGCTTGTTGTAGAAACTACTTTACCTAAAGGTCATTTGAACATTGTCTCGGTACTCACGTCAGGTTAACAAGGCTCGTTATGACGTCTTAAGTCCAATGAATGTTGACCTCACTTCACTCCCAAGTGTCGCTAGGGTTTCACCCTGGTTCATCCTTATCAGAACCCTGCGACCACACTTGTCACGTAATTAGGTTTACTCCTTAATGAGTTTGTGTAACTTCATTGGTCGACTTCTAAGTCACAACCTCTTGTTGCACAGTTCACTCATGCCTTAAGCTTTCAATGCTCCATCTTGATCGCTTGGTCTTCCTTACATCACACGGTCCAGTAATGCTTCTTCACCATTCTACCTTATCACTCTTTGAGCGGCATAGCTCCAAGTGTCGAGTGCTAAATCGCGATGTGTCATTACATTGCACCTTTCAGCGCTTATCTCAACACTACTATGGCACCTTGAGTCATCCTTTGTTTATCCACACAACAGAGGCATGTCTGTTCCTCTTAGTCAATCTCATCGTTCCTAAAGAGTACACAATCTTCTTAACTCTAGTGTTTCCTTATATTACTTACTCATATGCATATCATGTCGATAGGAAACGTGATGGTAGGTGATCGACGAGGAGCTTCACTTGGAGGAGAAGGCCAGGGTGTTCCAACTTGAAGTTCCATGGCGGACTCTTCAGAGGAAGACCAAGCCAATAACCACTAACATTGAAGTAGAGTTGCAAACTAAGGCAAGCCCCGGTTTGCATTTAAGTCGTTTATAAAATTTTACTTTATCACTATGATGAATAGTATATGAATTGTGCATTACGTTTAGGATGATTGATACTCCACATGCATGACCAAAAATCCCAGGGATTGGTTGGAACGAATTACAATTTGACCTGTAGTAAATGCTTTGCTAATGCATAGGAAATCCGGTAGAAGTCGAGTAGTTGGAATCTACTCGCGAGAGATGTAGGACATATCTCACAGAATTGGTTAGATAGAAAATGGATCAATATAATGAAATGGAGACCGGGCAGGGAATGGATAGGAAGCGGCGAGAATTGAGTCTCGGTCCCATAGCCCTGCCTGTGTCGATTAAGGCCCGTCTGTATGCGGCCCCTTCGGACAAGCTTGTACTGTACCGGCAACATAATGGACATATGGAATCCAACAAACTGATGTAACTTGATAACTGGGGTGTCGAGGCCCATTAACTCACCATCGATAGGGGTGGGTTGAGGACAGTAAGGTGTAAATCGGTCGGCGGACACATGAGGTGTTCCGTGCGGAGACCTTCTGTTCGTGGAGGTGAGACGGGCTCGGCGTTCGAGTTTCTTGTGAAAGGTGGCCATATATGCCTAGTACTGAAGTGTTATGTCGGTACAGGTCTGCTCGCTGACACTTCCGAACGATGTATGTGTCGTGTTGTCCGGATGTGTCCTGATTGCAATCACTGTCCCTCGCAGTAATAGAGTACCACTTGTTCACTGCGCCGTGACGTAGTAAATACTAAAGAAGCCAGAAAATCATATTGTATTGAATTATAATTACTTTGCAACCTTGTATGATTTAGAGATAGTACAATTAAAAGTTTACAATTTCCCCATACTTTAGCTGTAATAGCATTATGTGCTCTGAGCATGTCATATCATCGGTAAAGCGTTTCTTGTTTGATTGTGGAGCCCATGATGTGCCGTGCTTGGAGAATGTCATTTGCTACATAAAACCTGATTATAAGGATCCACTTGTAGGCGAGTCTATTGATGCTATTCCTTACCTATGTTAGTATTCACCATGCATATGTCTAGTGAGACGGTTAAGTCTTGCTGAGCCTTATGCTCACGTTTGCGCTTTAACGATTTTTTGCAGGTATTAGTTTTATTTCTGCTGTTCAGGTTGTACATGAGACTCGAGGTGTCGAGATAAATCTCATGTGAACCACACCGCTGTTGAATGTTCTTCTTGTTGCTAGTGAGAATCGTCCATGGGCATAGACGTCTTCTCTCCTGCTTAGTTAGGTGAGATTATGAGTATGTATTTTCCGCTGCGTGTGTACTTCTGTGGTACACTCTTTTGTAAACTCTTCTTATTATGAAATGAAAACTTTATATGTTTTGGTATCCTTTTTTTGTGTGCTGTTAGGTGCCGCATCGCACGGCACCACCCAATGAGATCCTCGGATGTGTTGACCCCGGTCCTCACAAAGGCCTAAGCCCCGCCGAACAAGGACCTCTGCGGGCTGCTCCTTAGCAGATCCGGGGGACGTGACGCATTGACCCTTCGACAATTATCATCTCATATCCCGTAATCTTTTTACCTCCGTCTCTTTTATTTGTAATCTCAGAACGAGATTCTTTTAAGGGGGGAGATGTAAAATCCTAAAAAATAAAAGTGCAAAGTTTAGATAGGAGAATTAAAAATTTGAATAGAAAAAATAAATCAAAATGGAAATTAAAAAAGTCAAACCAATTCAAGCTTCAATTTAAGGAATTCAAAAATTCAAATTAGCTCCTATTCAAACCTTGACAAAATAACAATTTGAGTTCACCATTAGCTTCCAAATATTCCAAATAGTTTTCACGTCAAATTTCATAACATTTGGAGCACATTTGCTATTCAGTTCAATGTGTACACTGAATCCCATTCAAATTCAAAATTCAAATTTGAATTTCAGGTGAAACTTGTCTAAATTTGAAATCAAATTCCAGAATCAAATCCTAGATATTTGTTTGAGCCTATTTGGAAATTTTCATGAATTTTGGACATCAGTTGGTAGGATATTTCCTTAACCAGAGGAAGATAGAGATGAAAGGGGGTGGGACCCACTGGTCAGCTTCACAGAACAGGGGAACCGCCTCTGCCGTGAGTGTCCCGCGCCCCAACAGCTTACCGTCGGCAAGCAGCTGCGTGGCAACGCGTTTGCGTGCTCACTCCACTCTATTCATCTATATCCTCACCTCTCTGGCTGAAGGGGAAGAGCGATGTTTTGTCCTCTGTTTAGTTCTTCTCTCCCGAGCGCAAACCATCGCCGTCTCTCTGCTCGCTCGACAAGCTCAAGATTATGGCCGAGTTTCTTCATCCTCACGACAGCAAAGTGGTGCATAATACTTCCTTCTACCTTCTCAAGCTTTTGGTTCCTTGTTTCGTCGGCTACAACGCAGGTATTTTGCAGTTTTGCCGACGTTGCCGTTCTGCCGCCGTGAGGAAGCTGCTGCCTCCCCATCGCTCCGGCGCCACAATCCACCTCTCGAACTGCTCCCAAAAGCAAACAGGATCGCTAGAACACCACCTTTCTCTCAGTAAAAACCGTTCTTTGTTTCATTCCCTATCGATCGAGTACTCCTCCTTTTTCTTTCGGCACGATGTTACCCTTCATGCTAGGTCGTGAGAGCAAGTCATTTTCTATGCAGAGAAATCCCTTGAGCCAGCTAGATATTAGTTTCTATGCCCCAGCGGACCCCCTAGATCAATTCTCAGTGAAAACCATCAACCAGACCTCGAGTATTTCAAGTTTCCGTAACCGCCCTAGGAAAACTCGTCGGCTCACCTTCAGACTTGAGGTTTCCGGCCATTTAACTCCTATTGCACCCCATTTTCGTACTAACCATGATCCAAGGAATCTTTTAGATTTTTTTACGGGTTGGTTGAGCCTGATTTAAGGATTTCCGACCATCATCTAAACCCTAGTTCCGCTACCGCCTACGTTGCTCGCCTCCGACCGTCGCCACCTCGGTTGGATATCACCATCATGTTGTGCGGCTGATTCTAGGGCTAGGCGGCCAAAGCCATGCCGGGAGGAGCTCGGCGCAGCAAGTTCGGCATGTGCCGCCGCTACTCAGGCGAGGAGCGTCGGCCCCGTCGTGAGGTTGAAGATGACGAGGGGGTCCCACCGGTCAGCGTCGGTTTCACTCGCTCGAGATTTGCTGTGGCCACCGGATCTGGTGTGGCTGCGAGGGTAAATCAGTGGTCCTCGGTGTGGCCCAGTTACGATTGGCCCATTTAAAATGGGTGGGACCGGCCAGATTTATTTAAACATTTCCTTTTACAAATAGTTCCAGATTATGAGCAGACTTCTAAAATCCATTACTCCTAGTAGCATTGCTCAAATAATTCCCAATAAATTCTGGTAGACTCATTTTTATCACTATTTTGCAGTGGTGCAATTTTTTGAACATGAAAGTCACGGAATTTCCATAATTAATTCCTTTGAGCTAACTGCTCAGGAAATTAATTACCCCTGTTCTGCTAATTGGAAAATTCCCAATTTTTGTCAGAACACTCTTAAAAAGACCATGGATCTCCAGTAAAATGTTCAAGTTCATTGGAGTTCATTTACTGGGTGAATCAGTGTTCCAAATGTCTACGTAGTATAAAAATTGAGAAATGTACATAAACATTTCCAAAATTTTCCAAAACTTGTAAAATCAATTCCTCCCTGTAGGAAGCCCAGAAAATTATGAAACAAATTTTCCTACAATAAGTGAGACTTCCTCTACCATAATCATCCACTTTTAGCCATGACAAAATTCCATATTTAATAGAAGGCTTTTACTTGTTGGAATTTTAGAGACAACAAGCTTCCTTGAACATCTCCAATTTTTGGTCCAGATCTTCCGCAAAGGACCTAGTATCCACTTTAAAAATCCCAATGTCAATTAAAATATATTACGTACCTGATCAGTATTTAGAAATTCTTTTATAAAGTTTCAATATCACTCATGTACTATATATATTGCATATCATATAGTGACCAAGATCGAGGAGGATCCGGAGCCCTTGGAGAGTGTACAACCAGGAGCTAAATTTGACTTTTAATCACAACCAGGCAAGCCCCGATTTGCATTTAAGTGCTATTTTAAAGTTTCTATATGTATCACTTATTTCTAGGATGAGCTTTGTGCATTAGGGCTAAGGTGCTTGTTACTTCACTTGCATGAACCAAAAATCCCATGGAGTATTGGGTAGGTCTACACCTTGATGAGTAGAAAATTCCGTGCTAATGTTTTGACAAATCCGTTAGAAGTCGAGTAGTTGGAATCTACTCGCGAGATAGGACTTTTGCACACGGGGTGGATTTGATCAAAGAATGGTTTATGAATATGAACTTGAGACCGATCAACAGATAGGATGCAGTGAGATGTGGTCTCACGTGCGTAACCCTGCTTGTGTCGATTGAGGACCGATCCGTGTGCGGCCCTGCTGGATAAGTTTAACCTGTGTCGAATACATACTAGCTACATGGAAACTAGGAAATCGATGTAATTGGTTAACCTAGGTGTCGAGGCTTACCCTACCATTTTATAGGAGTGGGTTGAGGGCAGCAAGGTGTAAATCTACCGGTGGGCACAGACTCCGCGTGGGGACCTCCTGCCTGTTAAAGAAAGGATCGGCTTGGCATTTGGGTTTCCTTTGAAAGGTTACTACATACAACAGAGTATTGAAGTGTGATTCACTCCACTTCTGAAATGGGTGTATGTGACGTGTTATCTGGGTTCTACTGATTGTAATCACTGTCCCTCGCGGTTATTTGAGTACTGCTTGTTCACTGCGCTGTCACATAGTAAATACTGAAGAAGCCAGGAGAATATGATGTATTGAATTATAATTGCTTTGCAACTATGATTGCTATAGAATATGCTCACTAAAGTTTATTTTACTAAACCTTTAAGCTGCCGTTAATAACTTGAAAATTAAGGATCAACATGTAGGCGAGTCATTTACTGCTATATCAATTCCTATGTTAAGTATCCCTGCATGTAGAGTTCCATGTTTAGGTGAGACGGTTAAGTCTTGCTGAGCCTTCGTACTCACGGTTGCTATATCAAGTTTTTTTGCAGGTGAGACGTATGAGCAAGGGCACAAAGATGAGGCGATGCCCCTATCGGAGATATCGCCGACTGGGAGCCCTGCACGCCGCCGTGATCTTTTGTGTGGTGCTAGTGTGTAGCGTCCCCGGGCTGGACGGTTGCATTTTTGCATAGCTAGGCTGAGAGTTTAGCTATGAGTATTACTTCTGTTCTACATTATGTATTATAAAAGACTTCCACTATTTATATAAATAAAACTTTGTATTTTGTCGTATTCTTTTCGTGTGTGCTGTTGGGTACTGCATCGCACGACACCACCCTCTACGATTCCTGGAATGTGTGGACTCGGTCCTCACAGACAACTCCCGGGGGCCCGTCATCGACATTCCTAAGCGTCGATAGTGGGTGTTGTCGGACCTACCTCGCTCGGACAACCCCAGGGGGCCCGTCGTCGACGTTCTTAAGCATTGATAGTTGGCACCGTCGGACCTACCTAGCTCCAACAACTCCCAGGGGGGCCGCAGTCGACGTCACAAAGGGTCCATGACATGTTGGAGGTAATCTTCAGAACTCGAAGCTATCGATTTGACTACGAGCGAGGAGTGAAGTCATCAAGACATTGTCAAGTCCTTTTGGTACATGTTCGCAATCAAATCGTGTACACCTACCAGGGGGCCAACAATATAAAGGACAATGCATTGAAGATAAATACAAAATGGAATTCATTCATTCAAGAAGATTGAATCCCATTCATTCAAAGAACTGGATTACAAAATGAGGATTACAAGTGAAAGGCAAAGAAAAGGTCCTAGCTACTGGAGGTCCTAGGTCCTATGGAAAAATGAGGCAACTTTTTCAGCACCTTCTCGAACGCTGGCCCTGGCGACATCTTCTTCTTCAAGGATGGGTCTTTCGACCACCAGATCTAGAGATAATTGGGGGTCTCGACTTTTGAAACACGTCAGCACATATTCGGTGATGTTCTTGGCTAGAGACTTCACCTCTATCTCTTGTTGGTCGACAATGATGTCACCCATTACGTCCAGCTTGTTGCTGGTAGAGCTCAATGCCACCAGTGCCTTGTCCAGCTCTGGTTCTGGGTCAGCCGGACGTACTGGACATAAGCCAAGCATCACCAAAGCCAAGTTAGCATGCCCCAAGAAGTCCCAGACTTGTTGGGACTCAGTCGCCCTCATATTCCTCAATTCCTCCAGCGACCTTCTGGCGGCTGCAAGCTCAAAACCCTCTCGTGCGATGCGTTTGACCTCCTTGGCATGTTGTTGAATACTTTTAGCCACCTCCTTTTTACGGTCAGCAAGCTCCATCTCCTAGAGGTGGATGCGGTTCCGGCGGTTCGCCAGATCCTTCTCCCTGCCCCTCACTTTCTCCTCTCTGGTGGAGACTTCAGTCTGTCTCCTAGAGTTCCTGTCCCACCTACCAATTCTTTTCCTCTTCTTTCTTGCACCGCTCTTCAAACTTTTTGGTGCGGTCGGCCAAGCTCTGCTCCCCCAGAGACAACCTCTGGGAGAGCTCCCCCTCCCACTTCAGAATGTCCTCCTGCTTCTCCTGGAGCTTCTCCTCCCTCTTGTCGAGGGCCTCCCAACGCTTGAGTAGTATATCATTCAGCTCTTTGAGGTTGTCTTGATGCTCATCAGCAGCCTCGTTTGTCTCTCGAGAATGCTTGAACATCTCTCAAGTCTTCTCGTCGAGAGCCTTAATGGAAGCCTCCCGCTCATTCAGCAAGCGGTCCATCAGTGCTAGTCGGGCCTTCTCCTTGGCCACCCATTCCCGCTGTCCTGCAAGCTTTGACTGCGTCAGCTTCATCTTGAAGTGAAGCCTGGTTCGCCAACGCCTCTAGGTGTTGCGCTCTTATTTGAGAGTCTTCCTTTCATAGTCGAAGGCGAGCTAAACTTGGCAGAGATTGGAGCAGGCGTTGTCGATAGACAACACCAAAGGAATTGGCTCTAGGCCCGCCTAAAGCGCCTCTATGAGCTCTAAGGGGTCTTCAAAAACAGAAATTGGGTCCCACAACACAAGCGTGGTCCCTGAGGATCTACGGCACTAGGGCCGCCCTCCGGCAGCTCTTTTGCATCAGCCGGGGTTGAGAAGGGCCTGCAGTGGGAACCTCCACCTCCAGGTCTAACGAGGAAGGTCCCCCTGTTGGACCTTCAATCATCGGTTCTGCGGGTGGAGGACCTGCCGTCAATTCTTCTAGGTAATCCGGCTCTGTCATGAGCACCTTCGGAGTAGTTACCTCTGGGGCTGGCATTGGAGCTTCACCTGGAGCCCTCACCACCTCCGACTCAGGGGCCAGTACTTCAACCATCTCCAGCTCAGGGGCCGAAGCTTCAACAACTTCCAGCTCAAGTGTTGGAACATCAGCTACCTCCGGCTCAGGTGTTGGAGCTTCAACTACTTGTGGCTCTGCTGCCAAAGCTTCAACAACTTTTGGCTTTGCTGCCAGAACTTCAGCTGCTGGCTTTGAGACTGTCGGTGCTTCATCACGAACAACTCCCCCGTGGTCCGGCGCTACCACGAGAGCTCCGGGCGACATCTTTGGATCCATATCCATGACAGTTGGCACCGGAACTTTCATGTCATCAGCCACCGCTTGGGGACACACCGGGATCGAAATAGGAGCTTCTGCCTGCACAGCCTCAGTTGCTGCAGCAGGCGGTGACCTTTCCGCTTTCTTTTTCGACATCCTGGAAGCAAAAGATAAAAAAATTCAAAACTGGAAAACAATAAAAACAGCAGCTTAGGGTGAGAAGACAACGCTTACCTTGGGATGCTTCTGCCCCAATTGCCGCATAACTTCTTCTTCTGAGGTCCAGAGTCAGAGCCCACCGGATTTGGTGAGGCAAAACCCCGGACCTTGGTCAGGAGCTTGCCAGAGCAACTGGAGTCGCCTCAGTCGGGACCTCCCTCGGTTGGGAAGTACCTCCGGACCTGGAGCCCAAAGCTAGCACCAGGTTTGAGGTCAATTTCCTGGAGCTAGTGCCCTTGTGGAGGCTGGCTCCAAACAGGGTTCGATTGTCAAAGCTCTGCTTGGACGAGAAGAAGAGGATGCTTGAGATGGAGCCGATCTGAGAAAGCTCCCATTAGCATGTCTCAACTTCCTCTTCCGACTGGAAGATTCGGCCGGCTCTTTGCCCTTGCCCTTGTTGGCGTCGTCGAACTTCTGGCTTAGAGTAGTGGTAACTACCAATTCTGAAGCTCTAGGAATGGCAATCCTGATGGTCCTACGCCTCTCCCCCAGGCCAAGGTCATCCCGCTATGGCATTCCTTTCCGGAGCTCCCTCCTGACCTTGTTCAGAGGAAGGAAAGCAGCTGGTTGGGTCAAGGCGTTGCGAGTGATTGCTCCATCTTGAAACTTCTGGAGAGGGAGCTTCAAAGCTTCATCATCCAAGTTGGTATGAAAACTGGCTTCTATCGGGTTATGATCCATCTCACTGTTGAAAGCCCATGTGGGACACTCTGTTGTCTTTAGCGGAGCCCACCTATTCACCAGGAAGTTGCCAAATACCATCTGAAGGGTCACTCCACCCTCTACGCATTGTTGGATCCTTGTCAAGACGGGCTTGCATGCTTCAGACAAATCCAAAACTGCATTCCAGGCGTCAGTGTCGACATTGGGGACGCTCTTTGGCAACTCCAACCTGTCGTGCTCCTCCACAGTGATGATCACCCAGTCTTTCTTCTAGTTGTCCCATTTTTTGGAGGGGAAGGTCCTCATGTACTTGAAGGAGCAGTTCTTGCGCTTCACGGAGTAGTATAAGCCAATCAACTCGCTCCCCTTCCACGTGGTGTGGTCTGTGAAGAAGGACCAAAAAAGTTCAATGCACGGTGGCACACCCACCCACATCTCGCAGAAATGGACAAAGGTTGCCACTAGCAAGAAGGAGTGGGGGTCGAGACGATGAAGTTGGAGTCCGTAGAAATACAGGAACATAAGCAGGAAACTTGAGAAAGGTGAGATCAGACCCACCATGGCGTATGCCGAGAAGTAGAAGATCTCTCCGGTGCGCTCCTTCTTGAAGGGAAGCTTGCTGAAGCAAATCGCGTTGTTGAAGGAGTCACTGGACCACCCCATGTAGGTCCGGACCCTCGATAGATCTTCGCCGTTCTTGATCTTGCTGGGGGGAAGACCCAACTGCATCGCGGCAAAGTGGAGCAAAAGGATGGAAGGGCTTTGCAAAAGTTGAGAGGCTCTGAGCACAAGTTCGAATGAAAGTGTAAGGAGTCCTCAAACCATGCAGGCTTTCCGTATTAAGTAAGCATCTGCAACGCTTGGATGGAAACCTCGTCGAGATCAAGATTTCATTTCAAAAGATTACCCTATCAATGACAAAAGGGCCTGAGACCACTTCGACGGAAGAGTAGAAGTTATCACACCAGGCAAACCATTGTTATGATGGGAAGTTGGAAGCCTGAGGGTAGCAGCCTGACATACAGCTCAGAACAGATACATTTTTCGTATTGGGAACCGGCGACCTTCAATTGCGTGAGATCTGCACGCCAGGATCTCACCTGCTGCGTCAAGAAGAGCCACATGGTGATGGTTTAACTACAGAGCATCGCCCCAACGGCCCATGGAAAGACCTTTGAAATTACAACGCGGGTATCGAAGATGGCCCCACCTCTAGTAGAATAACTTCACTCAAAGGGTTTCTCCTAGAGGTGGGCCCGTGGGCCACTTTCGGTAACCTGCATATCGGGTACCCCACGATATTGTGCATACCCAACTCCCTGAATAGGGAAGCTCCGTTCATGCCACATGTCCAGTAGCCCTGGACCTAACCCCCAGTAGAGGGAAGCTCCTGTGCTGGCACATGTATAGCAGCTCCGGACCTGCCTCCCCATAGAGGGAAGCTCCGGAGCTGCCATATGTCGAGCCTCCTGACCTAAGCTGCAACAGGAAGACTGCCGGATCTACAACGGCTCGGACATTCAAGGGGCAGTTAAAGCAGCCGTTACAAGACCCGATTATGTGTCATTAATGCCATGTTAATGACCCACGATCAGATGACCTTTAGTACTGGTAACGCTGCCATTAAGGCACATTATCACACTGACTAATTATACTTAATACATGTAGATCGCGTATTAGGTGATTGAATACCGTCGGGGCCACATGTCGGGCCAGGCTAACACTATCATGCTAGTCCTTGGACTATAAAAAGGCTGCATCGCACGGTACTAAGGGACAAGTCCAATCAGGCAAGCTCATATGCTCACAAGCAGACACACACTCATACAATCAACAACCACCTCGTGGAGTAGGGTATTACGCTCAGGCGGCTCGAACCACGTAAAACTCCATGTGTCATCATCTCGTTCATAATCTTACGCGCGCCCAAATTGAATACGAACCTCCGCGGACTATGCTTTAGTAGTACCGTGGGAGTGTCGATCGCACACTTCGATAGTGTTTGTATTGGTTCAAAATACACGCCTAACCACTGGTGGCCCGAACTACTTCCGGTGAGGCACGGGCGCTTGGTTGTTGTTAGCCCAGATTGCATGGTGGGCCCCGAGCCTCTTACAAGGCCAGGTTGTCAGGTCAAAAGTTTGTTTGCGCCCCGACGATGAGCAGCCCGTGGCTCGGAGGGGTGAGGAGATCAAAAAGCTCTCAGGGTAGGGTCAAAATCCCGCGCTCGGTGAGTTCTCTAACGGGTAATCCAGGTGAAACCTGGTCAAGCCAGTTTGTTTGGCACGACCGGAATGCATCCATTGTTGTTCGTTAGTGACGGTTGCACTACATGGCATGAATGCCCGCATTTCATAAATCCACCGGGGCACATCTACATAGTTCTAGGGTCCACCGAGGGACCCGAGTGGCTCAGTCGGGATACTAAGGAGTCACGGAGCTATGGTTTGGACACGGATAGTTGGAGATGTCAGGGGAGCAGCACCACCTAGTACATCCGACTGTAGGCCATCTCAAGTTATCCATCCCTCACTGTTATTTGTTCGGGAGACACACTACGACCTGTCAGATAGATAGGTGCCCTAAACTATACGTGGCCCCAAAAGTGAGCCGAAAACTGAACTATCTTACCTAGAACCGCTTGTATGTAAGTGTCGCGACCCTCGGGCACCAAGGGGAGATGTGGGGACGCCGCACGACTTGACTCAACACCGGTTATGAGGAGGCAGGCGTCGGGCAAAACCTAGTCTCCGCCAGTATACGAAGATTTCAAGGACACAAAATCGATTTGAAGCAAGTCCAGTTATGGGGGGGCCAGGGGTACACGTCAGACGCTCTGGTGCTCCTGTCAATGCACCTGCGATAGTGCATGTGTGACAAGACAAGGCGCCTTAACGCAGATGTCCACTGTATGTACGTCTCCTCGCACACACGTCTGTAACCTCCCCATCATGCGTTATAAAAGGTCCTGGCGTATATGCTAGCCTCCTCCTCCTTACCCATCATCTCTAGATCTCCTTGCGCCCCTACTTTTTACCTGCGAAACCAAAAAAGAGTTCATTGTTAGGTGAGACAGGAAGTTCTGAGGTAATCGCCGTCGTCCTTGATCGTGATGTCATCGTGGTTGTAGAGAGGTGAAGCTTGAGGATGACCGCGCTGCAAAGAAGGTCAGTACGGGTTTCAGGATGGTTCGTTTCCGTCTATGTCGCCTGTTGGTGAAGCTCCTTTTGTGGTCGCTGGTGTGTTGTCCTCGTGGCCCGCGACCGAGGGTGGGAACCAGTCTATGGGCCAAGGACTTATGAACCCTTGCTGTTCCACCAGGTCGGGGCTTCTTCTGGCCTGCTCATCCTCATCATGCATTTCATTTTTGTGACCATCTGCTCTGTCTTAGGGAGTATTGACTTGGCATTATGGTTTTGGGGAGAGGGTTAGGGTTGGCGGTCTGTACGTCGGGGCAGGTACCCTCGAGCGCGATGATGTCCCCGTGTCGGCAGGAGCGGGTGTTGTTGTCCTTGGCGACCGCTTTTGCGGTGGCCAACCTACTTCAACTTCTGCCGTCTACCGAGGTGGGCATGGTGGGACGCGTCGTCCCAGACATCGGCGATGTTGCCCCAATGGGCCCGTCCGAATGGCCACCCGTTGATGAGTCGATATGTGGGTGATGACTCCTGGGAGGACGCTGGGGCCTTTAGATGCAGAAGTTGGGGGCTTCACCTAATCGTCACGGCCTAGGGCTTTGTCTCCGATGCCTAACCAGTACGAAGATCCAAGCATTGGAGGCGGCGACAGGCCTCGGGCTCTACAACCTATGGATCGGGGCACCTCCGAGTTGCATGGAACCAATAGCTTGCCCAGTGGGAGAGCGTCCACGAGGATGTCAATGTGAGGGAAAACATCGAGGAGGGGTGCTATGGGGTCCTCGAAGTGCTTCAGAGCCTGAGGGTTGCAGCCTCCACTAGCTAGGTAACTTTCTTTGATTTTTTGTTTGGGTTGTCTCCGAGGCTGACTTTGGTCTCTCTAGCAGAAATTGACCCAGGGCTTCGTGGAGAGTGTGTGACTCTCACGCGAGGGTGTCCCAAATTCAGTGCCGATGGAGCTAGCCGCACCGGCTGACGAGCTTTGGCAATATCAGTCGGAAGTAGAGGCAGCCCAAGCGAACAACGAAGGAGCACGCGTGGAGTTGGCACGGATGCGTACTGAGGTTGTCCTTGCCATGGCTTCCATTGCCACCTCTGGTTCCCTCTCTAGAGGAGAGGCCTGTGTCGGCATGACCACCAGCGTGGAGCCATCTGCTCCCCAACCGAGGCCGCTGTTGACGTTCATCTTCCGGCCTGGCGCTGGGGTGCTCACAGCTTGGGGCCCCCCAGCCGGGACTACGTGGCCGCAGTGCCTCCGGAGCCGTCGCTGGCACCATTGTCCAGGTCGATGATGGGGGTATCAGCTGTTTCGTTCTCCCAGTAATGGGAAACCAAGGTGCCATCCCGGCGAGCCAGCCTCCGCTTTTTTTCTCGAAGGCAGGGGCATCCTCAGTCAAAGCTTCACCACTCGGCTTCAGCAGGCGTGCATCAGGATGCCTACCCGAAGGGTCGGAGCTCCTCGTCCGGGTATGATACCGCATCCCTAGCACGGGGACAGGTACCGGCTGCTTATACCCCCTTTCGGGGGTCATCGTGGTCCTCCCGTCCACCCCTACTAAAGGGCGAGGGGTGGGCGCGGACCCTTGCTGGCCCCAGCAGTGGCCCTGCCTCTAGACGGCCGAAGCCTGGGTTGACCCTCTAGCCTGCCGCCAGATCCAGCCGATGTCGTCGACCTTCGGCATCTTGCTCCCTACTTCCTCCCTCAAGGCAGGTGTCATGTGGAGCGGTAGGCAGGTTTTTGGGATGGTGATATGCTTGTCATCTATCGGGTCGCAGGTCACTGTCTTTAGCATCCCCACAGCATTTGAGGACTTGGATCTGAATCAAGTTTGACCTCCAACTGACATGGGTTATATACGCTGGAGTAGGGCTAGGCCCAGTGCTCATGCTGTACGAGGGGGGGCGATGCGGTGGGACAGAAAGTCCTTCGACACCATTAGGGAGATCAGGCCCCCTATTACCAAGAGGTTGATCATGTCCTCTAGGGGCCTGTACTCCGCCTTCAGCTTTGGAAACTCTTCCCAAGAGGTAGGCGCAGAAGTCGGGTCCTCCATGGGCATCTTAAGGAAGGCATGGGCCTTAGTCCTCACAATCACCCAACTCTCCCTCCAGAGGTCCCACTTGGATCCCTTGAAGGGCGCTATGTACTACTTGGAGGTCTTCTCCCGATGCTGGAAGTAATAGGCCCCCACCTGGCTTGACGAGCTTTTTCTGGTGGTCTTCATCACGAAGAAGTACCAAAATAGCTCCAACATCGGTGGGACACCTATGAATGCCTCGTGGAAGTGGACGAACATGGCTGCCATGGCGAGGGAGTTCAGCGATATGTGGTGCAGTTCCAGGGCATACTCCCCCAACAGCGCGAGGAAGAACGAGGACACTGGGAGCCCGAGCCCAGCCACCACATATGCAGTGAAGAAGACAGTCTCATCCTCGCGCAAGTCGCGAAGAGATGGGGATCTGCAGCGAATTCACCTCCTTTGCTCTGCGGCGAGCCAACCAAGCAACTGCCTTATTGGTTCCAGTTGCTCTTCCATTTTAACGCGAGAGCGAGGCAGCATGGAATACATTGTCGTGGGAGCAAAGCAAGAGTTCGGAGAAAGGTGAAGGTTCGGGCGCTGAAGGAAGAAGATGAAGGCACGAGCATTGCGGTGTGTGCGTAAGGAAGGAACTGCCATTGCCTGCAAGGGATTCCTTTTACTCACCCCTACGACACCTGACCATCTCGAGTGGGTCGCCTAGACCCACCACGCACTGCACAACCCGGGCCATCCATGACAATGGGGCCCAGGTCCTCAGTTAGAAGGGCTGGCCCGAGCAGTCAGCCACCCGTGAAGATGACTCGGCGGTTCCCATGAAGGCAAGCATCAGAAGCGCAACAGCCACATTAGGAACCACCGCAGATAAAGATACTGCATCAAGCGAAGATTGCGTCTCCATGACATTTCATCCAAAAGTGGACGCGTGGCCGCGGTGGCAGAGGCGCTCAACTGCTTCGGCTACCCAAGGCAAAAATCAAGAGGTAGTGCGTGAAACAAAGGTTAGGGCTCCACCTGCGGGCTCATGACCTCCCCTGGCGTGGACCCAGGGGCAACTATTGGTACCCAGTAGACTGGGTACCCCCGCGCACAGGACAAAAATGCCTAAGTGCCATGCCTCCCCGCTGAGGCATAGTCTGGTGGTGCCACATGTCAAGCAGGGCCGGACCACGTTCCCACGTCAAGGGCAGGCTCCAGAACTACCACGTGGTCTCAACACAAGACCCGGCTCCCCTGAAGAGACGGGCTCCAGGCTGTCACATGTCCAGTGGGACAGGACCCCGGTCCTCCACTGGAGTGGGCTTTGGTGCCACCACGTTGCTCGTAGCTCTAAACTGGCCTCCTCCGCAAAGGCGGGCTCCAGAACCGCCACACATCCAACAGTCTCGAACCCCTGACTCCCCTTGGAGTTGGGTTCTGAGGCTGCCACTGGTCCGCAGCACAGGACTCGACCTCCCTCGCGGAGGCAGGATCCGGTGCTGCCACGCGTCCTGCAACTTTTCCTGACCGATAGGTTGCGAGAGTAAATGGGCGGTGCGCCTTGTCTAAGTGAGGCTTTGAAGGCATGAACCTTACACAGATGCATGGCACGGCACACGCCCCCTGTCAGGTACTGCTGCATCCAATCACATCGCAGTGAAGGCGCCGCAGGGATACCCCACACTGCTAAGTGGATAGCTTATGACGACAAGATGGATGGGACATTCCCTATCATCATCAACGACTATGCATAACCACTGGTGTCCGATGCAGCAAGACAGCGTGTCTTCAAGGTGAGGTTAGAGGCAGCGTACCCAAGAAGCCTTAGATCATTGATAGGATAAGATCATCCCGAGGCTATCTGTCGGGCCTCGGACTCTACTTGTAAGGTGCCTGACCTTACTATAAAAAGTTCGGACAGCCACCATTACAGGGGATCTAATCTTAGATTCACTCAGGCACTCACAAGCAATACAACTCTCACCATGGAGTAGGGTGTTATGCTCCGGCGGCTTGAACCACGTTAAATCACCATCTCACCGTACCTCATACGTGCCACCTCACCGGAGACTAAGCTCCCGCCTGAGAAAGGACCTCTGCGGGCTTCTCTAAAAGCAGGTCCAGGAAAGTGTCGTTTGCACACTTCGACAGGCGTACTCGGCTGAGCGGCTCACCCCGATGTCTCCAACTATCTGTGTCCGTGTCTTAACTCCATGACTCCTTAGTATCCCTACGGAGGGTTGGCTTGAGCCACTCGAATCCATTGGTGGACCCGAGAACTATGTAGATGTCCCCAGGAGGATTTATGAACGCAGGCATCCGTGCCATGGCATGCTGCCATCACTAAGGAACAGTGATGCATGCGTGCTGATCGCACCAAACGAACTGGTTCATCCAAGTTTCACTTGAATTACCCGTTAGATAACTCACCGATCGCGGGATTTCAGCTATACCCTGGGAATTTTGTTGTCTGCTCACCCCTTCGAGCTACGGACAACTCACCGGTGGGGGGCAAACAAACTTGTGAATTGACAACCCGGCCTCGTAAGAGGTTCGGGGTCCGCCACACGATCTGGGCTAACAACGAAAGGGTCGGGCGCCTACGCTCTGCCGGAATTACTTCGGATCGCTAGTGGTCAGGCGTGTATATTGCACCAATATTAACACGTTTATTGAACATTTGTTTTTAGGGTCCCCGATGCGAGTGCAAGTTCAACCTACGACCAACTCCGCGGAGACTCGACTGAAGGCTCGCGGGCTACTGACCCAGTTCTGTATCCGGGGCATACGGGACCTGATGGTTACATTACCACTATGCCGCTACGAACCATATCTACCCTCCGCCTCGAGGAAGAGCCCGCCACCAACGCTCGAACCTGCCGAAGTTGGGGTATCCAGCCTGCCCAAATCTGGACCTGAGAGGTCGGCCGAACAATTCCTCCCAAGTGGGTAGTTGGAGGCATTTATGACGGATGGTAGGTGCAGTAACTTCGGCAGAAGGGATAGCAAGCTATGTGATCCGTTGCTGGATAAGTGTGCTATCTGTCTCATCCATTGCAGTGATCTGTATAAGGGCATATACTATATATTTTACTATTTTCACTGTATTTTCAGATATACGAGTCTCAGACTGGCCCAATCCGACATAGCCTGACATGCATAAAATGAGCTTGGACCGTAGTCGGTCGAAATGCAGGCCCGTCGTTTAATTTTTGGGCCATGTCAGGCTAAGGATTTTAAGATTCAAGCCTGACCGGGCATGGACCGGACTGGCCCGACATAGCCCGTTAACCACCTATATCTCAGTCCATCACTGGAAGGCCTCCTTCTATGTTCGATCTACAATCCATCTCGTTCATGTCCCTTCCTCTCAAGGACAACATCAGCTCCAGTACGTCAGCCAGCCTACTACTGTCTACCGTATACGGAACAAATGGGACGTAGTACGAGGCAGCTTGCAACATACAGTATTGCGGTATATAGCCGTGCATGTCAGTGACTAGTAGTACCGTGGATAAGATGGTTTGCACTTTGCAGCCGGTTGTGACGGCTAAGCACGGCGTGGTAGTTTTGGATAAGCTCGGTACGGAATGCACTTGTTTTTTTAGATAATGGCGGAATGCACTTGTATAATGGCATGTCAGCATGACGAGATGCGCTTTTGTTGACGAGGTGTATTATAGTGACTAGTGCTGAGCATTGCATCAAATTATGATAAAAAATATAAAATAAAATTTTCGACCTGAAGAAGATTATATACGTTGCAGTTATTACTGGAGTCGGGTTCACATGTTCGGACAGTGTGTACGGTTGTGCACATCAACAGAGCACGTATGCTAAAGTGCCACATGGGATGCGTAGTACGTGTAGGACGATGAATATCGGAGATTCGGGATCTCAGTATTAAGTTTGGTTTTAAGGTTCCCAAAATGCTTTACAATATGGTGTGAACGCCAGCGTCTAACCCTCCTGTTATTTAGTTACGATTTTGGTACGTAGGGATGCAAGTGGCGCATACATGCCCGCAAAGCCGTTGGGCTAATCTACGCCGCAATCCCACGTAAGACCAGCAAAGCAACCCGCTCCGGTGAAGCGGGTTTTATGCGGTCGTCCCGCGGCTCCCGCGGCGCCACAACACCCGCAAACATTAAAGTTCAACTAAGACGGGTGGTGCTGGTGCGCGCTTCTCAACACCTATCTCTTGCTTACTGCACCCACGTCAACACTGTCCGGCTCCCCTCCCCTAATGACGTAGCTGCTCGCGGCGCAACAGCAACAGCACAACATGTAAGTTAATCCCCTCCGTGCTCATTTTTCTATTTGTTTTAGATCTACAGCAACGAGTTAGGCAGCGCGCTGCGGCATTGTGCGGGACTAGCAGGTTGCCCGCAAAATCTTGGCGGGTTAAGCGGTACAGTGCTGCATGGCCCGCAAAATCTTCGCGGCTTAAGCGGCGTGGCACGAGCAACCTGCGGTCAGACCCGCTTACATCCCTATTGGTACGTGGCTATAATATTGTTTTAGGCTATCTACACCAGCGTCCTCTAAAACATACTCTATATAATATTCTCCTACTTTAACAGTACGTACTCTAAATTACAGTGCGAAACAGTGTATCCACTATGATTTACAGTGTGCCACTGCGGACGGTCTTACCTTTTAGCACGACTTTTTGGTTGGATTCTGTAAATGCATATAAAACGCTTCTCTATTTTCTTGTGACACGACACGATTATCCACCGACGCCGTGCAAATAAAGGCAAGCTGAGGTGCTTACTTGTCTACGCATCTACAAACGAAAATCATAGTTTTTTATGATGGATAAAATCTCAAACTTCTCTTCTATGAAGCTTATCATCGATTTATTACAAGCAAATACAAATGCAGACACTCACAATCTATTGTATAGATCCAACGTGCCTATTGTTTAGATCCAATCGAACTCAGAACCTGAGTAATGCTACTCAGATTACTTAACCACTAAGTTAAGCCCAGATCTCTATGCAATCAAGTCACAAAGTTCATTTGTAATGTGCCATCATGCATTAACTTGCACTACATGAATCGATTAATAGGCCGTCGGTCATATGGTCGTCGGTTGGCTACAGTAGCCGACGCATATAACTTAAAAACATTGGGGAACCGACGGTCTTATCCGACGGTCTTTATTTGACGTATTTATCAACTAGAGCCGTCCGGCCTGACAGCTCTAACGTTTAAAACTGTCAGGTCGTGTGCACCATCGCTCGTAGTCCATTTTCGCAATTATGACCGTCGGTTGGGACACCGTTGCATTTAAGTGAATGTAGCCGTCGGGTCACACGGAAGCTGACGGTCATAGCTCTTATGACCGTCGGCTTCGGGGCGCAACCGACGGCTTTATTGCCATTACGACCTTCGGTTACCGACGCACAACCCATCGGTTTTACCTTTATAGCCGTCGGTGGTTTATTACACCGACGCACATAGTTGTATTTTTTTTAAAACGATGCTGCTCGCGCTCCCTCCCCAATTGGGGGGCCTCCACATTTTATACAGGAAACAACAAACTTCACATTCAACATCCTAGCCAACTTCACATTCAAACTTCACAGAAAACTTCACATTCAAAAGCAGAGCACATAGTTCCTAACAAACACTACAGGAATCGGTGAATAGGGCATCGGTAAGTGCATCGGTAGGCTATAGAAACCGACATTTATACAATAGAAGTGTCGGTGCACCGACGCTCTTAGCCGACGAAATCTAGGAGACGCATTTAACTCATAAATGCGTCGGGGCTGATGCTCATATTCTTTATAAGCGTCGGTTTAAAGTCACCGACACATTTAAAGTAAGATTGTCGATCTGAACAACTGACACACATACACCTTTTAAAAGCATCGGTAGGTCTATCAAACCGACATTTTTCGGTTCTGACACACATAAAAAAATTCCCCGGCCTGTCATCGCGCGTGAGTGGTTCAAAAAAAAGTATGTCCGCCGCCGCCACGCCGCATTCAGATCCGCCGCTGCCCCGCGAGTTCCGCGCTGCCGCGCGCGTCCTTCCGACGTTGGCGCCGCCACTCCCTTCTGCGCCGCGCGCTTCCACCGCCGCCGCGTCCTTCCGCCATCGCGCATCTGCCGCGCCCTTCTGCCCTGCGTGCTTCCGCCGCCGCTGCGCCCTTCCACCCTGCGCCGTCGCCGCCGCCGCGTCCTTCTGCCGCCGCACGCGTCTGAGCTGCAGCGCCCTTCCGCCGACGGCGTGTCCGCGACCGACGCAGCCTGCTCTGTGCTCTCTCCTCTTCATTTGCCTCCGTCTCCGGCCGTGATTGGATTCTCAACGTAAAGAAGTGCGACAGAGGAGAAGAAGACAGAGGAAATAGAGGAGGACGACGTACTGGGCAAGCAGGCTTTAATGCGGGGAGAGGAGACGCCGGGGGAAAGAATAAATTAGATCCAGGAAATGCGGTGCCACAAGTGGTCCCATTAAAATTTCGGATTTTTGGCATGGATCGGCAAGGCGCGCGCGGAAATATTTTTGATAGGCGCGCACGGAAATGCGTCGGCCAGTCAGCTCAAATCGACACACTTATTAAGTGTGTCGGTTGAACCAACGCATTTAATATGTGCGTCGGTTTTTTAAATAAGACCGTCCCATTTAACTTACGGGTATCAATTTCTTTAAACCGACACTCTTAATCTCTTTATATGTGTCGGGGCCGACACCTCTAAATAAACTGACATCTTATTCATCTTTTCCTGTAGTGAAACATTAAGTTGTGAATACAAAAGCACAACGCAAATGACATAGAAACGACATTGGATCAATCTGTGTCGTTGTTTTCGGACCTCCGCCACTCACACCTCCGGCATTCAAATTGAGAAAACCATCATAACCGTCAGGTGTTCCTTGATGAGAACCCTGCAACATACATCTCAATTACTCTAAATTGTGTGATAATTGATTTATGTGTTACAAACTCATATGAAAATGAATGTCTTCAATTTTTCAGGATAACTAATGATGGAGAAGTCATACCGCTACAACTGGAGCTGCTGATGGTTGAGGTTGCTTCGGAGCAAATGGCATCGGTGGGAAAACAGGTGGATAAGGTTGAAATCCAGTTCCGGGCAACATCGTCATGAATCCTTGAGGTTGTGGGACATATGGCTGACCACTTTGAGAATCCTGTTACATGTATGGTTGCAGAATATATGGTTACAATTTTGTATTATAAGTCGAACTAATAAGACCTGTTATACCTGTGATGAGGAGCTAATATGAAGTCCTGGCTGGGTAGGACGAGGCATAACGAACTGAGAACCGGGGAACTGCATCAAGTCAAAATATTTAGTTAATTAGTTTAACATACATATGGTAAAGAGAGTTCTAATTTTAAGAATATTGGCAAGTGTACGTGCGACATCGTGTCGAACTGGGACGGCATAGCAATCTGAGTAGCAGCAGTGTTGCCATGAGACAAAAACTGCTACAATCAATTTATTTGTGAGATTTTAAACAGAAGTATTTTGGAACTGAATGAATTGTTCAATTGTTAATGTTAGATGTTACATGTGCCATATAGAGATATTGCATCAATTGTTGCATCTGTTGTATCTGCTCCCTGTTGCGTCTCACTTCTTTTAATTGCTCATTCTCCACACTCACCTGCTGGGAATGACTAGAACTAGTAGTCAAGGACCGTTGTCGTCTAGGATAAGTATCGCGCTCCTCGTACCCGTCGCTCAACCCAAGTCTACAAAAAATATAAGTATGGTAAATAGATATTCATTAATATATAGACCATCAATAATTTTACACATACCTCTCATGTGGTAGACCTCTGTCGGCTTCGTACGCTGCATCCACATCTAACGGCGCTCTTGTGTAATCTGCATCAGCTTCACGATGCTTTTTGAAAAAATCAACATATTTTGCCTGCGTACATACATTTAGTTCACAAATATATGAAACAAAAGATAAATTGACCGTATATATAGATATAAAAATCAATAAAAATACTTACCAGTTTTGTATCGCTGCCTCGTCACACAACTGCTTCGGGCGATTCGGATCTAGACCTTTATGTCCCTTAAGGTAAACTTCAAAAAACGAAGGAGCGACACCAATTTTAGATTCCTACAAAACAAAATGCAAAATATTAATCAATAGACATATATGAAACAATCAATGTATAACTGCAAGAATTCATACAATTCTTTGTTCTTTCCGAGCATGTCCATCCGGGCCATAATAGTGCTTTCCGGGCCTACTCTTCCGATTTCTTCTGTTTCTATCCGAAACTTGTTTGAACTCCTCTGACACCTAGTACTCACATAACCATTCCCAAGCTTCTGGATCCACACAAATCCAATCCATGTAGCTGTCCAGGTACTCCTCCTTCGTTAGATGCATTGTGGCTGCTTCCTTGTTTGTCATGGGCTCAAATAACTTTGTCTTGTAGTACACGGTCACAGCTTTGATTCATGCATCCGAGAAGGAGTCTTTTGCACATCTTTTTGCTGACTCTTGATAAAATGCTCTTGTATATGGTAAACTCGTACCCTTCCTCCAAATGAAACAAACCCTGCATAGAAGCAAAAATTTGTGTCAATCAAAACAAGAAGTAATATGATTGAGAAAATAAAAACAAACTTACCCAAACGATCCCCGAAACTTTGTCTTGACAAGTACCCGAACTTCCATACTCTTTCAGCGCATAGTGATCCCAACAATGTGCCACAACTCTTTGACGGCCCACTACGACCATCCCAGGATAGCAATATCGGATGGCATTCACCAACTCCGTGTTAATTACTCGTTGACGCCCCTTGCCGCTCCAACTAGGCTCGATCCAGCACCTAGTACCCTTCGGCCTTATAACAATCAACGCATCAGGTGTTTTAGTTGGAGCACATAAAAGGTGCCTCCGTAGCCTGCATAAAAAATATTAGTTAATCAGTTGACAATAAAACCAATATACGAATTAAATGATAGCTGATATATCAATTAATCCTAAATAGTACCTGAAGGGGCATCAAGCCGGCGGCCCCTCTCTTGACTCACGTAGTGCTGCCAGTCTTGCCAACCTCTTATCTCGCGCGGGGTCATCGCCCTCTTCTTCATCCCCGCCCTCATCATCCCCTCATCACCACCCTCGGAGGAGGAATATCCAAAGAAACCCACAGTCGTATCGTGCCTGCACTAGAATCTCCTCCCTGATCTGACGGTTGTGTCACAACATTTGTCTCCTCGTATGTCGGACTCCGCTCTCATGCAGGCTAGCTCGGTGGCTACTCTGTCACACACTGCATAAGCTACCTATGTCTTTCCACATTCGTGCTATTACCCTGCAAATGCAAATAAACATGTAAGAAATATTTGATAGATAAATATAAAATTGAAATGCATTTAAAAACAAGTACCTGAAACAAGTCTGTGTGCTCCGAACTACTACCGCGGTGAGACATGGAAGACATAGTGCCCTGCTCTTTTTCCTTCCAATTTTCATATGCTTCAACATCTGCATAAATTTCAAAATAATGATTAATATACAAAACACATAATAAGACAAATAAGAATAACAAGATGCATATAATAAGAATCAAAATTTAATAGAACGCGTACAATACAAATCAAAAATCACCGGCATCAGAATCTGCTTCAGCCACACGTGCATGAAGATATTCATGTATCTCTTGTTCTTCCGTCTCTTCTTCAAACTCTTCTTCTTTACAATCTTTCTCAAATCTCTCTTGGTCATCAATAATCCTTTTCTACTTATTAATAATCCTTTGTGACTGCCGAATACATTTTCTCGAAGGGTCGGCCTGTCTTCATGCATTAACTCTATAGTACCACTAGCTAATTTTGCGTGTCTTGTCCCACAAGATATCCTAAAATCTTCTACTTTCTCGACTTCATCTTGGTATACACCACCCTCATCATCTTCGTGACTCTCTATATACTCATCATAATGACGAGAGAGCACTTTAGGATTAACTTTGTATACAACCCACCAATTTTTCAAACTTGGGTGAGGATAACTTAAATAGTACACTTGTTCCACTTGATGCGCAAGTACAACACTGTTGTTATGGATTGTGTACCACGAGTTGTGGTTGACCTCCACCATTCCAAAATCATCCACTCGCGTGCCCGATATGGGATCAAACCATTGACAGTCGAAAATCACAAACTGCAGTGTTTACAGACCGCCAAATGTGTACTCAATTATTTTTGAAGAACATCGTAGTATGCATTCACTTCACCACTACCCTCTGTTGCTGTTGTCATTACTCCACTATTTGATGTGGCTGCAAGTGGGCGGCTTGCTTCTAAACTTGCCGTTCGAAAAAAATATTCGTTGATATCGTATCGGTGAAATTCCCTTGCTTTCAATTGACCATGCACCATTTGTCGCAAGCCATCTGAGATGTTGCGATCTTGCATATACTCCATAAATAGACAAAGTTAGCATCTTATGATAAGCGTGTGAACTATGATTGAAGAAAAAAGACGGTAGAAATATTACATGATTACGAAACAATGTCACGAAGTTTGGTCCACCATTTATGCCATGCTAACGTAGCTTATCTAGTTGACATTGCGTAGGTCTTCGTGAAGATGTCCAATACAGCTTGTCAAACATTTTAAAATATTGTAAGACCTCCTCCATGTTGAAAAATAGGTAAAACAAGGTTTAGTTCCTTTCTTGATCCGAAATATAATGAGAAGTGGCAGCCCCAACACCTTTACTATTCCAATGAAAAATCTGAAGCTCAGTAATACATTGCTCATCTACATCATGATAGTATGTCGTAGATGCATTCACGTTGTTAGCACGTAAAAAATATTTGCTAGTGAAGTTTGTAAACTCTTTAGCTGCAAATGCCTCAACAATACACCCTTCAACTTTTGCATTGTTGCGCACTATAGCTCTAAGTTTCTTCAATTCTCTCTCTTGACTATACATCCATCTGAATTGTGCAGGACCTGCTACTAACGCTTCATAAGGTAAATGTACCAACAAATGTTGCATAACATTCATAAATCCAGGTGGGAAGATTTTTTCCATCTTACATACAAGCACACCAATTTCTTTCTCTCACTGCCACATCATCTTCTTTGACACTTCCTTAGCATATATCTGCCTATAAAAGTAGCTAAGTTTAGCAAATATCTTCCACAAATCAGGTTTCAAGTAGCCACGGAACATTACGGGCACAGGTCTCTCCATCATTATATGATAATCATGACTCTTCAGCCTATTCAATTTACCGTTACTGATATTGACACATGATATTGACACATCGTTTTATGTTAGCTGCATAGCGATGTGGAAACTTCAATGTTGTCAACCAACTAAGTATTTGCCTCATTTCTTCTGGCTTGATACAATATGGAGCTCGTGGCCTAATTTCATTTCCACTTGTATTTGCTACTACCTCAAGCCCAGGATGATCACAAAGATCATCTAAGTCTTTCTTCGCATTCAAATTATCTTTGCTTGACCACTAAAATCAAAACACATATAATGCTTTCAGCGACATTGCGCTCCTCGAGCATTAAATCTATATTGTGCGGTAAATACAACGCCTTTGCGTATGTTAGCTCCCAAATAAAAGAAATATGAGTTCAGTTGTCTTCTGTACCATAACCTTCAAAACCACCTTATGTGGAGTCTTTTAACTTGGCATGCTATGCCATGCCATTTTTTGTTCGCTTGTCAATCGACGAGACGGTCCTTTTCTAATTGTACCGCCTTTCCAGAATGATTATGTATCGGTCCTAAAAGGATGGTTTGATGGAAGGAATTGCTGATGACAATCAAAGAAGCTGATTTTTTCCATACTTTAACCTGATGACATCAGTGTCAACCATACATATGGGACAACACAATTGTCCATGGACACACCACCCAACACAATTGCCATATGCCAACAAATCATGAATTGACCATACATACGCCGCACGTAAGGTAAATTCACATTTTAGATGATTGTCATATGCTTTTACACCTTGCCATAGCTCTTTCAACTCTTCAATCAATGGCTGCATAAACACATTGATTTTCTTCCCTAGATGCTTGAGACCAGGAATGACGACCGCAAGAAATATGTATCCTCCTTTCAAGCACATGTTGGGAGGCAGATTGCATGACATGATAAATACAGACCAACAAAAGTATGGGCTGCTACTGGTGCTGAAAGGAGTGAAGCCATCTGTTGACATCCCAAGACGAACATTTCTAGGATCTCTTGCAAACTCCAGATTGAAATGATCTAGAGCTTGCCAAGCCTCGCCATCTGAAGGATGCCTCATAATATCTTTGTCATCGCTCTCACGTTTCCCTTCAGAATGCCACCTCATCTGTTTCGCTATTTCTTTCGACAGAAACAACCATTTTAGCCTTGATGTGATAGGCATGTACCAAAGTTATTTGATCGGTACTTTTGTTGTTATTTCTTCTCCATCATCATTCACAACCCCCACATATCTAGATGTCTTGCAATGCATACAATGAGTGTCGTTCTTGTGTTCCTTCCAAAAAAACATGAAATTATTCTCGCACGCATCAATCTTCTCATAATTCAGGCCCAAATCGACCAAAATCTTCTTAGAATGGTATATGCCTTTCAACATCTTATGAGTCGACAGAAGGAGATCATTAATCAGTTTCAAGATACCATTGTAGCAGATGTTTGCGAAATTGAACTTGGACTTCATCGCCATAAGTCGTGTCACCACCTGCAAAACGATCACTTTCGCTCCCTGATACACTTTTTCATCTACGTCAGCATGAAGCTTGTAAAACGTCTCCACCTCCTTCAGTGGTGACCGCTCTTGTACTCTCTAGCAACGTCCGCTAACATCCCATTTATCCAATCTTCATCCTCATTTTTGTGCAACTCACTTTCATGATCCATCTCCCCATGCTTGTGCAACACTAAGTAGTCGGGCATAAATCCATACTTGCAAAGGTGCACCTCAATTTTAAACTTATACAGACGTCGACGAGGATGACACTTGATACACAGCCACTTTGCAACGCGAGCACCACTCCTAAAGGCTTGCTTAATGAAAACATTCGTGATACGAGCCCATTCCATAGTGTGCGCACCAGTTGAACTCCAACCAGCATACATCACCTTACGATCGTCACTCATTTTTAGCTTATACCTTCAAAGCAGACAAATCATCATTAGTTTATTTTTATGTTATGTGACAACTCCTACAATTAGTCAGATAGGTCCTAAACCCACCCAAAAGTGATCGAGTAAATTAATGACGAGACACGGAGTATGAATCTGGACGAAATTTGGGCAGCATAACCCCACTGTTCTGCACTGCACGCCCAAAAATGGTGAAGCAGAGAACATCAGGGTTATGCTATCAAAATTACGTCCGAATCCAGACCCGTACATATATCTCGTCAAAAGCACGTCCTCAGTCACTCTCAGGCTGTCCAAAAAGGGACAATTCTGGACCTGCACGCCTCACATGCCTATTGCATGTGAAATGTGCCGATTCGGAATGGGTAATCAAATTTCTATAGGTTACGTTGCTCATTTTCATTATTCAGACATTTATGAGAGAGGAAAGAATGAGAGAGGGAGGGGGAAAGTTGGTCAGAGTTAAAAGTTCAAAGTCCGGGTCCATCATCAACAAACCTCCGTACTCATCTTGACGCATATGTTACGACTAGAACCATATTTACGACACGAGCGCATTTAATGCGTGCTGTGCCGGGTTGAGACATAACATGCACTATCGCACGTACGCTATAATACATTAATCAACATACAAAATCTTGGAACTAAACATTCAAAGTCACATAATGTACAAGTTTATTATTACACCTTAAATTTGTACAAGTTAAATTATCAAAATACAATGAAGCTTACATTTACACATTAAGTATTGCTAATTCAACTTGCATTGTGTGAATATTAGTGTGACATATATATATATATATATATATATATATATATATATATATATATATATATAATATTAGCGTGACGTATACATATACATATTAGTGTGATAATATCAACTCATATATACATTTAACCAAGCTGACATAATCATATTAGTGTGCCAATATCAACAAGAACTTGTAAACGACAGAAGGAAAAATTAACAAGTAACAATCGGGATTACCTTAACCTCTCCGGCAGGGCTCGGAGACGGGAGGCGTCGCTGCTCGGGAGGTCGGGGCTCGGGAGGCGGGTGGCAGGCTCGGTGCTCGGGAGGCGGGGCTCCGGAGGAGGGAGGCAGCGGCGCTCGGGTGGCGGGAGGTGGGCTCGGAGGCGGGGCTCGGGTGGCGGGAGGCGGCGCTCGGGAGGCGGGAGGCGGGCTCGACACTGGTGAGGCGGGAGGCTATGACGGGAGGCGGGCTCGGAGCTCGAGAGGCGGGCGACGAGGCTCGGCGGTGGCATGAGACAGGGCTCGGCGGAAGGCCGAGGCTCCGAGCTCGGGAGGGGAGGCGAGGCAGCGGGAGACGGCGATGACGAGGCGGCGGCGGCAGGAGGTGGCGACGACGATGCGGTGGCGGTGTGTGAGGCAGGGCTCGACGGGAGGCGGCGGCGTGAGGAAGGGTTCGGCGGGAGTATATGGAAATCGAATAGGGTTTCGAAGACACGCGGGCGCGAAGTCGATACTCTAGCGGGCCCACGAGTATGACCGTCGGCCAGCCGTCAATTTTGTCAGTTTGGGCGATGCCTCTAATAGAGCCGTCGGTTTAGCCAGGCAGATCGACGGTTATAAGTTATATGCGTCGGTTTGGCCAGGACGGCCGACGACTATAAGTTACATGCGCTGGTCCCCATAAACCGACAGTCATAAGTCAACTATATGTGTCGACCCCGACAGCTCTAAAAAACCGACGGTATATTCCCGGTTTCTTGTAGTGTTGTCAACCCGTAACAGATGGACTTTCTTTCAAGCCAAATATTAGCCAAATATTATCGGTTGCCTTCCCGATGATTCTAATATCTGTCCCAACCAAGCACGAAGTGTAAATTAAATTCCAAACATTATCAAAAAGATGTTGTAGTTTGCCCACGGTTGGAGCAATTGTAAACCCAAGGTCCACACGGATTAACCTATTATTTTTGCCTAAAAATATTATTGACCGATCACTAATGTAAATGACATTATTGAAGTACTCCGTGCAGCAGCCACTGCCACACACATACGCACTCCTCACACATGAGTCGTGTGAGATATCTTCCGTCTCTTGTGCGAGTTGTTGCTCCGCTCTCGCGCGTGTTGAACTCTCGGATCAAAGATTGTTAGTTGCACAAATCCGTATTATGTGTCGAGGAGTCCTAGAACACTCCAATGCTTCGTTCGTTTTTTCGAACAAGTGGACTTACTAAAGGTGCTGCTGAGTTGCACAATTCATCAAGCTATAACTACTTCTCGTACTTCAACTACATCGACTTTGCATCGTCTTTCGTTGTTCCCGACCAAAGAGAAGGTATAATCTATGATTATCTACATGCAAGCGATCATTTACGTGATTAATTTATTATCGTGTGCTAGCAAGTAGCATACTGTGTTCCCCAACAATGTGTTGACCGTACTTAAATGCTAAATTTGACTATCAAATTCCTGCATAAATGACATGAAAATAAATAACTAACATTGTGGTAGGAGTTTACTAATAACAACATTCATAAGTGTTGGTGACTATCTGTATATAGGTGATTTTCATCGAGAATCAGAAAATGTTACAGAAGAAATATATTTTTATCGACCAATCAGGTAAAAGCACACGGATTCATGGCCCACCCGGGGTGGGTAAATCAACTCAATTACACCAAAACACCATGTACCCAGGCAGAGTGCTCACATACCAATCTAACAGCAAAGAGGGCGGCACGAGGTGGGCTGACCCCTGGTTCGATGGACCCTTTCTTGGTGCCAACATAGCCTCGTCACCACGTGTTGGCTCCTGGTGCAGTCCTGAAGGAGGTGTGGTTGATTTCCAGAAAGATTCGAGCGTAAAACCTGCCTGTGGAGACTAAAAATAGGGATGTGTGAGATATTAGAGTTGATCACGTGAGGTGTGGGGCCCACAAGACCCTCTTCCCTTACCGCGCCTTGATGGGGAGGTGCCAACCGATTTGGAGTCGGGGCCCCTCTCACACCCGTGCCATATATAAAGGAGTTTGTTAGATTAGTTTAAGGCTAATCCTAATAGACTCCATCACAACTCGTAATCCTACCGATCGGGATTAACGGGCAGTGAGGAGAGGGCAGCGAGGTGCCGTCCAAACTGCCGCCGACTCCACCTCGACTTTAACCGCCACCGCCATGACTGCGGCTCCCTACCTAGGCCAAGGTACATCTCTGATTCTCCTCTTTGATTCCCAATCATTCTACTGTAATTAGCATTCTACATGATTATACGCTGTTTGATTAACTGTTGATTAGCCTAAGCCATGTTTATTAGTAAGCCGATTAGTAGATGCCTAGTGTATCAGTGAATTAGTCAACCTAAGGTTCAATATGAGTGACTCATCACACACATAAGTTTCAAGAATTTGATCTTCACTCCAAGGTGTAGCGCTGCTTCCATAGTGCTTAGAAAAAAGGGAGAAGTGGGTTGAAGAAGGAGGAGGTTCGAGCATGTTCAAAGCCTTCTCCACGCTTGTACCTCGATGAATGCTTCTTTTTATTAAGTATTTATGATTTTCTTTTGAGTTTAGTTTATCAATTTAAGTTATTTTCTTCTTGTTTCATCGCTTAACATAGTAGAGTGCCTTAGTCTTGGCTCAGTGTTTCGAAGAGATAGGATAGTAATTGATAGCGTATCTATGGTGTCTAGGCTAGAAATTACCTTTGATTATCGTGTACTCTACATGTTGTAGAGGTAGACAGTAGGTGATGACAATCATTGTAACAATGGCACCAAAGTCTGGTTGCTTGTTTTTATGAGAAATAAGGAGGAATACTGTGACAAGTTAAAAGAGTTTCAACATAAAGTACAAAATGATACTCGAAATACATTCTTTGATTAAATTATGGTGAAGGATGTTTAAGCCATGAGTTTAGCGATCATTTGAAAAGTTATGGAATTGTTCCAAAGCTTACTCTATCTAGAACACCACAGTTGAATAGTTTGTTTGAGTGGAAAAATCGAACCTCATTAGACATGGTAAGGTCGATGATGAGTCAAACAAATATTCCATTAGATTTTTAAGGATATGCGACTGGGACGGTTATGTTCACAATAAACCGTGTACCACATAGATATATAAACAGGACACCATATGACATATGGACTGAGACACGTATTAGTTTGACATTCTTAAAATTTTTGGATTATGACATCTATGTCAGCTGTTTGATGCCAACTTAATTAGTTTATGCCCAGGTCTGATGTCTATGCATGAAGTATAATTGGGAAATTAAATTATACAACTTCCATAACTATTAGAATAATACCACATTGCCTGTGTAACCAAAGGAGGTCTCTGACCTCCTTATATATATGTACCACCCCTAGGGGTTTTAATCAATAAAATACAATAATTATTTGCTTCCCCAATATTTTGATCATGATATCAAATTAGGTTCATTCTGAATTTCCGCTAGCTACGCCGGACTCCGCCTCTTGCGTTGAGTTGGGCTCCGGACGAATCGCCGCACTCCGCGCACGATCTTTTTTTTTCGGCGTGCCCCCGCCGCCGGAAAAATCCCGTGTGCACCCGCGCTCCAGAGCGGGGTCCTCCAAAGACCGCCGCACGCCCACGTGCGGCCTTCCGCGCAGCTCGCGCCTGGTCTAAGGTCTTCGTCTCCACGTGTCACGCGTCCGCAATCTCCGTTGCAACAGATTGACGCTCGCCCATTGTGTTTCTTACTTCTTGATGGCTTCCGTTGGCGATGGTTCTCCAGACGCACAAGCAGCCTCACAGGACATCACCTTGGCGGTCGAGCTTAACTCGAATGACCGAGGAGGCAGATCGACAGGCCATCGAGGCAGCACGTGCACGTGCAGCGGCCGACAAGGCGCGTCACAAGCTGCTTCTCGTAGCCGACGAGATTCATCGTGACTTGATAAACCACGACCCCTCTCCTCCGACGGTTGACGACATTGCTTCTCTGCATGCTCAAGCAATCGCCGTCCTCCACATCAAGTCAATGATCTCCGTCGTCCTCAACAACCTTTCGTCGCACTATAATCGGTGGAAGAGTCTCTTCCTCAACACCCTTGGGAAGTACAAGCTCTCCGATCATGTCCTCACCGACATTGATCCTGCTGTCGCAGACTCTCATTGGCGACGCATGGACTGCACCGTCATCTCTTGGCTTCACGGCATTGTCTCTCCTGATCTTATTGAGATCGCCTTGGCGGGCATATCCACAGCTCGTTCCATCTGGCTTGGGCTCCAGGAGCAGTTCATCGGCAATCAGGAGACTCGTGCTATTATTCTGGACACCGAGTTCCGCACATTTGTCCAGGGTGACCTCTCCATCACCGACTATTGTCGTCGTATCAAGTCAATGGCCAATGCACTTGATAGCTTGGGCAAGGTCGTCCTCGACCACACTCTCGTTCTCACGACGCTTCGTGGGTTGAATGAGCGGCTCTCTCACATGGCGTCCCTTCTCAAGTGACAACGCCCCTTTGTCACATTCACCGAGGTCCGCAATGACCTCCAACTTATGGAGATCGAGATGAAGTCCAAGTCGAGAAACACCAATGCATTGGCGGCCACCTCCTTAGGTGTGGGACGCACCCCGTCTTCTGCATCATCTAGTGGCTCTCCTCCACGTGCTCCCGCTCCTGGTGGCCCTGCATCAAGCCCTCCTACCTTTGACGCTGTTGTCTCTAGCCTCTCGTCCTCCAACCAAGGTCAAAACCAGCATAATCGGAAAAAGCGTAATGACACCAGTAACGGCGGTAGATTTCCCACTTCATGGAATCCATAGAACGGGACCCTGCAGCTTTGGGGTGGTGTTGCACCCCGTCTCGGTCCTCCTCCAGTCTTCCCGACACGTCCACGCGCACTTGCCCCTCCTCAGCAGGCTCTTCTGGCGCACGTAGGATCCTACGATGCATCTGCTTATCAGCCACCAGGCTTCTGGACACCTAGTGGACTAACCATGCCTCTCTACTACAATCCAACTACACCTGGCGGTAATTAGACCACCTCCTTCTACAACAGCCAGACTGCGGCTTCTGGTGATCCAACCACTAGATCTTTGTATGGGGGAGCTTCCAACTATGTCGCGTCTTCTACAACAGGGGATTAGAACGAGCTGGTGAAAGTGCATCTATGCAATCCCTTGTGGGTTTTGGACGATTGATGACAAGCAAATGAGATCCTAATGAATTTGTTGAGATGACTACAGGATAAGCAAAATGAGATAATTTGGTGCACTCAAAAAGGTGAAAAATGAAGTGGTGTACAAAAGAGAAAATCCCAACTGTCAACTGAAGAGCAAAGTAGATTTAAATGTATAGGATGTGTGTGAGAGACACATACCAATAGCTCAAGTATTTGCGTAGTGGTAAGGGCTTAAAAACATCTAAAAACTCATTGAGCACCGGACCAGTCCATTCATGGACCGGACTAGTCTGTTTAACTATCTGTTGTCCAAGTACACTGTGCACCGGACTAGTTCGTCTACGGACCGAACTAGTCCGTTAACCTTTCTGGAACCCAATAACATAGTAGACCGGACTAGTCCGATCATGGACCGGACTAGTCCATTCAAGTCTCTATAAATCCTGTTCAGTGCACTCCAGACAAGTCCGTCCATGGGACAGGACTACTCCGTTGAACTCTCTGGAGTCCAATTACACATAGTACCGGACAAGTCCATTCTATGATCGGACTAGTCCGTTCAACTCTCTGGAGTTTTATTACACTGGCACCAAAGAAGTCCGGACATACACCGGAATAGTCCGTTATGCCTCACACAATTAAGGTTTCTAGTGTGCTGCATTTCGCGCCGACTTTTACACAGCACACCGGAAAAGTCCGGTACCCAGTACGGACTAGTCCGGCACTCGGGATTTCTTCACCGCTTCAGCCCAAAACCGGTTCGATGTCTTGTATTCATCCAACATTGTCCTCGCCATTTCAATCAGCGTTCTGTTTTTCCTTTCCGCCACCCCGTTTTGTTGAGGGGAGTAGGGTGCTGAAAACTTGTGCTTTATCCCTTATTCATCAATGTATTCCTCGACTTGTGTATTTTTGAATTCTATTCCGTTGTCACTTCAAATATTCTTCACCGTTGATGAGAATTCATTTTGAGCTCTTTTCAAGAACTTCTTGAGGATTCCCTAAGTTTTTGATTTATCATACAAGAAAAATACCCAGGTGAATCTTGAAAAATCATCAACAATAACTAAACCGTATTTGTTACTGCCGATTCTTATGTAAGCAATTGGACCAAAAAGGTCCATGTGAAGAAGTTCCAACGGTCTTATAGTAGTCATCACGTTCTTAGCAGGGTGCGGTGCTCCAACTTGTTTTCCCGACTGGCAAGCTGCACAACCTGTCTTTTTAGGATCGAAGGTCACGTGAAAAGCTACCAGAGGTGGGGTGAATGGTAGATTTAAAACTTTTTCAGGGGAAGCAATGAAAACCCCTCGGCAGAAAAATGATTTGTTAAAGAAATCGTGTGTGAGACTAATCTAAACGTGTTTCACCATGACAAAAGTGATAGATATAAGAGAGAATGAAGTCACGAAGATAACACAGCAAGAATCACTCAAAGAGAGAAACTCAAGTTATGATTGAAAGATCGAACAAAGGTCAATCTGTTCTACCGAGTAAAAAACAGATCTGTAATATTGCAAAGAAACTTGTGTAGATTAAAAACCGCAAATCCATTGACCGTGAAATTTTGATAGATGATAATCAAGTTGTGAAGACAACCCAACAAGAATAATGTGAATTGGATCTATAAAACTCGAGTTATGCTAAAACCACCGAAGAAAGGTAGTGTTGTGCATAAAACTCGACGATAAAAACTTGTCTGGAACAAGTCGGACGAACAAGACACAAAAGTTCCTTTACACTACGATATTTATTCAATACAACACAAGAGGAACAGCCCAAAAGTCATCTACAACGATCTCTGGCCTCCCCTGCTTATATAACTAGTCCTTAGGCCAACCCAAACCTAACTAGGACTCTAATCCTACTCAATTCACGAATTGAAACTTTCCATAACTGCTCAAGACTCTTCTATACGCAGATACAAGCAATCTTAAGACTTCCAAATACCTTAGGAACATATCCCACATTTCTAAAATAACTCAAATTCGTGACCCACACAAAATCCTAACATAACCAGCTCAAATCTTTCCATATTTGTGTCAAACCCGACTCAGCCGCAGCCTGAGTCCATAACATAGTCGGTTGGACCTTTCTGACAAATTTTTTACGTCCATATCTCTTCATCACACCTTGGAACCATGTAGCCATGTCCATGCACTCCTTATATATGTGCAAACATCTTCCAACGACGTCCACGATAGCTTCATATATTTTGGTCTTGATTTAAACATGTTGCGCAACCTCCCGATCAACTCAACCACAATTCCTCCCGAACTTGGTTGTTGAAACTCATATTTTCCTAAGACTAGTTCAATGGATCCCGTCACCGGCCATGTCTTGAACTCAAGCAACACCTGCACATGAATAAACAACCAATACTTCTGAGCACAAGTCCTTGACTTGACTCTCGTTAGTTCCGAAACAACAACATATTACGTGAGGTCTCACATAAGCATGTTGCAAACGATAGCAAAATGATATCAACCATAACCATCAAAACACACCCAAAAAAAACTTAGTAAAAGAATACTAAGCAAACTTTCCATAAGTGTAAAGCAAGTTTGAAATATTGCAAGATAAAAGCAGAACAATTGCAATCAAGCTTCAAACCTTGCCAAAGCTAACCAAAACATGCCGGACCTATCGTCGAATCTTGATAAAAAGATGTTTTGGTAGTATTCAAAACTTTTATCTTCAAAGCCAATGTATTCAGCACACATAGGTCTCACAGTCTCCCCCTTGATGAATGCATTGGCAACACCATTTAAAATCCGAACATTGGCTTATTCACATGAATTCACATGAAAAGTTTTGAAAACAATTTCTCCCCCTATACATATTTATCCCCCTTGCATACTTCTCCCCCCGAGAAGAATCATGCCATGAACACTTGTGAATATGTGCAAGGTGTGATCAATTTCTCCCCCTTTGACAATGTATTCAACAAGGTACAAAAGAGAAATTTTAATTTGTTATGAGCACATTATAACATATACATATAAAACAAAGCTCATCCAAGTCATACTATCAAGTAACTTATACTATCACAACAATGAGATACATAAAGTAGTGTAAGCCATGCTAGAGACCAAATGTAATTTTCAATTTAAGCAAGTCATGATCTCACAAACTTAACTATTTCAAAACTTGAAAGCATGACACTTGTTGCTGCATTTTATTATTTTTCAAAGCACAAACCTAGATCATATGATATTTGCAAGAAATTATATGTGCATCTGCCTTATTATAACCATCTAAGCCAAGCCTATGTCATTTGACAGTCAGAAGCTTAGGGACATGATTTTAGTCATACACAAATTCTTCCAAGTTCATATCTAAGTGCAATGATAAGTCATCTCAAAAGAATAAGTGTGATGCATGCATATTCTCTTGATCTCTTCTCATTTCTATTTGTTCATAAAAACTTAACATGTGAGTTGATTACTTGATTAATTATTTATGATTAAAAGCACTTGTGAGCATGCAACAAGTTCAAAACAGCAAGAAGGTTCGACCATGACCAGATTTAGTGTAAGTAATTATTCCAATTACTAGACATGGCAAAAACTACAAAATGTATAACATGAGTAATGTACTAAGAACTTTCAGCATGTAAAACGAATCACAAAGTCATATATGTATGAAATACTATGCTCATATTATTTTAAGTTCAGATTCACACATAGACTTCCCAAGTTTCAAAACTCCCTCTCAATGTAAGCCATGAGGATGCATAACCCCTATTTCACTACGAATGAAACAAAAACAAGTGAAATCCAAAGGTTTTGTAAAAATGTCAGCCAATTGGTGTTCGATATCTAATGGTGAAGCACAATGTTTTCTTTTTCAACATTATCACTGACAAAGTGATACCTAATGTCAATGTGCTTAGTTCTAAAATGTTGCACATGGTTTTTAGCAATGCAATTGGCACTAGTGTTATCACAAAATAGTGGAACACTATCTAGATCAACCCCATAGTCCTTAAGTGTTTGAAAAATCCAAAGAATTTGTGAACAAGTGCTAGCAGCAGCTACATATTCAGATTCGGCTATGGATTGTACAACTGAACTTTGTTTTCTAGAGGACCAAGCAACAAGTGAATTACCAAGAAAATGACAAGCACCCGAAGTACTTTTCCTATCAATCCTACAACCTCCAAAATCAGCTTCGAAAAAAGCTTTCAAAGTAATGGTTGAGGAATAAGGAAGAAAAATTTCAAATTCTTGAGTTCCATGTAAGTACCTGACAATCCTTTTGACGGCTTCACGATGTGAAGCACGTGGGGAGGCTTGAAACCGTGCACAAAGACATACGCTGAATTGTATGTCCGGTCTTGATGTCGTGAGGTACAAAAGTGATCCGATCATGCTTCTATATTCTTTTTTATCCACGGGTTCGCCATCTTCATCAAGTTAAAGTGTTGTTGCTGTTCCCATTGGTGTCCGAAGTGGCTTGCTTTTGTCCATGTTGAAGCGCCTTAGTAGGTCTTTTGTATGCTCCGTTTGATGCACAAATCTACCCTCATTGGTTTGCTTGATTTGCAGCCCCAAAAAGTATGTGAGTTCTCCCATCATACTCATCTCAAATTCTGAACTCATCATAGTTGAAAACTTGAACACAAGACCATGAGAAGCACAACCAAAGATAATATCATCCACAAACACTTGAACAAAAAATGAGTCATTGCCATGCTTAAGCACATAAAGAGTTTTATCAACCTTGCCCATGGTAAAACCCTTTTCAAGTAAGAATGTTTTTAACCTATCATACCATGCTCTAGGGGCTTGTTTGAGACCGTACAAGACTTTGGACAGTTTGTAAACATGATTAGGAAAATCTGGATTTTCAAAACCCGGTGGTTGTTTGACATAAAACTCCTCATCTATGTAGCCATTAAGAAAAGAACTTTTAACATCCATTTGATATAGCTTAAAACCTTTAGATGCTGCAAAACCTAACAAAATTCTTATGGTTTCTAATCTAGCAACAGGAGCAAAAGTTTCATCAAAATCTAGACCTTCAACTAGAGTGAAACCTTGAGCAACCAACCTAGCCTTATTCCTAACCACAACCCCATCCTCACTTTGTTTATTTTTAAACACCCATTGAGTTCCAATTAGAGTGTGACCTTGAGGTGGAGGTACAAGTTTCCAAATATTATTTCTTTCAAAATTTTCTAGCTCTTCTTGCATGGCAATAATCCAAGATTCATTAGTGAGTGTGTGTGATATATATTTGGGTTCAAAAGAAGCAACAAAAGCAGAATGAGCATGAGAGTTTGGATCGCAAAACCTGGACCGTGTGACTCGTTCGTGCAAGCTTCCAATAATTTGTTGTGGAGGATGATATTTGAGAACCCGGAGGGGAGTGGACACTTCACAAGCTTCTTCTTCTTCATGTTTATCACAAATGGATGAGCTTGTTACTTGAGGAGGATCTAACCATCAATGGTGGTCGTCGATGCTGATTGTGAATCAAAATCAGGAGCTGGAACAATGTCATTAGCTGCTGAATTTTCGGGCAGCAGCACCACTTCTTCCTCATCTTCAACAAAAATGCTCTCCCCCTGCGGATATGGATCCGGACCTGCAATATTTGAGCTAGTACCTATGCTAGCTTCGTCAAAAGACACCTCACAAGTCCCCACAATTTTCTTAGTGTCAAGTAAAAGCACACGGTAGCCTCTAGTATGAGATGGATAACCAAGAAACATGCCATCAACAGATTTAGGTTCAAATTTATCAAGATTACCATGTTTCTTAACAAAGCATTTACAACCAAAGACCCGAAAGTATGTGACACTAGGCCTATGTTCAAACCGAAGTTCATATGGTGTTTTACCTAGCTTAGGGCGCAAGAAAACACGATTTGAGACATAACAAGCAGTTACAATCGCATCAGCCCAAAATTTCCTAGGAGTTTGATATTCATCAAGCATAGTCCTAGCCATCTCAACTAAGGTTTTGTACTTTCTTTCTACAACACCATTTTGTTGAGGTACATATGGTGAAAAAAATTGATGATTTATTCCATTTTCAGCACAAAAGTGATCAAAAGATTGATTTTTAAATTCGGTTCTGTTATCACTTCTAATTGCTTTTAAAGATCCTGGGTGATCAACTGATAATCTAAGAAATAAAGTTCTAAAGTGACTAAAAGATTTATTCTTAGATGCCATAAAGTAAACCCAAGAGTAACTAGAATAATCATCAACAATCACAAGAACATACCATTTACCTCCGAAGGATTGAACCCGTGAAGGTCCTACGGTGTCAAGGTGCAAAAATTGACCCGGTTCAGTTGTCATGATCATTGTTAGAGGAGTATGTGAACCTGCAACCATCTTAGCATGTCTACAAGAAGAGCACACAATTTCTTTGTCCCTTTTAAGCTTAGGCAGCACACGTATGCGATCAAGAGCACTAACATGCGTTAGATGATCAAAGCCTATGTGACCAAGTCTACGATGCCAAAAACATAAGTCCTTTGAATCATTAGCAACTAGGCACCTATGCTTAGAGGAAGACATATCAAAATTAGCATTAAAAACTATTCCAAACTGTGACATGTTAAAAATAAGCTCACTATTTGAACCTACAACTTTGCAGCAGTTTTTATTGAAAATAATTTCTAGATTTTCATCTAGCAATTGTGAAACAGAAAGCATGTTGTATTTCAAATTTTTTACAAATGCCACATCCTCCAAAGTGTAGTGATCATTTACTCTAACCGAACCCTTCGCAATTATAGGAGTTGAAGAATTATCGACAAAAGTAACATTCTCAACATGTGACACAAAAGAGAGGGGGGAGAACCATTTTTTGTTACCGGTCATGTGGCGTGAGCAATCTGAATCCACAATCCAAATGTTCTCCTTCCTCAAGCGTGTAACCTACATAGAAGTACAATACGTCGATGACTCAATACTGGGGTTAGTCAAAAGGCATTTAGGAATCAAGTACTGAGTCACACGACGTGCAGCAGGAAAAACACGCAAAAGCTGAGATGAAACGACAGGTTTATGACCCAACTACTATCCTACGAGATGTGACATGTGTAGCATGAAAAACAATAGGTTTAGGAGCAAACTTTGCATGTTTTCGACTCATTACAACAGATTGCATGTTCCTATCATTCGGTTTAGCAAGTGAAGCAAATTTTGCATGAAAGTTATGAGATCTAGCAATCATTCTTTCCATTTTCTATTGTTTAGCTAGTCTGTAACAAAAATCTATGACATGACCATCTCTACCACAGTAGGTACAATGAAATTTAACTTTTTGTTCATGTCCAGATGAGCAAGCAACATTTTTATTTGAAATCGAATGAGACAACACTCCTGCAGATTTGAAAACCACTTCTTTTTGTTTAGGAACTGTTTGAATCAAATCACTTCCTAATGATTTTACAATTTTAGGTGGATGTGCCTTAGCATGAGCATGAGAATCAAAACCTAAACCAATTTTATCATTGCAAGACTTGGAAGAATTCAACAGCAAGTTTAGGTTCTTATTCCCATTACAAAACTGATATAATGTCCTATGCATGTCATCAAGTTTATTGGACAGATCAAGGCAATTTTCACATGAGGTTTTTCCTTTTAATTTGCAATTGGAACAATATTTAACTTCATGAGAACGTAAAGCATTGTTCAATATAGAAATTTCATTCATAGCATCTTGTAGTTTCTTATCAAGATCATCACAAGTGGAACAATGCAAATCAATTTTAGAACAACTAGCATCTTTCAAGTTTTTATCATTAAGTGCAGCAGGCTCTCTGTTCTTTTCAATTTCTAACTCAAGTTTATCAAGTGTGGAGGTGTGCACACTTCTTAATGAGGACAATTATTCATATATTAAATTACATGAAGAACAAGAATTATCACTAGGAATCAAGGATTTCAAACAATTAATTTCAGATTCTAGTGACTCAATTTTAACAGCATTGTTCCTAAGCTTTTTGTCCTTTTTCTTAACTATAACAGTGGCATGAGAAATAGCATCACATTTTTCTTTGCAAGTAGGACATACCTCTTTATTGTCGCTGTTGTATTCAGCCTCCTCCATACTTGATCTTGACTTGCCCGCCATGAAGCACAAGTTTGCCAAATCATCTTCATCTTTGTCACTTCCAATGTCCACATCACTTGGGCCAAGTTTTTGAAGTGCTGAAATAAAACTGCTCGCCAATTGACATCATGTAAAACCCTTCTTTTTCTTCGTATCTTTTGCAGAAGAGTGCTTCTACCTTGTTTGCTTTTCATCCCGAGAAGTAGGACCTGAAAGGTTAGGGCAATCTGAACGAAAATGTCCTGTCTTACCATATTCGAAACATCATTGAGGTCCGGAGCTTCCTCTCCTTCTAGTTCTCACATTTTGCGATGCTTTTGAGAACCTATTAGAGAGAAGTACTAGCTCCTCCTCTGGCAACTCCTCAATCTGTTCAAGGGTTAGAGAGGACAACAAAGCAAGTGTACCAAAAGATGAAGATTGGCCGAAGCTAGGCATATCACGTTGAGAAACAAATGCAAGAGACTTGTTGGGGTTCTTACGTGAGATTATGTCAATTTCATGAGTTTTCAATTTAGAATATAGTACATCTAAAGTACGTTTACTCATGACAGTTGATTCACGAATAGATGTAACCTTCATATCCCAAATTGACATGTCTAATGCACTTTGTAATTGCCTAGCATTCTCAGCATCTGAAAAATTAACATTGACGCTACGAAAGTTGCTGAGAATTTTATTAAAGCGAGCAAAGAGATCATCAATGGACTCACCGGGTTGCATCTCGAAGCGCATGTATTCTTTCTTGAACATGTCTTGCCTTACCTCCTTGATTGTGTTGGATCCTTCGTGGTAGTCACAAAGTGCTTTCTACACATCGTATGCAGATCGGAGGTGTGCAACACGGTCGAAGTCGCTTTGAGTTAATTCTTGTATGATCAATTTCCGAGCCTTGTTGTTGTTGTTGACATGTCTCAGATTTGTAGCTATAACTTGATTGTTTGACGACACTTCGTAGGGATTGTATACCTTCTCCCATATTGCGAAGCTTTGTGCCTGGATGAAAGCTTTCATACATGCCTTCCAAACCTGAAAATCAATACCACTAAAGACACAAGGTTTTGCGTAGTATTTCTCCATGATTATTAGTCAAAACACGTACAAATCACAAATATTAGAGCACCGTGGCTCTAATACCAATTGTAGGATCGAAGATCACGTGAAAAGCTACCAGAGGGGGGTGAATGGCAGATTTAAAACTTTTTAGTGGAAGCAATAAAAACCCCTCAACAGAAAAATGATCTGTTAAAGAAATCGTGTGTGAGACTAATATAAACGTGTTTCACCGTGACAAAAGTGATAGATATCAGAGAGAATCAAGTCATGAAGATGACACAGCACAAATCACTCAAATCCATCGATAGAAACTCAAGTTGCGATCGAAAGATTGAACAAAGGTCAATCTGTTCCACCGAGTAAAAAACCGATCTGCAATATTGCAAAAAAACTCGTGTAGATCAAAAACCGCAAATCCAATGACCGTGCAATTTTGATAGATGATAGATAATCAAGTTTTGAAGACAACCCAAAAAGAATCACGTCAATTGGATCTGTAAAACTCGAGTTATGATAAAACCACCGAAGAAAGGTAGTGTTGTGCAAAAAACTCGACGAGAAAAACTTGTCTGGAACAAGTTGGACGAACAAAGCACAAAAGTTCCTTTAAACTACGATCTTTATTTAATATAACACAAGAGGGACATCCCAAAAGTCGTATACAATGAGATCTAGTCTCTCTTGCTTATATAACCAGCCCTTAGGCCAACCCAAACCTAACTAGGACTCTAATCCTACTCAATTCACGAACCAAAACTTTCCATAACTGCTCACGATTCTTCTATACGCAGATAGAAGCAATCTTAAGACTTCCAAATACCTTAGGAACGTATCTCACATTCCTAAACCAACTCAAATTCGTGACCCACACGAAATTCTAACATAACCAGCTCAAATCTTTCCATATTTGAGTCAAACCCGACTTAGTCGCAGCTTGAGTCTATAACCTAGTCGGTTGGACCTTTCCGACCAATTCTTTATGTCCACATCTCTTCATAACACCTCGGAACCATGTAGCCACATCCATGCACTCCTTGGATACATGCAAACATCTTCCAACGACGTCCAGGATACCTTCATATGCATTGGTCTTGATTCAAACATGCTGCGCAACCTCCCGATCAACTCAACCATAATTCCTCCGAACTTGGTTGTTGAACCTCATCTTTTTCTAACACTAGTTCAATGGATCCCGTCACCAGCCATGTCTTGAACTCAAGCAACACCTGCACATGAATAAACAACCACGAGCACAAGTCCTTGACTTGACTCTTGTTAGTTCCGAAACTACAACATCTTACGTGAGTACATCACATAAGCATGTTGCAAACCATAGAAAAATGATAGAAAACTTTCCATATGTGTAAAGCAAGTTTGAAACATTGCAAGATAAAAGCAGACAATTGCAATCAAGCTTCAAACCTTGCCAAAGCTAACCAAAACATGTCGGAACTATCGTCGAATCTTGATAAAAAGATGTTTTGGTAGTATTCAAAACTTTTATCGTCAAAGTCAATGTATTCATCACACATAGGTCTCATAGTCTTTCTAAAAGACCACATCCTTTAGACCTCGAATGTGACCACCTTTTATAAGTTTCTGTAGATTTCTCATCCAACATTGCTAGCCGTCTATGCCACAGTCATCCCATGTTAGTTTTAGCAACAAAGCAAGTGTTGAGTTCGGCTTTATCTTTGTTGAAGTCAACAAGATAAAGCTTTCTCTTCAACATTCCCTTGATGCAATCGAACCATCGTTTCTTTTAAAAATGGTCACACCCTCATAAGTGAATTAACAGTTATAACCTTTATTGCATAGCTGAGATATTGACAGAAGGTTATAATCTAAACATTCGAGAGAGTATATTGAGAAGATATTTCAATTTTACCGCTACCAAGGACCTTTCCTTGGCTGTTGTCTCCAAAGTATATTCCCTCACTTGGATCTGCGTTGTGCTCATATTCCACGAACTTATTCCTCTCTCCGGTCATGTGATTGGTGCATCTGCTGTCTAGCACCCATTTTGATCCACTGGAGCAGTAGACCCGCAAAACAGAACCATTCCTTGGTTTTAGGTACCCAAGCTTGCTTGGGTCCTCTCAGGTTAGTTACAAGAGTCTTGGGCACCCACACACAAGTTTCAAAATTCTTGTGGCGTCACCCTGCATATTTGGCAAACACATTTCCAACTTTGTCTTTCATAAGAACATAAGAAGCATCAAAGGTACGAAACAATATTTGCAGGTCAGATTCATGCGAATTTTCCTTAACAAAAGTGATTCTCTTCTTAGCATGAACATTAGTGGACATGTGTTTGTTCTTGTCAAACCCAAAACCAACTTTGACGTTAGGAGGTTTAGGGACCATATATGCACTACGTGCATATTTGATCTTCTCCTTGTCAAAGATGCCACTTTGGGAAGGATGTGTTGCATGAGAAGTAGAAGAATCAGGTTTGACAAGATTTTTCTTAATAGAACATGTGCAAGTTGCAATAGTTGTCGAACTTACATCTTTGGAAGGTGAGCTTTTGTAGGAACATGAGTTATTCTGCTTGAGCGACTCAACTTGCACCTCAAGAATCTTGTTAACTTTTGACAAGTTAGCAAGTTCATCCTTGATTGCAACATGTGAGTCTTCTAGCTTTGAGTAAGTTTACTTACTCAAGGCTAGCTCATGCTCAAGTGACTTGTTCTTCTCTCTTTCGAGGTCAAGGAGTTTCTCAACCTCCTGATATCTCTTCCTTTCACGGATGAGCATATCTTATTGTCGGTTGACAAGCTCCTCCTTCTCAAAGATTTCATCCGACAACATTTTCATTTTCTTTAGTGCAGTTTTACTTAATCCCCTAAACATCTCATTTTCACTAGAGCTATCAAAATCATAAATAGAGGAATTTAGCGAAGGGGGAGTAAGTCAAACCTTTTTCATTGCCCTACTTGGCCATAAGGCAAGTGTGATTGTGTGTGTCCCGTCCTCCCATGTTTGGGAAGAGTGTAGATCTTTTGGTGGGTTTTTTTGATGGAAATGGTGGCCATCTCCTCTTCTTCATCGGAGGAGGACTCATCGTTTGAGTCTCACTCCTTGCCGATATGCGCTTGATGAGTTTGTCGCCTTTTTCTGAGAATCTTCTTCTCTTGAGGCTTCGTTTCTTTCTTCCTCTTACTTTCTTCATAGGTGTAGTCAACCATGAAGTGACCATACTTGCCACAGTTATAGAAGGTGCATCGAGCCTTGGATTTTCCTTTTCCCTTGCTCTTCCCTTCATTTGAGTTGCAGCCATGTCTTCTTTTCATCATGTGTTTGAACTTCTTGACGAAGAGTACAATCTCTTCATCATCTAGGTCAGTGCTCACGTCACTTGTATCTTCTTCGTATTGAACTTCACGGGTTTCTTTTCCTTTAGGCTTGCAAGCTGCTTTGAGAGCAACTTCCTTCTTTTTGGAGGAGGTGAGCTCAGCTAGATCTTTGATGTATTGGGCTTCCTTCTCTGGGGTCAATTTGTGTAACCCGGGGCTTTCTCGGATCATTGAGCATAATGTGATGTTTCTTGTCATAAATGCTCTAATCATCCTTTTAACCACCTCATGGTCAGTCCATTTCTTGCTTCCATAGGCGTGGATCTTGTTGATAAGCGCCTTCATCCGGTTGTACATATCTTGAGGTGATTCGCCTTTCTCGATAGCAAATCTCCCCAACTCTCCATCAAGCATCTCAATTTTGGCTTCTTGGACTGACCAATTTCCTTCATGTGTTGTTTTAAGTGTATCCCAGATCTCTTTTGCGCTTTCCAATCCATCAATCTTGGTGAACTCCTCCCTGCTCGGTGATGATGTGATCACTGCAACGGCTTGTGCGTTGCGGTGAATTTCTTGTTCTTGTTACGGAGTGAGTTCTTCGCCCGTGTCCGGGATATCTACACCTGTTCAAGGCTAGGATTCAAAGAGATTAGATGCATCTTCATATTGTATTTCCACATGGTGTAGTCATTTCCGTCAAATTGCGGAGGCTTTCCCATGGGAATAGAAAGATAGTGATTATTTGAATTAAGACAATTATAATTGTATGGATATCGGGAGTAGTCATGATGACCACTCCCCGTCGTCTTCTCTTCTTCTTTTCCCTTTTGTGCTAGCAGTTTCTTCCTCAGAAGTGCCTCCAATTGACATACTTCTTCATCATCATGTGGATTTTCTCTTAGTGCATCGAAGGCTTTAGTTTCCTGCTCTTCCTCGGTGTTGAGCACCTTCGGGATCTCGTTGTTCTTCTCAGAGGCCATTGATCTCTCCTAGCGGTGAGTCTCATCGATGGAGAATCTGCTCTGATACCAATTGAATGTGGCCTAGAGGGGGTGAATAGGCTTTGAAATTTTTTTGCACACTTAATCAAATGGTCAAAAATTTGATTGACCGGACTTGTCCGATTGCGTGGGCAAGCTAGTCTGGTGTGCCTAGTGTGTGCCGATTTGATTAAGTATCTATACAGGATTTAAATTCTTTTAAGCAGCAGAAATGTGAACGACAGATAAGATTACTTGAATTCGCAATTGATGTCATGAAGTTGCACGTGAAAAACAATTAGCAATTCAAATTATGATATTGATCAACTGTGTGCCCTAATCAATATGCAAAAGTAAAGAATCACACGAGACACCGATTTTTACCAAGGTTCAATCTCACCAAAGAGATCTACTCCTCATTGAGGAAGCCCACACAAAGTCGGGTCTCCTCAAACCCTTTCCCTCTTCAAGTCACCACCTGTCAATTTCTTGGCAGATCCCTAGTTTCATGGTCATCTAAAAAGAAAAACTCCATTGCTCTTTCTACAGCCGAAGCGGAGTATGTTGCAGCCGGTAGTTGTTGCGCACAACTACTTTGGATGCGACAAACTCTAGGGGACTATGGTTGCAATCCGAACCATATTTCGCTCCTATGTGATAATGAGAGTGCTATAAAAATTGCACACAACCCAGTAGAGCACTCAAGAACTAAGCACATAGATATTCGTCACCATTTCCTAAGAGATCATTCATTAAAAGGTGATATTGAAATTTCACATGTTAGGACTGAAAAACAACATGCATATATTTTCACCAAGCCATTAGATGAAAAAAGGTTTTGTGAGCTAAGAAATGAGCTAAATATACTTGACTCTCAAAATTTGGCTTGAAACACTGCACATCTGATTTTGATTTCAAAGTTTACTCATTTTTTGCCAAAGTTTCCCCCTTATCTCGATTTTCTCTAAAAAAACTATTTTAATGAGTAAATCTTGGTGAATTATGGCCATTGTATGGTTGTTGAGTTCTTACTGGTCATGTTCATCAAGATTATTTGTGAAATAATGTCCCTTAGATCACTATTAGATCAAACAACCAAAATCCAGTTGTTTCAGCTCTGTTCTATCCTGCTGACACCGGACTTGTTCGGGGTCAGCATCGGACTAGTCCGTTGATACAGATTGGTCCGGACCTTGTTCGTTGCATCAGACTTGTCCGGGGTTTACCGGACTAGTCCGATTTCGTTGGGGTTAACCCTAATCCGCTGCCAGGAGCTCATCTCCCACCTCGCATAACGCCCTTCGCATTCTCTCTCCTCTCTCTCGAGCTCCAAGGGCGATTTCCACATCTAGCAACCAAAAACGCAGATTTCTCTAAGGGAAATCCCCTCCTCGGCGCGGAGCTTGTCCACTCTGGAATAATCCGCCCCCAAGTCTGCACCTTCAATGCGAATCTTCAATGTTTCGATAAAATTCCCCTCAAACCCTAGCTCTCAACTTTTCTTGATTCTAGCTTGTTTCCTTTGATTCCTAGGGCATACATTACTTCTCTAGATGTACTCCTACTGTTTCCTAGTCCTTGTGCACCAATTCGAAGTAGATTTGGTTCAAATAGAAAAAGTTAGGGTTATTGTGCCAGATCGAACTAGTATGGTGTCTTGGTGCGGACAAGTCTGGTTCACCGGACAAGTCCGCACTCTGAAAACAGACAAGTTCGACATCTGACATTTTAACTTCTAAATTCCTATTTATACTAAGTCTTCAATCCATTCTTATATAAACCTTGAACCTTCTTGTTAGGCATGATGTCTTCAAGTCCCGAGGACAGTTCATTTCACTATGATGAAGAGGTACAACATGCTCGAGTGCAAAGAGGCAAGAAGATGGTGTTGAAGAAAAGAAATGATGTCAATGTACATTCTCCTGCTTCCGATGACTCTCTTCCTAAGAGAAGGAAAGTGGTAGTGAAAAAGGCTCAGGGCAAGAATGCTGCTGAGAGCTCATTGGGGCCCAAGAGAACTCTGAACAAGGGCAAAGGACTTGCCAATGGCCCCATTGGCCCCTTGAAGATGAAAGCCCCTACTTATTGCAACAGGCAGCCCTCTAGTGCTGATTTCACTGGCAAAGGTGGTGAGCTAGCTGACAAATTCAGGAAGGTAGAAGTATATGGTCAGCCCAAACAGTCAGCTGATCCCAGATTCTGGAGAAATTTCCATGCTGACTACTATGAGCATGTGTATCTGAAGATGAAGACCTCGGTTATCGAAAGCCAATGGGTAGACATCACTCACCTTTAGTCCAAGAGATGTCAAGCCTATCAAGAGGTTCTGGAAGCCTTGGAGCTGCATGGACCGAAGGATGTAATCTCTTTTCTGAGGGACTGGAACATTAAGATCATCACTCAATTCTACTCTACTCTCTATTTTGCTCGTGATGACAGTGACATGATGATTTGGATGATCCATGGAGCACAGTACGGTGTCACCTATGAGGAGTTTGCAAGAATTCTTCGCCTGGAAGATTCTCTGGAGAATGACATCATTATCCACAATCTGAAACCTCTGTAGAAAGATCAGCTTGACTTTCTCTATGATACATAGATGCCATTCAAGCCTCCAATTACAAAGTACTTGAAGCCCTTCTTTGCTGTTCTCAATAGGATCCTGCGGAAGACCATTACTCCTAAAGAGGGAGATGCAGGGACCATTCAGGGCACCCTCAGAACATTAATGAAAGTGATAAGCAGGAAAAGGGCCTTCAATGTCTTTGAGTACATATACAATTACATTGTCAATATCTCCATTAATCCTAACAGGTCCTGTGGCTATGCACCTTACATCATGTATATGATTGAGAAGGTGACAAGACTCGAATTCGTCAAGGACATGCCTCATACCAGACTTAGGCCCCAGAAGCCTACCATCTACATTGTTCCTTCTGCTCCCAGCTCACCCGGAGAGGAACGAAGATCCAAGAGGGCTCGAGACGGAACAAGATCTGAGACTGCTGCTCCTGCTCCTCCACCTCCTACAGAGTCATCCAGTGGAGTGCTAAAGATGCTATCATCCATCTTTGCCTCTTGTCGCAAAGTGGAAATCAAGCAGCACAAGGAAAGTCTGGCCAGGAAGAAGCATCAAAGATATGTAAAAGCCAACATCAAAGCCATCTGTGACAAGATAGAGATGGAGCCAGTGGGGTCACTTCAGATTTCAGAGGACTCAGAAGATGATTTCACTGAAATGCCTCCTCTAACTGAGCAACAATTAGCATCATTTGTACTGGCTGGTACCTCTGCTCCTCCTCCTCCTCAAGCACCTGAAGATGAAGAGAGGACTGAGAGTGAGAGAGGCAGTGACGATGAGTGATTTCACTCAATTTTTCCCTTTTTGGTGCTTGATGCCAAAGGTGGAGAGATTGAGACTAGTTGTCTAGGATAAGCCACTAAGGACCTATGATCAAGGACATGTACTCATTTTCAAATTATTGTAATTTATTTTGAATGTGCTAAATTTACTCAATGTGTGATTCTTAGTTGATGTTAATGTGATGATTATTGCAATGACTGTCAAATGCTTATCTATTGCCCATCACATCTGTTGACCACACACATGTTAGGCACCCCACATAAAGAGTGCATATGTGAGAAGCTTTTTGTTTTTATTCATTATTCTCATATATGCACACTTTATAAAAATCAATTTTTTACTCTTAATTGTGAAATCTCAATTGATTGTCATCAATCACAAAAAAGGGGGGATTGAAAGTGCATCTAGGCAATCCCTTGTCGGTTTTGCACGATTGATGACTAGCAAATGATATCCTAATGAATTTATTGAGATGACTGTAGGATAAGCAAAATGAGATAATTTGGTGCACTCAAAAAGGTGAAAATGAAGTGGTGTACAAAAGAGAAAAACCCAACTATCAACTGAAGCGCAAAGTCCAAAAAAGTGAAAACCAGTTGAACACTTAGATTTGGGATTGGGAGATCGTCGTCTACACATTGTGAGCTCTTGGGGTTTGATCTCTTGACACTCGTACTCTCTCTTGTAATCTTTTCGAGTGTATTTGATCATCTTTTCGTTGTAATTTTCATTGGAGCCCTCACCGTGTGAGGTTGCTCTATAAACTTGGTGATTGCCCGTGATAGTGGATTCAAGCCGGCCTTGTGTGGTGACATGAAGAGCGAAAGGGTTTGAAGAGACCCGGCTCTGTGTGGCCTTCCTCAACGAGGAGTAGATCTCTTTTGTGAGATCGAACCTCGGTAAAAACTGGTGTATCGTGTGATTCTTTACTTTTGCATCTTGATTAGGGCACATAGTTGATCAATATCATAATTTGAAATGCTAATTGTTTTTCACGTGCAACTTCACGACATCAATTGCGAATTCAAGTAATCTTATCTGTCGTTCACATTTCTGCTGCTTAAAAGAATTTAAATCCTGTATAGATACTCAATCAAATCAACATACACCAGGCACACCGGACTAATCCGCCCACGCAACCGGACAAGTCCGGTCAATAAAATTTTTGACCGTTTGATTAAGTGTGCAAAAATTTTCAAAGCCTATTCGCCCCCACCCCTCTAGGCCACATTCAGCTAGCTAACTCATTCAACACCATTTCAGTGATGCAGGCATCGTCCACTGAATGGTACATGGACTCCGGCGCCGATAGCCACATGTGCTCCTCCTCCGGTAACCTCTCCTCCTCCCACCCTCTTTCTTTTTCGACTCCTTCATCTATCGTTGTCGGTAATGGGTCATTGCTACCCGCCACCTCCACGGGTCATACTTCTTTTTCTATATCCGCTCGTCCTTTACATTTGCATCGAGTTCTTGTGTCTCTTCACATAATTGAAAATTTGGTTTTTGTTCGTCAGTTCACAACTAATAACAATGTTTCCATTGAATTTGATCTGTTTGGTCTTTCTGTGAAGGATCTGGACACCAAGAGCGTGATCGCCAGATGTAATAGTTCCGAGCAGCACTACTCCATCTCCTTGCCTATGCTTTCTCCACCACATGCCTTAGCCGCAGCCACCACACCGTCTACGCTTTGGCATCACCGTCTTGGTCATTTAGGTTTCGAGGCTTTGTCTAGGTTATTTCCACAATGTAATAAACAGGAACTTGACACTCTTTGTCATGCCTGTCAGCTTGGTTGTCGCACACGTCTTCCAATTTCTCTATCAAATTCTCATGCTTCGAACAACTTCAATTTAATACATTGTGATCTATGGACATCTCTGGTGCAAAGTGTTTTTGGTCACAAGTATTATCTTGTTGTTCTTGATGACTGCTCTCATTATTCGTGGACTTTTCACCTACGTCTCCAATCCGACACTTTTCCGACCTTGTCACAATTTTTTGCCTATGTATCCACTCAATTTGGCCGCACCATAAAGGCAGTCCAATGTGACAATGGTCGTGAATTCAATAATTCCACATCACGCGCATTCTTTCTCCATCATGGTCTTCTTTTGTGTCTCTCCTGTCCTCACACATCTCCTCAAAAGGGATGTGTTGAGCGTATTGTTCGCAGCACCAATGACACTATGCGCTTGATTATGTTCAAAGCTAGTGTTCCGACTGATTATTGGGTAGAAGCGCTTCACACCACTACACATCTCATAAACTTGCGACCATCCAAAACACTCTCCTTTGCCACACCAAATTTTGCCCTCTTTGGCACCCAATCTGATATTTCCCACCTACACATTTTGGTTCCAAGTGCTACCAAAATCTCTTTGCCACAACTGAACACAAGTTTGCTCCTCGCTCTACAGTTTGTGTCTTCCTTGGCTATCCATATGATCACAAAGGATTCTGATGCCTAGACTTAGCCATGTGAGACCTATGTGTGCTGAATACATTGACTATGACGATAAAAGTTTTGAATTTTGCCAAAACACCTGTCTCATCAAGGTCCAACTCTAGGTCCAAGCTCCTACAAGGTCCCACGATAGGTCCGACTTGTTTTGGGTAGCTCCGGCAAGGTTTGACGTAAGGTCCAACTTGTTTTGGCTAGTACCTGGATTCGATCATGGATCCGAACCTGCAATATTGGAGCTAGTACCTGGGCTAGCTTCATCAAAAGAAACCTCATAATTCTCCACAATTTTGTTAGTGTCAAGTAAAAGCACACGGTAGCCTCTAGTATGAGATGGATAACCAAGAAACATGCCATCAACATATCTAGGTTCAAATTTATCAAGATTACCATGTTTCTTAACAAAGCATTTACAACCAAAGACCCGAAAGTATGTGACACTAGGCCTATGTCCAAACCGAAGTTCATATGGTGTTTCTCCTAGCTTTGCACGCAAGAAAACACGATTTGAGACATAACAAGCGGTTGCAATTGCATCTGCCCAAAACAAGTTGGACCTTACGTCGGACCTTGTCGGAGCTACCCAAAACAAGCCGGACCTATCGTGGGACCTTGCAGGAGCACGGACCTAGAGTTGGACCTTGATGAGACGGGTGTTTTGGCAAAATTCAAAACTTTTATCATCATATTCAACACACATAGGTCTCACATGGCTAAGTCTAGGCATCGGTATCCTTTGTGGTCGGATGGATAGCCAAGGAAGACATAAACTGTAGAGCGAAGAGCAAGCTTGTGTTCAGTTGTGGCAGAGAGATTTGGGTAGGACTTGCAACCGAAAATGCGTAGGTGGGAAATAGCAGGTTGGGTGCCAAAGAGGGTGAAATGTGGTGTGGCAAAGGAGAGCGTTTTGGATGGTCACATGTTTATGAGGTGTGTAGTGGTGTGAACCGCTTATACACAATAATAGGCCAGAACACTAGCTTGGAACATAATCGAGCGCATAGTGTCATTGGTGCTGCGAATAATACGCTCAACACGTCCATTTTGAGGAGACGTGTGAGGACAAGAGAGACGCAAAAGAACACCAAGATGGAGAAAGAATGCGCGTGATGTGGAATTATCAAATTCACGACCATTGTCACATTGGACTTCCTTTATGGTGCGGCCAAATTAAGTGGATACATAGGCAAAAAGTTGTGACAAGGTCGGAAAAGTGTCGGATTGGAGGCGTAGAGGAAAAGTCTATGAATAATGAGAGCAGTCATCAAGAACAACAAGATAATACTTGTGACCAGAAACACTTTGCACGGGAGATGTCCATAGATCACAATGTATTAAATCAAAGTTGTTCGAAGCATGAGAATTTGATAGAGAAAATGGAAGACGTGTCTGACGACCAAGCTGACAAGCATGACAAAGAGTGTCAATTTCCTGTTTAATACATTGTGGAAATAACCTAGACAAAGCCTCGAAACCTAAATGACTAAGACGATGATGCCAAAGCATAGATGGTGTGATGGCTGCAGCTAAGGCATGTGGTGTAGAAAGCATCGGCAAGAAGATGGAGTAGAGCTGCCTGGAATTATTACATCTGGCGATCACGTTCTTGGTATACAGATCCTTCACAGAAAGGCTAAACGGATCAAATTCAATGGAAACATTGTTATTAGTGGTGAAGTGACGAACATAAACCAAATTTTTAATTATGTGAGGAGACACAAGAACTTGATGCAAATGTAAAGGACGAGCAGATGTAGAAAAAGAAGTGTGACCCATGGAGGTGATGGGTAGCAATGACCCATTACCGACAATGATAGATGAAGGAGTCGAAAAAGAAGGAGGTGGGAGGAGGAGAGGTTACCGGAGGAGGAACACATGTGGCTATCAGCATCGAAGTCCATCTACGATTCAGCGAACGATGGCGGCGTCAGTGACATGGTGTTGAACAAGTTAGCCAGCTCATTCTGATCCCATGTTGTAGAAGACGCAGAGTAGTTGAAAGCTCCCCCGTTCAAAGATCTGGTGGTTGGATCACCAGAAGTCGCGGTCTGGCCGCTGTAGAAGGAGGCGGTCTCACTACCACCAGGTGTAGTTGGGTTGTAGTAGAAAGGCATCGTCAGTCCGCCAGGTGTCCAGAAGCCTGGTGGGTGATAAGTTGATGCGCTGTAGGATCCTCCGTGTGCCAGAAGAGCCTGCTGAGGAGGGGCGGGTGCGCGTGGATGTGCCGGGAAGCCTGGAGGAGGATCGGGACGGGGGCAACACCACCCCAAAGTTGCAGGGTCCCGTTCCATGGATACCCCAGAGTGGGAAATCCACCGCCATTACTGGTGTCATTACGCTTGTTTCGATTATGCCAATTTTGACCTTTGTCGGAGGATGAGGGGCCAGAGACAGCAGCGCCAGATGTAGGAGTGCTTGATGTAGGGCCACCAAGAGCGGGAGCACGTGGAGGAGTGCCACCAGATGATGCAGAAGACGGGGTGCGTCCTGGACTTACGGAGGTGGCAGCCAATGCATTGGCATTTCCCAACTTGGACTTCATCTCGATCTCCTCAAGTTGGAGGTCGTTGCGGACCTCGGTGAATGTGGGAACGGGGCTTTGTCGGTTGAGTAGGGATGCAATGTGAGAGAACCGTTCATTCAGCCCACGAAGCATCGTGAGAACGAGAGTGCGGTCGGGGACGACCTCGCCCAAGTCACTAAGTGCATCGGCCATTGACTTGATATGAAGACAATAGTCGGTGATGGATAGGTCACCCTGGATGAACGTGCGGAACTCGGCATCCAGAATCGTAGCACGGGTCTCCCGGTTACCGATGAACTGCTCCTAAAGCCCAAGCCAGATGGAACAAGCTGCGGGTATGCCCGCCGAGGCGATCTCAATAAGATCAGGACAGATGGTGCCATGAAGCCAGGAGATGACAGTGCAGTCCATGCGTCACCAATGAGAGTCGGTGACAGCGGGATCAATGTCGGTGAGGACATGATCGGAGAGCTCGTACTTCTTGAGGGTGTTGAGGAAGAGACTCTTCCACCGATTATAGTGCGGCGAAAGGTTGTCGAGGACGACGGGGATCATTGACTTGATGTTGAGGACAGCGATTGCTTGAGCATGCAGAGAAGCAACGTCGTCAATTGCTGGAGGAGAGGGGTCGTGGTTGATCAAGTCACGACGAATCTCATCGGCTACGAGAAGCAGCTTGCGACGCGCCTCGTCGGATGTTGCACGTGCATGTGCTGCCTCGATGGCCAGTTGATCCGCCTCCTCGGTCAATCGAGTTAGCTCAGCCTCCAAGGCGATGTCCTGTGAGGCTGCTTGTGCGTCCAGGGAGCCATCGCCAACGGAAGCCGTCAAGAAGTAAAAAACACGATGCGCGAGCGTCAATCTGCTGCAGCGGAGACCGCGGACGCGCGGCGCGTGGAGATGAAGACCTCAGACCGGGCGCGAGCCGCGCGGAAGGCACGTGGGCGTGCGGCAGTCTTCGGAGGACCCCGCTCTGGAGCGCGGGTGCACACGAGATTTTTCCGGCGACAGGGGCACGCCGAAAAAAAAACAAGATCGCGCGGGGGGGGGGGGGGGGGGGGCGGAGATTCGCCAGGAGCCAAACTCGACGCAAGAGGCGGAGTCGGGCGTAGCTAGCAGAAGTTAGGAACGAACCTAATTTGATACCATGAGGCAGTATTGGTATTGCGACTCAGCTTTCTACACCTTCAGGTTTTGCTGTTACTTCTCTGTCTTCTTCTGAGGAACCACCTTTCTACTCGCCCATGGATTCTTGATTCTGGAGCTTATTTTTATATGACTCCTTACTCCACGTGTTTATCATCTCTGAGTCATTTGTATCGTTCCGTCACTGTTCATACTTCTGATGGTTCTTCACTTCCTGTTCTTGGACAGACACCCTTTTATCTGACTCTTGGTTACACATAATATTTGTTACTCAAAATGTGATATTTCTTAAGAAAAAAGTTTCTCTTGAAAGAAGTGAGAGCACAATGTAACTCGGAGAGGCTCAAGAGACACAATGAAGTGTTTCGGTTTCCACCGATGAGGTACAACATTATGTGTCTGTAATTGTTGCTGACCAACATACTGAACCTGAACTACAAATATCAATATGAATACGTATATGCTACTGACTACAAGGTAACATGACATCTTATTGTTGGACAATAATGAGTCAAACACCTATACAAAAGCAATGATAGACGAAACAGTGTAAAAAATGATAGGACCATTATATGAGAGATAGCTTGATGCCAAGCGATATGAATTGAAGCCCGTAAGAGAAAGCCAGGTTTGGAATCTGGTTGATCCACTCGATGACATGAGCGTCGTTAAGCATAAATGGATTTTCACAAAAATGTTTGGCATTGATGAAAAAGTTCATATCTTTAAAGCATGACTTGTAGCGAATGGTTTCTATCAGAGATTCAAGGTGTTGATTATGATAAAATATTTTCTCCTATTTATATGGAAAATCTGTAAGGATCCTTCTATATATTGTAAAATACTATGATTACGAGATATGGAAAGTAGAAGTCAAAACTGTTTTCCATAATAGAAACATAAGTGTGGATGTGTATATGGCACAACATGAAGGTTTTGTCAACCAACAAAATTCTAAAAACAGTATAGGCTTAGGAAGTCTATATAGGGACTAAAGCAATCATCCTAGAGTTACAACGGTAGTCAAATTGTTTGCCTTTTCTAAAAAGGAAGATGGGCCATATGTTTCAAAGGGTTAGTGAGAGTGCACTTATGTGGATGACATAGTACTAATAAAAAATAAATTCCTCTTATGTACGATGCTAAGGCTTCACCGAGAAAAAAATTTCTCCATGAAGGAACTCGGAGAAGCATATCCTACGTACATTCTGGATAAAGAAATCTATAGAAATTGGTCTAGGCGCTTAATTTAATTAAGCCAAACTATGTATATTGACAATATGTTGAATTGTTCAACATGAATGATATTAAGGAATAATGCATACCTATGTTCTACAGCATACCCTTGAGCAAGAATTAGTGTGCTTTGTCACCTGGTGAGTTAGATATGATGAGTAGAGTCTCATACGTTTCAACTAGTAGCTCCATTATATATATATCATGTTGTATACATGCCCAAATGGTCCGCATGTCCCATGTGTTATGGGCATATACCTATCAAACCAAGGTCATAGTCACTCGATAGAAGCAAAGAATATTCTCAACATTAAAAGAAATGATGAATAGAACGTCGGGGTAAATACAGACGTCGGTGCCATCGACTCTAGGAGCACTGAAGTCGTCGGTTTTTTGTGCCGGTCATAATATTACAACCTACAGGTTGTTAGAAGCAGCAGACGTCTACAATTAAATACGTCGGGATCAGAGCAAAACGGACGGCACAAATAAAGATGTCGGCCAAAAATCTAGAAACTGACAGCCTTATAAAAGACTGTCGGCTACGCCACCGAGGCCGACGGCTTTAAGCCTGGGCTCAGCGTGCCCACTTGACCATCTTCCGCGTGCCCACTTTGCCCAGTCGAATCCGCCAATTTACTTGCGAATCGCTCCTGTGGCCCCGTGCACACTTGCCCACCGCCCTCAACGATAGAAATCAAAACCCTAGTCTCTTCCGCCAGCGCTCTGCCTAGACCTTGCCACCGCCGCTCCTCTTCCGCCTTGCCGCCACCGCTCCTCTTCCGCCTTGACGCCGCAGCTTCTCTTCCGTCTTGCCGCTGCTGCTAGGCGCCTGGTCCGCGTCGACGAGACCTCGGCGCACATGGTGTTCTGCACCACCGACATGGCCGACGAGGACCTCAGCGCATGCATGGCGGTCCGTCAGCAGGTGGCGCACCTCCACTCGGCCGCCACCACACGACCGCTACCCCGCCGACGCCTGCCACGGCCGCCGCCCCGGTGACACGCCTCCAACACCAATGGCGGCTACCGCGGCCCAGATCCGGCCTCCACTACGCATTGTGATGCTTCGGCGACACGGCCGCTTCCTCGGCGACACCTCCCATGACGGCTACCGCGGCGCAGGTCGGACCCGTTTGTCACAACTTGTGGCTCAGCGGATCAGGCGCAAGGCGATGAGTTGGTGGAGGTCACTCTGGCCGGAACTGAAGGAGCGAATGCTGGACCTCAAATGTCGAATAGGGGCCCATGACGGACAGCGGGAACTTGGCCCAAGCCCAGGGAAGCACATATATAGGATCGACCCGGCTGCTGTAGAACGGCATGTAACCGAATTCTGTTCGCTGGTTCCCTCTGCTTTCTCTCTCATCCCTCTCTCCTCCCTACCCTCATCTCCCTCTCTGGATTATCTGTGAACTCTGAGTTGATCAGTTTGGGAGAGAAATCGAGAGAGAGAAAGGAATACCCGCCATACACCTCGTGTTCTTATCTCGTATGTTGCAAGATTCGCTATGACGTGACGTTTTGGTGAGTTGTATGTTGTTAAGTTGTGACACTGGTATCAGATTTGGGTTCTTCATTGTTCCTGGTTTCTTCGTTGTTCTTCCATTTATAGTACTGATCGCTCGTTATTCTCTCGGTTGGTCCGTAAAATTCCACGGGGAAGGTTGGGGTTGATACGTCGGCCCCTGTAAATCCGTTACCTGGGTTGGATCAACTTGGAGGAGCGGTCGTACGAGTTCTGTTCTAGTTGGATTTTCGAGTGATCACCACCTTCTCATTGTTGGTTTCTCTGGAAGCAACACGACGGCAAAATTTACTCCAAATCCCCAGTCACGTTTCTTGGCGTCCAAGATGTCAGAATCGGAGACCAATATTGTGGAAGCGGTTTCTAAGTTGACAGCAACAGTACAATCCATGAGTGCTGATCTGGCGACAGTCAAGTCTCAGATAGATTTATCTATGAAACAGCTCGCTTCCTTACAGCAGGAGCAAATTCAATTGGGGAAAACGTTGAAGCCATCGAGTTCAGGTATCATTGGCCCTGCTCCTCAGAATTACCCACCGCCACCACCTCCTCCTCCTCTGTTGCAGGTTTATCAACGTAGAAATGCTCATGTTACAAGGGATTCAGGCCAACAGAGAGGTGGTCACCAGGAGGACGCAGCTGAAATTGCTGATCATAGTTATAGAAAGAGATGGGCTCCTAAGATGGATTTTCCGGTGTTTGATGGGGAGGATGTAACTATATGGTTGGACAAATGTGCTGCCTATTTTGATTTATATGAGATCCCTGAAGACTTCAAGGTTTCAGCTGCCTCACTGCACTTGATTGGCAGAGCCTCCCACTGGTTCCAGAGTTACAAACTACATCCACAGTTTCAGCAGTGGAACATCTTCACCGAAGCCCTGGTGAATGAGTTTGACACAGATACTCATCGTGTTAAGACTATGGAGTTGTTGAATCTCAAGCAAACAGGATCAGTAACTGAATACAGAAAGGCTTTCGAACAGTTGGTGTACCACATTAAGCTATATGATCATTCTCTTAGTGAAACAATGTTGGTTTCACAGTTTTTGTTGGGGCTCAAAGATGATCTGAGACTGGTGGTTGAGATGCACTTACCAACGACAGTTTCTCAGGCAGCAACACTGGCATTGGTCTAGGAGAATCTAAGTGAGAAAGTCAAAGTGAAGCATCCCAGACATCTGTCATTTAAGCAAGGCTCCTATATGCACAACAAGACTGAAAATAAATCAGCACCTGCAGACTTGTGGAGAGCAAGACAACTTAGAGAGTACAGACGTGCTAACAATCTATGTTTCAAGTGTGGTGCCCCTTATAATCCTACACACGTCTGTTCTCAACAATCATCTGGCCAACTGAATGTTCTAGACCAAGTTCAGTCAGATACTGGAGGTGTAATACCTGATGAAATATTAACCTTGTTGGAGTCGACAGAATTATCTGCATCTGAAGACAACCATCTTTCATTGTATGCCTTATCTGGGAAAATGCAGCATAATGTAATTCAATTACAGGGATTGGTCAAGAATAAGGAACTACTAATTCTAGTAGATACAGGTAGCACACATACCTTTATCAACCACCTCCTGGTTGCTGAACTGAACTGTCAGCAGAATGCTGTTTCACCAATGGTGATCCAAGTTGCGAATGGCTCTTCACTTACATGTACTGCTGAGGTTTCTAACTTCACATGGTATATGCAAGGGTACACCTTCTCTCATGATGTTAAGGTACTACATATTGGGGCTTACGATTTGGTGCTGGGGATGGACTGGCTGCAACAGTTCAGTCCAATGAAATGTAACTGGATGGGAAAATGGCTTGAGTTTAAGTATAAAAACTCTACTGTCAGGCTGTAGGGCATTCAACCTTCGGCAAAACAGGCATGTATGGAGGCCTCTGCTGAACAGCTAAACAAGTGGATCACTGGAAATCAACTATGGGCTATGATATGGCTCCAACCTACTGCACAACAATCTGTCATGGATGAGAAATATTCTCTGTCAGGGATTCCAATGGAAATTCAGAATCTCATCATTCATCATTCAGTACAAGGATATATTCAAAGAACCTACATCACTGCCTCCTCACAGAATGTATGACCATGCCATATCTACTTATCCTGACTCTCCTCCAATTAATTGCAGACCATAAAGATATACTCCTGAGCAAAAAACAGAAATTGAAAAGCAGGTTTCTGAAATGCTACACTCAGGTATTGTCGTTCCTAGCTTAAGCCCTTATGCCTCACCTGTTCTTCTAGTAAAGAAAAAAGATGGAACATGGAGATTTTGTGTAGAATATAGAAAGTTAAACTCCATCACAATCAAGAATAAATTTCCAATGCCCATCATAGATGATTTTCTGGATGAAATAGCAGGAGCTAGATATTTTTCTACTATTGACCTTGCTTCTGGTTTTCATCAAATTCGCATGGTACCTGCTGATGAGGCTAAGACAGCATTTAAAACACATCATGGTCATTTCCAATTTAGGGTTATGCCATTTGGATTAACAAATGCCCCTGCCACATTCCAATGCTTGATGAATTCTGTCTTTGCACCATTTATGAGACATTTTGTGCTGATTTTTATGGATGACATCCTCATCTATAGTAAAAATTTTGAAGACCATGTAAATCATGTTGAATTGGTTTTTCAAACCATCAGAGATCACAAACTTTTAATTAAGTTCAGGAAATGCAAGTTTGCCCAAAAACAAATTGCATACCTTGGTCACATCATCTCTGAAAATGGGGTGTCCACAGACCCTGCTAAGACTGAAGCTATGCTTAAATGGCCTGTCCCTCAGAACTTTACTGAGCTCAGGGGATTTCTTGGGTTAACTGGATATTATAGGAAGTTTGTGGCACATTATGGAACAATTGCAAGGCCTCTAACCAATCTCCTTCATCATAAGCAATTTTGCTGGTCTGAATCTGCACAGCTGGCTTTTGACAGTCTGAAAAAGGCTATGACTTCCACCCCTGTTTTGTCATTCCCTGATTTCAGTAAGGACTTTATGGTGGAGACAGATGCATGTGACACAAGAATAGGAGCAGTGCTCCTTCAAGAGGGACACCCTATTGCATATTTTAGTAAAGGCCTAAGTATTGCTAACTAAAGACTGTCAACTTATGAGAAGGAATTTCTAGCTGTTATGATGGCCATTGACAAATGGAGAAACTATCTCCAGAAAAGACCTTTTATTATCAAGACTGATCATCAGAGTCTTGTTCACCTACAAGACCAAACTCTCTCTACTGAAATGCAAAAGAAGGCTATGAGAAAATTGGCAGGGCTAGAATTCAAGTTTATATATAAAAAGGGTGTGGAAAACAAGGTTGCAGATGCTCTCTCACGAGTTGGTCATTTATACTCATTAACTTCAGTGTCTGCTATCATTCCTGTTTGGCTGCAGGAAGTGCTTAACTCATATAACAATGATGCCAAGGCTCAAGAGCTTCTATTGCAGTTATCTGTCAACAGCCCTACTGAAACTGGTTATTCACTAGTCAATGGTATTATAAGATACAAAAACAGGATTTGGATAGGTAACAACAGTGCCTTACAAACAAAGCTCATATCAGTTTTCCACACATCTGCATTGGGTGGACATTCAGGAATTCAACCAACTTATTATAGACTGAAAAAATTATTCTACTGGGTTGGGATGAAACAAGCAGTGGAGTCTTTTGTAACTCAATGCACTATCTGCCAGCAAGCAAAAATTGAACACTGCAAGTACCCAGGGCTATTGTGCCCTCTACCCATCCCAGAATTCCCTTGATCTGATATCACGATGGATTTCATAGAAGGACTTCCAGTCTCTCATGGGTTCTCTGTTATAATGGTTGTTGTTGACAGACTTACAAAATATGCCCACTTCATTCCACTCAAGCACCCCTTTACTGCCTTCTCTGTGGCTCAACAGTTTCTTGAGCATATTGTCAAATTACATGGAGTACCAAAGTCCATTGTTTCGGACAGAGACAAAATATTCACAAGCAACTTCTGGACTGAATTATTTAAATTGTTGGGCACCAATTTGCAGTTCAGTTCAGCATATCATTCTCAATCAGATGGGCAAACTGAGAGAGTTAATCAATGTTTAGAGATGTTCCTGCGTTGCTCAGTGCAAGAAACTCCATCCAAGTGGTCTAAATGGTTAGCACTAGCAGAACTTTGGTACAATACAAGTTTTCACACTTCATTACAGTGCTCTCCTTTCAAGGCATTATATGGTGCAGAACCTTCTTGCGGACTCTTTCCTCAGCTCAGTTCATCATCTAATACTGAAGCCACGGATTTACTGAAGGAAAGACAACTGTTCTCTGAAATATTCAAGCACCAGCTTTTGAAAGCCTAGAACAGAATGAAAATGCAGTCTGACAGAAACAGATCTGAGCGACAGTTCCAAGTGGGAGAAAAGGTCCTTCTTAAACTCCAGCCCTATGTCCAACATTCAGTAGTGCACAGAAACTCTCCCAAGCTGTCATTTCGATATTTTGGCCCATATGAAATCTTGGAACGTATTGGGGTTGTGGCATACAAACTTAAGTTGCCTGAAGATAGCCTCATACACCCGGTTTTTCACGTGTCCCAATTGAAGGCTTTCACACCTAATTTCTCACCGGTATTCTCCACCTTGCCAAACATTCCTGCTCTGGACATTAAGGATGTATCCCCTGTTAAGATCCTAGACCGCAGACTTGTTAAAAAGGGCAACACAGCTATTACTCTGATCCTGGTTGAGTGGTCAGGACTTCCATCATCATCATCACTTGGGAGGACTATTATGTGCTTAAGAATCGCTATCCATCGGCAGCAGTTTGGGGACAATCTGCATCTCAAGAGGGGGGCATTGTCACAACTTGTGGCTCAGCGGATCAGGTGCAAGGCGATGAGTTGGTGGAGGTCACTCTGGCGGGAACTGAAGGAGCGAATGCTGGACCTCAAATGTCGAATAGGGGCCCATGACGGACGGCGGGAACTTGGCCCAAGCCCAGGGAAGCATATATATAGGATCGACCCGGCTGCTGTAGAACGGCATGTAACCGAATTCTGTTCGCTGGTTCCCTCTGCTTTCTCTCTCATCCCTCTCTCCTCCCTACCCTCATCTCCCTCTCTGGATTATCTGTGAACTCTGAGTTGATCAGTTTGGGAGAGAAATCGAGAGAGAGAAAGGAATACCCGCCATACACCTCGTGTTCTTATCTCGTATGTTGCAAGATTCACTATGACGTGACGTCGGTGAGTTGTATGTTGTTAAGTTGTGACACCGTTCCGGCGCCAACCTCGTCCTCTCTCCATCCCTCTTGTCCTCCTCTGTGCTCCGGCACCGGCAGCGGCCAGCTCCACAGCGAACGCGGACGCGGTGGCGACGAGGCGCAACGACCTCAGGCTGTTGCTAACCGCGAGATCTGAAGTTTTTGATGCAGATCACCATGTTTCTCATAAAAAAATTAACTAAAGCCTTAGGTGCGTCGGATGTTTGGCTTGGCCGACGGTCTGATGGCCTGAGGCTTGTCGCGGACAAGGCCGACAGTATTAAATCTTACATGCGTCGGATTTTGGAACCGACGGTCATACGCTTTAAAGCCGTCAGTCTCGACGATTATAGATGTTAAAAAACGTTGACTTAAAAGCGAGGGTTAAAACCGTCGTTTTCCCGACGTTTATAGGTTATGGACGTCGGCTACAGTAGCCTGTTAAGCTAGTATGCGCTGACCAGTTGCCCTCAAAAGCTTAAGCTGATAAGGGATGGTAGGCAATTCACTTATATTTTAACACTCCTCCTCACGTGCAGGCTCCTTTCGGCCGCATACGTGGAATAGGAGTCAGCTGCAATTTTATTTTATTTTTTTTTAATAAATTGCGCCTGCCAGGATTCGAACTCGAGACCTCTGGCTCTGATACCATGTTAAGCTAGTATGCGCTGACCAGTTGCCCTCAAAAGCTTAAGCTGATAAGGGATGGTAGGCAATTCACTTATATTTTAACATAGCCAACCGATAGCTATAAGGCCGACACTCTTTTACTCGTTTCTTGTAGTGCAAGTACATTTGAGACTTGCATGCTTCAATTATAAGTTACAAGACTTTGTCACTTATTGTATTAATAAATATGTGATTCATCATTGCAACTACATGATGTTGACTGATATTTTTATCTGATCCCCAATTTCTATCCGTCATGTGAAAATATTATGTAGAGATAAGCACCTATGCTTATGATAATGTTTCACAAATCATGACAATATGGGATATTGCACCAACTATATGGTATAACATGTTAGCAATACGGGTCAAATGGACGCACTACGAGACACCCCAAAAGAAATGTTATCATTTGGTCTCACAATAACACACACTACGTAAGAAACTCAAAGAGGAGACAAAGATCGGCGACAAGCGCAAAGGAGGTCATCTCTAATATGGGTAAACGAGACGAGCCCGCTTCAGCGAGGACCTGTAATGGCTCGGTTGAGTGTAGAATGATACGAACTACTATGCGGCGTGACTCATTTAATAACATATCCGAGACGTGCCCGCTTCTCTGACAAAAGCGAGATGGTCTTTGTGCAAAGCTCGTCTCCTATTTACTTAAGAAAATGAGACGAGCATTACAGAAAGCCCGTCTCCTGCTCCTCTGAGAAAAGAGAGACGGTCTTAGCACAAAGCGTGTCTCCTATTTACGAAAGGAAATGAGACAGTCTTTATAGAAAGCTCGTCTCCTTTGGCTTCGTGATTTTCTCGCTTTTGCTTTGGTTCACTTGATATCACACAAAAATGAACACATTCACTAAATGAATGTGTAACACATTCACTTGATAACTAAATAAATTGTCATTCCAATATAGAGCACCTTCAATGATTGAATTAGTTAGATTTATATCTAAAAAATAATCAAATCTGCATTCCTTATTAGTTGTATTTCCTGATGAACACGATGAACACACGACATATTCATTCATTCACACAGATGAACACACAAGATAATATTCATTCACACATATGAATACAGATAACACAATTCATTCGTTAACAGAATATACTGCAAAACAAAAGAAAAAAGTACAAGAAGACACAAGAAAAGAAAAAACAAAAGAAAAACTAAATCCTACTCCTCCTCCTTAGGAGCCTGTGCACAAGGAGCCTGGACTGGCTGCTCCGACGTGCAACCTTGAGACTGAGGTTCCTCACCGTCGCCGCCACCAGGTTCTTACGGCCCTCGGTGTCGAGCTCTTGGGCCATCAACTCAAACAAAGTGTCAAGCCACACCCATGAGGGCGTAAAGGTAGTGGTCGGTGGTATCCATTCCAGTAAACTCTGGAAGGGTACCCAGACCCAAGGAACTCATAGCGCGAGATGTACTATTGTACGCATCACACACCATAACGAGGCGCAGGTCGTTGTTGAGCCGCTCGGGGGAGTCGCAACACTTTTTCTTGGAGGGTGGCTCCCTCGGCGGGCTTGGCAGTGGAATGTTGGCCATGGTCGATTGTCGACGCGGAGAAGAAAGAAGAGAAAAGATGCAAAGGGAGGCGCCCTTGTGGAGAACTGATGGTGCACCTTATATTAAGGTCTCTGCGGAGTCAATGATGGAGCGGTTTGTTTCACGTGCATTGATAGACAATGGGATGCTTCAAAACTGCTCGCCTCGGGGAAACAAAAGGTCACACGCTTCGATCACACGCCAGCCGGTCGCAACTAAGCCTCAGCACCTCCTCCTCCTTGGGTTGCGCATCTCCCTTTTGCATTGAGTGGCAAATGTTTATCTCTAAATTGCAATTTGATTGTGGTTCTATATATCTTATTGTGACAACAATGCACATTTTTTACCTCTGCACGTGCTGTGGCAATGACGCTCATGATGGTAACTCTATGCGACAGTGGCAACAAACGCTCACGATGTTAACTGCGCGCAAGTAGCAACGGACGCGCACGATTAACTGCACACATCCCTTTGTTGCGTCTCCTTGCATGGGCAAAAGGGAGACGCGCTAATGAGAGACGGGCATTATACAAGCTCGTCTCCGATTGTTGACCTAGCTATTTTTAGCTCTCGTGCGCTCTCTCCCAACGCTTAACAGAATTTTCGCGCAAAACTTACTAGCTCTCTCTAAACCGAGAAAGTGCAGCTCTGAAACCTCGGCCACCTCATCCCCGGAGCACACCGCCGCCTGATCGTCCCATCCCCAGAGTACGTCGTCGCCTAATCATCCTGTACCCGGAGCACGCCGCCGCCTAGGCCCGCAACTCGGAGCATGTCGGCGACATCCCTCTTTCTCAACTCGCTCTTCATCATTGTCGCGCTGCCTCCAACCTTGGTATGGTCATTTATGCACTATCTCCCAACACCGCTGACCTGCTGTCATCAAGGAGTTGAGAAATCGGCGCTCCAGTGCCTCTGCCACCTCGTCCCCGGAGCACGCCAACGTTTGATCGTCCCTGTCCTCAGAGCACGCCGACATCTGATCATCCTTGTCCACGGAGCATGCCGCCGCCTCGACCCTGCCCTTAGAGTGTGTCGCCGCTGTTGACCCCGACCCCAGTAACAGTATGATCAAGCCCTAACCAACACATTTCCAAATTTGCTCAAACTGTTTGTGCGAATGTGACTGCAATTTGATAATATTTTATAGCATTTTAGTGATTTTATTGAATTTAAGGATAGCAGACTACTCCATGTCTTCTTAAGCATGGTTGTATTTGGAGAGCTGGCGAATTCCAATGTATAACTAATTTATTTTACTCTATTAATCTTTTGCTAATTCTTATTTTATCGTTTGGCAAGACTATGAAACCGCCTTCAAGAGCGCATTATAGAGAGGCTATGCAAGTTCATCATTAATGAAGTCATTAATCCAAAGGGAGAATTTTATTACAGTATACAGGATTAAATGATGACAGTTATAATGTGTGTAATTAGTTACTTGGTAAGCATAATGAATAGGGGGCATTCTTTATGTAATTAGTTACTTGCTAGCCACGATTGACACTTCATTAATATTTGGTTGGTCAATATAATTTAATGTGTGATCTCCATTTGGCAATGTATGTGTATGTTGCTGACACTAGCAATGCGGCTGCCAAATCCTGGCTAGATCCAGGATGCAGCCGACAAGCAGGGTAAATAGGGAACGGGGGCATCTAATAGGTGACGAGCGTTTAACATGATTCGTCTCCTATTAGTTCCACAATGTAATGACCAGTAGATACATCGGCGACGAGCAAAGAAGGAAGTGCATCTCCGATATTAGAAGTAAAGGAGACGGTCAGTTCTACAGATTCGTCTCTAATTTTTATCCTAAAGGAGACGGTCGCGCTTAAAGCTCGTCCTGAATTGCTTAGAGAAAAAGATGAGCCTTTGTAATGTCTGTCTCGGATTTTTTATATAAAGGAGAAAAGCTTTCTTCAAGCACGTCTTCAATATTTGCACATCAGCGATGGACCGGCTTGCCCATCTCCGATGACTCTGTAATGGAAGACGAGATGATGGTGACACGCGGTTTGCTCATCTTCGTTCTTCGTGCGGGCTCGTCTTGGATGAGCCTTCCTCATATAGTGACATGCCTATGTCCTCAGACCTGAGATCAACAAAGAATGCTGGTTTGTGTAAGTCATACTTTTGGGCTGACAAATGCTACATGTATGATCCGAAACAAGTCGCAGGGTGTGTTTGAGTCAACAGGAAATCTTGTGTTCCCGCATTAGAGAGAGATTGCTATGGGCCTCTCGATGTGTTTAAAATTAAAGTGTGATCATGACTTGACTAAAGGTTTGTCGATGAAAATTTTATACACTGAGGAAGGTATGGCTAGGTGACACGGGTAACACTTCATTCACCATAACTTGGCCAGGTGTCGTGTGGTGGAAGGATATAGTATTTAGTGAGTGTTATACATTATGCAAAATATTATCTCCATACATTTGTAAGAGTCAGTAAGTCTTTGCTAGAAGTCAATGCTAATTATTGATTATAAATTGTTTTTGAGTTATGATTGTTGGTTGCATGAATCTATGGGTCATACACTTCAGGAGAGACAACTGAGAAATCAACTGGTGAAATTGGATTGAGTCCACTACGTGACAACATATGAACATGATATTCAACTCTAGTGCAACTAGGAGACTATTGTAGTTTGCCCACGAGTTGTAAATAATTGTAAGACCAAGCCCCATGTTGGTTGGTCCATTATTTTAGTCTATAAATACTAATGACCGTCCACTAAAATCTAATGACCTTGGAGCACTCCATGCAGCAACCGCCGTCACACACATACTTCTCACGCATGAGACAAGTGACAGTTGTCATCTCGTGTGCAAGTTGCTGCTCCAGTCTTGCACTTGTTGAATTTGCTCCACGTCTCCTCCCAGATTAAATGTTGGTCGTTGGACCCTGTATAACATGTCGAGTAGTGTTAGCATGCTCAGCATGTCGTTCGTCTGTCCGGATGTGTGAACTTCCATATAGGTGCCGTTGAGTTGCACAATCATCAAACAGTACAACTACTTCCCCGATATCGACTACATCTACTACACGTTGACTTCCACCATGCCGACCCAATGGAAGGTATAATCTATGATCATTTGCATGCAAACCGTAATTTTTACGCGTTTAATTTATTGTGTACTAGCGAGTAGCATCCCATGTTACCTAGTAAAAGATTCAATCTATCTTGTTGGGTAGATCTCTTTCATATCCCATTATCCGGTATATTTGGAACTTAATTAAGAGGACACCATTTTTTACGGGAATTAAGAGGACTTCATTTTCTCTTTGTCTATGTTCGTAGAGGATATAATGAGGCAAATCATGTAATAGCTAAGTTAGCTGATCAGTGTGCTGAAGTCTATTCAGTCTGGTATACTGAGGCTTCGGACTATACTTTTAACGACAAATGAAATTAGTATAACGCTGCCCTTCTCAAAAAGCAAGCCCCACCGTGCCTTGTGCCCCGTTGTTTCGACGAAACCTAATGTTGGAGGGAACTTGTATAAATTTGTGTACGCAGCTACAAAGTTGCGGTCTAGTGATAAATTAAGAAGTAAATATTGCCTTCGTGCCCCATTGGACTTTTGAAACAAAGGATGCACAAATCCATCAGACAACTATAAATGTAACTTTTATCATAAATTACTTTTCAATACAACTGTATAATATCACTACAGGAAACGCGATCATTTGCGACGGCTGCACTTATTTGCGACGGCCAGCCGTCGCAAATAGTGTAATTTGCGACGGCTGGTCGTCCGCCGTTGCAAAAACAGTAGCCGTCGCAAATAACCTATTATTTGCGACGGCCAACCCTAGGGCCGTCGCAAATAGCATCTTATTTGCGACGGCCAACCCTAGCGCCGTCGCAAATAAGTAGCCCGTCGCAAATAAGGTGCTATTTGCGACGGCTACAAAAAGTGCCGTCGCAAATAAACCTAATTGCGACGGCCGCAGACTGAAGCCGTCGCAATTAAGAAAGCTGTCGCAAATAAGGGTTTCTATCTGCCGCCCCCGACCCCGACGGTTCATTCAACTCCACACCGCCAGCCTCGCCCCCGCCGCACTGCCGCGACTCCGCCGCCCCGAGCCGCCCCCGTCGCCGCCCCGCCGCCCCCGTCGCCGCCCCGAGCCGCCCCCGTCGCCGCCCCGCCGCCCCGAGCCGCCCCCGTCGCCGCCCCGCCGCCCCGAGCTGCCCCTACCGCACTGCCGTGGCCCCGCGCGCCGCCCCCTTCGCCGCCCCGCCGCCCCGAGCCGCCCCCACCACACTGCCGCGGCCCCGCGAGCCGCCCCCGTCGCCGGCCCGCCGTAGCCGCCCCGCCGCCGCCGCCCCCGTCGCCGCCCCGTCGCCCCCATCGCCGCCCCTACCCCGCCTCTGCAGCGCCGCCCCACTGGCCGCCGGCCCGCCTTCACTGCCCCGTCGCCGCCTGCCCCGCTCCTGCAGCGTCTCTGTGACCTAGCCTCGGACAGCAGCACCGCCATCCCTCCGACACCGCCGGCCGCCGACCTCCTCCAACGCCGTCTCCTCCAACGCCTCCGTCCCTCAACGCCTCCGCCGACTAGGTATGGGAATGCGTTTGAATGATGGAATGTGACAATGATACAATGTTTACATGATGGATGTTTGATGCAATAGTTAAATTTTCAAGTTATGTTTGGTAATGCATGATGGACGTTTGAATGATGGAATGATTAGATGATGCAATGTTTATATGATGCCATGTGGTAATGTTTAGATGATGCTACTTTATTGCTAGTTATGTTTAGATGATGCAATGTTTTAAATTGTGCATGCTCAAATACGTGCTCATATATGATCATACATTGCTAGTTATGTTTAGATGATCCTGCTTCATTGCTACTTCATTGCCAATGATCATACACATGCTCATATAACATATTGTCTATTGTTTGATATTTATTTTTTTATTGGTGCTTATAGTTTATTGATATTTAATGTTTTTGAGTGACTACTTAATATATGTAAATAAAGGGGTTTTGGTCCGGCTCGGACCAACCCGGAAGGGCACGACATGCAATAAGTGTGATCGTGTCGTGTAGACCATAGTAGTAGGCGACATGGAAGCGAAAGGGTTGGTAAGGACGTCAAAGACCCGCGATTGCGTGGACGGTGGAAATGGATGTGGAATTGTCATCTGAGACCAACTTTCCTCTCACTCTTTCTCTAGTTCTTTCCTCTCTCTTAAATGACCTGAAAATGAAAATGAGCAACGTAACCTATAGCAATGTATTACCCGTTTCGGATCGGCACGTCTCACATGCCATTGGCATGTGAGACGTGCAGGTTCGGAATTGTCCCTTTTTTGGACAGCCTCGGAGTGACCGAGGGGGCGTGGCTTGTGACGAGACGCGGGTCCGGATTTGGACGAGATTTCGGTGGCGTAACCCTGTTGTTCTCTGCTGCACCATTTTCGGGCGTGCAGTGGAGAACAGCGGGGTTATGCTGCCGAAATTTCGTTCGAATCCGGATCACGCGTCTCGTCATGAGCACGCTCCGCTCGGTCACTCTTGGGTGGGTTTAGGATCTATCTGCCTAGGTTGTAGGGCCGTGACATAACACAACAATACATTAACGACAATTTCTTTCGCATTAAACTGCAGAGTCAAAAATGGGTGAAGACCGCAGTTGGATGTATACTGGCTGGAAGAGCAGAAATGGTGGTCACTCCGATGAGTGGTTTATCAAGTTAGATCAATTTTTGGATCGAGCATTTTCGTTGTCAACGGAAGATATGGTGCGGTGCCCATGTACAAAATGCCGAAACACTAAGTTTTTGAGAAGATTGGAGCTTTCGTTTCACTTATGTCGAAACGGTTTCACTCCACAATATGAAGTGTGGACCTTCCACGGCGAGACTAATTCTCGAGTCATAGCCGAAGTGGATGAGGATGATGATATAACAGAGGTTGATAGGATGGATGAGATGTTAGAAGCTCTTGAAGTGGAGGATCCTCTTACAAATGAGGCAGAGAAGTTCTTCGAGGAGCTGAAGAAATCACAAGAGCCGTTGCATGAACACACGGATGTGACCGTACTTGCTTTCTTGACCAGATTTATGGCAATTAAGTCCAAGTACTTTTTTTCCATCAACTGCTACAATGATCTCATGAAATTGATCTGCGATATCCTTCCACGACCTCACAAAGCGCCACCAGATATGTATCAGTCAAAGATCAAGATATCTGGTCTCGGTATGAAGTATGAGAAAATTGATGTGTGCCCAGACAACTGCATGCTATTCTGGAAAGAGCACGCCAATGAGAAGATGTGCTTGAAATGTGGTAAATCGAGGTATGTCGAAGTTGTTAATGACGATGGCGATAATGTGATGACAGATGTCGCACATAAGCAGCTTCGTTACTTGCCTGTGACACCTCGGTTGAAGCGGATGTTTCTTTCAAAAAGAACCGCAAGACACATGAGATGGCACAAAGAAGGTAAACGTGAGAACAAAGAATTCTTGACGCATCCGTCCGACGGTGATGCATGGAAGGCGCTAGACCGTTTCGATCCAGACTTTTCTCGTGATGCGAGGAATGTTCGCATCGAATTAGCGACAGACGGATTTTCACCGTTCAGTACGAATGCCGCGCCATACTCATGTTGGCCTGTCTTTGTCATTCCGTACAACCTGCCACCTGCTTTTTGTACGAGGAACGAGTTCATGTTTCTCAGCCTCATTGTACCTGGACCTGATCATCCCGGGTCACGTCTCAACGTGATATTAAAACCGCTGATCGAAGAATTGAAAGTCTTGTGGACAGGAGTCGAAGCGTACGACAGTTACAAGAAGCAGAAATTCAACCTTCGAGCTGCTTATTTGTGGTCCGTCCATGATTTGCCGGCATACGGCATGTTTTCCGGATGGAGCACTCACGGTCGTCTGACGTGTCCGATATGTGCTTCAGACACGGATTGCTTTCGACTAACTCATGGAGGCAAAATATCTTATTTCGATTGTCACAGACGTTGGCTGCCCTCGAATCATATATTTAGGCAGCAGAGGCATGTCTTTCGAAAGAACACTGTTGTCACTAAAGGACCACCGAAGCGTCTCAACGGGTCAGAAATTTCTGATATGTTGGACAAACTGGTGCCTGATGAAGGTCGTCCTGGATATTTCGTAGGTTATGGAGAGGAACACAATTGGACTCACATATGTGGACTTTGGGAGCTACCATATGTGAAGTCGTTGATTCTAATGCACAACATTGATGTCATGCATCAGGAGCGTAATATGAGCGAAAGTATCATAAGCACTTGCATGGATATGCCTGGCAAAACGAAAGACAATTATAAAGCTAGACTAGATTTGGCAGACATTTGTCACCGTCCAACTCTTGAAATCTCTGAAAGTGGTGGAAAGCCACGTGCTTCTTTCTGTCTTCGATCGAAAGAAAAGAAAGAAGTTATGAAATGGATGAAAACTTTGAAATTCCCAGATGGTTACGCAGCTAGCCTGAAACGAGCCGTAAATGTTAACACAGGAAACCTCACTGGGTTGAAGAGTCATGATTATCACATTATAATGGAAAGACTCCTACCTGTTATGTTCCGAGGCTATCTAGATGATGCGGTGTGGAAGGTTTTAGCCGAGCTCAGCTATTTCTATAGACAGCTTTGTGCTAAAGAAATCAAGATCGGGATGATGGATAAGTTAGAGAAGGAGATACCCATACTTTTATGTAAGATGGAAAAAATTTTTCCACCGGGTTTCTTCAATCCAATGCAACATCTGCTTATCCATCTTCCATTCGAAGCTAAAGTTGGCGGTCCTGTGCAATATAGGTGGATGTATCACATTGAAAGAGCGCTACGATATCTGAAACCAATGGTTGGCAACAGGGCAAGGGTGGAAGGGTGCATCGCTGAAGCATATGCTCTTAAAGAAGTTGGATACTTTTCAAGTGTCTACTTTGCGGAAGAAAACAATATCAATACTTCGGCTATGCGGTACAATGTGGACGAAACACCCCCTCTAAGCGACCTTTCCATTTTTCAAACGAGAGGCACCACCGTTGGTAGCTACACGACCTACGTGCTATCCGAACAGGAAAGGACTGTTGCTTTACTCTACATGTACGCAAATATAGAAGGCATGCAGGAATACTTCGAGTAAGTGTTTCTCCTATGTTTATGCTAATCTACATATTTTGCTACACATGTACTCTAAAAGATGTTTTTTCATGTTCAGCGAGTTCCACAGACAATATTGGCCACATAGGCATCAACCTACGGCCAAACAAGTAGAAGCGATGCGAAAGGAAGGAATAAATGGGGGACAGAGTTTTCTATCTTGGTTTCGAGAATATGTAATATTCTCTCGTCTTCTATGTATTATAAATTACTATTATTAAAGAAGTATTATATAATATTCTCTCGTCTTTTATAACAGTGTCGGACTCACAGTGTCCATGAAGATTTGCGGCAGCTATCTTATGGATTGGTGAATGTTAGAAGCTATGGTCGATATGACGTAAATGGCTTCCAATTCCGTACAACTCATTTTGAAGCTCATCGTCCTCTTGCGGCAACATCAAATTCCGGTGTTGTGACGAGAGCAATGGACACTCAAGGGAATTTAACCGATTATTATGGTATCATTAATAAAATCCTTGAATTTACTTTTACCGGAAATAAGACCCTTCGAGTTGTCTTCTTTGACTGTGACTGGTTTGATCGTACTCATGGAACTCGAGAAAACCAATTTGGAATGGTGGAAGTGAAACATAAGGACCGACTACGGGGTTACGATACATTTGTTCTTGCGCATCAAGTTGAACAAGTGTATTATCTACCTTATCCATGCACGAAGCTCAGTGCTTGGTGGGTGGTATATAAGGTGAATCCTCGTGAGCGGCTATATACTCCTGGGGATGATGGTTACCATGATAGCGAAGACGTTGAAGAAGTGTACCAAGAAGAAGAGTTGCCAGACACTTTTATCGTCGAGCTTGGTGCAGGACTCGATCAATTAGTTGGAGATGTTGAAGACGTTGAAGATGTAGAGGCAGATGATACGCGAAAACGAAAATTAGAACAGGCCACGATGGAAGATCGTTGGGCTGGTTTAAGGAGTAGGGCACAGACTTACTAATAGGTAGCATTTAATGTTTGCAATGACAGGCCATCGCTCGGGCGCAGGGTCTGGGAATCCAGCTACCGGTACTACCACCGGTCCTCCCAGGCGATCCTTCTTCAGCGGGTCAGGTAAGTCTCTATGTAATCCTTCTTCTCCAGCGTAATAAGATTGAGATAGATGAAAGAGAGAGATAGTTAGATAGAAGAAAATGATTGAGATAGAAGAAAGAAAGAGATAGAAGAAAGGGAGACAGAAGAAAGAGTGAAAGATAGATAGAGTAGGATGGGAATGAAGAGAGAGTAAGATGTAGATGGAGATAGAGAGAGGGGAAGATAGAGGGAGGGAGATGTAGATGGAGATAGAGGGAGGAAGATAGAGGGAAAAGGATAGCAATAGAGAGATAGAGTGAGCAAGAAAGATAGAGTGAGAGACAAATAGAGAAATGAAAAGAGAGAGGAAGAGAGGGTGATCTAGATGAAGATAGAGGGAGAGGGAGGGAGAGAGATGTTGATGCATATATTCTAACTCTAAGTTTTATTAATTGCAGGGATCCGCGACGGCTGCACAAACGCCGTCGCCTTCGCTACCGCCGCCTGGATTGAGGCGCGACGACGACGACTTCGACTTCGGAGGTGGCTTCGGAGGTTAGATGGGCGAGTGAGCCCTTTTATATACTTTGTTGATGACGATGTGAGATGTATCGGAATTTGAGTTTGTGATTGTGATGATCTTTGTGTATATATTGTGTATGCTGTGTATATTGTGTTGTGAATCTGGCCATCGAGCCGGTTAGAGTTTTCTGTTTTTAAAAAAAAATAAAAAACCTTATTTGCGACGGCTTTTTATACAGTACCGTCGCAAATAAGGTACCTAGCCGTCGCAATTAAGCCACTGCTATTTGCGACGGCCTGGCCGTCGCAAGTAAGCTTTAATTGCGACGGCCAGGCCGTCGCAAATAGAGTCGTGGGCCCGGAAGAGGACACGTGGGCCCTATCCTCTAAACTTATTTGCGACGGCCTAGCCGTCGCAAATAGCAGATATTAATTGCGACGGCCTGGCCGTCGCAAATAAGCTTTAATTGCGACGGCCCGGCCGTCGCAAATAAGTCTGCGGGTCCCACCAGCCCGCAGCAACAACTTGCGACGGCCTCCCCTAGCCGTCGCAAATAAGTTAATTTGCGACGGTGGCAAATAAAGAAAGCCGTCGCAAATAAAGAAAGCCGTCGCAAATAGCTTATTTGCGACGGCATCTGGCTTATTTGCGACGGCTTCGGCCGTCGCAAATCGTCGGGATTCCTGTAGTGTATGAAATGTTCTTAGGGATGAAAACGGTTAGAAACGGATGAAAAAATGCCAACTTTTTTTTCATTTCATATACAAAAAAATTCGGAAACCGAACCATAAAAAACGGTAATGGTATAAAAAATATCAGAAATGGATATATATCGGAACAAAAATATGTTGATATCATAATATATATGGTTCCGATTTTTTCAGAAGCAACAACCTAAAGCATTGGTACCGTATACCCCTTGAGATTGCAAATATCTCAAGGAAATATCATCTACTTGATTTGAAGACCTTCGGAGGCCCACACGTCTGACATAATCGGACCCGCTTCCCCAACATGGTTAGTCCCAGGGTCGCCACGTGTACCATCAAACCGGAGCTACCACCCACAAGGGGGAAGCTCCAGGCTATGTACCATAATGGCACCCCCGGACCAAACCCCAGACTGAGGGAAGCTCCGGAACTGACATGTGTCTGGTGGCACCGGACCTATCTGTTCCCCATAGTATGCTCCGGAGCTGCCACGTGTCCAACCGTCGGATCTTCAGCCTCAAACCTCCGGTAGAATCCACAACGGCTCTGGATCGTCAAAGGGGAATCAAGGACTTCAAGACCCGATTAAGTGTCATTAATATTATGTTAATGACACACGATCGGACGACCCTTATTACTAGTAACGGCGCTGTCAAAGCCCGTAACTCGGTCATTAAGGGTAATTAAGCGCATCAAATGTGTATCAATATTAGTAGCCGCCAGGGCCACATGTCGGGCCAGGCCAACTTGTAACGGCCTGTCCTTGTACTATAAAAGGACAGACCGACGATATATAGAGGACATCTGGTCTGATCAGCTCACATGCGCTCTCAACTCACGTCACCTGAGTTGAGTTCATACATCCAATACAACACCAACACACCTGTGGAGTAGGGTATTACGCTCAGGCGGCCCGAACCACGTAAATCTTTGTGTCTCCTATGTCATTTTACATTTCACCTTCTTGAATCTCCGCGCGCCCACACCGAACCTCAAACTCCTTTAACACTTTAGTAGTGTCGGAAGATCTGCCGGATCAAAACCACCGACAGTTGGCGCGCCAGGTAGGGGGGGCCTGAGATTTCAAGAATGGTGAACTCAGCTGCAGGATCATCCAACGGTCATCCCGCTATTCAAGCTGTTGGGGGCAATTCCTCCAATATGCAGCCACCAGCAGGAACCTCAGTTCCAGCAGGAGTCACGCTACCACCACCACTGCCTCCACTAGCAAATCAAGCTGGGCAGCGCGATGGTGCACCGGCGTCAATCACTGCGTCGGCAAATCTTGACAACCCGAAACACACGCTCCATGCAACACGTGCTCTTCTTCAGCGCCCACCACCTCCGAATGCATCCCGGGATGCAATGGAGCAGTGGAGGGCCGATGTGGAACACTTGGTTGCAGCAGCAGCCGACGCATCAGTAACCAAGGTCCTCCTCCTTCAGGACGGGCCCCGTCGCAGCGACGGACCTTGTCTGATAGAGTTGGTCCGCACGTTTCCAACAACAGGAGACGTGATGCGTCACAGCAAGTGACGTCGTTGCCCTCCGGGGCGCGACACACTCATACGGTATCAAGGCTTTCAACTCATGACCTCCGGGCGGAGCTTGATCGCCGATACTGTCAACAAGACGGCTGAGTCCATATCGAGCGTGCTCGTGAAAGACGAGAAGCTCAGGACATTCCTGCTCCTGAAGGAGTAGGAGGAGGCTGTTCAGCCCTGGCCATGCATCTGCGTATGGTCAGGTGGCCACAGAATTCCGGCCTCACCTGCTAGAGAAGTTTGACGGGACCGTTAATCCCGTCGAATTTCTTCAGATTTACTCCACTGCTATCCTAGCAGCTGGAGGAAATGAGGCCGTAATGGCCAACTATTTTCCAGTGGCTTTAACTGGGACCGCCCGGTCCTGGTTTATGAGCCTTCCACCCAACTCCATCAACAGTTGGGAGGAGTTGTGCCGACAGTTCAATGCCAACTTAGGGAGTTCATACACCCGACCAGGCACCGAACTGGACCTTTTTGTAGTCGTGCAAAAAGGGGGAGAATCCCTGCGATCATTCATCCAAAGATTCTCTCAGGTATGAAACACTATCTCTTCTATCTCTAGCGCTTCTGTCATTGTGGCATTTAGACAGGGCGTACGGGATAAGAAGATGTTGGAGAAACTAGCGATTAAGGAGATCACCAGTGTCACGGAACTCTTCAGCTTGGCCGATAAATGTGCTAGAGCTGCGGAGGGTCGTGAAATGCACTCCAAACCACCTCTGGAGGATCGCAAGAAATCCTCCAAAGGCGAAGCCACTACCCCCGGGAGTGGCAAAAAGAAGAAAAAGACCAACGACAAGAAGAAGCCGTCGGTCGGCGCATCTAATGCTGCAGCTGCTGCAGCTCCAGGTGGCCGGGGGCCACGCCCCGAGAAGCGACCTCGACCGTCTTCTGAAGACGGTGGCAAACCCAAGGTGTGGTGTCCAATTCATAAGACGGACAACCACAGTTTGGAAGATTGTAGGGAGGTCCAAAACCTTGTCGAGCGCTACAACAAGCGCCGGGAAGAAGTTCCTTTCCGATAGAGGGAAGGAAAACAAAAAGTTGGCGAAGCTCTGGCTGAAGAGGAGTTAGGTTTTCAGGATCCTAAAAAGGTTCTGAAGGCCGTCTACACCTCCGTCGACGACGATTCTGACGTCTCTGACAACGAGCGTCGGAAGACCATGAACACCATTTTTGGTGGATCATGGGACATCACCTCCCGCCACGTCCTCAAGACAATGCGTCGGGACATGGCCGCTGTAGCTCCTACAGCCAGGGTGGAGCCTCATCAGAAGTGGATGGACACAGCCATCACTTTTGATGCTTCGGACTGCCCTCGAAGCATGGTTGGAGCAGGCCAATTACCTTTGATAGTATCTCCTACCATCAATAACATTCAGCTCCACCATGTTATGGTAGACGGAGGTTCGGGGCTGAACCTCATAAGCTTCGAAGCTTTTACCAAGCTTCAGCTCCGACCTTTGGATCTTCACCACTCCCGACCTTTCTTCGCAGTAGGTCCGGGAGCCATTACCCCACTCGGTGCTATTACTCTCCCCGTTACCTTTGGGACCCGGGAGAAGTATCGCACTGAGAAGTTGGTCTTTGACGTTGCTCAGACCAACTTACCTTTCAACGCCATCTTGGGTAGGCCTGCCTTGTACAAATTCATGGCAGCTGCTCATTATGGCTACCTGGTGTTAAAGATGCCAACACCAGTAGGCGTTCTCCGGATCCGCGGAGATCGCACTGCCAGAGTAACCGCTCTGGAAGAACTTCATGCGCTTACTACAGCGCAAGAGGAGGACTCCAGGCAGGAGCAAGCTCCAAAACCTCCGAGCATTCATCAACGAGGCTCGACTTCTGCACCTCGTGTGCAGCCAAGCGGCGACAATGACATTCCCGTCAAAGTCGTCCAAATCGGTTCCGATGCCGCTCAGACCACCTGTATATCGGGGGGACTGAATGACAAATAGGAACTCGAGCTCATCGCTTTCCTCCAGGCTAATGTCGACGTGTTTGCCTGGCAACCGTCACAAATGCCTGTGATCCCCAAGGAAGTGATTGAGCACAATCTGAAGATCTACCCTGATGCCCGGCCTGTGCATCAGAAGCCTCGGAAGCAATCTGTGGAGCGACAGAACTTCATTCGACAAGAAGTGAAGAAGTTGCTCGAAGCTGGATTCATCCGAGAAGTCTTCCATCCAAAATGGCTGGCAAACCCAGTCGTTGTGCCCAAGGCCGGCGGGAAGCTTCGGATGTGTATTGACTACACAACACTAAATAAGGCGTGTCCAAAAGATCCATTCCCACTATCTAGAATAGATCAGATAGTGGATTCCACCTCCGGGTGTGAATTATTGTGTTTCCTAGACGCATATTCTGGGTATCATCAAATCAGAATGTCTAGGGAAGATGAAGAGCATACCTCTTTCATCACAGTAGATGGATTGTACTATTATACAGCCATGCCATTTGGTCTCAAGAATGCAGCTTCAACCTTTGTACGAGCTATGTACAAAACTTTTGAAGAACTCATTAGAGACATAGTTGAAGTGTACATCGATGACATCGTGGTCAAGGTCAAGAACAAGGAGTCACTCCTTGACACCTTACAGGCTGTCTTCAACAAGTTGCGGGTCACCCGCACAAAGCTAAACCCAGACAAGCGTGTCTTCGGGGTTAGCTCCGGAAAACTTCTTGGTTTCCTGGTAAATCACCGGGGCATAGAGGCTAATCTAGCGAAGATCAAAGCCATTGAAGACATGCGGCCACCAGCCCGCATCAAGGATGTTCAAAAGCTGACTGGATGTCTAGTAGCCCTCAGCCGGTTCATTTCAAGACTGGCGGAATGGACACTTCCCTTCTTCAAGTTATTGAGGAAGTCCGGACCATTCCAATGGTCTCAAGAAGCAGAAAAGGTGTTCCAGGAGCTAAAACAGCTCCTCACCACCCTACCAACTCTGGTAGCTCCGAACCCTGGTGAGCCTTTGCTGCTTTACATTTCAGCAACTGACGAAGTCGTCAGTATGATCCTGGTTGCAGAGAGACCAGAACCATCCCATGCTCAGGAATCCAGACCCCTCCGAGAGGGTCTAGAGGTTCCTGAAAGCGAGTCTGGGTCCCAGTTCCCAGACTTGAGTCCACAAGAAGTTACTTTAGAAGACTCAGACCCCTCCGGGAGGGTCCAGGTCGCTTCTGAAGAAGCTCCAGGTCCCTCCAGCAAGGACCCGGAGGTCCCTGAAGAAGGTCCGGATCCCTCCGGGAGGATCCGGGTCAATGAAGAGGAAGCTCCGGGCCCCTCCGGGAGGGTGCGGACCATCCAGCGCCCAGTGTACTTCATCAGTGAAGTACTTCATGATGCCAAGACTCGATACCTAGAGGTTCATAAGCTGCTCTATGCAGTTCTTATCACCTCCAGGAAGCTTCGCCATTACTTCCAAGCTCACAAGATTTTAGTGGTGACTTCTTACCCACTTCGAGCAATCTTGCATAATCCCAATTCAACTGGGAATATTGCAAAGTAGGCAGCAGAATTGGCCGAATTCGATCTCGAATTCATTCCAAGACAAGCAATCAAGAGTCAAGCATTGGCAAATTTTGTGGCGGAATGGACTCACTCTACATCAAACACTGGGGGCCCCAGTGAGCAGAAGCCGGAACACAAGGCTCCGGTCTTAACCGAGCCTCACTAGACCCTCTACTTCGACGGCTCCATGCAAAAGCAGGGGGCCGGAGCTGGAATCCTTCTCCTCGCACCAACTGGGGAGAAGGTAAAATACATGGTACACCTTGACTTCAAGGCGACCAACAACATGGCGGAGTACGAAGCACTCATCTACGGACTATAGGTGGCACTATCATACGGTGTCAAGCAGCTGCTGGTCAAGGGAGATTCACAGCTCATCATTAAACAAGTGAAGGGTGAATGCTCCTGCAACAATCTCCAGCTAGCTGCTTACCTCCTTGAAGTCCAGAGGCTTCAGAAGGACTTCGAAGTCCTAGACCTCCACCACGTCCAGCGTGTCCACAACGCTGAAGCCGACGAACTCTCGACGAAAGCGTCAACCGGAGCTCCAGCTCCTGACGGAACTTTTGTCCGGAGGTTGTCAAAACCCACAACTCAGCCTGCCGAACTGAGCGAAGGGGGCGAGATCAGCATCCCAAAGCTGACGGTCCCGATGGCCCTGTTACCATGACAGCCATCAAGGGTCATAGGTGCTGTCGGAAGCTCCGAGCAACCCAGCACACAAGACTCAAATGCTCAAGTTAGCTCCGATGCATGGATCTCGAAGATTCAGAGCTACTTGAAAGACAACATCCTTCCTAACAATGATGTATCCGCTGACCAGATAGTCAGATTGGCTAAAAGATACACGTTGGTAGAAGGGGATCTCTACCGGCGCGGTTCCAACGGCGTCCTAATGCGGTGCATCACAAGGGAAGAAGGCTGTGAGATCCTCGCAGAAATCCATGGAGGCGAGTGTGGAAACCACGCGTCTTCCCGCATGCTGGTCGGTAAAGCCTTCCAGCATGGCTTCTACTGGCCTACATCACTCCAGGATGCAACTGAGCTGGTGAAAAAATGCGAAGCATGCCAATTTCATGCAAAGCAAATTCACACACCGGCTCAGCCTCTACAAATGATACCTCCTACATGTCCCTTCGCTGTGTGGGGGATGGACATCTTGGGACCTTTCCCAATAGCCGTCAGAGGTTACAAGTTCTTGTACGTTGCCATTGACAAGTTCACCAAGTGGCCGGAAGCAACTTCAGTTGTGACAATACACAAGCAATCTGCTATCAACTTTTTGCAGTCCATTGTATGCAGATTTGGAGTCCCAAACAAAATCATTACTGATAACGGGACCCAATTCACACCTCTGCATTTCAAGGATATTGCAAAGACCTCGACATTCAAGTTTGCTATGCCTCCGTAGCTCACCCGGCAAGCAATGGCCAGGCCGAGAGTGCAAAGCTGAAATCCTAAAAGGACTCAAAATGTGCACCTATGAGCACTTGAAAAAACATGGAGCCAACTGGATTGAAGAGCTTCCGCCCACTCTATGGGCTAACAGGACAACTCCAAACCGGTCAACTGGAGAGACACCTTTCTTCCTGGTGTACGGAGTTGAAGCAATCCTTCCTCCGGAAATCACCTTGGGGTCACTCCGGGTCCGAACCTTCGACAAAGCCATGCAGGACCAGCTCAGCGTGAAGACCTAGACCTCCTTGAGGAGGGAAGGTGCCAAGCAGCTGTTCGGAATGCCCGATACCGCCAAGCCCTTTGGCGCTATCATCAGCGGCATGTACACAACCGAAAGCTCGAGGAAGGCGATCTGGTGCTACGGAGAATACAATCCATAGAAGGGTTAAACAAACTCTCCCCCAGCTAGGAGGGACCCTTCCAAGTGATTAAAGTATCCCGTCCCGGAAGCGTTCGCTTGGCTACTGACAATGGGACACCTCTCCCAAATCCTTGGAATATTGAGCACCTCCGTAAGTTCTACACTTAATATCACGGAGGTGAGTCTGTAGTAACTTGAGGTGTATGTTATAGAGTAATTGTACAGAGTCGGGTAGTTCCTCCGGGAGAACAGTAGGACCTTTCCCGGAGGGTCCGCAAAGTTCATGCAACACTTGTCACAGTCTCAGAACTAAAAGTGTGGCTAGCTACCCTGGGTCAAACGAGAAATGAAACACGCTTAGCTTGGTTCCGTACCCTAAGAGTGTACTTGTTTCCCCTGTTCCCCGAACCTATAATGAAAGACATCTTCATGTGAGATAGACTCCACGTGCATTTATTTTGTACAAGCTCAACATTTTTTATTTTTCTCTTTCTTGTCTATAACAAAGTTGTGCAATTCTTAAGAAATTTTAGTTCGACCAGTTCATGTACAATTCGAGTTGTATTGTCAATTCTTTTGGATTCAAATATTGTTCATGGCCCACTCGCCTGAATGCCGCCAAGCTAATCTAGGGCCGGAGTGTGCTATCGACTTAGCCTGGTCAAGCACCCTAAGTACGCCACTCTACCTACACCCCGGGAAGCCGAAGTAAGGCGGGTCCAAGTACAATTGGATCTGGAAGAAAGAAGGCAACACATTCAGTTGTATTCAGAATTGTGTTTGACCTAAAACTTTCTTGGGAATCGTAAGCCGCGACGAAGTTATAGGCAATTTGAGTTTTGAATTTTTACTCACTTCATTTACAAAATTTTTTGGTTTGGTGCTTTCGCACCCCAGCGTCGGTAGGGACCCAGAGAGCTGCCTTCGCTTTTGGCATTCCTGATGAGATAGGGCTTTGAAAGGTCAGAGTCAGTCTCCTCTTTCTTTTAGGTCGTTTCCTTGCGATCCAATCCATTCATTTGTGAACTATTCAACAAATAAAGAATCCACGTTGATGGAGAAAAGACGGAGCTAACAAAGCTCCGACTCCCCCTAGGTGGCTTGTGATCGATGTTAAACATTGAAAACGAGCATTACTGGAGCAACCAAGCTCCGACAAAGCTAGGGGGGTCAGCCGTCGACGCAGAATAAAAGATGGTGAGAAGACCTCACAAGCGGAGTCTGCTGCCGACAAGCTACGCGTTGGCAAAGGTCACTGCTGGAGCTACTAAGCTCCGACACCCCGGAGGGCTAACTATCGATGCTCTACGCGTTGATAGGGACTATTGCCGGAGCTACTAAGCTCCGACGGTAGTCAATGCTGGAGCTTCTGAGCTCCAATAACCTCAGGGGGCCTTCACTATCGAAGACTTCGGACCTACACTCTACAAGTTCGAAGCAAACGAGTCTTCAACAAAATATAATATCCTCTTGGTACATGTTCACAATTAAATTGTGTACATCTACCAGGGGGCCAAGTGAAGACAGAAGTGTTGCAGACAAAAAATGAAATTTATTAACAAATTGTGGATTTCATTCATCTGGAGACAAGGGATTACAAAATTGGGGAAGAGAAAGAGAGAATACAAGTGGGAGCTATAGAGATGGTCCTAGATCCTATGGAAGAACTGGGCGACCTTCTGAGCAACCTCCGACACGTTGGCTCGGGTGGCTTCACCTTCTCCTTTGACGGGACCTTAAAGCACCGGGTCCAGAGGAAATTGGGGATCCCGGTTGGTGTAGCACGTCAGCACATACTCTGCGATGTTCTTCGCCAGGGACTCCCCCTCAGCCTCCAACTGGTCCGCAATGGCGTCACCCCCCTTGGAGAGTTTGTCACCCGCCGAGCTCAACGCTTGCAATGCCAGGTCCGGCTCCAGCTCCGGATCATTCGGACGCACGGGAATGAAGCCCATTGGTGTCAGCGTGTCGTTGGCTTTGCTCAGAAGGTCGCCCAGTTCTTCCATAGGGTCTAGGACCATCTCTGTAGCTCCCACTTGTATTCTCTCTTTTTCTTCCCCAATTTTGTAATCCCTTGTCTCCAGATGAATGAAATCCACAATTTGTTAATGAATTTCATTTTTTGTCTTCAACACTTCTGTCTTCACTTGGCCCCCTGGTAGATGTACACAATTTGATTGTGAACATGTACCAAGAGGATATTGTATTTTGTTGAAGACTCATTTGCTTCGAACTTGTAGAGTGTAGGTCCGAAGTCTTCGATAGTGAAGGCCCCCTGAGGTTATTGGAGCTCAGAAGCTCCGGCATTGACTACCGTCGGAGCTTAGTAGCTTTGGCAATAGTCCCTATCAACGCGTAGAGCATCGATAGTTAGCCCTCCGGGGTGTCAGAGCTTAGTAGCTCCGGCAGTGACCTTTGCCAACTCGTAGCTTGTCGGCAGCAGACTCCGCTTGTGGGGTCTTCTCACCATCTTTTATTCTGCGTCGACGGCTGACCCCCCTAGCTTTGTCGGAGCTTGGTTGCTCTGGTAATGCTCGTTTTCAATGTTTAACATCGATCACAAGACACCTAGGGGGAGTCAGAGCTTTGTTAGCTCCCAGGCCTTCTCCTCCTCCTCAATGCAATGCTCCTCCAATTTCTTGGTGCGTTCCTCGAGGCCCTTGTCAGCCAGAGCCACCTTTTCAGCGAGCTCCTCCTCCCTCTTCACGACATCATCCCGCAGCTCTAGGAGTTTTTGCTCTTCGTCTTCGAGCTTCTTCTCCCTCTCCTCAAGTGCCTCCCGGCGCTTGATGAGGCTAGTGTTAATGGCTTCAAGCCTTTCTTGGCGATCATCAGCCGCACTATTAGCTGCCTTGGCCTGCTCATAAATGGCCCGAGATTGAGTGTCGAGGGCACGAGTCAAGCTCTCCCTATCATCCAATAATTTGCCCCAGTATTCCAGGCGGACATTCTCCTGTTTGATCCACTCCTTGTCGTCTGCCAGCCTCGACTGCGCCAGCTTGGTCTCGAAGTAGAGCCGATTACGCCACCGCCTAAGGGTTTGGCACTCCTCTTCAAGAGCCTTGCTGTCGTGGTAGAACGCCAAATGGACTTGACGCAGACTGGAGCAAGCGTTGTCAATGGACAACGACAGGGGAATAGGGTCCGGACCTGCTGGGGACTCCTCTGCTGGTTCCAGCGGGTTCTCGCTTACAAAAATTGGGTCCCACTCCACAAGAGTGGTCCCCTGAGCCTCCACGGCACTAGGGCCATCCTCTGGGATAGCCTCAGTCGCCACCGAGGAGGGTCCCGCAGAAGAAGTTTCGACCTCCGGAAGTGGTTCCGAAGGCCCCGCCGCCAGGTCTTCATTTGCCCCCTCGGGCAGGGGGCCAGCGACTTCATCAGGGCACCCTGGCTCAGCAGCAGGCACCTCCGCCATCATCACTTCCAGAGCAGGGGCTACATCCGGCTCTGGCCTGGGCTCCCCCTCCGCTGGTGGCTCGGGTGTTGGCGCCTCGACCATCATGGGTTCGAGTGCTGATGCCTCCGCAACGACCGGCTCGGGCGCCGGAAGGTCAACAACAACAACCGGCCCTGAGGCCGGAGCTTCAACCTCAACTGGCTCAGGCACCGGAAGGTCTTCAACTGCAACCGTCTCTGCAGCCGGAGCTTCAGTGGCAACCGGCTCTGAGGCCGGAGCTTCGGAGGTAGCCGGCTCAACCGCCGGGACTTCCTCAACATCCGGCTCGCTCGTCGGGACTTCCTCAACATCCAGCTCGCTCGTCAGGACTTCAATAACCTCCAGCTCAACCACCGGGGCTTCGACAATTTCCAGCTCTGGGGATGGAATCACTACTTCCTCCGGCTCAGCGGTCGAAGCTTCCAACATCTCAGCATCAAGACCCGGGGCTTCAACCTCCGTGACAGGTGCCGCTGACGCATCTTCTCTCCCATGGTCCGGCGCTACCACGGGAGTCTCAGGGGATGAGTCGAGGTCCATGACCACGACAGCTGGCGCCGGAGCTGCCACAGCTTCAGCCACCACTTGGGGCGGCACCGGGACAGGAGCAGAAGCCTCCGCCCTCACAGGTTCAGCTGCTGTGGCTAAGGGCGAAGCCTCACTCCTCTTCTTGGGGACGCTACAGGTGATGGATGAAGAAACTTAAAAAACAGTTACTACAACACAACAACTGTCTGAGGTTAAGATTAAAAATTACCTCGGAAGGCTTCCGCACCAGCTTGCACAGAATCTCTTTCCCGGGCGTTCTGGACTGACCATGGCCGCCGTCGGCATGGTAGCTCCGGAAGGCCCCCCGGAACTTGTTGCAACTGCGGGCATTTCCTTAGTCGAGGCCCCCCTCGACCGGGAAGGACCTCCGGACCCAGAGACCTTAGCTGGCCTTGGTACTGGAGTCACATGCCTGGGGCTAGCACCCTGGGAAGACACTGCTGCAGGTGCAGTCGCCGCAGTTGTAGAAGACCTCCCCCTCTAGGGAGAAGGAGCTGTTGTAGAGGGTGCAGGCCTGACGGACCTTCCGTCGGCATGCTTCAGCTTCCTCTTCCGGCTCGAGGGTTCGGCCGCCGGCTCCTTGCCCTTGCCGACGTCTTCGGTCCTTGGCTTCGGGGCAGGGGTGGAGCCACCTTCAGAAGCCCCAGGGATCACCACCCTGGAAGTCGATCATCTCTCGACGACACCGAGGTCGTCAAGTGCCAGCATCGTCTGTCGGAGCTCCCTGCTGAACTGTACTTCCACGTTCAGAGGGAGGAAAGCTGGTGGCGAGGTCAAGTCATCACCCGCGACGTCGATGCTGTGCTGGAACTTCTTGAGATGAAACTCCAAGGTCGCCCCCTCCATGTTGGACTTCAGCTCGGTCTCGACTCGGTCGTCGTCCATCACACTGTTGAGGGTCCAAGCGAGTTTTTCTCTCTTCTTTAGCGGTGCCCACCTGTTGACCAGGAAATTGCAAAATACCACCAGAGGAGTTAATCCTCCCTCCACACATTGGCAGATCCTAGTCAGAGCAGGGTTGAAGGCATCCGACAGCACCGGAGCTTCACTCCAGACTGCAGTGTCGATGTTGGGGAGGCCTTCGGGCAGCTCCAGCTTCTCGTGCTCCTCCACCCGGATGACTATCCAGTCTTTCTTCCAATCGTCCCACTTTCCAGAGGGAAACGACCGGATGTACTTGAATGGGCCTTCTTGCGCTTCACAAAGTAGTAGAATCCAAGGTAATCATCACTCCTTCCGGTGGTATGGACGGTGAAGAAGGTCCAGAAAAGCTCAATGCAGGGGGGGATGCCCACCCACATTTCACAGAAGTGGACGAAGACAGACACTAGAAGAATGGAGTGGGGGCCAAGGTGGTACAGATGCAGACCATAGAAGTCTAGCAGCATCAAGAAAAAGGAGGAAAAAGGTGGGATCAACACCACCATGGCGTACGCAGAAAAGTACACCATCTCGCCGGCGTGCTCCTTCTCGAATGGGAGCTTTCCCCCGACGCAGACCAGGTGGTTGAAGAAGTCCGGGGACCACCCCATGAGGGCCCGGACCTTCTTCATGTCACTTTCGGTCTTCAAGCGGCTCTCGCAGAGACCCAACTCCATCGTAGCACAGCGAGGCAAGGGAGGAAAAGCAAGCACAAGTTTGGGAGTTCGACCGCAAGTTCAGATGAGAGGCGTAAAGAACCCCAGACGGTGCGCGCTTTCCTTCTTAAGTAAGCCCCCACAACGCTTGGATGGAAACCGCAGGGAAGCCGAAGATACTATTCAAAAATTTCACCCTGTCGATGACAAGAGGGCCCGGGACCACCAGACGATCAAGTCGAGATTCTTACCCAGGTGAACGGTTGTCATCATGAAAGGTGGGAAGCCCGAAGGCAGCAGCCTGACAAGGCGCGCGGAACCGATACGATTTTCGTATCGGGAACCGGTGACCTTCAATTGTGTGAGATCCGCACGCCAAAGATCTCATTTGCCGCATCCGGGATATGCCACGCGGCGAGGATTTAACTCCAAAACTATCACCAACGGCACATCTGAAGACCTATGAAGACTCGGCTCAAAAGTCGAAGGATGGACCCACCTCCGGCGGAATGACTTCACCCAAGGGGTCTTCCCCAGAGGTGGGCCCAAGGGGCCACTGTCGGTACCCTGAGTACCGTATACCCCTTGAGATTGCAAAGATCTCAAGGAAATGTCATCTACTTGATTTGAAGACCTTCGGAGGCCCACATGTCTGACATAACCGGACCCGCTTCCCCAACATGGTTAGTCCCAGGGTCGCCACGTGTACTATCAAACCGGAGCTACCGCCCACAAGGGGGAAGCTCCAGGCTATGTACCATAACGGCACCCCCGGACCTAAGCCCAGACTGAGGGAAGCTCCGGAACTGACACGTGTCTGGTGGCACCGGACCTATCTGTTCCCCACAGTATGCTCCGGAGTTGCCACGTGTCCAACCGTCGGATCTTCAGCCTCAAACCTCTGGTAGAATCCACAACGGCTCTGGATCTTCAAAGGGGAATCAGGGACTTCAAGACCCGATTAAGTGTCATTAATACTATGTTAATGACACACGATCGGACGACCCTTATTACCAGTTTCGGAGCTGTCAAAGCCCGTAACTCGATCATTAAGGGTAATTAAGCGCATCAAATGTGTATCAATATTAGTAGCCGCCGGGGCCACATGTCGGGCCAGGCCAACTTGTAACAGCCTGTCCTTGTACTATAAAAGGATAGGCCGACGATACATAGAGGACATCTAGTCTGATCGGCTCACACGCGCTCTCAACTCACGTCACCTGAGTTGAGTTCATACATCCAATACAACACCAACACACCCCGTGGAGTAGGGTATTACACTCAGGCGGCCCGAACCACGTAAATCTTTGTGTCTCCTGTGTCATTTTACATTTCACCTTCTTGAATCTCCGCGCGCCCACACCAAACTTCAAACTCCGCAAACACTTTTAGTAGTGTCGGGAGATCTGCCAGATCAAAACCACCGACATAAGCAAACCACGATAATAAATTTCAAATTTCAAAAAAAAATTAATGACATACAATGCAAATCAAATCAAAATTAAAGAATAAAGAAAAATATCATTAGGCCCGTTAGGGAGTCTAGAGTTAATGATATTAGGCTTTTGTGACTTCAATGTTCATATCTTCTGTGCATTACTTGTGGTTGGACGATGGACGGTATGGGCTAGGGCCAGTTTGGGAGTCCAGAGGAGATTGGGCTGATTTGGGAAATTGTTTGAAAATTTCAGAATATATGCGGAAATCTAACCAAATCATTTTCGTTCCGATTTCTGAATCTCAACTTCCAATTTCCGGCCATGTTTTGAATTATTCCGATAAAAACGGTAATTTGTTCTAAAATTTTTGAAATCTGTATCGGATTATTCGGAAAATTACCGTCCATATTTCACCCCTAAATGTTCCATCCATAATCACTTCTATGCATCACAACTACTGTTCTTCCATTAAATTGTTGCTTCTACGATAATTTTTTCTATGCCGAATTGCAAGTTTGATTAGGTCGCACTGAAGTTTCTCTGTTCCAGTTTGAAATACCAATGACCTGATCTTTCAACTCTAATATACCCAAGCATTGTTGCCGATCAGACTTGTAGTTTTGAAGGAAATACAAAAGTGAAAACTCTAATATACGTTGGAGTTTGGCAGCGCTGACAACATAAGATCAAGTGTGTTTCTTTTTTCCACCATTGTTTCTTCCATGGAAATCTGAATGTGATAGGTACATCCTTCATGGTCCAATGATGATCAAGTCCACACGGCTGAAGTTATGTACATTTGCCACAATCTACAATTTCATTACAATATTATATTAATTATTTATATGGAAACATTAATTATATAATATTGAATGAGGTATAACAAAATAAAAATAAATATATATCACTAGTTACAAAACTTGAACTTTTTACATAAAAGCTAAACTCTTTTATATAAAAATATTTATGGTAATAACATGCTTTGTTAGACAAGTTGATGAGTATGACCATAAAATTTTTGACAATCATTATCTTCTCAAAGTATTACTTCTTTTTCTAAAACCTACAACATTGACCATGTAAAACGTGGCAGATCCTATTGATAATCGATTGTATTTTGTTCCCCTAAATAAAGATGTCAGTTGGAGTTATGATATGTTTGTCTTTTATCATCATGCATATTCAACATTACCTCGCATACTTCTAATTGGTGTTGGTTCTAATTCTTGCATAATAACATCGTGGTGGCCTGGTTTTTCGGTGGAGATGGGTAACTCTGATTTAAACTACTAAGGCGTTCATGTACGGCACCCGTCTAAGGATGTTGCGCCTTAGCAACTGATATACCCACTCCAGCATTTGTTACTGATCTTGAAGAGCACGATCAACCAAACCACTAGGGTAAGTTCTGAAAGCAATAAAAAACTAGCAAGAACAAGATGAAAAGAGGCAACTCAATTGTAAATTTGGAACTTGGAACAAATACGAAATCGTAAGGTGGGGTTCAAATCAATTAGAATGAATGGTCTAGCCGATGCACATGTCTACAAGGAAATAGCAAGAGAGTTAACTAACATGTAAAGTAAACTCAAGTGCTTCTAGTGGTGGCCAAGAGGTATCAAGTGTTGAAAGGATTAGCACAAGGGTGATGTGGTCGTTCTCTGACCCAAGGATGTGTTTTTAATGGACTCAACTTGATACGTGGCCCGCTGGGCCAAAATAGGATGACACGACACTATGGATAGAAACCAAACTACACCATTCATGATTGTGGCAGACTCGAATCAGATATGGTCATGTTGTTGGTTCTTTTGAATGTGGACTTCTTAATATTACAATAAAGTAATTGAACAACCAAATCATAGTTTTATTGAGATCATGGTGGCCATCACAAGTTAGCATTGTCCTGCAGTGATAATACAACTTTGAAAACCTGTTAGATTTGACCTAATTATTTTATTTGGCTAAATGTACATGGTGGCCTGGTGGAGGATGATGAGAACACTTGCACATGGTCCCCAATTGACTTCTTTAGTCCTGCATGGTGTGGCATCCATTCATCATATGTATCAAAGGTAATCTAAATATTTCATTAATTCAACCTTGTGTAAAAGTCATTAATATGTTCATATCTTAACTGGTGAAGTTCTTATAATGAACAAATTTTTTGTGTTTGTTGTCAAACTGTATTTATTATTCGTTTTATCTTATTGCACTTGAGGTTTTTGGCTATGTGTTATTCAAATCATACTCAGCCCTCTATCTTTGATCGATGGTGCCGAGTCTTTCTTATCTCCAGCCTTGGTACGATGGAACTGGCTGTTGTAGGTATGTCTATTCATCACAAGATGGTTATCAAGGGACTGTCATGTGGGCCAATAAGTGAATAAACCAATACCGCTTCAGTTTGCGTCGTGGACGTACCCAGGCAATTTCCATCATGCATTAGCATGGACTTTACTTATTTCGTATCTGACATGCCATGTATAACTGGAGTGCTTAACTCCAGTCCTCCGAAAGCCATAATCAATAAAATGTCTCATTCTTTTGGAAAAGAGATTTATATTCATCCTCATGTCAGCTGCATTGAGTTGGTGCATCATTCATGAAGGTTGAACATTCTCGAGTTCAGCATCTTGTAATGCACATGGAAAAATAAGATGAAAATATTTAGGGCTATTATCTCCCTATATATTTGATCGTTGATACATGTTAATTTCATTTTCTCTTAACATTTTCGCCTGTTGATCTCGAGATTGAAAGAGCCGGTTCCTTTGAGCTCTCGATAGACCACGTCTTTCAGTCATCGTATCAAGATTACGTATGGTTTCTTGGCACTTAGTTTTTTAGTTGTCAGTAAAAACCATTTTAGTGCACAACCCATATAATATTCCACCAGACAAAATTATCTTCATGCATGCGAACTTCACTAAGAGGAAATAAACCATTCTGTGTTTGTCTTCGTAATGTCCTAACTTAGATATATGCCCGACAAGAGCATTTCTGTTCTCTATAATGGCCTTCTTTCTTTTTGACCAAAGCATGAATCTTTAGGGATCGATAATGAATACACGAGTTAAAATGATTATACTATTTATCACATTTCTTGAATCAAAGCCATTGTTAAATTCCACGTACAATGAAAAATATGTAAACACCTCAATATTGATGGCATCAAGTTCGAAGAGTGTGAGACCTATGTGTGCTGAATACATTAAATTGTACTGAATACATTGGCTTTGATGATATAAGTTCCAAAATTCTGCCAAAACACCCTTTTTAGAAGGTCCAACTCTAGCTGTGAGCTTCTGCAAGGTCCGACAATAGGTCTGACTTGCTTTGTCAAAGTCCAACATATTCTTGGGTAGCTCCGGTGAGCTTTGTCTTTAGCTCCGGCATGTCTTTGATAGCTCCAGCAAGTCTTTGTTAAGCTCCGATATGTTTTGCTAGGTTCAACTTATGTTGGTTTGCTCCGACATGTTTTTCTAGCTCTGGCGCTAGGTTGTACTAGCTTTGGTAAGCTCTGGCACTAGGTTGTACTAGCTTTGGTAAGCTTCGACACTAGGTTGTACTAGCTTTGGTAAGATCTGGCTCAAGCTCCGGCTAGCTTTGACAAGATTCGGAGCTTGATCGCAATGTTCCTGCTTTTACTGTGAAATGTTTCGAACTTGCTTTACATTGTTGAAAAGATTGCTTAGTATTCATTTGCCAAGTTTTTGGTGCGTTTTGGTTGATATGGCTGATATCATTTTACTGTTGTTTTGCAACATGCTTATGTGAGGTGCTCACATAAGGTGTTGTGTTCGGAACTAATTTGAGTCAAGTCGCGGACTTGGGCTCGTACAGATTGGTTGTTTGTTCATGTGCAGGTGTTGCTTGAGTTCAAGACATGGCTGGTGACGGGATCCATTGAAATGGTTTTAGGGAGAAGATGGGGTTTAACAACCAAGTTTGGGAGGAATTGTGGTTGAGTTGATCGGGAGGTTGTGCAACATGTTTGAATCAAGAATAATGCATATGAAGGTATCACGAACATCGTTGGAAGATGTTTGCACGTGTGCAAGGAGTGCATGGACGTGGCTACGTGGTTCCGAGGCGTGATGAAGAGATGTGGACGTAAAGAATTGGTCAGAAAGGTCCAACTGACTAGGTTATGGACTCAGGCTGCGGCTAAGTCGTGTTTGACTCAAATATGGAAAGTTTTGAGTTGGTTATGATAGGATTTCGTGTGGGTCATGAATTTGAGTTGTTTTAGGAATGTGGGATATGTTCCTAAGGTGTTTGGAAGTCTTAAGATTGCTTCTATCTGTGTATAGAAGAATCTTGAGCAGTTATGGAAAGTTTCGATTTGAGAACTGAGTAGGATTAGAGTCCTCATTTGAGTTGAGTTGGCTTTCGAGCTGGTTATATAAGGAAGGGAGGCCAGAGCTCGTGTGAGACGACTTTTGGGCTGTTCCTCTTGTGTTCCATTGAATAAAATTCGTATTTTAAAGGAACTTTTGTGCCTTGTTCATCCGACTTATTTTCTTCAAGTCTTTCTCGACGAGTTTATGCACATCACTACCTTTCTTTGGTGGTTTTACCATAACTCGAGTTTTACAGATCCGATTGACATGATTCTTTTTGAGTTGTCTTCACAACTGAATTTTCTATCATTTGTCAAAATTTCACGGTCGTTGGATTTGTGGTTTTTGATCTACACGAGTTTGTTTGCAGTGTTCCATAATTGCTTTTCACTCGGTAGAACAGATTAAACTTTGTTTGATCTTTCAATCGTAACTTGAGTTTCTGTCAATTGATTTGAGTGATTCATGCTGTGTCGTCTTTGTGACTTGATTCTCTCTTATATCTATCACTTTTGTCATGGTGAAACACATTTAGATTAGTCTCACACATGATTTATTTAACAAATCATTTTTCTGCCGAGAGGTTTTCATTGCTTCCGCTAAAAAAGTTTTAATCTACCATTCACCCCCCTCTGGTAGCTTTTCACGTGCTCTTCGATCCTACAATTGGTATAAGAGCCACGGTGCTCTAATCTTTGTGATTTGCACATGTTTTGACTAATCATTATGGAGAAATACCACGCAAAACCTTGTGTCTTTAGTGGTGTTGATTTTCAGGTTTGGAAGGCACGTACGGAAGCCTTCATTCAGGCTCGAGGCTGAGGCTTCGCAATATGAATAACAAGGCTTGGAACTTGATCATACAAGGATTAACTCAAAGTGACTTCGACCGTGTTGCACACCTCCGATCTGCATACGATGTGTGGAAAGCACTTTGTGACTACCACAAAGGATCCAACACGATCACGGAGGTAAGGCAAGATATGTTCAAAAGAAAGAATACATGCACTTCGAGATGCAACCCGATGAGTCCATTGATGATCTCTTTGCTCGCTTTAATAAAATTCTCAGCAACTTGCATAATGTCAATGTTAAGTTTTTAGATGCTGAAATTGTTAGGCAATTACTAAGTGCATTAGACATGTCAATTTGGGAGATGAAGGTTACATCTATTCGTGAATCCACTATCATGAGTACACTTACTTTAGATGTACTATATTCTAAATTGAAAACTCATGAAATTGACATAATCTCACGTAAGAACCCCAACAAGTCTCTTGCATTTGTTTATCAACGTGACATGCCTAGCTCCGGCCAATCTTCATCCTGTGGTATACTTGCTTTGTTGTCCTCTCTAACCCTTGAACAGATTTAGTTTCCAGAGGAGGAGCTAAGTACTTATCTCTACTAGGTTCTCAAAATCATTGCAAAATGTGAGAACTAGACGGGGAGAAAGTTCCGGACCTCAACGATGTTTTGAATGTGGTAAGACATAACATTTTCGTTTAGATTGCCCTAACCTTTCAGGTCCTACTTCCCGGGATGAAAAGCAAACAAGGATGAAACACTCCCCTGCAAAAGATACGAATAACAAGAAGGGTTTTACAGGACGTCAAATGGTGAGTAGTTTTATCTCCGCACTTCAATAATTTGGCTCAAGCGATGTGGACATTGGAAGTGACGAAGATGATGATGATTTGGCAAACTTGTGCTTCATGGCGAGCAAGTCAAGATCAAGTATGGAGGAGGCTGAACACAACAGCGACAATGAAGAGGTATGTCCTACTTGTGAAGAAATGTGTGATGCTATTTCTTGTGCCACTGTTATATTTAAGAAAAAGGACAAAAATCTTAGGGATAGTGCTGCTAAAATTGAATCACTAGAATCTGAAATCAACCATTTAAAAACTTCGATTCCTAGTGATGATGCATGTCCCTCATGTGATTTAATATATGAACAGTTGTCCTCATTAAGAAGTGCGCACACCTCCACACTTGATAAATTTCAGTTAGAAATTGAAATGAACAGAGAGCTTGTTGCACTTAATAATAAAAACTTCAAAAAGGCTAGATGTTCTACAATTGATTTGCATTTTTCTACTTGTAATGATCTTGATAAGAAACTACAAGATGCTATGAATGAAATTTCTATATTGAACAATTTTTACGTTCTCATGAAGTTAAATATTGTTCCTATTGCAAATTAAAATGAAAAACTTCGTCTGAAAATTTCTTTGATCTGTCCAATAAACTTGATGACATGCATAGGACATTAGATCGGTTTTGTAATAGGAATAATAACCTAAACTGGTTTAGGTTTTGATTCTCATGCTCATGCTAAGGCACATCCACCTAAAATTATAAAGTCATTAGGAAGTGGTTTGATTCAAACAGTTCCTAAACAAAAAGAAGTGGTTTTCAAATCTATAGGAGTGTTGTCTCATTCGGTTTCAAATAAAAATGTTGCTTGCTCATCTACACATGAACACAAAGTTAAATTTCATTGTACCTACTGTGGTAGAGATGGTCACGTCATAGATTTTTGTTATAGACTAGCTAAACAACAAAAAAATGAAAGAATGATTGCTAGGTCTCATAACTTTCATGCAAAATTTGATGCACTTGCTAAACCGAATGATAGGAACATGCAATCTGCTGCAATGAGTTGAAAACATGCAAAGTTTGCTCCCAAAACTACTGTTTTTCATGCTACACATGTAACATCTCGTAGAACAGTAGTCGGGTACAAAAATCCTCAAGCTTTGGCTCATAAACCTGCTTTTTTTTTCTCAGCTTTCGCATGTTATTCCTGCTGGACGTCGTGTGACTCAGTACTGGATTCCTAAATGCCTTTTGACTAACCCCTGTATTGAGTCATCCACGTATTGTTCTTCTATGTAGGTTACACACTTGAGGAAGGAGAACATTTGGATTGTGGATTCAGGTTGCTCACGCCACATGACCGGTAACAAAGAATGGTTCTTCTCCCTCTCTTTTGTGTCATGTGTAGAGAATGTTACTTTTGCCGATAATTCTTCAACTCCTATAATTGCTAAGGGTTCGGTTCAAGTAAATGATCAGTTGTTAAAAATTTGAAATACAACTTGCTTTATGTTTCACAACTGCTAGATGAAAATCTAGAAATTATTTTCATTAAAAATTGCTGCAAAGTTGTAAATTCAAACAGTGAGCTTATTTTTAACATGTTACGGTTTGGAAGAGTTTTTAAAGCTAATTTTGATATATCTTCCTCTAAGCATAGGTGTCTAGTTGCTAATGATTCCAAAGATTTATATTTTTGCCATCGTAGACTTGGTCACATAGGCTTTGATCATCTCACGCGTGTTAGTGCTCTTGATCGCATACACGGGCTGCCTAAGCTTAAAGGGTACAAAGGAATTATGTGCTCTTCTTGTAGACATGCTAAGATGGTTGTAGGTTCACATACTCCTCTCACAATGATCATGACAACTGAACCGGGTAAACTTTTTCACCTTGGCACCGTAGGACCTTCACGTGTTCAATCCTTTGGAGGTAAATGGTCTGGATCCATATCCGCAGGGAGAGAGCATTTTCGTTGAAGATGAGGAAGAAGTGGTGTTGCTGCCAGAAAATTCAGCAGCTAATGACATTGTTCCAGCTCCTGATTTTGATTCACAGCCAGCACCGACGACCACCATTGCTGGTCCAGATCCTCCTCAAGTCACAAGCTCATCGATTTGTGGTGAACATGAAGAAGAAGAAGCTTGTGAAGTGTCCACTCCCCTCCGTATTCTCAAAAGTCATCCTCCACAACAAATTATTGGAAGCTTGCACGAACGAGTCACATGGTCCAGGTTTTGCGATCCAAACTCTCATGCTCATTCTGCTTTTGTTGCTTCTTTTGAACCCAAAGATATATCACACGCACTCACTAATGAATCTTGGATTATTGCCATGCAAGAAGAGTTAGAAAATTTTGAAAGAAATAATGTTTGGAAACTTGTACCTCCATATCAAGGTCACACTTTAATTGGAACTAAATGAGTGTTTAAAAATAAACAAAGTGAAGATGGGGTTGTGGTTAGGAATAAGGCTAGGTTGGTTGCTCAAGGTTTCACTCAAGTTGAAGGTCTAGATTTTGATGAAACTTTTGCTCCTGTTGCTAGATTAGAAGCCATAAGAATTTTGTTAGCTTTTGCTGCATCTAAAGGTTTTAAGCTATATCAAATGGATGTTAAAAGTGCATTTCTTAATGGCTACATAGATGAGGAGGTTTATGTCAAACAACCACCGGGTTTTGAAAATCTAGATTTTCCTAATCATGTTTACAAACTGTCCGAAGCCTTGTATGGTCTCAAACAAGCCACTAGAGCATGGTATGATAGGTTAAAAACATTCTTACTTGAAAAAGGGTTTACCATGGGCAAGGTTGATAAAACTCTTTTTGTGCTTAAGCATGGCAATAACTCATTATTCGTTCAAGTGTATGTGGATGATATTATCTTTGGTTGTGCTTCTCATGATCTTGTGTCCAAGTTTTCAGCTATGATGAGTTCAGAATTTGAGATGAGTATGATGGGAGAACTCACGTACTTTTTGGGGCTGCAAATCAAGGAGGGTACCTTTGTGCATCAATCGAAGTATACAAAATACCTCCTAAGGCGTTTCAACATGGAAAAAAGAAAGCCTCTTCGTATACCAATGGGAACAGCAACAACACTTGAACTTGATGAAGATGGTGAACCTGTGGATCAAAAAGAAATAGAAGCGTGATCGGATCACTTTTGTACCTCACGACATCAAGACTGGACATACAATTCAGCATATGTCTTTGTGCACGGTTTCAAGCCTCCCCACATGCTTCACATCGTCAAGCCCTCAAAAGGATTCTTAGGTACTTAGATGGAACTCAAGAATTTGGCATTTTTCTTCCTTCTTCCTCAATCGTTACTTTGAAAGCTTTTTCGGATGCTGATTTTGGGGGTTGTAGGATTGATAGGTAAAGTACTTACGGTGCTTGTCATTTTTTTGGTAACTCACTTGTTGCTTGGTCCTCTAGAAAACAAAACTCAGTTGCACAATCCATAGAATATGTAGCTGCTGCTAGTGCTTGCTCAAAAATTTTTTGAATTGTTCAAACACTTAAGGACTATGGGGTTGATCTAGATATTGTCCACTGTTTTGTGATAACACTAGTGCCATTTGCATTGCTAAAAACCCTGTGCAACATTCTAGAACTAAGCACATTGACATTAGGTATCACTTTCTCCATGATAATGTTGAAAAAGGAAACATTGTGCTTCACCATGTAGATACTGAACAACAATTGGCTGACATTTTTACAAAAACCTTTGGATTTTACTCGTTTTTGTTACATTCGTAGTGAAATAGGGGTTATGCATCCTCATGGCTTAAATTGAGGGGGAGTTTTGAAACTTGGGAAGTCTATGTGTGAATCTGAACTTAAAATAATATGAGCATAGTATTTCATACATATATGACTTTGTGATTCCTTTTACGTGTTGAAAGTTCTTACTACATTACTCATGTTATACATTTTGTAGTTTTTTCCATGACTAGTAATTGGAATAATTACTTACACTAAATCTGGTCATGATCAAACTTTCTTGCTGTTTTGAACTTGTTGCATGCTCATAAGTGCTTTTAATCATAAAGAATTAATCAAGTAATCAACTCACATGTTGAGTTTTTATGAACAAATATGAATTGAGAAAAGATCAAGAGAATATGTATGCATCGCATTTCTTCTTTTGAGATGACTTATCATTGCACTTAGATATGAACTTGGAAAAAGTTGTGTATGACTAAAATCATGTCCCTAAGCTTCTGATTGTCAAATGACATAGGCTTGGCTTGGTTGGTTAGAATAAGGCAGATGCGGCATATAATCTCTTGCAAATGTCATATGTTAAAATTTTGTGCTTTAAAAAAAATTGCAGCAACAAGGGTCATGCTTTCAGGTATTGAAATAGTTAAGTTTGTGAGATCATGACTTCCTTAAATTGAAAATTACATTTGATCTCTAGCATGGCTTACACTACTTTATGTATCTCATTGTTGTGATAGTGTAAGTTACTTGATAGTATGACTTGGATGAGCTTTGTTTATATGTATATGCTATAATATGCACATAACATTTGAAATTTCTCTTTTGAACCTTGCTGAATACATTATCAACGGGGGAGAGATAATAGATAATATGTGAATTTTTAAAGATAACTATGCAAGGGGGAGAAATTGATTACACATTGCATATATTCACAATTGTTTTGGCACGATTCTTCTCAGGGGGAGAATTTGTTTTTCTTCTCATTTTATTTCTGTTTTACAAGGGGGAGAAATTGTTTTCAAAACTTTTCATGTAAATAAGCCAATGTTCGGATTTTAAGTGGTGTTACCAATGCATTCATCAAGGAGGAGATTGTGAGACCTATGTTTGCTGAATACATTGGCTTGTATTGAATACATTGGCTTATATGATATAAGTTCTAAAATTCTACCAAAACACCCTTTTTAGCAAGGTCCGACTCTAGCTCCGAGCTTCTACAAGGTCTGACAATAGGTCCGACTTGCTTTGTCAAAGTCCAACATGTTTTTGGGTAGCTCCGATGAGCTTTGTCTTTAGCTCTGGCATGTCTTTGATAGCTCCGGCATGTCTTTGTTAAGCTCCAATATGTTTTGCTAGGTCCGACTTATGTTGGTTAGCTCTGACATGTTTTTCTAGTTCTGACGCTAGATTATACTAGCTTTGGTAAGTTCTGGCACTATTTTGTACTAGCTTTGGTAAGGTCTAGCGCTAGGTTGTACTAGCTTTGGTAAGCTTCGACTAGCTATGGCAAGATTCAGAGCTTGATCGCAATGTTCCTGCTTTTACTGTGAAATGTTTCGAACTTGCTTTACATTGTTGGAAAGATTGCGTAGTATTCATTTGCTAAGTTTTTGGTGCGTTTTGGTTGATATGGCTGATATCGTTTTACTGTTGTTTTGCAACATGCTTATGTGAGGTGCTCACGTAAGGTTTTATGTTCGGAACAAATTTGAGTCAAGTTGCGGACTTGGGCTCGTACGGATTAGTTGTTTGTTCATGTGCAGGTGTTGCTTGAGTTCAAGACACGGTTGGTGACGGGATCCATTGAACTGATCTTAGGGAGAAGATGAGGTTCAACAACCAAGTTTGGGAGGAATTGTGGTTGAGTTGAACGGGAGGTTGCGCAACATGTTTGAATCAAGAACAATGCATATGAAAGTATCGTGGACATTGTTGGAAGATGTGTGCATGTGTGCAAGGAGTGCATGGACGTGGCTACATGGTTCTGAGGCATGATGAAGAGATGTGGACGTAAAGAATTGGTCTGAAAGGTCAAACCGACTAGATTATGGACTCAGATTGCGACTGTGTCATGTTTGACTCAAATATGGAAAGTTTTGAGTTGGTTATGATAGGATTTCGTGTGGGTCACGAATTTGAGTTGTTTTAGGAATGTGGGATACATTCCTAAGGTGTTTTGAAGTCTTAAGATTGCTTCTATCTGCGTATAAAAGAGTCTTGAGCAGTTGTGGAAAGTTTTGATTTGAGAACTGAGTAGGATTAGAGTCTTGATTTGAGTTGACTTGGCTTTTGAGCTGGTTATATAAGAAATGTAGGCTAGAGCTCGTGTGAGACGACTTTTGGGCTGTTCCTCTTGTGTTCCATTGAATAAAATTTGTAGTTGAAAGGAACTTTTGTGCCTTGTTTGTCCGACTTGTTTTCTTCAAGTCTTTCTCGTCGAGTTTCTGCACAACACTACCTTTCTTCGGTGGTTTTATCATAACTCGAGTTTTACAGATCCGATTGACATGATTATTTTTAGTTTGTCTTCACAACTAAATTTTCTATCATATGTCAAAATTTCACGGTCATTGGATGTGTGGTTTCTGATCTACACGAGTTTGTTTGCAATGTTCCAGAATTGTTTTTTACCCGGTAGAACAGATTGACCTTTGTTCGATCTTTCGATCGTAACTTGAGTTTCTCTCGACGGATTTGAGTTATTCTTGTTGTGTCATCTTCATGACTTGATTATCTCTGATATCTATCACTTTTGTCATGGTGAAACACGTTTAGATTGGTCTCACACATGATTTCTTTAACAGATCGTTTTTCTACCGAGGGGTTTTCATTGCTTCTGCTGAAAAAGTTTTAATCTATCATTTACCCCCCCCCCCCTCTGGTAGCTTTTCACGTGATTTTCGATCCTACAAAGAGATCTGTCCACTACGTAAGAAACCCAAATAGGAGACAAAGATGGGTGACGTGCTAAAAGGTGAACGTCTCTGATAAGCTTAAGCGAGACGAGCACGCTTCAGTGAGGATCTGACATGGATCGATTGAATGTACAAGGAGGCACATTACAATACAGCCAGTCTCAGTTAAGTAGGTATCTGAGACGTGTTCTCCTCTCTGACAAACGGGAGACATGCTTTCATTGAGTGCGACTCATATTTGTTTCGTAACTGCGATGGACTTTCCTTGGAGTACGTCTCCTTTCATAATTGAATCCGGCGCGTCTACTATACCCACCGGTCAGGCGTGTCTCCTTTTGTAATAGAAGTGGGCTCGTCTCCCATACCATCTATAGAGAGACATGCGTTACATTGGTTCGTCTCGATTTTTTGTTGGCCTTCTACGACCTCCCAGCTATGGCAGAACAAGTGCCTACTAGAGCTGCCCTGTTCTTTTCCTCTTTGGAGGTGCCCTTCTAAAAGTCTTGAGGTGATTATCAGTGAATCTTAAAAGAAAGGTTTAGTCCTCTCCTCCTCTCCTATTCCTTACTATTTTTTATCCCTTTAGATCTTGACTATCAGCGGCTTCAAAATTCTTTGATTTAGCTCTTCTTTTTTGTACGTAGATATCGTCAGATCGAAGTTGGATGTATGGGATGTGCCTTTGCAATGAATGTATCCACGGGGTAGATGCATTTATAGATTTCACGAAGAAATACATGTTGGACAACATTAGAGAGACTATTTGTTGTCCTTGCAAACACTGCAAGAATGAGAAGAGATATCGCACAGATGAAGCGTTCAGGTCACATTTGATCATGCATGGATTCATGGTAGATTATCAATGTTGGAACAAACATGGGGAGGAGGGGATTAATGAAGCAGAGATGAGAGATTCATATTTGGAGAGAGAGGTCCCTACCAGTGTTGAAGAAGATCACGACAAGGATGTGAACGGGCCAGATATATCAGGGTTCACCAATAATGACATTGAGTTTTAGGTGCATAACATAGAGGAGATGGTACGCAATGTCGAGAGACATGGAGACGATGATCGATACAGTAATGGTGAACTTGCAAATTACAAGAAGATGATTGAAGACTCGAAGAAGCCATTGCATCATGGTTGTGCGGCTAAGTACACCAAACTGTTTGTGATGGTAAAACTTTTCCAGTTGAAGGCGAGCAACGGATGGAGTGATTGTAGTTTTAAGGAATTGTTGATGCTTCTTAAGGACATTTTACCCCAAGGCAACACAGTCCCTATGATAGTTTATGAGGCAAACAGATAACTTGTCACTAGGTTTGGAGGGGAGAAAATCCACACGTGCAAGAATGATTGCATTTATATCGTGGACCTGAGTACAAAAACCTCGAGAAATTCCCTATTATTGGAGTGGACCGATTCAGTCGTAGGAAAGACGACAGTGATGACGAGAACTGCAATAGAAGAAAAAGAGAGCCTAAAAAGGTGTTTTGGTACTTTCCGATCATTCCTCATTTGAAGCATTGATTTGCAAACAAGAAGGAGTAAGAATTGTTGCGATGGCACAAAGAGAAGCATAAGCAAAATGCTGGAATGATAAGACAACTTGCTAATGCCACACGATGGTGAAACATTGATTCACGAAATCTTGAATTTGCCATTGATCCTAGGAATATTAGGATTGCAATGAGCACCGATGGCATGAATCCTTTTCTGAACAGTAGCACACATAGCACATGGACAATTGTGCTAGCAATTTTGAACCTTCCTCCTTGGTTGCGCAACAAATAGAAATATATTACAACGTCCGGACTGATAATAGGGCCACAATAACTTGGGAATGACATCGACACTTATTTCAAGCCTCTGGTTGAAGATCTGAAGCAATTGTGGTACAACAATGGAGTACAGGTCTGGGATGACCACAAGCATGAGTACTTTCGCCTCGAAGCCATTTTATTTGTGACTGTTAGTGATTCTCCAGCGGCACGTAACTTGTCCAGATAGAGTAAGAAAGTAGGTTGCAGATTTCCACATTGTTTGAGAGAAACATACTCACAATACTTGAGTGAGTCGCGAAAAATAGTGTATATGGGACATCAACGCTACATTCCAATGAAGCACCCGTTTCGGAGTATGAAGGATAATTTCAATGGTGACACTGAGAAGAGGCGTCCTCCACCTCATCTCACGGGTCATGAAGTCTATGAAATGGTCAAGGATATCCATGTTGTCCTTGGTAAGCGGAAAATTATTGGCAAAAATACTGACGAAGATGACATGTGGAAGAGGCAATCGATTTTTTGGGAGCTACCGTATTGGAAAGACTTAGACGTCCTTCATTGATGTGATGCACGTTGAGACGAATATGTGCGAGAGCCTACTCCGGACATTGGTTAACACAGATGGGAAAACTAGGGACCATGGACATGCACGGGTATATCTAAAGAAAATGGGAATTATGCCTAAGTTGTGGGTCGATGACTCGGTAAAAGTAACAGAACTACCCACATCATGCATCACCCTTTCAAAAAATGAAAAGAAAGAGTTTTGTGGTTTCTTGAAAAATGTGAAAGTACCATCTGGCTACTCGACAAACGTCTCAAGGCTTATTTCATTTCCAGATCTAAAAGTAGCTTCCGGTGTCAAGTCTCATGATTACCATGTATTGCTTACACAGATGATTGCTGTTGGAATTTAGAATATCCTACCAGTCAACGTTCGGGAGGCTATAATGAACTTTTGCTTTTTCTTCAATGCAATTGGTCAAAAAGTACTATGTGAAGAAGATCTCGAGTCATTGGAAAAAGGACACTATGAAACTTTATGCTTCCTTGAGATGTATTTTCAACCTGCCTTTTTCGACATCAGCATCCATTTCACAACTCATATTGAAGAAGATAAACATACTTGACCATGTGTTCCTGCACTAGATGTATGCGTGCGAGAGATTCAACGGCATATTGAAGTCATTCGTTAGAAATCGAGCTTATCCTAGGGGCATCATGGTACAAGGATACTCAACAGAGGAAGCTGTGAAGTGGGCTCTAAACTACACCGACCCGAGTAACCCGTTGGTGTTCCAAAGTCTCGTCATGAGCAGAGGCTCACAGGAAAAGGAACCATTGGGAAGATGGATATAACTCTAGATCACATTTATTCTTCTGCGCTTATTTCCACGTGTTGCAACACATGTCCATTGTGTCGGAGTTCCTCGATGAGCACAAGTAGGTAGTGCTTAGAGACAATCCTGGCCGCAATGAATCATGGTTAGCAAATGAACACAAGAGAAAAATTCAGTGGCTGGCTCCAGGATCAGATTTCTCACTCATCGGATACTCAAACAAGTGAATACCTAAAAAAGTTGGCTCATGGTCCTATATTCACAGTTACTACATATCAATTGTACGACATAAGTGGATACACGTTCTACACTGCAGAACAAGATGAGAAAAGCATGTATCAGAATAGTGGTGTCTGTGTTGATGCTTATAATGCCGCGGGCCAAAACAAACACATGTACCATGGTCAAATACAAGAGATCTGAGAGCTTGACATTCAAGGATTCAAGGTTCCTCTTTTTTGTTGCAACTGCGTTGATGGAACCAAAGGATTCAAGATTTATTTTGTACCATACGTTGAAGTTGGAGATGTTGAAGACATTGAAGATGTAGAGGCAGATGATACGCGAAAACGAAAATTAGAACAGGCCACGGTGGAAGATTGTTGGGCTGGTTTAAGGAGTAGGGCACAGGCACATGACAATGATGTTGATGAATTTTGAAAGTGACTACAAGTAATGTTTTCTTGAAGATAGTAACATGAATTTTATATATTTTATTTGCATATTTACTAATTATCTAATTACAACAGGATGGCGTCAAAGAAGGGTAAGAAGGTGCCGCCGACGAGGGGGTTCTACCCCTCTAGACCTGAGGGCGCTTTCTATGGTGCCTCGTCGACTGGTAGCAGACGCTCTCAGCTGCTGGGGCACGTTCAGAACAGCTCTAGAGCTTCATCACAGGTAAATGTCACTCGTTTTTGACGAATTCTTTAAATTCAATTTCACATTAAACTTACTTATGAATCATTTGAATGTTGTAGTCCTCACCGGTTGACTCAGAGGCTGGGGTGCCTTCGGTGAGCTAGCCCTCGGCGTACCAGCCCTCGGTAAGCCAACCCTTGGCGTGCCAGCCCTTGGCGAGCCAGCCCTCGGCCAGCCAGCCCCCGACTGGCGATGAGTTTGTTCCTGAGGCCTTTGACTCGGCTGGTGAGGAGCCGTCTGGGTCACCTGACGTGGCGCCCCAGCAGACGCGGAGGACGGGGAGGACTCACTTTGTCAGTCCTCCCGCGGTCCCTTCACAGAGGATCATGATTCGTCCAGTCGGAGACAGGTAATAAAAATTATAGTGTTCAATTTTAGTTTCTTTTGATTACTTAAGTAATGAATGAATAAATATCTTGCAGAGTTTGGGACGACACGTCTTTCACCGGTAAGAGACACCACAGACCGGTGAATGGTGTCCTCGGGTCCATAGTGCGTTTGCACTATCCCGGGGTCATCGACGGGGTCAATTTTATATATATATATATATATATATGGAACCAATAAGAGGTCGACCTAATAAGAATCGGTTCCAAAACCTCTTGCTGTCAGAAGTTTTAAGTTTTGCTCAATTCCTAAGTTACCTTGACAAAGTTTAAGTATTGGGTTAATTTTGGCATAAGTAAGTCCAATCCAGATGACTGGATGGAAATAAGTATTACTTGCAGTTTTTCAAGTATCAAGGTCTCATGGTAAGTTACGTATAAGATTAAGTCATTGGAATAATGACTTACTAAGACTCGGTTTGTGCGAGATGTGTAGTAAATCCACATCAGTAATCAACACTCGCACATTGGAGCTTTATTGTGGAAAAAGCTCCTAATTTAGAGTCACTGTGTCATGTGTGATGCATACCAAATATATATTATAAATGGGACCACTAAGCAGACACAGTAAGTAAACCCGAGTTGTAAGTGGTTGACAGCATTAAACCACTTAAGTTTTTTGTACTCCAGAGACAACAAGTCATATGTGATGCCAAACACATTGACATAAGGTATGTGTTGTAAAGGAGTAAATCCAGGATCATATTAAGTAATGATGATTGAGCAAATTAGTGCCAAGCAAATGCTTGCGGGTCAGCTTACAAAAGGTCTTCCACCCGACGTGTTCAGTGAACACGTGGCTAGCATGGGTTTAAGGAAGAACCTATGATCATTGGATATTTAGGGGTCAAATAAGAGTAAGGTTTTTTTTAAGTGGAGATGTATTGTGGTCCTCGAGTCCAACAATATATAAATGGTTGTTGTGATGCGTTGTGCCCTATATGTCAAGCATGAAAAAGTGGACACTAAGTTTAGTATTAAGTAAGTTGGTAAGTTTCAGTTTCGAGTTCAAGGGGGAGAATGTTAGCACTACCGGATTAGTCCGGTAGTGGACGGACTAGTCCGGTCCGGACTAGTTCGATATAAGACCAGACTAGTCCGATGTTGTCCAGTAAGGACATCGGACTAGCCCGGACCTTGACCGGACTAGTCCAGTCTTTTCAGTTAATGTCAGTTTGAACTCGAAAATAACATGTGTTCTAATTGAAAGGACACAACCCACCGACAATTATGTCCCTGATCGGGAGACTTAACTGTCTCTAAGGGTGGGAGGCCCCTTCTTGTGTCTCTTGGTCATATATAAGGAGAGGGTTATGTGTATGATGGAATGTGGGTTGTGAATACACATTAGACACAAGAACTCTCCAAATTCTCAGAATCCAATCAACAATACCAAGAGAAGAACAAGGGGAAATGCCTCTCGTCATCGTTCTACTTGCGGCCTCGCCTTGTTGGCTCGATTGCCGCATCGTCAAGGAACAACAAAGATGGATGAGAAGGTATTAGTGGTGTTCTTGTGCTATTTGAGAGATAGCACTTGATGTTGATCTTTTATTCAATTTTCTTATGTGTAATTCGAAATGATTTAGTGGCTATTTGATCTTTGGGCTACCTTTTGATTTATAGCAGAAATTTCTAAATTTTATCGTGTTATAATAAGCAGTTTAAAACCTTTACCTGTGCTTTTTCCTGATAATCTTTCGGATCATCTAGAATTCGAAGCACCTGTCTTATGGACCGTGCTTTGCCATATACTTTATAAACATATGTCTGCATAATAGAAAACAAAATGTAGTTAGGAAAGTGGAAGAATGCATCCAATGTGTGCCAACAATTAACGCCATATATAGTCTACCAGAATATAATATTCTGACAGTATTAGACTTAGTAGATTGACACCAATCATAATCTGTATAACATGTTATTTTTCCGTCCAGGGTTTATTATACATGTGTTGATATCTTTGTATGTTATTAAAAATGGCCCATGCACCATTTTATACCATTTTTGCTAAAAAAATTTCTCGTAATTCAAAGGTTCTAGTTTGGTACATAGCTTTGTGTGAGGCTTGTGACCAACCTATTATCGAACCTGTTGGCTAGGAATTTGGATGTTTTGGTAGATACACATAAGATTGCATTGGTCAAATGAAGATGTATAGAAGACAATTTTATGCTGCTCACGAAGATACGGAAAATATTAACAATCGATGGAATAGTTATATATCATTCTGCTCATAAAGATTGGCCCCACCAGAAATATTTATAATAGAATGGTATTATTATCTAACAATACGGAATACTAAGATGCATTGTGACCAGACACAGAATACACTGTATTCTGAAATAAAATGCATGTTGGCTGAAGTTATCAATCTAATGTTTGTCGTTGGTCCATCATTTTTGTCTATAAATACTGATGACCGACCACTAAAACCTAATGACCTTGGAGCACTCCATGCAGCAACCGCCGTCACACACATACGTACTCCTCACGCATGAGACAAGTGACACTTGTCATCTCATGTGCAAGTTGCTGCTCCCGTCTTGCACTTGTTGAATTTGCTCCACGTCTCTCCTCTCCCAGATTAAATGTTGGTCGTGGGACTCTGTATAACATGTCGAGTAGTGTTAGAATGCTCAGCATGTCGTTCGTCTCTCCGGATGTGAACATCCATATAGGTGCTGTTGAGTTGCACAATCATCAAACAGTACAACTACTTCCCCGATATCGACTACATCTACTACACGTTGACTTCCACCATGCCGACCCAATGGAAGGTATAATCTATGATCATTTGCATGCAAACCGTAATTTTTACGCGTTTAATTTATTGTGTGCTAGCGAGTAGCATCCCATGTTACCTAGTTAAAGATTCAATCTATCTTGTTGGGTAGATCTCTTTCATATCCCATTATCCGGTATACTTGGAACTTAATTAAGAGGACACCATTTTTTACGGGAATTAAGAGGACTTCATTTTCTCTTTGTCTATGTTCGTAGAGGATATAATGAGTCAAATCATGTAATAGTTAAGTTAGCTGATCAGTGTGCTGAAGTCTATTCAGTCTGGTATACTGAGGCTTCGGACTATACTTTTTAACGACACATTAAATTAGTATAACGCTGCCCTTCTCAAAAAGCAAGCCCCACTGTGCCTTGTGCCCCATTGTTTCGAAGAAACCTAATGTTGGAGGGAGCTTGTATAAATTCGTGTACGCAGCTACAAAGTTGCCGTCTAGTGATAAATTAAGAAGTAAATATTGCACTCGTGCCCAATTGGACTTTGAAACAAAGGATGCACAAATCCATCAGACAACTCGACATGTAATTTTTATCATAAATTACTTTTCAATAGAACTGTATAAAATGAATGTTCTTAGGGCTGAAAACAGTTAGAAACAGATGGAAAAAATGCCAACTTTTTTTTCATTTTCATATACGAAATTCGGAAACTGAACCATCGAAAACGGTAATGGTATCAAAAATATCAGAAATGGATATATATCGGAACAGAAATATGTTGATATCAAAATATATGGTTCTGATTTTTTTTAGAAACAACACCCTAAAGCATTGTCATCATTACTTAAATAACATAAGCAAACCACGATAATAACTTTCAAATTTCATAACAAATTAATGACATACAATGCAAATCAAATCACAATTAAAGAATCAAGAAAAATAACATTAGGCCCGTTAAGGAGTCTAGAGTTAATGATATTAGGCTTCTGTGACTTCGATCTTCATATCTTCGGTGCATTACTTGTGGTTGGATGGCCGGCATGGGCTAGGGCCAGTTTGGGAGTCCAGAGGAGATTGGGCTGATTTGGGAAATTGTTTGAAACTTTCCGAATAAATGCGGAAATCTAACCAAATCATTTTTGTTCCGATTTCTGAATCTCAACTTCCAATTTCCGACCATGTTTTGAATTATTCTGATAAAAATGGTAATTCATTTGGAAATTTTTGAAATCTGTATCGGATTATCCGAAAAATTACCATCCATATTTCACCCCTAAATGTTCCATCCATAATCACTCTTATGCATCACAACTACCGTTCTTCCATTGAATTGTTGCTTCTATGGTAATTTTTTCTATGCGGAATTGCAAGTTTGATTAGCTCGCACTGAAGTTTCTCGGTTCCAGTTTGAAATACCGATGACCTGATCTTTCAACTCTAATATACGCAAGCATTGTTGTCGATCGGACTTATAATTTTGAAGGAAATACAAAAGTGAAAACTTGAGTGATTTGCTCAAAGATTTTACTGGAATGATGGGGAGAGTACATGAAATCCTCTACAATTTGGGTCGTTGTTTGCAGACGTTAGACTGGACCACAGACAAACAAAGGGGAAAAATCTTTTGAGTTGCAGCTCAAAATTGGGTGGACAACAAAACAAAAGTTGAATGATTGGTAATATATAGTTTCATTCCACTGAAGAAAAATCAAACGCTCTTGAGAAAGCATTGCTGTTAGAATTTGGGCTAATATATGTGGAGCCCAAAATAATTTTTTGAAAATCTCAAAATTCTATTTATGATAAGAGGTGTAGTGTTAAGTTTAGCCTCACGTTAAAATCGGGAGGGATGCGTGTTTGTTTTCAGTCTATTGTTACCTTGCTCGGGCTTCATGAGACATGTTATGTATGTTATTGTCGGTGTTTGGTGACCGAGTAGTACCGTACTGCCGCATGTTTCATCCTCGAAGGCCTAGCTACAAAGAAACGAGAGGTTTATACTAGTTCAGATAAGAATACCCTATGTCTAGTATGGTCGGCACCTGTACTTTGTTAGCTCGAGAGTGGGTTACAACGTTAAGAAGCGAGTCCTCATCGGAGAGTTCTCGTGTGTTGGTGTCTCAATTTGTTCGTCGTCCCCATGTGAAGGTGGTCTTGGGCCTCTTCTATAGCCCCTTTCCGAGCGATCTATCTACTATGACTCCTCATAAATGGCACGGGAGGTACAGTGTTCTCTCTCGCAGGTTTTCTAGGCTCGTCTTGAGTCATAGAAGTCATCACCACAGTATCAACTCCCACCATGTAATCCTTTTTGCGTCATCCTTCATCGTGTGCTTGCTGCTACACCAAACGGGATGGGATGGGATTGGCGTCAGCTAGCACTATGCTCTGCGGCAGAGTCACGTCGCATGTGGTTGTCCTTTTAGCATTGAAGACATCTGCATAAGCCCATGTCTGTATTGAATGCCGATACCTGCTCCTTGCTCTTGAGCTCAGGCTCGGGAGGTTCCTCTATCTGACCTCATTGGTCGAGGCTAGGGAGGGTCCATCGCCCGACCTTGTTCGTTGGGGCTCGGACGGATTCTCTAACCCAACCTCAATGGTCATAATTTGGATGCTAGGTTCCTGTTCATGTTGGAGGTCGGGCATGGTCTAAGCCTTGCCGTAGACGTACGCCGTTTGTTGGTCACCGGGGTACAAAACCCCATCAGTAGCCCCAAGCATCTAGTCGAGATGTTAGTTGGTCAAGGGTGGATTCCACGGTGTGTTTGTGGTTCCTGGGGAATGAAAGTTCGATAAATGTGTTAGTATGAGTTCATGATTTATCTAGGATCCCTGCGCAAGTCATGGTTGGAACTGCAAGGTACGGTCGTGATTCTTGAGCTACACAGCGAGTCCACGAGTCCCTTTCGATGTCAAGTTGATAGATTCTCTAATCCACTTTGCGCCCCGCCCATGAGTCATTTGTAGCTTGGAGGGGGTGAGTAAGCAGGAATTTTCCTCGATGATTGAATTCTCAATCTCGGTGAGCTTCCTATTGGGTTAATCTAAGTGGAACCAGATCGTCTTGTTTCGTAAGGATGAGTGGAACCGATCATACCGTTTAATAGGGACTAACCTGGTAGGGTTTGATGCCCGCATCTCATTAAATTTTTCTTGGGACGCTCAAATAGATCTCAGGCTATTCAGTGGCCCGAGTGGCTCGATGCCAACCCTTCGAGGGGCAACTATGGAGTCACTGTGATGAGTCTTGAATATAGAGAATCAGATATGTCGGGAGCATTCGTGAGCCAACGTGTTGTCCATCCCTCACTCTGGTTCGTTTCGGGCAGCCATGTGGCCTATTTGACAGGACGGCCTTCGAACCTAGAACTGGATCAGACCCCAAAAGTGGGCAGGAAACTTACCTGCCTTACCTCAGCCTATGGGGCCGGTGTTAGGGCCCTTTGTCTCCATGTCATTGAGATCATGGGTACTGCATGATTCAATGGTGGCATCGATTATGAGGAGACTAGGGGTGTGTTGTGTTGTGGAGATCATGGGCATTGCATGGTATTATGGTAGCGCTGGTAACAAGGAGCCGAGGTGCGTCCTCCAATCGTGTATGTTCGCTTGCCGCCATGCCTATCTGACGAGGCTATAAAAGCCTGGCACCGCATCCCTCTTCTTCCCCGCTTTCCCACTTTTCCTTGTTCGACCTTCCCACTGCTACAATAAGCCTCATCGCAGACAGCTCCAAACCTATTATCACACGCGTTTTTAAAATCACCTAAAATGAAGAGCGTGTGATATTCCGCAATTTCATGGGCAGAGAAGTGAAACCGCCTATGGGCGACACATTATCACAGACGATTCTTTACTTAGGCTAGCCGCCTCTGAAGATATGTTATCACAGGCGGGTCGTGCAGCATATATAACTGCCTGTGATAATTATGTTATCACAAGCGGATCTTGACCTACGTCAAGCCGCTTGTGAAGACATTTTATCGCAGTCAGTTTCTACCATAACAGTAACCGCCTGTGATAATTAGGTTATCACATATGGTTCTTTACTTATATCTAGCCACCTGTGATAATTGTTTTTCACAGGCAGGTCTAGCTGTTGGTAAATAACCGTCTGTGATAAGGTATAACTGATGCAATACTAGCTGTTGTTATTTCTAATTTCTAGGTCAATTCAATATAATCACAGAAGTCAACAATATCCTCACAGAAGTCAACAATATCATCACAGAAGTCATCTCACAGAAGTCAATTTTACTAAAACAATATACATATGTACAAGTTACACATACAATTCATCTCATAATTTACAAGTTTTCACTAAAAATTATTTCTATTGGCATAGTCGCAAAGTTCTGGCACATCAGCTATTGCACCATTCTCATCAAAGAACTCCCCTATTTTGTGCAAAATTTCGCAACACACGAATTGACACAGTTCAACAGCAATCTTGTCGGCTCCTCCACCAGGAATACTTCTACAAACCGGCCATTCTTCGTTCACATTCTTCGTGTGCTGCAATGAAACACATAACAAGGTTTAGAATGTGTTGGATTGAAAAATTTCAAAGTATAGATCAAAGTGAGAGTATACAGGAATTTATTTGGTATTTCTAGAGCAGTTGTACTATGAGCAATTGAATTTTGAAGTTGGAATCAAAATATGAAAATAATGTTTCTGGTAATATTGAACAGCGGATAATATAAGTATTAAACTATTCTAGTTACAATGAAAATGAAACTCAAAAGTAAGAAAATAAGATATCGACGTTAAAGATAACTTACATCCTCACGATTCACTCTATATTCGCTGGCGGTCCGAAGATGCTCCCATACATAATACCCGCATAAGACACTCCCAGCAGGCTGTTTCGGACAAGCATAATATGTTTTAATGTCCAATGCATTCGTATTAGAAGGTCCCTCACCGCCAAGTTGTTCCACGTAAAACTGCCAAGCGATGTAATACAAGAAAGGTCATATAAAACTTGTCAACACATTCTAAATGTGTGTAAATTAAAATTATTGAATAAACGTACAGTTTCGAAATGGAAAGGAAATCTTTGTAACGATCTGGTGGGTAATCGGTCGAGTCCAAGACTATTGCGAAACCCTGCGTTGGCTTGATGAAGATCATTATGTAGTGATCACTGCAAACATACAAACACACGTGTTAATAATTACCAATAATTGTTGTTTCAATGTCATGTGTCAAACTTACTCGAAGTGGTACGGAGCCTTTACGAGGTCCTTGCCGTCTCCGACAAAGTTAAACATTGCATGTCCTATGTGAGCTGCAACTTCTGTCCTTCTATCCTTCTTAAGTTTTGTGATTGCTTTTTCAAATTCTTTTTTTTCATGTGCTTGAACTTTGCTGAGTCTCGATCTGCCTTGACGTCGAATAGCGTCTTTGCAATCTGTGTAGGGTCAAGGATACCTGCCTTGCATTTCATCTTTTCATTATCCATGTATTGCATCCTAGGAAAAAGTTCAGAATTGTTATAATCTCATGAAATGTGTATGTGTGTGGTAAGAAAAGCAAATGAAAAATATTAGAGGAACTTACAAGCACCAGACAAGTAGTAGGTTGATTTCGAGCATGCCCCGATAGAAAAGGGGATGCAGCTCTTCAAACAAAATGACTCGTCTATCCGCTCCAGTGTTCCAGAATGCATCTTTTGGAATACAAAATGTGGCGCAAGAAAGATCTTATTTTGTGCTGGCAAGGATGTACCCCTCATGTATTCTTTTGAGTGGGGCAGGTTGTTTGCTAAGTTGTAAGGATGTCATGAACGGCTTCCAATTCTCAAATTTAGGAGGAACATCCTCAAGCTTGTATATTGGAACTCCTGGTTTAACTAAAGCTATCCGCCGATTATACATGACATCGTCTTCTTCCCACTCCTCGATATCTTCTAATGCTGGTTCCTGAGAAGAACGAGATGCACTCGATTTTCTAATATTTTCCTTCATAGTTTCCAAATACTTTGACACTTCTGATGAAGATTTCTTAATTTCGTATGAGCTCACTTTGATAGGCACTGATGATCGAGGAGTAATTGTCGAAAGTTGGACATTGGCTTGTTGTTGAACCTATTGTTCAACTGATTGCTCTTTACTCCCAGCAGCTGGCTCTAGTACTACTTCAAGTTGTTGCTCAATTGGTTGCCCTTTACTAGCAACAGCTTGCTCTGGTACTGCTTGAAGCTGTTGTCGAACTTGTTGCTCTTGGATATCTTTACTAGCAAGGTTACTATAATCCTTGCTAAGACATAAGGGGAGTGGATCTTCCTGGACTGGGAGTGGATCTTCCTGGCCTTTCACCTTAGAATATGGGGTTACAGTATTTCGAGATGCGACGGGGCTAAAAATTGGCTCATCGTCCAACACGATATCGCGTCGGTGCCAAAGGATTAATTGGTTGACAGCCTGCCCTAGAGTCGTGATCCTCTCATGTGTGATGTGGTCTATTTCATAATCTTCATAATCATTGTCAATGATCTGAAGAACTTGCACCACAACATAATACAACGGAAGTGGATTCCCGTTGAAGTCACGTTCAGGCTTTGCCATAGCAGTGGCAACCTGTTTGGTTTTGTTTCCTGCTCTGCCGATCGGGACAAGAAGACGACAAGATTTGTCGTTAGCAATATCATCGATAGCGAACTTATGGGTTGACCCTGAGCCTGGCACAGAACCAACGCCGCTAGGGTAGGTAGTTGGAGATACCAATTTCTCCTTTGGCACGGGAACCATCGATGTACTCGGTGCCACTAATTGTCCCGATTGTCTAAGTTGTTCCGTTATTTCTTGCACATTTTCTTTGACCTTTTGAGCAATCATTTCATCAAGTGTTTTCTTAAACTTGTCACGTGTTCTATATGTGTCCTTTATCTTTAGGGAAACCATCTAGCCAAGACATTTGAGAAGAGATTGCTCGAACCCGTCCACTGTGTTCAACGTTTCCTAGGATAGCGGTCAGTTGGTCATTCTCCCTCTTCGGCTTGAAGAGACCCTTCTGTTGCTTTTCAATTACTTCTTTCATTTTCCTCTACTTCATTCATAGAGTCGGGCTTTTCAAGTTTGCCCTCACTGGTCAAACCTAACCGAGCAAAGACCAACCATTGAGTTCCCTAATCGCAGCCTTCTAACGGGTGAGGATTGCCCTTACTGGTAATTTCGTCTAATATCTTATTCCATTTCTAGACTTTAGGGGCATATCCGACAGACCCCAAGCAATGATGGTATTTGTTCTTTTTGGCAAGCTCTGACCTAGTTGCACTTAGGGCTTTAGCATCAGGTGTGGTCTTTTGACGAACAAATTCTTGCCACTGAGCTTGTGTGATTTTTCCCATCTTCCTCGGGCTAGGGACCTTATCGACCTTAACATATGCATTCATTTCACTCTTCCAGCCACGAAACTTCTTGCCGCAAGAGACCAATGTTGCTTTCTTTATAGCTTCTTTTGTGCCTTTCAGGAACTTGAATTGTTTCTTTATCCTTTCCCACAACTCATTCTTGGTCTACTCTGGTAATTTCCTCCAATTCTCGAATGTGATCGGCACGAGCTCTCTAACAAGAAAACCGCATGCATTACGGTACTTGGTAACTGAATCTAGTGGTTCTTGGGGAATCCCACCTGGACCGACCCTTGTTATGTACATGAGTGCAGTCCAATGGACCCTTATTGGGACCTCGTTGCCCTCGTTTCCGCTTAAGTGAACTTGAGGATTCATCCATTGGAGAACCTTCTGCGGTTTTAGGAGCTGAAGTCACCTCGTTGTCTTCGCGATTAATCTAGGTAGAAAAGAATTATAAGACTTTGTATACTTGACAACCAACATTAACTTGAACTGCTGAAGTTAAGATTCGTGATCCATACCTCGTCGGCATGATGATATTCCGGGTCTAGATCCTCTGAAGTCTTTTTAATTTTTATGTTCAAAAAAGGATCCGGTGGAATGTGAAAGGAGCCTGAACTGCTAGAGTCACTAAACTCCATATTGTCTTCTTTATTGTTACCACCAGCACCAGTCTTCTTAGGGCTTTCCATGCTAGAACTAATAAGACAAAAAAAATATAGTGAATGGCACATTAACTCTACATGAAGTGTTGCATGAAGAAAAAGATGGAAGCATTCTAGGATTTGATAAGGCATTCTAGGGTTTAAGGCAACTGACCAAAAGGTTCCTATACATTGCGAGGGTGACAAACATGTTAAAGTTGTTCACCAGCAATGGCAATTTTATCTTCTTATTCTAAGTAGGCAGTTACTTGTATCTTTGTTCTGAGCACAAGCGATGTTTAATAGCCGTATGCAAGCACATTGCTTTGTTTGGCAAAAGGATAGCGACACCGGTCTCGAAGGAGCATAACCCTGTGAGATGGAGTGCGGGACGGCTACACTCTATTTTTAGTGCAGATGCTATGATCCACTCATGTTACCACCAGTAGTTCAGACATGTCACACAAGTCAAACAGCAAAAAAAGGGTAAGGTTTTAATTCATCACGTATTCTGGTGGCTCTTGTTCTCCAAAGGTTGAAAGGACAAAAATGGGAACAAGGAATTACTACAGACGCCATTAAAAATTAAATTCGTTCTGTGGAGCATATATAGAAAAACAACAATTTCTAACTGCTTGGAAGGATAAATAAAACATGACGCCCTTGAGTGCAACATGCATTGATGTGGTATTAAAATCCATTCTATCCCCAAAATGGATTACCACCTACATTAGTAACTACTGAAATCCCCTTGCAAGCTTGTCTGAAACCATATAGCAGTTACAGTTTAGACCAGAATTATCAATGTCATGCTATATTCACATTTTATCCTACTATGGAGAAAGAACAGAAAGGCATGGAAACTACAATCCATGTTACATACATCAAATATTGTGGCAAATAAACAAATAAAGAACCGTGCCCAGTGCCCGTCACTAGGCCTCCTTTATATGCCATGTTTCTTTCACAGAAAGAATGCCTCATCCTACCATATATATGCCTTTTGTTTTAGAATCATCTAGCATGGTACTAAATATCAATACGACCTAGGGCAACGGGCAAGGACCCTTTTGAATGAGTAATACACAATAACTATATATCTAGCATAATGAAAACTTAAACGGAAGGCCTGATCATTAATCAAAAAGTTTATCATGTCCGAACCCTAATACTGCGACCGCGATTTGGCACCAAAACACGATCGACAAATTGCATCCAGCACATGGAACCAAATGAACGCGTCAGAGGTGTTGTGCGTTAACGTCGTGGTCCACCACCACCACCAGGATGCCTACCCTTTTTGAATTCTCGAACCCTAACCAAGGAAATCTATGCAAGGCATTATTTGACTCAGTTGGCGGCGAGGGCAATGAGGGAGGCGGCACGGGGATGGAGGAGGGAAGGTCGAAGGGTTTAGGGTTTACCGTGAAGCTCGGCGGTGACGGCAATATCTTCGCTCAGCGTACCTGGAAGTGACGAGGGTGAAGCAAACGGACAACGGCGAAGCTCGGCGGCGATGGCGAAGCTCGACGACGAGAGTGGCGGAGACTTGGCGGCAAAGGAAATTTTGGCAGTTTGACAGCGTCTAAGTGATTTCGCCCGGGTTAGGTTTTTCCAACGCAGCCGAGGGGTATATATAGACGCCTATTTTCTCAGGCGGATTTTAAATACCGACCACCTCAGAAGATGGTTATCTCAGGCGGGTTTTACTTACCAACCGCCTGCGAAGACTCAATTATCTCAGACAGTTGGTAAGTAAAACCCGCCTGAGATAATCTTTTTCTCAGACGGTTATTTAGTGCCAACCGCATAAGAAGATCTTTACATAATATTAATTAATATTATTTTAATATATTAATATTCTTTTTCTCAGGCGGTTATTAAGTACCAACCGCTTGAGAAGATCTTTACTTCTTATTAATTAATATTCTTGATTAAATGTGGGGCCGTTAAGAAGCCCAAATTCCATTTTCTTGTAATATGATTGATTAGTAAAGGTTACCATTAAATTTCACTTCATAAAGCCTTTGAAATTGGTTAGAACATGAAAAACATATAACAATTGTTATTTTTCATTTTTCTATCTTGATGCATATAATGATTTTTTCATTTATTTTTTCACTGGACATTTTTAGTCATCATACCAACCTCTATGAATTTTTTCAGATTTTTTATATTTTTTTGAATCAATGTGGAGGCCACGGTGGTGGCCGAGGTGGAGCTGCCTCCTCCCTTGGTTGTTCTGATGCGGTTGATACCGAAGTGCATCGATCCAAGGTTAGGTGTGGCCTTCTAGTCACCGGCCATGTCAGAGCCAGTGTCGTTCATCACCGAGCTGGCCAAGGCGGTGCTGGCCATCGTGGAACCGCTCGTGGTTTCCATTCCATAGGAGACCGCCGCTCTGGAGGGACCTTCAGAGGTCGCCCTCCCTGCGGCTCCGGTGGTTGAGGGGCCGGGGGAGCGTCACTCAAGTCTAGGGGTTGGGCGCTGCCCCCGAGCCTTCTGTTTTGGAAGTCGGAGTCCAGCAACTAGTGCTGCAGTGGGCTGACCTGGATTCGGAGCGTCCTGTTGCATCCGGTCTTGGCCAAGCTGCAGAGCACGTCGAGTGGGAACCCTTTGAGAGAAGCATTTTCCGCTCAAGGTCTCAGCTTGCTCAAGCGAAGGCTCGCTTGGAGGTCGAACTGGAGCACATCATGGACGCATTCTAACACCTTAGCGGAAGCACGATACTAAATGTGCGGCCGAGAGCCTTCTTCTTTGTTTGTTTTTGTTATCAATGTGGCTTATATCATGAGGCCAGAGGCCTCTATATATAGATGTACATGGATAACAATTATGCAGAAAGACACTTATGCAAGAGGGAAAATACAAATATACCCATAGATCTCTAACACCTCCGCTCAAACTCAAGGTGCATCACGGTTGAAGCTCTGAAAGCACATATTGAATATCAACAACACCATCCCGTACCTGTGCTCGTGTATAAGAAGCATCAATACCAATATGCTTGGTAAGCTCATGCTTGACCGGATCACCAGCAATACTGATAGCACCTATACTGTCATACAAAAGAGGAGTCGGCATACCAACAGAAACACCAAAGTCCTCAACCAACCACCGTAACCAAGTAACCTCTGCACTCACAAGAGTCATAGCATGCAACTCAGCCTCTGCACTCGAACTAGAAACTGCTACCTGCTTATTAGTCTTCCAAACAATGAGGGAACCACCAAGAAAAACAAAATAGGCAGAAAGAGATCAACGATCAAAGGGGTTACTAGCCTGAGTGGCATCAGAATATGCTTTGAGCCGTAAAGAGCTAGAGCGTGGAAAGAACAGGCATCTAGAGATAGTCCCATGAAGATAACGCAAGACACGGAGCAAGTGACTATAGTGGACTTTGTTGGGAGCCGAAACAAACAGACTTAGAATGTGAACAGAGTACGAGATATCAGGACGTGACACCAAGATACACTAGACTCCCTACAATATGACGATAATGAGTAGGATCATAAAGAGAATCACCATCAGTGGCTTGAAGATGGACATTGAGTTCCATAGGAGTCTCAACAGTACGGTGATCAGTAAGAGAAGCCTGATCAAGAAGATCTTGAATGTACTTCTCCTGATATAGATAAATTTCTTCAGAGGAGGAGAAAACCTAAAACCCAAGAAAGTAGCGAAGAGGACCAAGATCGGACATAAAAAACTATTCACTAAGATGGGCCTTCACAAAGGCTATGTACTCAAAATTGTCTCATGTGATGATCATGTAATCAACATAGAGAAGAAGAAGAGTGCGGCCACGAGACGAAGTGTGCAGAAAAAGCGTGGGATCATGAGTACTAGCAGAGAAACCAGCAGCAGTGACCACAGATGCAAAACGATGAAACTATGCACGAGGAGCCTGCTTAAGGCCATAAAGAGAGCGTCGAAAACGACAAACCATACCCTCAGGAATATAATACTCATGTGGTGGCTGCATATAAACCTCCTCATGCAGCTCACCATTAAGAAAGACATTCTTTACATCAAGCTTCGAGATGGACCAGTCACAAACAGAGGCCACAACAAGTAGAGTGCGAACAGTGGTCATATGAGCGACAGGAGCAAAAGTCTCATCATAGTCACGATCATGTTCCTGCTGGAATCCACGAGCGACTAATCAAGCCTTATAGCGCTCAAGTGAAACATTAGAGCGAGTCTTAACCTTATAGACCCACTTACAGGTGATAGCACGAACACGTGGGGGACAGGGCACTAGTTCCCACATGTCGGTGCGCTCAAGAGCAGCAATCTCTTCAGCCATCGCAAGTTGCCGTTTTGAATGAAGAACAGCATCACGATACGTAGCTGGCTCAGAAAGAATGGCAGCAGCAAAACTAGAAGGAGAGTAGCGATCAAGGGGCTGACGAGAGCGATGACCACGTCCAAGAGGCTGCTCAGGAGAAGAATCATCATAAGAAGATGATTCCTCAGGAGAAGAGGGTGCCTAGGGAGAATATGAGTCATCAGACGAAGAGGATTCAATTGGAGTTGATGGCTTACCATAAAAAGGCACAACTCGTCTAGTGTAGATATGTGTCACAGGAGGCTTCATAGTATAGTCAGGGACCATAGAAGAAGACACTGTGGGACACGACACCGAGTGTGAAGGAGGTATACTAGCAACAAGGGTATCTGGAAGGAATAGGAACGAAATCGGATTGACCAAAGATACAGGAGGAGTATTCGAAGAAGGACGAGGGTAGAAAGGACGTGTCTCATCGAAGACAACATCCCGTGAAATCCTCATCCGTCGACCAACAGGATCCCAACAATGATACCCCTTATGCTCAGCAGTATATTCTAGAAAAACACACTCGACCGACTGAGCAGTGAGCTTAGTGCGCTCACGAGGTGCGAGCAAGACATAGCATACACAACCAAAAAGTAGAAGACTGGTATAGTCAGGCATCTTGCTAGTAAGACGCCGAAAGAGAATCTCACCCTGAAGAGCGGACGAATGTTGAATGTTAATTAGGTAAGTGGCAGTAGAAACATCCTCAACCCAAAAGTGAGGAGGAACAGAGGAAGCAAGCAGAAGAGTATGAGCGATCTCAAGGAGATGTTGATGCTTGCGTTCGGGCACACCATGTTGTGCATGAGCACCAGGACAAGAAAACTGAGCAAGAGTGTCTTGCTCAGAAAGAACCTGACGAAGAGCATCAAAAAAGTACTCGCGAGCAGAATCAGCATGAAAAACACGAATAGACGTGTCAAAATAAGCGCAGATCATAGTTGAAAAAAAATTTATATATAGACAAAGCCTCACTACAATTTTTATAAAGTAAATTCATGTGTGGTGATAAAAGTCATCTATAAAAATGATATAATATCGGTATACTACTTTGGAAACAAAAGGAGCTATACCCCATACATCAGAATGAACAAGATCTAATGGACGCTCATACACTGACTCACTAGAAGGATAGAGAAGTTGAATCTGCTTGCCTAATCGACAACTTGACACTAAGATAAACAATTAGAACTTGAAACCGATCCTATAAGACCACTATGGACAAGGACTAACGAGCGAGAGTCACACAGATGACCCAGACGATGGTGCCACTGAGCAAACGACAAGGTGGACAAACAAGCTGACGCGGAGCCATCAAGACTAGCAGGCGCAGCGGAAGGAAGACGAAGTCAGTCAAGCTCCCAAAGACGATGTGAGTCACGATGACGGGGTCAGTGCCAACTAGGTGACCCGTGCGATGATCCTAAACATAACAAAGATCAGGATCAAGAATCACTCGACGGTCATGATCAGTTAGTTGACCAGTAGATATAAGGTGATGGTCAGACTAGGAACATAAGAGACATCGGGAACATGAAAGGAGTCAGATAAAAGAGTGCCCTGTTCAATAACAGAAAGAGGAGAACCTTCGACAGTATGAACAGTAAGAGAACGAGAGGGTGAACTTAAAGGACACGGACTAGTACGATAAGGAGTCATATAGAATGAGGCATTAGAATCAAGAATCCATGGACTGGTACCTGGAGCAGAAGTGGTAGGTGCTCTCTCAGTAGAAGACTTAGAAGCAGCAGCAGAACCTGAAGGTGCAGAAGGCTGAGTCACAGAACCAGTGACTCCTGATGGTGTAGAGGCAACGAGGTGACGAAGAAGCTCGAGCAACTGGGCATCCGTAGTAGCAGAACCCCTCCGAGAGCCTCCGATACTAGCACCACCAGCACCGTGTGAACAGCGAGGCTGAGCCTTCCTCTTCTTGAAACAATGTGTCTCCTCGTGTCCATCTTTATCACAATAGTCACAGTGAAGGAGGCCAGAGGAGGCACACTGAAGAGGTGGGGCGGTACAAAGACATGGGGCAGCCAAGGGAGAAGGTGCCCAAAAACGTCGGTAAACAGGGATGCCTTTGGCGAAAAAATAGAAAACCTAGGCTCTGTATATCATGTTATGAATGTGGTTTATATTATAGAGGAGGCTAGAGACCTCTATAAATAGATGTATAGAGATATCAATTATGCAGAAAGACCCTTATGCGGGAGAGAAATACAAATATACCCCTACATGTCTAACAGTTTTCATTTTAGTTTACCGTTGGTCTTCGGGATCTGATCCCTTTTTCTTATTATAGGTTGATACAACAGGCCGTTGAGTAGCCAACGCTCTTCCATGACAGCCTAAGCTCTAGAGGCTCTTGGAGTCAGAGCTGGCCGAGGTGCGCAAGGAGCTTGCACAGGCCTGTGCTGAAGCCACGACAGCTCTGGAAGAGGCGGCCCTTGTGACACAGGGGATGTCAGCCATGGTTGAGATGGTGAGGGACGAGGCGGTCACAGAGCTCACGGCGGCCCGCGACAAGGCAAAGGCTGCCTGCAAGGAGGTGGTTGAGATTGTGAGGAGGGCGGCAGCCACTGTCTAGGTGGCACGAGCAGCCAAGCCGAGCCACCGGTGAGCTCACAGATCTAGAGGGGCGCCTGAGGGTGGCCAGCGATCATGTCCGAGTGTTGGAGGAGGAGCTCGGCGAGTTACGCACTGTCGACACTCGGTTCTGTGACTCGATGCTTGGCTCGCGTCAAGGGGTCGTCTCGCTGGCCACCCGCCTCGGGGGGGGGGGGGGGGGGGGATCCCCGACCAACTCTTTGCTGTGAAGGGAGAACCAGCAAAGATCAAGGCCGTGGTTGCGGCATGGTGCGACCAGGTCCTGGGGGAACTGGAAGCAGGGGAGACCTCAAGCGGGTTGCTGGCCAGGGCTGAGAAGGCTCGATGTGAGGTTGAAGTTACCATCAAGGAGCTCGACAGACTCCGCATCACTGGGTACGCCGGCTATTGGTGCTTGGGAGCACCTCGGGTGGTAACTCCCTTAACGCCCCACTGATGGAGATGTCATGCCTGGTGGTGGCTCGGCTGGAGCCCATGGCAACCACCAGGGCTCGACTTGGGGCCAACGTCGCCCTGTCAGCCGTCCTTTCTCACTATGACGGCATCGATGGCCAGACCATCGGGGAAGGCTTCATGGATGGCCACTCGGAGGAGGAGTTCGAGGACATCGAGGGGCAAGTCTCATCTACCACGAGCCGACTGTCTGAGCTCGTCCTTGTCAAGGCCATGTTTCAACGCAGGCCGCCGACCCCTTATTAGGAGTAGTGTAGCCTTCTATGTATGGTGCAGTATGTGTGTATGTATGTATGTATGTATGTATGTATGTATGTATGTATGTATGTATGTATGTATGTATGTATGTATGTATGTATGTATGTATGTATGTATGTATGTATGTATGTATATATATATATATATATATATATATATATATATATATATATATATATATATATATATGTGTATATATATATATGTATTGTGTAATGGACCGAGCCCTCGTGGGCATCATACTTATGAATAAAACAAGTTTTTCATTGTGCATTTTCTCTTCTTGTCCCTGCATCTTGCTAGATCCGTAACTGTAACTTTTAGAACCTTCATCATTCTTAGTTGTAGGATGCGATGCGTGTAGGGAGTACTTCAAAGAAAACACACTTTGGAAAAATAAATAAATTTGAGAGTGTATTGCCGAGCTCTTAGCAGGTGGGTAGCCCCAAGCTGCTCGGGGCGGTTGGTTCAGGCAATCCGCCACGCTACACTTGAGTAGTCTTGCACCACCCAACCCCGACAATCGAGGTTGAGGTTAGGGCCCCGAATGAACTCGAGCTAGGGGGTGGCTTGTTTTTGTGATAAAACAAACAAAGCGGGGAAGGCACATAGCTTTTTGCTATATTCTCGACTTTCGATCATACATGAGGAACTCGGGACTTTTGTCGTGCTCGGGTACGATCCTGTGTTCCTTGGTGCCTCAGGCACTGAACCGCATCAGATGAGCTCCATCTCAATCTCGGGGTCGAGGAGCCTTCCCTCTTATCTTCGTCGCCCAAGGTGCCCAAATCCCTGCCGAGGAAGCACTTGTGGAGGGCACAATCTGTGAAATCTCATAATTGAGAAGAACAAGAAGGTAAAAAACTTGTTAAAAATTTAAATAGAGTTTACAAGGTTGCTAATGTATATTAGAACTTAAGATGTAAAAGCCTTAATTTCCATGTATTCACATTTTGTATGAGAAATAAAAGGAGTAAGAAAGTAATAGAGACAATGCTCATAGGAAAAATGAATTAAACTAAAAACCATAAATAAGGAGGTTCAAAATTCAAATCAACTTATGATCAAATTAGGTCAACATGCAAAATTGAGTCCACCAATGGGTTCCCCATACCTCAAATAGCTTCCATGCATCGTTTTATAATTTTTGAACTTCATCTTCTATTTAATTCTATGAGGACATTGAAAAGCATTTGAATTCAAATTCAAATTTGAATTTTACTAAAACTTTGCCAAATCTAAAAATGGACTTAAGATTTGGATTCTACATGTTTGATTTAACCTTGCTACTTAGTTTCACCAATTTTGGAGCACGGGCACTATTTAATTGTAGTGCAACATAAAGGGGGAATTCAAACCAAATTTGAATTTTCAAACTTAAATTGCTCAATTATCATAATCGAGTGTACCTTTGAATTGCTCATATGCGCTATCCCTGCCAAGTTTCATCAATCATGGTGTTGTTTTACTATTTTCAATTGATGGATAAATGGGATAAGAGAGGGGGGCTGTGGGCCCCACCTGTCAGCTGCCCCAAGCCAAGAACTGCCTCTGTCTCTCACTCGTAGGGCGCCGCTACGACATTTTGCATGTGCCAGCACTTGCCCTTGGCAAGAGCTGAGACCTGTTAGAAATTAATCTTTAGGGATTCAACTTAATCAAGATTCCTAATCACTATTTTGTGCACTAATGAACATAATATACATGATTAAGGGATGGATTAGCACAACTTACAGGAGGAGGAGGATCCGTTAGCCGCCATTGCAGTCTTGGGACAGCTTGGAGTTGCTCGGATCTTCCCGCCGCTCTTGCTCTCTTTTGGATCGGTTTTTTGGATTTGTGATTAGAACGTAATTAGCACTTAATCACCTTTAGCTTTTATAGAGCAAGGCGGTGGGGCGGTCCCGAGTTGGTTCGTCCACCTCCGATCAAAGTGGATCTCGGGAGTCAGTTACGGACTCCCCTTTTACCTTTTCTTTTCTCTTTATCCTTTTCCTTTTATTCATTCACTTTTCATTTTTGTCTCTCTCAGTTGAACCGAGAGCAACACCAACATTCTCTCTGTCGGTACCTTGAGTACCGTATACCCCTTGAGATTGCAAAGATCTCAAGGAAATGTCATCTACTTGATTTGAAGACCTTCGGAGGCCCACATGTCAGACATAACCGGACCCGCTTCCCCAACATGGTTAGTCCCAGGGTCGCCATGTGTACCATAAAACCGGAGCTACCGCCCACAAGGGGGAAGCTCCGGGCTATGTACCATAACGGCACCCCCGGACCTAACCCCAGACCGAGGGAAGCTCCAGAACTAACACGTGTCTGGTAGCACCGGACCTATCTGTTCCCCACAGTATGCTACAGAGCTGCCACGTGTCCAACCGTCGGATCTTCAGCCTCAAACCTCCACTAGAATACACAATGGCTCTGGATCTTCAAAGTGGAATCAAGGACTTCAAGACCCGATTAAGTGTCATTAATACTATGTTAATGACACACGATCGGACGACCCTTATTACCAGTAACAGCGCTGTCAAAGCCCGTAACTCGGTCATTAAGGGTAATTAAGTGCATCAAAGGTGTATCAATATTAGTAGACGACGGGGTCACATGTCGGGCCAGGCCAACTTGTAACGGTATGTCCTTGTACTATAAAAGGACAGGCCGACGATACATAGAGAACATCTGATCTGATCTGATCTGATCTGATCTGATCTGGTCTGATCGGCTCACATGCGCTCTCAGCTCACATTACCTGAGTTGAGTTCATACATCCAATACAACACCAACATACCCCGTGGAGTAGGGTATTACGCTCAAGCGGCCCGAACCACGTAAATCTTTGTGTCTCCTGTGTCATTTTACATTTCACCTTCTTGAATCTCCGCGCGGCCACACCGAACCTCAAACTCCGCAAACACTCTTAGTAGTGTCGGGAGATCTGCCGGATCAAAACCACCGACAGTTGGCGCGCCATGTAGGGGGGCCTGAGATTTCAAGAATAGTGAACTCAGCTGCTGAATCATCCAATGGTCATCCCGCTGTTCAAGCTGCTGGGGGCAATCCCTCCAATATGCAGCCACCAGTAGGAACCTCAGTTCCAACAAGAGTCACACTTCCACCACCGCCGCCTTCACCAGCAAATCAAGTTGGGCAGCGCGACGGTGCACCAGCATCAATCAATGCGTCAGCGAATCATGACAACCCGGAACACGCGCTCCATGCAGCACGTGCTCTCCTTCAGCGCCCACCACCTCCGGATGCATCCCGGATGCAATGGAGCAGTGGAGGGTCGATGTGGAACACTTGGTTGCAGCAGCAGCCGACCGCATCAGTAACCAAGGTCCTCCTCCTTTAGGACGGGCCCCGTCGTAGCGACGGACCTTGTGTGGCAGACTTGGTCCGCACGTTTCCAACAACAGGAGACGTGTTGCGTCACAGCAAGTGACTTCGTTGCCCTCCGGGACGCGATGCACTCACACGATATCAAGGCTTTCAACTCATGACCTCCGGGCGGAGCTTGATAGCCGATACCATCAACAAGACGGCCGAGTCCATATCGAGCGTGCTCGTGAAAGACGAGAAGCTCAGGACATTCCTGCTCATGAAGGAGTAGGAGGAGGCTGTTCAGCCCTGGCCATGCATCTGCGTATGGTCAGGTGGCCGCAGAAATTCCGACCTCACCTGCCGGAGAAGTTTGATAGGACCGTTAATCCCGTCGAATTTCTTCAGATTTACTCCACTGCTATCCTGGCAGCTGGAGGAAATGAGGCTGTAATGGCCAACTATTTTCCAGTGGCTTTAACTGGGACCGCCCGGTCCTGGTTTATGAGCCTTCCACCCAACTCCATCAACAGTTGGGAGGAGTTGTGCCGACAGTTCGCAGCCAACTTTGGGAGTTCATACACCCGACCAGGCACCGAACTGGACCTTTTTGCAGTCGTGCAAAAAGGGGGAGAATCCCTGCGATCATTCATCCAAAGATTCTCTCAGGTACGAAACACTATCCCTTCTATCTCTAGCGCTTCTGCCATTGTGGCATTTAGACAGGGCGTACGGGATAAGAAGATGTTGGAGAAACTGGCGATCAAGGAGATCACGAGTGTCACGGAACTCTTCAGCTTGGCCGACAAATGTGTCAGAGCTGCGGAGGGCCATGAAATGCACTCCAAACCACCTCTGGAGGATCGCAAGAAATCCTCCAAAGGCGAAGCCACTACCTCCGGGAATGGCAAAAAGAAGAAAAAGACCAACGGCAAGAAGAAGCCATCGGCCGGCACATCTAATGCTGCAGCTGCTGCAGCTCCGGGTGGTCGGGGGCCATGCCCCGAGAAGCGACCTCGACCGTCTTCTGAAGACAGTGGCAAACCCAAGGTGTGGTGTCCAATTCATAAGACAGATAGCCACAGTTTGGAAGACTGCCGGGAGGTCCAAAACCTTGCCGAGCGCTACAACAAGAGCCGGGAAGAAGTTCCTTTCCGACAGAGGGAAGGAAAACAAAATGTTGACGAAGCTCTGACTGAAGAGGAGTTAGGTTTTCAGGATCCTAAAAAGGTCCTGAAGGCCGTCTACACCTCTGTCGACGACGATTCTGACGTCTCCAACAACGAGCGTCGGAAGACCATGAACACCATTTTTGTTGGATCATGGGACATCACCTCCCGCCGCGTCCTCAATACAATGCGTCGGGACATGGACGTTATAGCTCCTATAGCCAGGGCGAAGCCTCATCGAAAGTGGATGGACACAGCCATCACTTTTGATGCTTCGGACTGCCCTCGAAGCATGGTTGGAGCAGGCTAGTTACCTTTGATTGTATCTCCTACCATCAATAACATTCAGCTCCACCATGTTATGGTAGACGGAGGTTCGGGGCTGAACCTCATAAGCTTCGAAGCTTTTACCAAGCTTCAGCTCTGACCTTCGGATCTTCACCCCTCCCAACCTTTCTCTGGAGTAGGTCCGGGAGCCAATACCCCACTCGGTGCTATTACTCTCCACGTTACCTTCGGGACCCGGGAGAAGTATCGCACTGAGAAGTTGGTCTTTGACGTTGCTCACATCAACTTACCTTTCAACGCCATCTTGGGTAGGCCTGCCTTGTACAAATTCATGGTAGTTGCTCATTATGGCTACCTGGTGTTAAAGATGCCAACACCAGTAGGCGTTCTCCGGATCCGCGGAGATCGCACTGCCGGAGTAACCGCTCTAGAAGAACTTCATGCGCTTACTACAGCACAAGAGGAGGACTCCTGGCAGGAGCAAGCTCCAAAACCCCCCAGCATTCGTCAACGAGGCTCGACTTCTGCACCTCGTGTGCAGCCAAGCGGCGACACCGACATTCCCGTCAAAGTTGTCCAAATCGGTTCCGATGCCGCTCAGACCACCCGTATATCGGGGGGACTGAATGACAAATAGGAACTCGCGCTCATCGCTTTCCTCCGGGGTAATGTTGGCGTGTTTGCCTGGCAACCGTCACAAATGCCTGGGATCCCCAGGGAAGTGATTGAGCAATCTGAAGATCTACCCTGACGCCCTGCCCGTGCATCAGAAGCCTCAGAAGCAATCCGTGGAGCGACAGAACTTCATTCGACAAGAAGTGGAGAAGTTGCTCGAAGCTGGATTCATCCGAGAAGTCTTCCATCCAAAATGGCTGGCAAACCCAGTCGTTGTGCCCAAGGCCGGCGGGAAGCTTCGGATGTGTATTGACTACACAACACTAAATAAGGCGTGTCCAAAAGATCCATTTCCACTACCTAGAATACATCAGATAGTGGATTCCACCTCCGGGTGTGAATTACTATGTTTCCTAGACGCATATTCTAGGTATCATCAAATCAGAATGTCTAGGGAAGATGAAGAGCATACCTCTTTCATCACAGTAGATGGATTGTACTGTTATACAGCCATGCCATTTGGTCTCAAGAATGCAGATTCAACCTTTGTACGAGCTATGTACAAAACTTTTGAAGAACTCATTAGAGACATAGTGGAAGTGTACGTTGATGACATCGTGGTCAAGGTCATGAACAAGGAGTCACTCCTTGACACCTTAAAGGTTCTCTTCGACAAGCTGCGGGTCACCTGCACAAAGCTAAACCCAAACAAGTGTGTCTTCGGGGTTAGCTCCAAAAAACTTCTTGGTTTCCTGGTAAATCACCGGGGCATAGAGGCTAATCCGGCGAAGATCAAAGCCATTGAAGACATGCGGCCACCAGCCCGCATCAAGGATGTCCAAAAGCTGACTGGATGTCTAGCAGCCCTCAGCCGGTTTATTTCAAGACTGGTGGAACGGGCACTTCCCTTCTTCAAGTTGTTGAGGAAGTCTGGACCATTTCAATGGTCTGAAGAAGCATAAAAGGCGTTCCAGGAGCTAAAACAGCTCCTCACCACCCTACCAACTCTGGTAGCTCCGAACCCTGGTGAGCCTTTGCTGCTTTACATTTCAGCAACTGACGAAGTCGTCAGTATGGTCCTGGTTGTGGAGAGACCAGAACCATCCCATGCTCAGGAATCTAGACCCCTCCAGGAGGGTCCAGAGGTTCCTGAAAGCGAGTCTGGGTCCCAGTTCCCAGACTTGAGTCCACAAGAAGTTACTTCAGAAGACCCAGACCCCTCCGGGAGGGTCCAGGTCACTTCTAAAGAAGCTCCGGGTCCCTCCAGCAAGGACCCGGAGGTCCCCGAAGAAGGTCCGGATCCCTCCGGGAGGATCCGGGTCAATTAAGAGGAAGCTTCGGGCCCCTCCGGGAGGGTCCGGACCATCCAGCGCCCAGTGTACTTCATCAGTGAAGTACTTCATGACGCCAAGACTCGATACCTAGAGGTGTGTAAGCTGCTCTATGTAGTTTTTATCGCCTCCAGAAAGCTTCGCCATTACTTCCAAGCTCACAAGATTTCAGTGGTGACTTCTTACCCACTTCGAGCAATCTTGCATAATCCCAATTCAACTGGGAATATTGCAAAGTGGGCAGCGGAATTGGCCGAATTCGATCTCGAATTCATTCCAAGACAAGCAATCAAGAGTCAAGCATTGGCAGATTTTGTGGCGGAATGGACTCCCTCTCCATCAAACCCTGGGGGCCCCAGTGAGCAGAAGCCGGAACACAAGGCTCCGGTCTTCATCGAGCCTCACTGGACCCTCTACTTCGACGGCTCCATGCAAAAGCAGGGGGCCAGTGCTGGAATCCTTCTCCTCGCACCAACCGAGGAGAAGGTAAAATACATGGTACACCTTGACTTCAAGGCGACCAACAACATGGCGGAGTACGAAGCGGTCATCTATGGACTAAAGGTGGCACTGTCATACGGTGTCAAGCAGCTGCTGGTCAAGGGAGACTCACAGCTCATCATTAACAAGTGAAGGGTGAATGCTCCTGCAACAATCTCCAGCTAGCTGCTTACCTCCTTGAAGTCCAGAGGCTTCAGAAGGACTTCAAAGTCCTAGACCTCCACCACGTCCAGCGTGTCCACAACGCTGAAGCCGACGAACTCTCGACGAAAGCGTCAACCGGAGCTCCAGCTCCTGACGGAACTTTTGTCCAGAGGTTGTCAAAACCCACAGCTCAGCCTACTGAACTGAGCGAAGGGGGCGAGATCAGTATCCCGAAGCTGATGGTCCCGATGGCCCTGTTACCATGGCAGCCATCAAGGGTCGTAGGTGCTGTCGGAAGCTCCGAGCAACCCAGCACGCAAGACTCAAATGCTCAAGTTAGCTCTGATGCATGGATCTCGGAGATCCGAAGCTACTTGAAAGACAACATCCTTCCTGACGATGATGTATCCGCTGACCGGATAGTCAGATTGGCTAAAGGATACACGTTGGTAGAAGGGGATATCTACCGGTGCGGTGCCAACGGCGTCCTAATGCGGTGCATCACAAGGGAAGAAGGTTGCGAGCTCCTCGCAGAAATCCATGGAGGCGAGTGTGGGAACAACGCGTCTTCCCGCACGCTGCTCAGTAAAGCCTTCCGGCATGGCTTCTACTGGCCTACAGCACTCCAGGATGCAACTGAGCTGGTGAAGAAATGCGAAGCATGCCAATTTCATGCAAAGCAAATTCACACACTGGCTCAGCCTCTACAAATGATACCTCCTACATGGCCCTTCGCTGTGTGGGGGATGGACATCTTGGGACCTTTCCCAAGAGCCGTCGGAGATTACAAGTTCCTATATGTCGCCATTGACAAGTTCACCAAGTGGCCGGAAGCAACTTCCGTTGTGACAATAAACAAGCAATCTGCTGTCAACTTTTTGCAGTCCATTGTATGCAGATTTGGAGTCCCAAACAAAATCATTACTGATAATGGGACCCAATTCACAAGCTCTGCATTTCAAGGATATTGTGAAGACCTCGGCATTCAAGTTTTCTACGCCTCCGTAGCTCACCCGGCAAGCAATGGTCAGGCCGAGAGAGCAAATGCTGAAATCCTAAAAGGACTCAAAACGCGCACCTATGAGCGCTTGAAAAAACATGGAGCCAACTGGATTGAAGAGCTTCCGCCCACTCTATGGGCCAACAGGACAACTCCAAACCGGTCAACTGGAGAGACACCCTTCTTCCTGGTGTACGGAGCTGAAGCCATCCTTCTTCCGGAAATCACCTTGGGGTCACTCCGGGTCCGGACCTTTGACGAAGCCACGCAGGACCAGCTCCGGCGTGAAGACCTAGACCTCCTTGAGGAGGGAAGGTGCCAAGCAACTGTTCGGAATGCCCGATACCGCCAAGCCCTTCGGCGCTATCATCAGCGGCATGTACACAACCGACAGCTCGAGGCAGGCGATCTGGTGCTACGGAGAATACAATCCAGAGAAGGGTTAAACAAACTCTCCCCCAGCTGGGAGGGACCCTTCCGAGTGATTAAAGTATCCCGTCCTGGAAGCGTTCGCTTGGCTGCCGAGGATGGGACACCTCTCCCAAATCCTTGGAATATTGAGCACCTTCGTAAGTTCTACACTTAATATCACGGAGGTGAGTCTATAGTAACTTGAGGTGTATATTATAGAGTCATTGTACAGAGTCGGGTAGTTCCTCCGAGAGAACAGCTGGACCTTTCCCAGAAGGTTCGCAAAGTTCATGCAACACTTGTCACAGTCTCAGAACTAAAAGTGTGGCTAGATAGCTTGGGTCAAACGAGAAATGAAACACGCTTAGCTTGGTTTCGTACCCTAAGAGTGTACTTGTTTCCCCTGTACCCCGGACCTATAATGAAAGACATCTTCATGTGAAACAGACTCCACGTGCATTTATTTAGTACAGGCTCAACATTTTTTATTTTTCTCTTTCTTGTCTATAACAAAGTTGTGCAATTCTTAAGAAATTTTAGTTCGACCAGTTCATGTATAATTCGAGCTGTATTTTCAATTCTTTTGGATTCAAATTTTGTTCATGGCCCACTCGCATGAATGCCGGCAAGCCAATCTAGGGCCGGAGTGTGCTATCGACTTAGCCTGGTCAAGCACCCTAAGTACGCCACTCTACCTACACCCCGGCAGGCCGAAGTAAGGCGGGTCCAAGTACAATTGGATCTGGAAGCAAGAATGCAACGCATTCGGTTGTATTCAGAATTGTGTTTGACCTAAAACTTTCTTGGGAATCGTAAGCCGCGACGAAGTCATAGGCAAGGAGCGAATTTTACTATTTTTCTTGGCTTCAGTCTGCTGGAAAAATAAAGAATCCACGTTGATGGAGAAAAGCCGGAGCTAACAAAGCTTTGACTCCCCCTAGGTGGCTTGTGATCGATGTTAAACATTGAAAACAAGCATTATCGGAGCAACCAAGCTCCGACAAAGCTATGGGGGCCAGCCGTCGACGCAGAATAAAAGATTGTGAGAAGACCCTACAAGCGAAGTCTGCTGCCGACAAGCTACGCGTTGGCAAAGGTCACTGCCGGAGCTACTAAGCTCCGACACACCGGAGGGCTCTACGTGTTGATAGGGACTATTGCCAGAGCTACTAAGCTTCGACGGTAGTCAATGCCAGAGCTTCTGAGCTCCGACAACCTCAGGGGGCCTTCACTATTGAAGACTTCGGACCTACACTCTACAAATTCAAAGCAAACGAGTCTTCAACAAAATACAATATCCTATTGGTCAACGGCACATCTGAAGACCTTTGAAGACTCGGCTCAAAAGTCGAAGGATGGACCCACCTCCGACGGAATGACTTCACCCAAGGGGTCATCCCTAGAGGTGGGCCCAGGGGGCCACTGTCGGTACCCTGAGTACCGTATACCCCTTGAGATTGCAAAGATCTCAAGGAAATGTCATCTACTTGATTTGAAGACCTTCGGAGGCCCACATGTCAGACATAACCGGACCCACTTCCCCAACATGGTTAGTCCCAGGGTCACCACGTGTACCATCAAACCGGAGCTACCGCCCACAAAGGGGAAGCTCCAGGCTATGTACCATAACGGCACCCCCGGACCTAACCCAAGACAGAGGGAAGCTCCAGAACTGACACGTGTCTGGTGCCACCGGACCTATCTGTTCCCCACAGTATGCTCCGGAGCTACCACGTGTCCAACTGTCGGATCATCAGCCTCAAACCTCCAGTAGAATCCACAACGGCTCCGGATCTTCAAAGGGGAATCAAGGACTTCAATACCCGATTAAGTGTTATTAATACTATGTTAATGACACACAATCGGACGACCCTTATTATCAGTAATGGCGCTGTCAAAGCTCGTGACTCGGTCATTAAGGGTAATTAAGCGCATCAAGTGTGTATCAATATTAGTAGCCGTCGGGGCCACCTGTCGGGCCAGGCCAACTTGTAACTGTATGTCCTTGTACTATAAAAGGACAGACCAACGATACATAGAGAACATCTGATAACATCTGATCTGATCTGCTCACACGAGCTCTCAACTCACATCACCTGAGTTGAGTTCATACATCCAATACAACACCAACACACCCCGTGGAGTAGGGTATTACGCTCAGGCGGCCCGAACCACGTAAATCTTTGTGTCTTCTGTGTCATTTTACATTTCACCTTCTTGAATCTCCGCGCGCCCACACCAAACCTCAAACTCCGCAAACACTTTTAGTAGTGTCGGGAGATCTGCCGGATCAAAACCATCGACACTCCCCCTTGATCATATGGTTCAACTATATTTCTCCATCCACAATAAGTATAACGTACAAAGTGAAGCGTTACAACGATTTTGCAAAATCATTGAACTTCAACACTTATAATACATCGATCTCAAATGGAAGACGTTAATCTTTATGGGGAGCGGCTCTTTTAAAGGTCCCTTCTTTCCAGAATCATAAGGCTTCCAATAATCCCATGTCGACAACGTGTTTACGAAATATGCTGGGTGGTAAGCCTTTTGTCATTGGATCCGCAAGCATATTGGTCGTACTGATATGTTCAACTTTAATGGTATGATCATGGATTCTATCTTTCACAACATGATACTTTTATGTCAATGTGCTTGGCAGCAACACTTGACTTGTTG